>JANCRA010000011.1:19714136-20314136 GCA_024362935.1 Setophaga petechia | reverse complement strand
AATAGCATAAATAAGATTGGTTGTTATAAATCTACTGCCAACGTGAGACCAAATCTCCCGACTGCAATGCAATCCATAAAAATCTTATTGATTTCTCCCTATAACCAGAAAACAGATGTTAAATTAAAGTCTTACAGCTGAATTCTTTCTTAGACCTCTGTCTGCAGTACATTGAACAGTGTCAAGCTGTTTTCTGTGCTGTTCGGGTTTTACTTTGAAAATCTGTTTTTTAGAAGGGAAGGCTCTCCTTTTCTAGTAAAGTGCTTGAGAGAGAGTGGTTGAAGTGTTGACTTCTGTTTTACCAAAGTAATTTCATACACTTCTGTGAGTAGGCCTATGTAGGTAAAGGACAGGAGAATATTGAGATGCAGCAAAACTTCCCTAATCCTTTCTTCTCCAGATAAATGATCTATATTCAGCAATTTTTGTGCCTTAGCCTTCTACCACAAAAGCACAGAGAGAAAAAAGTGATTTATGGTGCTTGGTGCTTCCCCAAGCCCAGGAAAGTGCCTACTGTCCTGCTGAAATCCCTGGTTCTGGAAGTGTTCTGGATGTGGCTCTTGGGAGTATGGTTTGGGGTGATTGAGGTGCTGCTGGGCTGGTGGTTGGACAAGCTGATCCTGAAGGTCTCTTCCAACCCTGGTAGTTCTGTGAAATGCTGGAAATTTGATGCAGTGCACTAAAATAAATGAACACGCGCTAAGATTGTGTTTGCCCTCAGTTCTATGATGTGATGTGAACACTCTGAGCCTGCAGAGGGGGGCTGGGGCCCCCGTGGGGGACAAGGACACTCATGGCATGATGAGAGAGTAACTGTGCCATGTCCCCATGCTGCCACATGCTGTCCCTCTGTGGGCAGGATCAGAACCAGATGTACTCATGTGACATTCTGGTGTGCCACCTGCTTGCATTTCAGCACATTTTCTCATCAGTGCACAAAGCTTTTAACTCTTTCCTTTATTCCAGGGTGAGAGGGGAGCTCCTGGCCTTCCTGGACAGCCAGGAGACAGAGGAGTGCCAGGAATTGGCCTGGCTGGACCCCCTGTAAGTAGCAGATCCTGCTGCAACCTGTAATGAGGTGGAAAATGAAGCATTGCCACCTGCATTGCCTGTGCTCAGCTGTGCTGAGAGCCTGGGGACATTTTGCCTTCTGAAGGTGCAGATTCCAGAAGAGTCCAGAGGCTGCCATTTGTGGCTCATGTGTCTCATGTCTGCTATGAGGGATGAAAGTGCTCTGGGATTGATTGGTGTCACTCCTGAATTTTGTGCATCATCCTGGCTGTGGATGTGAGAGGAGATCTGTGCCAAGGGAGCAGCTCTGGTCTCCTGCACAGACTCAGCGTTGCTGTTGTATGAACCCTGTTGGAAGGGATGAGTGTGGCACACATGCCCACATCAGTGATGTAGAGACACTACAATAGCAAAATACAAAATCAGATTGCTTAAAGTGCTGCGTTCCAAGAGGGGCCTCCTGCCCGTAATTTCCCCAAAATATTTGGTAGGTTTGACTTTATCCAGCTCTGCCCTCCTGACTATCAGTTGGTCACATGGTGTATATGGGAGTCTGCTTGGAAAATTTGGATTTTCCTGTTGCTGGGCTTTGATCACTCCAGTACTTGCCATGTATGACTCCTCTGGAAATGAGGGGGATTTGGCAGTGCTCAGGCAATAGTGCTGCTCAGAGACCTCCAGCCATGCACTGAATTTGCTAGTGAAATACGTTTAGGAGGAAGCAAATGCTATTTCTGGCTGTAATTGCAAGAGGACGTCTGAGCCCTTGCATTCTTTTGCAATATCTCATGCATGCCATGATCCTGGACCAATCATCAATGTTTGGTTATTAGTGCTCTGTTTATCTAGATATAAATGTCCCAATTAGTAGAGGAACTTGTCCTTGAAAGGATAAGTCATATTGCTGGGTAATGAGTTGAAAAATCTGGCTTTCTGAGGTGTATGTCCACTTAATATTTGCTTTTAGCATGCTGAATTGTATCTCAGTTAGACAGGGTTGGTCCTGTTTCATACTGTGATTGTATCATGGCTTTTATGGTCCTCACAGGGTTACCAGTGACTGCACGTTTCCTGGGTGTCCTTTGATTTATCTAAGGATCTATAGATTTATCTATGATTTATCTAAGGAACAGTGGTGTTCTTGCACTTCTCAATGTTCAGCCATTAATTAAATTAAAATTAAATTAGCAAATGAGTATCTGGCTTGTTTGAAAATCACTAGCTAGTAGATAGTCTTTAATTACAGATTTTTAGATTCAGTCCAGGGCTAGATGAGTTCATGTCTGCATCCTGATGTACACAGGATGACAAAGTTGTTCTTCACTGGGGATTTAGCAACCTCATCTCCATAAACACAAATGACTAAGGACTTGACTCCAAATGCAGACATCTCTTGTCTCACACCAGAAGATTGGTTTTTTCAGTGTCTTCATTATTTGCCCACTGTCAGGATGTGTAGCCACCTACACACCACACTGTTCTCAAATGATATGTTTTATTTATTTAATTTGCTTTACTAAATGCTTCTTTAAGAAAAGAAAAAAACAAAACGAAAAAACCCAACCAAACCACTATTATGATGGGTTTTTTTCCACTATAGGTTCATCATAACCTCAGCTCCAGTGCAAAGACTGGATTTGGAAAAAAAAAAACCAACTCTGTATAACCTTGAATCTAGCAGACTGTCACAAAGACTGAATCCCACAGTAAAAAAAAAAAAAAAAAAAAAAAAAAAAGCAGAATAAAATCAGTGGAGTTGCTTCAGTGCACATTACACGCTGAATTAAAGACATCAGCCTCTACTCTTTTTAGCAATGTGACAAAATTGTGTTTATAATACTTCAGCTTCAGAGCTGAGAGCCAACAACTCTTTTTAATTGGAATCCTTACCCTGTTTCCTCCTCTGCCCTTAACCTCTCTCAGCTTTGCTCCCTGCACAAAAAGTATATATAGATGAGGATTTTTTTACCTTATCTGCTGAAGTATTGAGTTACAATTTACATAACACTGAGCCATAAACTTGAACATTAGCAGAGTGTGTTATTTCCAACAGAGTAGGGGACAACTTGGACAATTGGGGTGAATTCACATGTTTATGCTGAAGCTGCCTAATGCATGGATGCGCCGTATAAGTAGAAAGATTTCAATTTTTCCCTGTCTTGCCTTGTGGGTGTTAATTAAATTATGCATTAAGCCATTTCTTTAACATGCACTAAGGTGTCTTCTTTCGTAGAGACACTGTGAGGATTAATGAGTTGCTGTGCCTGAAACAGAAAGCTGAAGGAGAGAGGAGTTATAGTGGTAGCCAATTTATTCAAGCCTTGTTTTGGGTGTGTTTGGAATACCAGATTGAGTCACCCATGATGGATATGGCACAGCATCACTTCTGAGGTGTTCCTATGGCAGTGGGTACCTGCCAGGGGCTCCCTCTACTCAGCTACACATTTTAAGTTGCATCCCCAAACAAACAGCATGCACAAGCCCACTGCCCTCCCCCTGCTTTGACCTAAATTAAAGAGCACAGAAGTCCTGTGGGATGTTTTTCCTTGTCTAAGAGGTGGCTGAATGTAGTGGTCTTCAGAGCCTGGGGCAGTTGTCCTGTCCCAGCCCAAAGGATGTGTGGGTGCTGTGGTTCTGTGTCTCCAGACCCAGCCAGGAGCATGGATTATCTATGGGCACAGTGCATACCCATCCACACTCAGGAGTGCAGCACACAGTCCAGAGCAGAGAATAATGCCTTAATGTAGGACCCACCCTGCTAAATGGGAATTTAAAGTGTTTTGATTGCTGTCTCTTTTCTGTTTGTAGGGCCCTGCAGGACCCCCAGGAGACAAAGGGTCACTGGTACAGTATGTCTTTCTGGCTATACCCAAATTCTTCGGGGAGGGGACAACCACACTAATTATGTTTTTCCCAGTCATTTCATGAGGGCAGATGTAATTGCTTTGGTTTTGCTCAAAGAATGGTCACAGAGTGGCTGATCCACCAGAACTTCTATGTATTACCAGGTACTTGTCAGCTATATTGAGTTGTGAGAAAGAGCTGATCAAGAGCCTTGGCCTGGTGGAAATGTTTCCTTACATGTCAGTAGTCCTAAAAGAGAAATAATGAGTGACTTGCTTCACCCTTCTTTCAAAAAAATTTTTTAAGGCACATAATTCAAGGCATATTTATTATAGCCAAGGCCTCAAAGGTTTAAAATAAACCATTTTAGAACATTTTTCTTACTTAAATCTTACAGATTTCAGTATTCACCAAACACACTTTAGTCCCTCAACATTCAGTTTTTCAAGGATGCAATCCATTGGTGTGTCACAAACAACTGCGTACCATGATCTCAGTAGACACTGGCCTGAATTTCCTGCCCAACAGCCAGTCCTAGCAGTGTGATAGCCTGGAACTGAGGAGATGTGTGCTATTTTCAGAGTCCCCCGTGGCAGGAAGGAAATGCTGAATCTGACTCCATGTTCTTAGGAGGCTAATTTATTATTTTATGTACTTATATTAAAGAATGCTATACTAAAGCTATACTAAAGAATAGAGAAAGGATGCATACAGAAGGCTTAACAAGATACTAATGAAAATCTCATGATCTCTTCCAGAGTCCCACCACAGCCAGACAGTGATTGGTCATTAAGTAAAAACAATTCACATGAAACCAATCAAACAGCCAGCTGTTTGTTGGATAAACAATCTCCAAACCACATTCCAAAGCAGCAAAACACAGGAGGAGCAAAACAAGATAATTATTGTTTTTCCTTTTTCTCTGAGGCTTCTCAGCTTCCCAGGAGAAGAATCCTGGGCAAGGGGATTTTTCAGAAAATATGACAGTGACAGAGATGGACCTTCTTTTCTCCTCTACTGTCCTGTGCTCAGTCATACCTTCTCTCTGTTCAAAACCCCACCTCCTGTAAAGAGTCATTATTACCTCTCCAATCAATGTATGGGAAGCTTTACTCTAGCGATGCACATGAAGTCCCTTGAGGCACAGAAATTATTGATACCAGGACAGTGCAGTGTGAGCTGTAATTATATTTATTCTTAAACTCTCTCATGGTTGTGTAGGTGCTGGTTAATTTTCTCCACCAATTACTATTAGGTTAAGGATTTCTTCTCTTCAGCTAAGAAGCACCTCATAAATACTGCTCACATTACTGGGTTTGTCTGTTCTCTCCCTCTCAGGGTCCCCGTGGTGTGCCTGGGATCCCTGGACCACAGGGGCCTCCTGGCCAGGATGTAAGTAGAATAAAAGTGTAAGTGCTCAAGAAGTTGGTCAGTACTTGCACCTAATTTCCTTAAAAATTTATGCTGATAATCAACTGCAGTCTCTGAGTGTTACTAGGATTGTCCAAGGGATACAATTTGCAGAAGTGGAGCTCTTACAACTCAGGATGTCAAAGGGGAAAATAGTTGGAATAAGGATTGCTTCAAGGAAAGTGGGGTTCATCACTGAACCACTTTAAAATGACACTGGGGAAGGGACTTGGCAGCATACACTGGGGAAAGATCCCAAACTGGAAAAGGATGGTGGTTAGGCTGTCTAGGAACTTCGTAGAATCCACTGAGATAAGTACCCTTTCTGTTAAAACAGGGCCACAGCTGTTAAGTTGTCTGTGAGTTCATTTTGCTGCTGCTATTGTGCATTTTTGAGGACATTTTAACCTCTTGGTGCATTTTGCTCCCACTGTCTCAGTGGTGAGTCATGGAACTGAGGAACAGAGGGAATGTGGCAGACTCCCAGCTGGAAAGCTGGCCCCTCTCTCTGCCTACTTCCACTTCAGTGCTGCATCAGAAAGAGGAGAATTTTTTTTTCCTCTTTGATGTGGAAACCAGTCCTCTGAAGGAGCCTCTGAAGATTTGGAAGGGCTTGATCTTTGGTTTTAGGGGAACACTGTGGAGAGGGGGAAGTGACCTCCTGGAACTCTCCTCCTCAGTGCTGTTCCGTGATGCTGTCATGTCTGAAATGGTATCAGCTCTCACCAGCTCTGCAGCAGGCACTTTCCAGCCCTACTGTGGCTTTACTAACATCCATCAGGTGGCCTAAAGGGGGTCCTTTCCTGTGGAAAGATGGTCTCATTTTCTTCCCACCTTACTTATTCCCAGAGGGGTTGTGGATTCCCCATCCCTGGAAGTGTTCAAGGTGAGGCTAGATGTGGGTCTGAGCAACCTGGGATAGTGGAAGGTGTCCCTGCCTATGGCACAAGTTTGGAACTGGATGATCTTTATGGCCCCTTCCAACCTAAACCATGAGCCCATGATAGCTGAAATGGTCCCTTATGTCCCTGGGCAGCCAAAGATTTGGGATTGATTGTGTCCTGCTGCCTGTCCCTAGATCTCATCCCCTTGCCTGAGATGTTTGGAATTTTTAATGAAGATGTTTTGAACAGGAGATAGGGTAGATGGGTTTGTTAGAGCTGAACTGTGTAAGGAGAGCTCCTGAGGTGGCTTTTTGGAGTCTCTTTCTGGCTCTGCTCTCATCAGCATTGGCTGGTCAACTCTTGGAGATGCAACACTGAGGTCTTTACATTTTTATTTTCCCTGCAGAAAATTAATCCAAACACAAACATTCCTCAGGCTACTTATAAAACATATTCTCTATTACACTCACTGCTTTAATTGCAATCAATATGTCTTTTAGAACCTTTCTGTATTGTCTGATCACTTGTTAAACCATTCTGTCTGTGTTTCAGGAAGTATAATTGGAGGTACAGGGCACATTCCAACATTTCTTGGTGTGTCAGCAGGGATAACCTATTTTGACAAGATCATGCATTTGCAGTTCCCTGATCTCTGTCTTTATTTAACTAGCGTAAGGAACTTTTTGTTCTGCTTCTGCACTCTTGTGTGTGAATGCAGTGTTCCTGTATCCTCTGAAACATGTCCATTTTTGTACTCTGCTGTGTTCAAACAGGATATCATTGGATAGGAAAGCTCCAATTTGAATTGCTAATATGAATTTGCTGTGCAACTCCCAAGCCAAGCAGTGTCAATTGCCTGAATGACTTGCCTCAGTGTCTTGTACTTTGCTGTGGCCTTTGAAAATGTATTCCATGGTTTTTTTCTGAGACTGGAAAATTCTTTTAAATCACATTCACATTCATCAAGTTACTCTCTTCATTATGTCCATGAATCCCTATGAATTATCTTTTTCTGCAACAAAGCTGGGACATGTTGTCTTCTTCCATATATATAATATTCTTGTCTTTAAATTTGCATTTTTTTTTCTGATTAACCAAAGCTCCAATTCTAAAAACCTGAAAAGTGTGCTTTTTTAAGGTTCTTTTTCCCTAATAATATGACTACTTTTTCCATAACAGAACTACTACACATTGTGCCTACTTTAAGGACCTCAGTCACTTAAAAAATTACTTTCTCTTGCTTTTCAAAAAAAAAAAAAAATCCAAATCACATTTTAATCTGTCGGTATTCCTGTATCAAGAACTAAAATAGTGTAGCCTTAGGTACCTTCTGTTGGAGAAGTTGGCCAATCTCCTAGTCTGAGAATTATAAAAATGTATTTCTGCATATTCAGTGATGTTATATGCAGTGCTGTCTCCTCTAGCTGCTGCAGAGCAGGTCCCTCCTGCCTGGTTAAATTCGATACCTGGAAGAAATTCTTAACTGTGCATGTAGTGAAGCACTGGAGCAGAATGTGCAGAGAAGCTGTGGCTGCCCCATCCCTGGGAGTGCTCAAGGCCACGTTGGATGGGGCTTGGAGCAGCCTGGTCCAGTGGAAAGTGTCCTGCCCATGGCAGGGGCTTGGAATGAGATGGGATTTCAGGTCCCTTCCAAACCATCTCATGATTCTATGAAAAGGTTTATTAGAAGATGTAAAATGACAGGACAAGCCACGGTGGGCAGGTACAGGGCTCAGCCAAACAAATGCTCAGCCAGCTCTGGTTTACCAGCTCCTTTTATACCCTTTTCTGTCTATCCCCTGTTTGTTTGTTCCTCCCTCTCCTCCTGCACAGCCCCTCATGCATCTCCCCAGCTCTGTCAGTCCCTCAGCTCTCCCAGTTCCCCAGTTTGGTCCCCCAGTTTCCAGTCTGATCACTTGCAAGGTTCAGATTGCTCTCCCAACAAGTGCAGTCTGTGGTTTTTGATGGCACATCAGTTACTGCCAGTGACAAGATCTGCTTCTTCTTAGGTCTGTGTGTCTTGGAAAATTTAGTTTCTGATTTCCTCCTTTTCCCTTAATTTCCCAGTTGACAAGGTCCTGGATGAGGTAACCTTGCTGCAGTAAGCCTCCTCATATTTCCACATGCCTTGATCAATTACTGTGAATGTCCAGGTTTGCTTTCCTTCACTGCCATCCTTTTTTTTTTTGGTCAGGTTTGTGTCCTTGACATTCTAATTTATGACTTTTTTTCTTCTCTTCCTTTGTCTAATTCAAAAAGGTTCTTGACTAGATACCCCTAAAGGAGCAGACACTCTCTGGCCAGCCACTCTTACTCTTCATGTTTTGGGAATAATCTCTTCTGCCCTGCCTGTCTGTTGGGAGATAAATGTTTCTGTTCAACACACCTATTTAGTGTCCTTAGATTAGGAAACAATCTGAACGAGATATTCTCTTATCCTCTTATTAACAGTGAGGGCACCTGTTTAATAGGATCTTTCTGTATTTTGATTATAATAATTTGAATTAACATAAACACTGAATTAATCACTTTTTAATTAGGTTAATTATTTATGGTAACTAAGTTCCAGCATTACTGAGAAGTTCATCTTCCCCCTGCGTTTGCTTTCATAATTGCAAACCTTTGTGGATGCATTAATTGCTGCCAATGGATTTGAAAAGCAGAGTTTGCTGTTCTGAGGTTGATTTTCCCATCCTGTTAGAAGGACAGTTACAAGGAGCCTTTGTATTTGTTTTAGGGTACTTACACCCCAAACCAGGGTACACTTATTAACCCACCTATTGTCTTTTTATTGCTGTGGCATATATAACTGATTTAAGATAATGCATTTCAAGTTTAATTTTCAGTCTTGTAGTAGAACTATCCCACCATATGCCTGTGTGACTGACACATTTCCCCTATACATTTACGTTCCCTTACAGACTTTCTTTAAGTATTTTCACATGCACCACTGACCTGAACATCATTTTCCCCATCATAGGCTTTTGCCTGTTAACTTCTGTAGTATTTAATTCAGAATATTCTGAATTGGAAGGGACCCACAAGGCTCATCGAGTCCAAGTCTGGAGTGAATGGGCCATGAGGGGATCAAACCCACAACCTTGGCATAATTAGCACCATTTGCCAGCCAACTAAGCTAAATATTGTGTTTTAGCATTATCAGCAGCAGTTTCCATCAGTTCCCATTTAAAGACCATTCTTGTGTGTCAGATTTTGCAGACTGATATTCTGGATACTGTGCATCACACATCCTCATGGCTGATATCTTTTCCCTGCACTGGTGTGCTGTGCCACTCATTGGATGTTCTGCTTTTGCCAGCCACTCTTGGCTGCAATCTCCTGGAAGTGTTCAAACTTTTTGAGTTTTCCAGCACTGGTTGCTATTTGGGTCTGTGCATTTTCTGACATCGTGTTAGCAGCGTTTATTTTCTGTGCCATGCAGTTTTTTGGTCAGACTCATTTCCTTTTCTCTGAATTTTCTGGCTTTCTCTTTTCCAGTTCCCTCCCCTATTAGCTTGTCAGATGCAGTTTTAACTTCCATGTCTTCATTCTAACATTTTTGTTCTGCTCTGAGCAATGTGAAGCTGCATCAGAGGAGGTTTAGGTTGGATATTAGGAAAAGGTTCTTCATCCAGATAGTGGCCAGACACAGGAACAGCATCCTCAGGCAAGTGGTCACAGTACCAAGACTGACAGAGTTCAAGGAACATTTGGACAATGCTCTCAGGCACCTGATGTGATTCTTGGGATTGTCCTGTGCAAGACCAGGAGCTGGACTTGATTTTTTGTGGGTCCCTTACAACCCAGGATATTCTGTAATTCTATATTTGCATCTTGTCTGTTTTTATCAGCCTTTTCTAACTCCAGGCCTCTACAGACCAGCAATATTTCCTCTACTTCTGACTCTGCTTCATTTGGCCTGTTCTCTGATAATGGACCATGCTGAAGTGCCATCATCTACATCTGGTTTGTTCAGTTTGGCTCACAAAATCATTCTTCAATGGACATTCTCTGTTTGCAATCTTGTACCTTTCAATTTTTCTGGGAAGTTTTCCTGGGGATTTGGGGTTTCTTTAAGTTTGTCAGCTATGGCACAGAGCTTAATCTCTTTTCCTGTCTTATTTCCATTCTTTTAAAGACACCATCAGCTCCACATCATACAGCATGCAAGAAAATGGGTTCATCCCTTTTTGTCTCAAGGCACTCTGATACCATGTGGACATATAGCTGTGCTTAATCCTTCCCAAGGATTTCCATTTTATTCACTCTCTTCTTGTGTGTCTTTTTACATAACTAAGAAGTCTTTTCCTATATTCTTTTTTTAAAAGATCTTTAAATACTCAGATTACACTGCTAGTGCCATGTTCATATTTCAGATCCCAAAGCAGAAGGCTGTCAGTGAGCCCTATGGCACATATTTATAGCTGTGCTGCTAGTCAGAATGAAAGACATTTCTGAACTGTCTTTTCTGTCTTGCTTTCTGATCCAGGATTATTCTCATGGCTCAAGTTTTTGCTTTGCATCACACTTTTTAGAGCAAGTTCTGTGTGAATCTTCCTGAACAAAGTAGGTCTGGGAATATAAGATCTGTGTAATTGTTATTTAGCCATCCCTCTTCCCATTTGCAAAAGTGGCTGAGAACACAGTGGAGAAGATGCCAAAAACATGACCTGACAGCATCTGTGAAAGGGAAGGGACTTTGGGAACAATACACAGTTCTCTAGATTCACCTTGAAATTATGTAGAAGAAGGAAAGCTATAAATTACTAAAATGATTAGTTGTATTTACTCAATTCCCCAGAAGGACTTCTGGGGAGAAATGTGAGCTAAACATCTTCTTCAGACATTATCTTCTCTTTGTTCTCACCTGCAGAAGGTTTAGTTCCTCAGGAAACAAGAGTTAATCCATGAACTTCAGTACTACTTCAGCTCCACTTTAGGTCCATTTCAGCGTGTGTTTAATTTTTGTCTCTTAGAGTGTCAAGGTAATAGAAGGGTTGTTGCTCATCCAGAAGCATTTAATGTGGACATAGAAAAAGATAATTGATATATTTTTCCATTTTTTTCTCTCCTCTAGCAAGACATACAGGATTTAAGTACTAAGTGAGACTCAAGGATGAAATTCAAGTTTGCCCTGTAGCTACAATTGTGGTGTATCATGACACACAGTGCTCTTCAGTCATTGATCCTCATGTCCCCATCTGGTTGTCTGTGTAAATAATGCAAGGAACTGATTGGCAAAACTGAATAACCTGAGACAAGGTGGCAGAAAGAACACCCAGTGCCCTTCCTGGCTAAGCATTTGACCAAATTTTAAAGGAATTTTCCATATGGAAATACTGGATAGTCTCAAAGAGTAGCTCCTGCTGAGCCTAGACTGATTGAAAGCCACTACTTGTACCTTGATCAGCATCCAGATGTTGATGCAGCCCAAAAAGCCAATCAAGTCCTGGGCTGTATCAAAACCAGCATGGCCAAGAGGTCAAGGGAGGGGATTGTGCCTCTCTACTCCACTCTGGTGAGACCCCACCTGCAGTGCTGTGTCCAGCTCTGGGGTCCCACAGCACAGGAAGGATGTGGAACTGTTAGAGAGAGTCCAGAGGAGGCCACCAAGGCAACTGAAGGGATAGAGCAACTCTCTTACAAGGAAAGGTGGAGAGAACTGAGATTGCTGAGCCTGGAAAAGTGAAGGCTTCAGGGTGAGCTGTTTGTGGTCTTCCAGTACCTGATGGGAGCCTTGAAGAAAGATGGAGAGGGACTTTTGACCAAGTGTGAGAACTATAGGTAACCAAGACAGCCAAAATCCAGAGCTGAAGTGTAAAGAATAGATTTATTCCATTACCACTCTGGCAGAATGGGGACACATGCATTGCTAAGTTTATTCCATCTTAGCAGGGGCAAAAATTGCTCAGGATAATCTCAAAGCTCCTTATCTCTCCTTCTCCCAGCAGGGAGGCCCCAGCCTGTAAGGAATGCCTTTTAAATTTTTTACAGCATTCTGTTATCTTCTATAAAACCTCTACTTCTCAGGACAGACAGAAAACAACCCAAAGAAAACACAACATATGAAATTTTCCACAGTGAATATTCTTAGCATCCTCCAGCTGCAAGGTCATCTTTAGTGAAAACAACTCTGTTTTTCCCTTCTCATCAGATCTTCCACTTTCAATCTTTTTCTCACTGCACAAGGGGAGAGGCAATAAAAGGGATTATGGCTTCAGACTGGAAGAAAGTAGGTTCAAAACAGATATATAGAAGTTCTTTACTGTGAGGGTGATGAAACACTGGCACAGGTTGCCCAGAGAAGCCTTGGATGCCCCATCCCTGGAGAAGTGTTCAAGGCCAGGTTAGATGGAACCTGGAGCAACCTGGTGTAGTGGTGTCCCTGCCCATGGCAGGGGGTTGAATTTAGATGGTCTTGAAGGTTCCTTCCAACCCAAACCCTTCTATGACTCTATGAACATCCTGGATGGCAAAGCTGGAGCCATCTTAGAGAAAACCCTGTGTGGGACTTCTGTAGAATCAACAAGGCTGAACACAAATACAATCTTTTTAGATGGTCTGTAGAAACTGCTCCTTTAGAAACAAAAATGATCAGGTAGGACAGCTTTTGTAAGTGGTGAATTCTGTGTGCTCTTTAAAGTGCTCAGTATGAATAGAACATGCTTGAGTGATGACACAGGGTGATGGACCAGGTGGACACAGGAATTCAGCAGAAAATGGTTTATGGAAATTTCCCTGAGTATCCTTAAAACCCCTCTTCAAGGATCCTCACAGTGCAGATTATTGTCACCATCTGAGCCATGGCCAACTGTCTTGTTTAAAATATTTGGTTTCCCAAGTGAGCATTACTTTATGCAAAGATTTTACAAAAATTTTTAGACATGGTTTTTGTTTTGTTTTTAGCAAACTTAATTCCTTGTAAATGACATGTAAGAGATGCACGCTGAGGGGTGGAGGTTGTCCCTTTTCCTAATCCTGCCTATCTGGACATAAAATTCTGAGAATGCTGGTAACTTCTGTGCCTTCATCTCAAGAAAACTGATACCACTACATCTCAGCAAACAAAAAACCAACCAATCAACCAAACAAACAAATTGATTTTCCTTGTTGACAGGTGCCTTCAGAGATTTAAAGCTTCATCCTTCACACCAGTAAAGTTCATAGTGTTTCCTATCACCAGAAGACAAGCTAAAGCAATTCCAGTCTCTGTGTGACTCAAATGAATTTGGCAAAGGTTTGAGAGGATGTTCAAGTGGCAGATATTTGGAGGAGTTTGCTGTCTGTCACATGCAAGGACTAGTGTTGCTTAGCAGAAGAAAGTGAAATATGTGCTAGTCCAGATCAGTCAGCAGAGTGCAAGAGCAACCAGGGGGTTATTGTATTATAATTTCACAGTATTTTTCTTTTTCTTGATCTGTAGGGTGTACCTGGAAATCCAGGGGAAAGAGGACCTCCTGGAAAACCTGTATGTAACTTCATTTCTGTATTACATATTGTTTTTAACTCAGTTTCCATCTGAGTTTACACCTCATCTCAGAAGTGAACTTGGGTGCTTTTCCACTGGTGTTTTTCCCAGTAGAATGGTAGAAAAAAGACTGAAACCCACTAAAGGTTTAGTGAAGGCTTTGGAATGGTATGAGAATAACTGGATATTCTGCATGTAAATAAAAGCCAAAATTTTAAAGGCACTTCTTTAGCACCACTGTACAGCACCAGCAAGAACTCCTCTCAGGTTCCAATGAAAAGCATTGCTAGGGTAAGGTGGGAAGTACAAGTTTGGCCTGGTGAATCCTAGACAAGACAAGGAAAACCAGTGAGAATCCAAGAACATGTTCAGGAAAGATTCTCATGTCTTGATGACTCTTAAAATTGCCTGAAATAATGAATTTCTCATTCCACAGGGTTCCCCACCCCTGCTCACTCCAGAGGACATAAATCTCCTGATAAAGGTAATCAGCCTTTAATGAGGGTGGGAGTTGATGTCTCTGTTTGATTCAGACCTAGCACTCTGTGATGGGAAAGTGTCTGAACTACAATGCAAAAGCTGTCTTTGAACACTCTTTCAAATCTCAAGACTTACAAGTCTGCTTGCACTGGTATTGGGACACGAGCTCACATTGAAAATGAAAATCCCTTCCCCAGCAGTGAAATGACCTAAAAGGTTCTCTGTAACATCTCTAAGACTTTCTCAGCTTTTTCTGAGGCATGCATTCCAAGGAGAAATAAGCATTATCAATTTGCATTATCTAAACCAGAAAATAGAAACCATTTTAATAAAATGCTGAATTTTTTCACATACACTTTCAACAGTGACTGGAGTAATTTTGGGTAGTTGTGGATGCAGATTTAGTTTGCATTGTGAATCTAAAAGGATGCAGGTAATTAACCCCAGAAGTACTTGTGATTCAAAAGTGATAATCTGTCTGCCTTTACTCACCATGTAGAGAATTTTGTGAGAAATTAGTCAGTCTTTCATATTTGTTGACTGAAAAATCTCTATAGATTTACATGGGCTGAGTTGTGAGTTTAAGCTGTCTTAAACCTGGCAAGAAATCTTTTCTTATTGATTAAAATAAACTAAAAAATGACCTTCTCTCACCAACCACATTAACCAAAGGACCCTTTTAAGATTGTTGCTGTGAAATTACTCTTCATTAAAGAGCTGTCTTTGTTTTGTGGACCCCAATATTGTTCTGGAGGTTTCACTATAAGGTGTTTCTTGGGACTTCTGACCTGAAGAAGAGCAAGAGACTCATTCTTGGGTACAGGATTGTCACTTTGATGTTCTTTCATTTCCTTCCTTTGCTTCTATTATGGTTAATCACATTTGTGCATTTTTTCTGCTTGGTATTTTTTCACTCCATGCTTGGTACAGAAAGCAGCACCTTAAAATCCCAGATGAAATTAGGGCTTTGCTGTTATGGGTGTTTCCTAGGCACTTACATTGTGAGTAGATAAATGTGGGTGTAGGCACTGAGACTCAGAAGGACAATTTACTCCAAAGATTTGCAACAGATTATTGACAGAGTTGGGTGTTGTAGCAGGGGCTCCTGACTCCACCTGATGATCTGTTTTGTATTATGCTCTTATGGGCAGGATTCCCCCTTTACTGATGGGAGTCTGCCTTTGAAATGGAAATGTCATAGATGGATTCAATTTCCTGAGGATAGCTGGAATGTAAAGACTGCTGAGACCATGCTTCAGAGATGTCTGGAAGGAGGGAGGTAGTGATTCTCCCTGATAAAATTTGGCCAGGACACTGTGACATTCACTTGGTCTTCACAAACTTCATTGGATGAGCTGCCCTTAGCCAAGGGGGCTGCTGAATAGTTTCTCCTGCAGAACCCTTTCTGACATTGTGTTGCCCCTGATTTTTCCCTAGAAACCTGCCCTCTAACACAGATCTTTCAGCCTGGAGCAGACAAAAGCTTCTAGTGGTCTTGTAGATTCAAACCAATGTTTTTCTTGATCATCTATCTAGTCTCCCTGACCTCCCCATCAGGAAGAGTTTTACCTTGGTTTCCTGTTCCTGGGTGGCCAGTCAGGACCTAGAACTGATAGGAAACTTCCCATTGGACCAGGTGTGAGCTCAGCTGTTGACTCTCACTTTGCTTCACACTGCCCTCATTGGTTCTTTAAGGCAAATTCACCCCAATCCTGAGGTAAAACAGCAAAGGTTTAAGAATTATACCAGCACCACAGTGCTGCATTCATAGTGGGTGTCCATAGGGTCTGCTAAGTGCCTGCAGCCTATTGCTGACATGTTTTCCCATGTTGTCTCCTAGGATGTGTGCAGTGAGTGCCCTCCTGGCCCACCAGGACTGCCAGGCATCCCAGGTTTCAAAGGGGATAAAGGTCTCCGAGGACCACCAGGGAGAGATGGCCAGGATGGGAAAACGGTAAGAGAGCTGAGGGAGTCACCATGCCTGCATCTGCTGTGACCTTGTTCTGTTAATATGGTTGATGGTTTCTCTATAAGATGATTAATTTTTTTTTCATCAACAACCTGGTGAATCCTTTTTAGAGGCCTGTGGAGTCAATGAACTAAACTGGTGTTTACCTCTGCCTCTTGTGCATTGCAGGGGATTGCTGGTCCCAGAGGTCCTCCAGGCCCACCTGGGCTCGATGGCCCAAAGGTTGGTTGGTTTTCTTCACTTGTCTGATGAAAGCTTATTTGTGACTAATTAGTCACACTAACTATTTTTGGAGCAGGTAACCCAAAGAAGTTGTGAATGCCTCATCTCTGGATATGTTAAAGGCTTAGTTGGATGGGGTTTTGAACAACTTGGTTTAGTAGAAGGTGTCCCTGCCCATGGCATGAGGGATTGTTTTACTTTAGTAGTGTCTTCTACCATCCCTTTGTTCACACACACACAGACAGACAGACACATCTAAAGGGCCTGATTCTTGGTGTTGAATTTCATTACATTGATGGATAGACTTGAGCGTAAGTTTTGACTCAAATAAGGTGAGAAAGAAATTCAAGCCTCAGCAGTAGCCACCATTCCTGTACCTCTCCTTTTGGAATCTTATGTCCTGGAATTACTTAAATTAAGGCTGCAATGAGCTGCTAGGCTCCAAACACACCATCTGCCCTGGTGGTCTTACCCAACAACTCCAAGTATTTCCTTAAATATACAGGAAAAACAACTTCTTTTAGCTATATGGTGCTGCTTCATGGTCTAGGACATAGGTGAACAAAAAACTTCTGTTGTTTGAAGTATTCCAATAATGTGACATTTCAAGCATTTTTCGTAAAGAGGGCTGTCACCAGTTTGCTCACAATGCCAGTGCCTGGCCACAGTTAAAACCTTTACAACTGCCTAATGTGAAATAAAACAAAACAAATCAATGAGGGAGAGGTAAGGTGATTTAATGGTCGGCCGCAGTTTCCTCCAGACATCCTTTCACTACTGACTTACTGTCTAAAATAGCTCCTGCTATTTTAACATCTTTGTATTTGCACTTGTTAGAGTGCAGGACAAGCTAATAGTTTCATGAATTAATTTCAGATCTTGCAATTAAAAGTGTGGTGGGGAGAGCAGCACAATCTCGAAAGTAAACGCATAGTTGATCAAAATGAAAGTATGTTCCAGGATAAAATTTACAAGAGAATTAGTAACCCATAAAGCCAATAACTGGCAGAAATGCCAAGCAATCTGAGACATACCACGTCTGCTGCTTTCTTATATTTCATAAGAAAGCAGAGATTTAGGCAGCAAAAATGGATAGTTAGATGAAATAGCAGGACAAATTTCAAACTGTACAGGTGCATAAAGTCAAATCAAGTAACTAATAAGTAGTCTTAACTTGAATTCAATAAAAACAGTTCTCAAAATAAAAAAGTGGGAAAAAAAGTATTTTATGACCCCTGGAAAGGAGCAAACACAAAGTCAGTCTTTGTGACTCTTTTCTGCATGTCTTAGGAGGATCCTTGCAGTGGAAGACCCAAACTGCTCTGCACTTTTGACCCTGTGGTATATTGTCCTTACCAAGCTATTAGGTCCTGCTCTGAAAGAAGAGCCATAGAACTGCAGATCTTTGCTCATGAACACCTTCATTCCTTCTGGCCATATGAATTTGAGCTCTTTTATTAATAAATTGCAACCCTCTTTCTCCCCTTTGTCTCTTAACTCTCGTGTAGCAAACCAGTGTATTATTTCCATGGCCAGCAATTCATTATTGCTCTGTGCATTGTTCACACCTTGCTCACCTTTACCTCAGTAATTTTTTCACTGTCTTGTCTCACTGTGAGCACTGGTAATGCACACATGCACATTTGAGTTATCTGTCTCTGCCTGTGTCTCTAGAACAGAAAGAGAAAGAGGAGAGCACTTTCTGGGTAGGAATTTTCTGGCTGCACCTTAGAAGTGCTGGTTTTATTGCTGTTGTTCCTGAAGGGTGTGGGCACCTTTGTTGGGCCAGATAATTCTTTATCAAGATGTGATTTAGTGAAGTGCCTAATAACCTGCCTGGTCTTTAAGGATGTGTAATTCCTCTTTATGCCTATGATAATAAAACACTAAAAACCAGCTATGCTGGCTCTGCTCAGAGGCCATTTTCCACATATATTCCTGGCTTCAGCACTGGTAGTGAAAGTCTGGAGAAGAATTTAAGAGGAGGGCAAGGAGGGCTCAGTCCTGATTCTTGAGTTTTATTCTTGAATGTCCAAGTGCTTTATGAGAAAGGTCAAAAAGCTGTCGCAACACTGAATCTCATTGACTTTCATTGGCTCTTTTTTTATTACCAGGGTGCTAAAGGAGACCGTGGCATGACTGGGGAAGTAGGAGAAAAAGGTGAACAGGTAAAAACAGAGTGTGCTTTCCAGCAGTGCTGTCACTGTGATTGGTCCTTCATCAGTAACTCCTATAATGCCTGTACAAGAGCATCCTTCTCAGAGGCAGAGGAGGAAGATGGGAGCTCTTCATCACTGACAAACCACAAATGGGCTCTGTCAGAGTGGAACCATAGCAATCCTCCACAGATTCCATCCTCATCTCCAATGAAATCCTCCCAGTACCATCTGTTTTACCTCACCTCTGGACTGAATGCCTTAAATTCTCTACATGACCTAACACTTACTCATTTCCTTGGATAATCCCTAGATGATTTCCAGGAATTCAGGTGTATTTTGGTTGAAAAAGCCAGTCTGTTTGTCTTGGATGAGGAATGTAAGGAGGACCTCTTTTAGGAGGGACTGAGATGCCACAGGAAAGATGAGAATGGTTTAAATTAGAGGAAACTTTCATAGTTAATTTTGCCAAGAGCTGAGTCACTGGTTTAAGGTGCAAATCAGCACCTCTTCAATGACATTTTTAGGACATTTTAAACAAGCTTGGTTTCCCAGCTGACCTTCTGTCTTGTGCAATTCCACAATATCTGCTCTCATCTGCCATTAGCATAGACTAAAATATGCATGGGAAGAAGTACACCTGAAATTTAACTATGTTATTTTTGAAAGGCATGCTTTGAAAACCAAGGTTTCACTTTAAAAAGCTTTTATTCCCTTATAACCAGCTCTCTGTGAATTGACTCATTTTGGTGTTACTTCACAATAATCACCAGTTAACTTTTATAAAAGTAGATATGTGACTAAGGCATAAGAAAAGTCTCTGATTTCATTCTGCAGGGCCACCCTGGAATGCCTGGCTTCTCAGGGGCTCCTGGAAACCCTGGTCCACCTGTAAGTTCCTCTGTTGCAAAGATGGTCCTGTAGTTTCTTGCTGATAAAGGGTGTTGCAAGCTCCATGTGGAGGAAAGGACTGTTCTCATCTGTCTGTGCAGTGAATTTGCATTTTCCAGTGGGTTCCTCATGATCCCCTGAGTGTGATAGAGTTCCCCACTCGTGGTAATTGCTATTTAATACATTGGCCACTTTCCACTGATTGCTTCAACTCATTCTGTAAATTGTTGCTAAGCTTCAGTTGCTCTCTTTATACAGCACAAAGATGATGATTAAAACTCTTCCATAGGGACTACTTAGTACATGTATAGGTGCTTTCCTGTATGTGGGGTAAGTTGTTAGTCTAGAAGTAGCAGATCTAAGAGCATGTTAGTTCTCAATTTTGCACTGTGGTATGAGACTGGATTTTCTCCAATTTTCATGTTGTGTGAGTTACTTTTGAATTAAAATTACTTTTACGTGTCCCTCTCCATCACAGTCCTCATTCTTGGATTCTGCTCTCTCCATGAATAAAATTGTGCTTCTTTGTATTTAAAAATGGGTGATAGTGCAGGATCAGGGCTGAGATCACTTGGCTCTCCTGCTTTACTCCCTTCAAGTTTGGGGATTTTTTCTGAGTCAAGGACTTTTCTCTCCAAACCACCTTTCATTGCCCAGAGTCATCACAGCTCATATTGCAGCTTACAGTGCAGTTTGGCTCTGCTGTGCTGAGAGTGTGCCACCTTCATCTGTTCTGGGGATCAGCACAGCCTGAATTCCCATTGCACTGACTAAATGACAAGACATACCAGAAAGGGGAATTCGATTAAAATTCTATATTCAGATGGTATCAGTGCCTAAAGGATGGGGGTGCTTTGCTGCTGTGACAGCACATGAACTTGTTTTGTGGGTGATTTGAGCTCCCATGAGCATAATTTTAGGAGGAGTTAATAACTGACACATTTGCTGTGTCTCTATTAACCTAATACTGCTACAACTACAGAGCTGAACCAGTGGGATTAAAACACTTTAAATTGTCCTGTGAGACCTCCTGAACAGACTCACAACCAAAGGAAAAGTAAAACTGAGCCTGTCAAAGCAGAGCAAAATGTGATGTCCCCTATACAATTTTGTTCTTCAGCTTTTGCTGACTTTTCCCTCTGTCTGCATTGACTTGTGGCTCCAGGAGTTTGCCTGCCACAATGTGTGCTTCGTAATTTCTGTTCTCCCACAATTGCTGTTCTTCAGAGTTATTTTTGTCATGATTGGCTTTTTTCTATTTGTCCCCTGTTTTCAGAAGGAAGAGCCAAGACCAAACTCAAATGTCTGATTATTTCTGGCTTTGGAGGCTGATTGAGTGCAGAGGTTGGCATTGCTTTTCAGTGATGGATGAAGAAATGGAATGAATGTTAAGCTGAGTGATTAAAGAAAGCTCCAGAGTTTCCAGCTATGGTAGGATATGTGTTGACAAATGTATAAAATGCATTAATCATTCACGTTGTTTCTGCTTTATTTTGTTTAGGGATCAGATGGGGCACCAGGACCAATAGGACCAGCGGGAAACCCAGGAGACGTGGTAAGCCCTAAGATCTGTGCTTGACTGCTGGCTTCACCTGGGTTTAGGTCTGTGAAGTAAATCTGTACTGGCATCCATGTAATATCGTTTGAAAGGTCCCCAAAATATTCAGCCTGCAAGTAGAACCTCCACAAATAACCACAGGTTACTGTTCCAGCACTTTTTTTACTCACCAAATGAAATTCCCAGTTAGCCAGAGGATAGTCCAGCCCATGGGACCTCTGTGGAGGTTTTTGTACCTCATGTCTGTCTGTCCTTGCTATTAACATCTCTTAGCTGCCAGAACAGGATTTCTAAATCTGTTAGGATGCTTCATGACCTAAGGCTAATACCTGAACTCTGTGTGGGGATTATCAAAATATAACCAGCAACCTGTTAAAGGATGTCATAGGACAGACTGCTGACATGCTGGAGCCTGGCACTATTTCCTGGCACCACCAAAAATAGCAGTACAGGTATAACTTCGAGAAGCCCATGAAGAATTTTGGCATTGCTGTTTCATTTTAAGGGTTTTAAGATGTTACTTTATGGCAATGCATCAGAACCCCTGGGAAAGATAGGTAATCTGATTGATGCTAATTTCAATTTCAAAAGTTGAAAATGAGCCTTCCCTAAAGAATACTCCCTATTGAGTTGGAACAGTTTAAAACTGTGTAATTCCATTATGAATTTCTAGAGCAAGGTTTCCTAAGGGACAAGGTGCCTTTTGCAGAGCCATTTCACAACCCTGAACTTCATCATAAGTAAACAGTGATAGTCCTTCTGATGGCTGTTATGAAATAGAGAGCATTCTCAGAGAGGCCAGAGATGAAACTAATAGGCTGGCTGAAATTCCATTTCAAATTGATGATAAGATTGTGCCACTGTGAAAGACCTGGAGTGATATTATCCAATCCTGTGGGGTAAGGGGATTTTTTGGGATGGTCAGCAAAGCACTTCTGGTAACTACTCATTTAAAAGGTATAAAATACACATCTGCTTCCTGGCAGGGCACCTCATCCAGAAAGTTAAGGATGAAATATTAAATATAATTAAGCCTCAGAAAAAAAAAACCCTAATTTTTTCAGAGGTTTCTCAATTTTTGAGAACCCAATAATAATAGTGATTTTTTATGTTTAAAGAGAGCCATCTATTCTAAATTAGAAGGAGTTCAGGAAAACTTCATAGACTGTGTGACATGGGCTACAAGACCACCTTCTCACAGTTGTCCCATCAGACTCTACATGTGATAAATCTTCATCTGATAGAAGCCTCTGAGGAACTTGCCTGACCCTCAGTGTTTGCTCTTTCTTTCCAGGGCAAAGATGGTCCCCCAGGTCCACAGGGCCCACCAGGGCTGCCTGGACTTCCAGTGAGTGTGATTAAGCTCCTTCTAATTCAGTACATTAAATTATTCATGCACACATAGGTATGTAAAACAAAGAGGTGACACTTCTGAGGTGCTTTGAAAGCCCTGTGTGGTCTGTAGCAGTGTCTGTCATGCTGCTGCAATGTCCTTGTTCCAGGACAGTATTTGTTTTGTGCCAGGATCTGCATTTGATCACTTTAAACCAAAGTATTAATAACAATGTCAGTCAGGACTGTTCATTGCCTGTCTTCTCATTGGAAGAAATACTCTTATACAGAGCACAGAAATGAAGTTATAACTCCAGTGGAAGGGCACAGGGATTCAGAGACTGGGACACTGACTTTATCTGAATCCAGTAAAAATTATTTCTTTGCACTGACTCAGGTTCAATTGCATCTTGTGCCTAGACTCCTCTCTTCTGGAAAATGTAACAGTACAACATTTGAGGATTTTTTAAATCGTTCATAAGGATAGAGCCAGTGGTAATTCTACTGTAAAGTAGCCTACCTGAAGATAATGGCATTATAATGATTTATAACAGCAGGTTTTGGAATCTTGATTTAAGATTGTTAGTGTGCTCACCTTGCTGGAAAGCAAAATGTTGCCATATTGGAAAGGGAAAGAGGTTACAGGTGTAACAGGGAGAGGTTTATGACTGAGCTGTAGAAGTAGGGAGGGTTTTGGAGATTTAGGCAAACATAAGCATGTCATGATGAGCAGACTTTTCACACTGACAAAACCCCCACCAATCATCCTTGTCAATTTTACCCTGTTTTGCATTTCATTTAACAGGGCATTGCTGGGAATGATGGCAAAGATGGCAAACCAGGATCTCTGGGGGAGCCGGTAATGTAATTTAAAACTGTTTTGCTCAGTCAATCAGAAGCTGCATCCAGTTGTTGTTTTTGAAGCTGCCTATCTATGGACTCCTTAGGGGGAACAAGGAGCCTGTTTGCACATCTGTTTTTAACACCAGAACTGTATTGTCTTGAGCGATTTATAGGCATGACACATGAGCAGTCTTGAAAAGAAACTGTGTTATTTTACTTTTACAACTACCATAAATACACTAAAACTTAGTGACTCCACTTTTACAGCTGTCTTAAACACTGCAGAGAAGGAAGGTTGTCTTGTAACATTAAGCCTAGTGATCCATCCTTTTGATAGAAGTTTATGGGGCATAAAAAGTTTAGAGGAGGAGTCTTTAAAGAAGCTTTTTTCTGGATTGCTCTGAGACAGTTCTGTTGCCCAGAATTAGAGGGCTTATATTTGATTTTCTCTACTTAGTCTATACTTGCATTTGCTGAGGGAAAAAAGCTGAGCCATGAAGTTGTCAACTAAAAAGCAATGTTAGTAAATTTGGCAGTGGATGTAATTTCTTGCAACTGTGTGTGTTACATGAAGAATGTGCATCAAGTATCAGGCATTGCCAGCCTCTTCCTGTGACTTGCCAAATGGGACTTGGTGCCAAGTTCCCAGGCATTAGGACAACTGCTAAGTGAGGAGTGCTTGTCACAGAAGCTGCAGATAGTTTGTGTTTACACCAACCATCCCATTTCTATGTGCAGATGCTAATTTTTCATATGCTGATTAGGTGTTGGTGCACCTCTGTCACTGCAAACACGCACCAGTCCAGAGCTGTGAGGTGCCTCAGGAGCTCAGAGTGCAGGTGACAGTGCAGCTCGAGGTGTGCTTGGGAAGGTCTGTCCCTGCTGCTCTCCCTGCAAACTCTGCTGGACAAACCCTGGGCACTCACAGTTCTCAGTGATGTTATGTCTAAGGGAGGGGACTGAGAGGTTTCCAGCAGCAGTGAGATGGACCTGGGGCTCTCTCTAACACGAGCATTATTGTTTCCCGCAGGGAAAGCCTGGAGAACAAGGGCTCCCAGGCCGGGAGGGCGCCAGAGGATTGCCGGTGGGTGCTGCTCTGAAAGGTTCCACCCACTCAAACCCCTGTACTGCAGTCAGGGAGCATTTCTTGGGCACATGAGGTTCTTTACAGATGGAAACATATGACCAGTCCTGGCATTGTGACTAAATAAAATATGTAAATAAGCAACAACAATAGAACACAGACATTTCTGAATCATTCACATTGGAGAAGAGTAAATCCCTTATCTAGAAATTAAAGCATGTGACCTCATGCCCCCCCTCCGCCAGAAGTCACTGCTGTAGCCCTTGTGTTCTGTTACATGTCCTCTAAAAGAGTGGGGACAGTAAAGTTTAGGGTTAAATAATGTATTTGCTGGACACACCAGGGATACACAGAGCACAGCCTTGGTTTTACAGCTTAAGAAACCGTGGAAAACTTTTCCTGTGATGTGGCCCTGCCTAATTGCTCCCTGGGACACAGCTGCTCCATGCTGACCAGTTCCTAGTAACTTTTGGCAAAACTGGAAAGGTTATTAAATGAACATTCAACCTAGAGTTTTCTTAGTCTTTCCTGCATGAGGGTGATGGATAATTATTGATTTCATTCCCTTGTGTAGGGTTTCAAAGGACAGAGAGGAGATACAGGTCCCCCAGGTCCCCGGGTAAGTAACAGGTACCTCATACACAATCCTTTGGAGAAAGATTGTGGGAATTGAAATTGCCTTTTCTGAGGCAGTAGATAAAAATGATGACAGTGTTTCATGTGGCTGATGACAGTGTTTTCAACTATGGGCCACATCTACGGCACAGAAATGACAGCAGCTGTCTTCATTCCCTCTGCTGAACTTCTGATTCCAGGGAAGGTGAAGCAGCTGGTAGAGCTGAATCTTCTGATGCTCCCTTTGAGATAGTCCTTTGTGAATAAGTCTCAAGGATGCCTCCATACCGCATCCTTGTGGTAAAAATGCTGGCAAAGTGAGGACTCCTGCTGCACTTGTTGGACGAGTGCTAGCTCTCCTCCACAAATGCTGAGGAAGTGTAAAATAAGTTCAAGTACAAAACTTACAGAAAAGTGAACAGAAATGTCCCTTTGACTTAGTTTCCTATGGGTTATAAAACCCAAACCTCAAGTCCTGTATGAAAAGTTGTTCTCCACTCTTTTTGGAGCTCCTTGGTGTAAAAGGGGGAATGCAAAACTAAATGTTCTTCCACCTAATCCTGCCTTTTTTACAGGGGAATAAAATTCTCTGCTTTCAGAAGCTGATGTGAAAAATCCAGTGCTGGAGATCCGCATCTCTTCCTCGTTATGATAGCTTCTGTATCATGAATGTGTTGGTGGTTTTCAGTGCCTGCAGTAGCAGTAGCAAATAATTTGCTGGAAAGCAGAGCACTGCCTTGTGCATCACTTACAGGAGATGTTTCTGAGTTATTTTTATAAGCTGCATGTCATATAAGATGAACGAGGCTCTTGCTGGCTTTAAAAAATTTTTCACTGAGCTCAGTCATACATTGCAGAAACCCCATACCACTTCTAGTGGTGATACTGGTCTGAATTTGACCTTGAGCTGATCTCTTCCCTTTTTGCTGAATTGCAGGGGGAGCCAGGTGTGATGGGTCCTGCTGGTCGTGAGGGGCCACCAGGGAAGGATGTAAGTGCACCATTTTGAGCAGAAATGAATCTCTTTCTCCCTGACAAATGAAAATTTTAATTCACAGTGACCCTGACCTGAAACAGCTGCAGAAACTCCAATAAAGGGCGAATTACTGCAGGGTATGATTTGTGCAAAGATCATTAGGGGAAACAAAGAATTAGAGGGCCTTTGTCACTGCTCAGCTGCTGGCACTAAAATGTCAGCTATATCTTTGGATAAGCAGAGAAAGCAGCATTGTGTGAAACCCAGGCTGTGCTTGGTAGCCATGGACCTGTCTTCTGGCACCCATCTCTGAGCAGAGCTCTGGCTCTGCAGGTCCCACCAGGCCAGGCTCTGTCACACTTCCTCTGCCACCGCTGCACCTGACTGACTGTGTCGCTCCACTGAAGCCTGGGAAATACCTATGGAATAAGTTGCTGCTGCTCAGAGGAAAGAAAGATGGTACAAACAGTTCCTCTGGCATGACTAGTGTCAAGTGCAGTCACATTACAGAGTCCTGGGAGGGAGCAGCTGACGTGGGATCCTGCAGCAGCTGCTGAGCAATGTTCCAAGCAGCTGATGTGCCACTGCCATGGGACCTGGAGAAGTGGCTTCTCATTTGCACCCCTTTGTGTCACTGGAAGCTGGTGTGCTGAAAATGGTACCCTACAAAGCAAAATGTAGGGCAGACCAAAAGGAACCCCTCAGAGGAGATGGAGGCAGCTCTGAAGCCTCCCTGGAGAGAGAATAGTCTTTCTCAAGACTCTAGTCTTGAGAAAATTCAGAGAATCTCTGTTCCTAAGAAATACAGCTTTAAGATAATCTGATAATAACCTGATAGAAATGGTTTCTGCCTGTAATCAGGTTGCATTTGGTGGTAGGTGTTTAAAATTCAAAGGGTTGATATTCCTCATAAATAACTGAAAGGGGGCAGTGAGATTCCTTTAATCCTGTTTTCCCTAATATGTGAACAGTGTAATTTAGCAGGAATATTTTAAAATGTTTGTTCACTTGCTTCTGTGTCAGATCTTTTTCACTCACCAGAATACTTTTCTTCTTTCAGGGTGATCCTGGTCCCATAGGACCACAGGGCCCTCGAGGACTCCGAGGGCAGCCGGTGAGTTCTCTCTCCTGACAAGCCATTTCTAGAGGCCCATAATAGTTCATAGAATGGTTTGGATTGGAGGGAACATTAAAGATAATATAGTTCTAACCCCTTGCCCTGGAAAGGGATGTCACCCACCAGACCAGCTTGCTCAGAACCCTATCCAGTCTGGCCTTGAAAACTTCCAGGGATGGGATGTTGTGTGTGGTGGGAATGTTCTGCTGTCCAGAACTCTGACTTGAAAGAAGAGAGTTTAGGAAGATTCAGACAATGTTTGATTAAAACACTTTGCCTTTCAGAAAGACAAATAAGAATAATATTGTTAGAAACTGTTGAAGACTTAGTGCAAGGGACTGATGGTTGCTAACTCAGTGGGAAGAACAGTTCAATGGATTCTGTCAGAAGGCAGAGTCAGAAATACTCATATTTCAGTCCTGCCTCTGGGATCCAACTCATTTCTCACATGGTCTCAGTTTTCAAAGGTAGACACTCACTGTGGGTGCCCAGGCTGAGTTTTGTGGGGTCCAGTTGTGATACTATTCACCTATGCTATTTTATTACAGCTTCAGTGGAGAAATAGAAATCTAGTTGACATTTCAAAAAGTCTCATTTGGGATGGCTCAGAAATTACTTTTATTAATTTCACAGGGTTTTAAATTCTGTCTTAGAAATTAATCCTTATCAAATCTGAATCAATATCTGTTACTGAACCAAGGCACATCTTTAGTGTGTTGCAATGAGTGAGTTCCTTTCCTTCTTGGAAGACCTGCTAGTGAAACAGATTCCACAGCATGATCGGGAGGGGGGGAAATGCTGACTCAGCAATGCCAGGAGTTGGAGCAGCAGGTCTCTCCAAGCTGGGAGGGTTGGGGTTTAGATTAGACTGAAAGAACATAAGGAGACCTCCTGTGTTTACCTCATAATTGATCTCATTACTCCTGTGCTGCTGGCATCACTCATTATCATGCCATGCCCCTGCACAACACTAGCAGTGAGTAAAAATATTTGAAAAGATAGAAATTATCATAACTCCAGGCTATATTGTTCTTTGCAGAAGAGTTACTTGTATGTTGGAGGGCAAAGTATTAGTTTCTCTTGTTCTTCCTTTTTTTTTGTTATTTATCTAAAAAGAAGTGTGAGTTATGATTTTGAATATTGACAGTACAAGGACTGGTCTTTATGGTCAGCTCTAATGAAGGGAAAGACTTTGCATGTTGAGTTGTAAAACTTCATCTCACCAAAATTTTTGGATGATTATCTCAGCTGCTTTCTTAAGGAACAGTGAGAAACAGGTCCTTTTAAAGGATGATTTGGCTCATTCTGAATTGTCTGGTGTCAGGTATTAATCAAATGTTTGAACAAGTGTTTATCTCCATTCCCCAAAAAAGGGGAAGCCTGAGATGATTTAAAAGAGTCTTATCTGAACTGTGGTGACCTGGAGCAGCCAGAGGAGGTGGCTCCATCCACCCAGAAGGATACTGCATATGATAAGGACAAGGGTGCAGGGAAGGAGAAGTGCTGGTTTGGTCCTCCTCAGGCCTGTGGGTTTGGGTCCACATATTAAATTTTCTCCTGAGATCAGCCATGCAGTGAGGGATGCAGAAGCTCTAAGGTCAGTTGGAAATAAGATACTTCACAGTCTGTCAGGAGAGGAGATGAAGAATGCTAAAGAAATCCCTGCTGGTGTGGGCATAGCTGAATATTTCTAGTTTTAGCACGCATTACATCGTTAACCTTTTTTCTTTTGACACAGGGCAAAAATGGAGTGCCTGGATCTGCAGGAGAACCTGGCCCAGCTGGTATCCCAGTAAGTACTAGAGAGGGAGACTGCTGCAGCCAGGAGAGGTGACTGATGAAGTGTAGGTGGAGTGGATTAGTGTAGCTGGTTACCATCCCTGAGGTTTCCATGTCTGAAGATGGGTGATCTAAAAATCAGTAGCTGGCCACAATTTTGAAGGTTGTTTGGCTATGTTCCTGGAATTGAGAAGCTGGGTCATCACTTTTCCCAGTGAAAGTTAAGTGTTCACAACAAATGGAAATGATTGATTGCCTAGCATGGAAAAAAGATTGGCATGCCTCATCTTCACCAGTAGATTTAGTTTTGCCAAGCAGAGAGCATGCAGCCAGCAGAGAGTTGTCACAAGGAAGGAGAGGGCCTCGGGGAGTTGGCAGGCTGCCATTGAGGGATAGTGGCAGCAAAAAAATCTTCCCAGGCACTTGAGGGAAGAGCAGACAGCGGGCAGTAAACCAGGATCAGGAAGCATAATGAAACTCCCCTGAGGCCATCCTGTGAGGAAGAACAGCTTGGAAATGAAGAGATGTTAGAAGGACAGTGGTTTGGTTGATTTTTTTGTGTTTTTCCCTCTGTTCTGCTGCTGAAAATTGTCCAGAATTCAGCAAATTCATGCAAATATTTCTTTGTGCCCAGTAGCATCTATCACAATGCAGAGCTCTTCCCTCTCTTTGCCCATGGAGACAGTACAGCTTGCTGGACTGTGGGATTAACAGGAAAACAAAGGCAGAGCAGGAGGAATGTGAAAAGCTGCAGCAGGACTTCACTTTTTGTGACCCTTGCAAAGTCATAAAGCCACCCCAGCCTTGACACAGACTTGTGCCCTGATCAAGCATCTGCAGGGATGTCTCAGAGAAGCAAACACCACAGAATCACAGAATCACCAGGTTGGAAGAGACCTACAAGATCATTGACTCCAACCCATGCCCTGACACCTCAACTAAACCCTGGCACTGAGTGCTACATCCAGTCTTTTTTAAATACATCCAGGGATGGTGACTCCAACCCCTCCCTGGGCAGACAAGTCCAGTACTTTATCTCTTCTTCCCTAAAATAATTTTTCCTAATATCCAACCTATATTTCCCTTGGCGCAGCTTGAGACTGTGTCCTCTCTTCTGTCAGTTGCTGCCTGGAGAAAGAGACCAACCCCCTTTCAGGAAGTTGATTTCAGACTAGAACCACCTTTCAGGAAGTTGTAGAGGGTGATAAGGTCACCTCTGAGTCTCCTTTTCTCCAGGCTGAAAACCCCCAGCTCCCTCAGTCATTCCTCACAGGGTTTGTGTTCCAAGCCCCTCACCAGCCTTGTCACCCTTCTCTGGAAGTGCTCAAGCATCTCAACATCCTTCATAAACTGAGGGACCAGAACTGGACACCACCTTTCTATCTGGGAAGGTGGGACAGGGTGCTGCCATCTGAGAGCCCTTCTGCATCAAAAAACAAATGCCACAGGCTTTTTGTCCTTGACATAAGCTCTTCTTACCTTCCTGAGACTGCTGCCATTGCTTCTTGCCCTGTGGATCCTTGCTCTTGCCTTTTCAAACTTTTTTTCTTCTTTTTGTTACACCTACTCCTGTTCCCAATTCCTATCACTGCTTTTTTTACCTTTTGGCTCTTTATCAGGTCACTGTGGCTTTGGGATACCTTGTGAATGCCAAGTGGGGATTATTATTTTAATCATCATAGTGTTATACAGTACCTATAGGATGTGACCCAGGGACTCACAGGCAGCTTCCTGCACAAACAGCACCACAGCAGCCTTTGCTCCAGAGGATTTAGAGTCCAAAAATAACATAGGAGATTGAAAAAGGATAAAATCAGATGGATGAGGAAGGGGAAACGATGAGACAGTGTTGGTCAGCAGAACAGACAGTCATCTCATCATTATCATTCTCTGTCATTAAAATGAATCCTCTCCTTTTCATAAAGGTTATTATGGGAAGTGTCTCCTTGTGCCGTACACAAATCCATTTATTTTGAAATGCACTAATTTCCTTCACAGTGTGGTGTGACAAGCCAATATTTTATATTTCTATTTTGAAAAAAAGGAAGGTGAGGAAGGTTATCATGGCAATAAGGATTTTTTTTCCACCTGCACCATTGCTGACTTGAAATCACAAGGTAAAACCTGCCAGGAGTCTTTTCCTTTTACATTTGCTGTTTGACAGTACCCATCACAGTTCACACTTGCTCATGCTTAAGCCCACACACAGCAACACAATCCAGCCCCTGAAATCTTCAGGGCAAGTTACACACCCCAAATCCATGTGCTTTGTGCCTGACAGGCTCATTGGTGCTCACTTTGCATGAGTTTTACTCTAAATAGAAAAAAGGCTGTGTTCTGAACCAAAATTAGGGGACAAAGTTCTGAAAGTAAAGGTTAAACTAAGAGTTAAAACTACATCAGAAGTGTGCATGAGACAGTTCTGTATCATGAACTGTCATTTCAACTGCCCTGATCTGCAAGGAAAAAGGGACAGTTTGACAGAATATCACAAGAGGTAAGTGAAAGAGACATAAATTCAACCTGGAAATAAAGGTGAAGGAGAAGCCCTGTAGCTGTCTGTTGGTTGTATTCTTGGATTTGAGCAGTATGACCGCCTGCACTGTTTCCCTGTCATCACCCATCACAGCTCTCAACACTCCCTTATAAACCATGTGACACCACAACAGCCCTGGAACACACCTCCTGCCCCTGCCATAATTGTCCCTTTTCATCTTCTCCCAGGGACCCTGAGGAGCTTATTAATAAGGCAACCACAATGCCTGCAACCTGCTTTTTTAAAATACTTTTTTCTTCCTTGTCAGTTTTGGGAGTCCTGCTGCTAAAATGAAATTTCCCAGTTCCAGTGTATCTGTAAATGAATGTTCTTGGAAAGAGGTGTTGGGGAAAAGTGTGCTAGTGTCTGTCTCATTTCTGTCCTAAGGGTCCCAAAGGAAATAAAGGAGAAACAGGCAGCCCAGGACTCCCTGGCTTTATTGGACCCCGAGGACCACCTGTGAGTATGTCTGGGGATGGATTAGATCCTCTCTTTACTTGATTTTAAAGGTTAGACAGGAAGATGGGACATGGTCATCTTCAGTTAGGTTAAAAAAAAAGCATAAGCAGGATATCTCACAAATCCAGAAACCATATAATTTTACTTCCAAAGGAAACTGGACTGCAAAAATAGCATTTTTCATATGGATGAGCAACCATAATCTCATGTATGGAGCTGGTACCTGCCAGTCAGCCCTGATAATGTGTGCATTGATCAGACTGCCTCAACAGTCTTCTTAATACAGGTATGGGGTATTTAAGTTCTCAGACTACACCTCTGCAGGAACCTTAGATGGGCAAAATAGGGAAATTGTGAGTGCTGATGATAATGCAGGTATTTCTGATATTTGCTGTTCTGAGAGAAATTTTTTTGTTGCCAGCAATAGAGGTACATTGCAATTAAAGCATTCATGTATCTTCCAAAGTGATCTAAAATAATAAATAATAAACCTATACTCATGACATTATCACAGCCTCAGAATTCAGTCTCTTTGCAAGGTGAGTAAAAGATGTTAAATTCCACTAGAGGGATGGAAAAAGTGAATGCTAGGTAATTTTTTTTATTTCTAGATTTGTTGTGACAAAAATTTATAATTTAAAATATTTTTGTATGTCTCTAGCAGAGCTGAATCTTCCCCAGGATGGTTCTTTTTTTCCTTTTGTATTTTTTAATATTTAATTTTATAACTTGAAAGGGAGCTTTTGGATGCAAAGAAAAGAAAGAAATACTTCTCTGGACAATTAATTTTAAGCAGCAAACATGGTGGCCATTTAAACTGAAGTGGGCCTAAGGAAAACTCAAGTGAGTTTAATGCAGCCTAATTTGGATCACACATCTCTGATTAGTTCCATTCCTCATGGAGACATGTTAGAATGCTGATACAGCTGAAGATACTATGTTTTCAGGGGAAAATATTATGTTATATATATGATGTGTGTTGGCTGCAAACAGACTTAGAAAGATTATTTTTTCTATACACGATATGGGAAAGTGGCCAGAATTTCAGCAACAACTAGTTTAATGTTCATTTTGCTTTATCAGTTCAGGACTGCAGTGATTTTTTACCACTGAAATACTAAAATGGAAACTACATTGTCTAAATATTACATTATAAATGCAAAAAAAAAAATAGATATGTATAAATAATTCCATGAAGGTACTTATTCAAATTAGGATTATTGAATACAGTTCTGAAAGACAGGTGAGCACTTAAGCTTAAAATTCCTTAAACCACTGTATGTGTTTTTCCAGCTGGTGTAATACAAGATGATACTTCTACTGACAACATTTACTTCACTTACATCTTCAGACACTTATGGGTATAATGCTGGTGCTCCTTAAGTTAAACAAGAGCATATAAAGTGTATGAAGCTTTGGGAATTGTTGGTAAGAAAAAGGAACAAAATGTATTGAAAGTAGGAGCACACTTCCAGTGAAACATCTGCCCTCAGCTGGTTTGTTAGAAATGACCTCTCCTGTTATTTATGTTTACATGGACGCAAATTCACTAAAAAATGCTTTCCAAATAACAGGATGTGTCTATCCAGGAATGACCAATAGCAGTAGGATAAGGATAAATCATGGAAAGCTACTACTATGTTGTTAACACAAAGCAACACTTATGGGTATTAGGTAGAGCCTTTCTTCCAGCTCCTCCAGTGTGATGCTAAATCCACTTTCTGTGTGTCTTAGGGAGAACCAGGAGAGAAAGGTCCTCCTGGAAAAGAGGTAAGTTAAATTCACAGTTGTTTCAATATAAGACTGGTGTCACAAGGCAAAAATCATCAAGGGTGTTACCAGGGTTGAAACAAATTGGGTTTTTTTCATAGCATGATTTGGGTTGGAAGAGATCTTAAATACCATCTATTTCCACCTACCCTGACAGGGGCAGAGACACCTTCCTCTAGACCAGGTTGCTCAGAACCCCATTCAACCTGAATTTGAACCATTCCAGAGATGGGACATTCACAACTTCTCTGGACAACCTGTTCCAGTGCTTCACCATCCTCACAGTGAAAAATTTCTAGCAGATATCACCCTCTCTGATTGTGAAGCCATTTACCTCTTGTCCTATCACTACAGCCCCTGACAAAAAAGTTTGGTTTTTTTATAAACCCCCTTTTAGTACTGAAAGGGACTCGAAGGTTCCCCCAGAGCCTTCTCTCTTTCAGGCTGAGCAACCCCAGCTCTCTCAGCCTGAATCCACAGGAGAGGTGCTCCAGCCCTTTGGGCATCTTTGTGGCCTCATTTGAGCTTGCTCTAGGCAGGTTCACGGCCTTGCCTATGTTCTGGCACCACAGTTGGACACAGCATCCCAGGTGGGGTCTCACCAAAGGGGAGTCAAGGGAGAGAATCACCCTCCTCAGCCTGCTTGTTATGTGGTTGGGACGGGGGGTTTTGTTGGGTTTTTTTTATGTTTGGTTGGTTGGTTTTTGGGTTTTGTTTTCATTTATTTTTCCTTTTATTATTGATAACTGAGAGCAAAAGAGAAAGCTGTCAGGAAACTGTGGGGTTGTCATGGAAATAAATTTTCCTGGGGTCACAGGAATCACTACAAAGGCATATGTTTCATTATTTACTCTTATTATGGATAGTTCTTTTATGCTTACCTTTATTTTCTTGCAGGGCACACCAGGGAAACAGGGTGCAATTGGCTCCAAAGGAGAGAGGGTAAGTTGGAGAACATTACCAGTTATTTCTTTATGATGAAATAAAGAGAGCTATTCTAAGTTAGGGCCTGGGGGCAGAGGTCATTCAAAAGTGAAGTAAGTGCTTCTCAGTCTTCCAGGTCTTTTTAATCATTCTCCATCAGAACAATTTATGGTTCATTTGTAGTGCACCAGATGTTGCACTCAGCAACTTTGCCAGCTCAGCTGTGAGTGTTGCTCAGTATTTGGAAATCAGAAGTTTGCTTCTTATTTTGTGGTGGTAATGTCCTTCTCTTCACTTAGGGAGAACCTGGCATCAAAGGTGAAAAAGGCCTTCGAGGAGAAAAGGGTCCCCCAGGTGATCCCGGGATACCTGGTCACAAGGGCCATCCAGGACTGATGGGTCCCCACGGACCTCCAGGAGACACTGGGCAAGTTGGACCTCCTGGTCCTCCGGGGCAGCCAGGATTTCCAGGACCAAGGGTAAGGTTGCCAGAAAAAGGCTTTGTGCAGTAATTTTGCTGCCACAGGGATCAGAAAAGTGCCTCAGAGTACATTGATGAGATGACAGAAACTGGAGCAGGAGCGTGCTTTAACGGGGAGGCACTGCTTTTAGCTCTTAATGCCCATAAAGGGGAGCTGTAGCACATCTCAGGGAATCATGGAATCATAGAGTGGTTTGGGTTAGAAGAAACCTTGAAGACCATCAGTTCCACCCCCTGCCATGGATGGGGACATTTTCCACTAGACCAGGTTGCTCCAAGCTGTGTCCAACCTAGCCTCAGACACTTCCAGGGATGGAAGTTGGAAAGGCTTATGTGGGTGTTGACTTGCACTTCGGGGGAGCTAAATAATCCAGACCCATAGTCAGTGTGGCCAGTTGCTTACACCTTTTACCCCTAAATGCCTAAATCTGGTCCTGTGATGTTGGCCGTGGCACTGGAGTGTAAAAAAAGATTCTTTCTATGAGGGCAATAATGTGTAGCACTTCATACAGAGGACTAACACCTTCCTCTGCTGCTGGTTGTTATGATAGAAAAAATGCTGAGCTGTGGAAAGGTCACTGCTCTATTCCTGGAAGTCCTGTAGTCAGCTCATCAGAATTCATGAAATACTATTTTTGTTTAATATTCTCCCTCTTTTTTTTTTCCTCCCCCCTGTTGGGAAACAGTCTTGCTACTGAGAATGCCTGAGGGTGGTTTATGTTGCAGAATGAGAAAAACTACCAACAGCAGTGACGCCACTGTGCCCACCCTGATAATGAATTGGAGATCATCTCTGAGGAGAATAAACAGAGCAGAGAATAATCTCTGATGTAAAAACTGACTAAATTTTAGACAAAGCATTTCTTTGTGTTTGAAATCAAGTGATGACTATGGAAACTTAATTGAACTAATGGGGTTAAAACTTGAAAAGATAATTTGTTACCCTTTAAAGTATGCTCCACAATTAGGTTTGCTTAGTGGGATATACACTAAGAGCCATCAAAAATGCTTAGTACTTAATGATAAAATTGTTTCTTTTGTCACCAGTGACACATCTTTTTTCATGCAAAATTTGTGTCAGGAAGGAGGCGGTAAATGGACCAACTCTGTATTTATCAGCAATGCTATTGATTCAAATTGAAATGTCACTTATCTATTTAATATGATTTAATTTTTTAATGAAGAATAACTTCTGATTCAGAAGAGCTCACTAGGTTTTCATAAACATAGAGAACACAAACTGCATCCTTGTATGTTAAAAGAGTAAGTGTGAGGGAAAAGCAACACTTTTGCAAGCAGTTGATGCACAAAAGAATGGAGTCTTTAGGTTGACCAGAAGTATTTTCAAAACTGACAGAAATGCAAAGAATTCTTTTAGCCAAAAAAAAAAGAGAAGTGTATTTCGAGTAGAACATCTCACTTTCTGATTTATAAAAGAAAATACTCAATCTTTCTGCTTGAAAATGGTTTATTGTTTAAGCATAGCTATAATTTTCTTTTGGGTTCTTGCAAAGACAAGAGCCTGGCAACCCTAAAACCTGTTTATTATTTACAATCTAAAAAATTCTTCTACCTATCAAAAATGCTTTCATAATTTTTTTAGTTGCATCATCCAGAGTTGTAGTTCACATTACTTTGAGTTTTTACAGCTATTACAGCTGTACAACAACAGCAGCACAAAAGAATTAAGAGAAAGGATGAAAGATGAAAGTGCCTTGAGAGCTGGGTAGGGGGCCAAGGCCAGACAGCCACATGCCCTGTCTCCCTTCAACAGCCTGAAATCAGACAAAACCTTCTGCTGGTTTGGAAGAATAGGTATCATATGCATAAACTGGCTTCTGTTTCCTGAGATAAGGCCTGTTGGCAGGTGATACATCCAATATGAGTGTTTTCAGGAAGTCCAAATAGCCAGCATTAGAACCTTTGGGGCACATGTACTCTCTGCAAGGAAACATGCCATGATGAAAAAAAACACAGTATCTCCACTGTGATCTGGTAGGGGAAAGATATTTCCTCGTGTGACTTCTACAACTTCTCCTATGAGTGCATAGGAAGAAGATTTTCTTAAGGATGATGATGGGAACAGTGCTGCAACTAATGCCCTCAGACCAGGCTCCCTGCTTAAACCATTGACCCATGGTTTGCCAGAAGGCTGGAAACTGAGAATGCCTTTTGACTCTGTCCCCACAGCACATTCCTGGAAAGGCTGCCAGCCCAGGGCTTGGGCAGGGGCACTCTTGACTGGCCTAGGAACTGTCAGGATGGCCGTGACCAGAGAGGGAGAGGAATAGAGCTGGAATGAGTTGGCATCTGGTCACTAGGGGTGTCCCCTGTGTCCTGTCCTGTTCAGTGTCTGTCCTGCTGATGTAAGGGCATCAAGGGTACCCTCAGTAGTAAATTTGTGATGACACCAAGGTGGATGGAGTATCTGAAGGGTAGGAAGGCTCTGTTAGGGGGATGTAGACAGGCTGGAGGGATGGTGTAAGGCCAGTGGAAGGAAGTTCAGGAAGAGCCAAGCCTGGGTTCTGCCCTTGTGTCCCCACAAGGCCCTGCAGTGCCCCAGGCTGGGGGTAGAGCGGCTGGAAGTCTGCACGCAGGAAAGGCTCTGAAGCTGACAGTGGCCAAATGTGAGCCGGTGTGTGCCCAGTTGGCCAAGGAGGCCAGCAGTCTCCTGGCCTTCTCTGTCTGCATTGTGTGGCCAGCAGGACCAGGGTGCTGATTGTCCCTCTGTGCTGGGCACAGGAGAGGCCGCACCTCGAGTGCTGTGTGCAGATGTGTGACCCTGTTAAGATGCCATCAGTGAGACATGCCGATGCTCTAATTAAGGTGCCAATAAGATCATCTACCAAAGATAACAATGGGGATTTTATTTAAAAATGAATGTGGGGTAGAGAAATAGAGAGGGATAGGAAAGAGGAGGGTGAGATGGAAAGAAGGGGAAAACAGAAGGTAAGGGAGAGATGAAGCAGAAGACAATCTGAGACACTTGGATCCAGCAGTGTCCTGTTAGTCCGTCCTCACGCTGTGCTTCTCTGTTCTGGGGCTCCCAGTTATTTTCTTGGAGATGTTGGTGTTCTGGGGTCAACATGTTTCTCCGTTCCATATTGGGGGTATCCAGGGAGGCATTTTCCTATTTTTCATGTGAAAGGAGGATGAGCATGCCTTCCTTTGCTTATAATGCTGAGGCCCAAGGAGCATTTCTCAGCTCCTAATGCAGCCTGAGGGATGCAACTCTCAATGCTGACTGGGCCTGAAGTCAGCTTCTGTGGGATTCTACAGACCAGCGCTGTCACCCTTCTTCAGCCAGCTCTCCTTTACCTGGCTGCCTTGCTGCTGACTTGGAGTTGAGAGATTAGTTTTGGCAGCAGAACCTACCTTTGGCAACTTGTCGCCTAAGGGTGAGCAGTCATCTTTGGGAATCCGCCTGATGCTGGCACTGGACTCACTTCTCCGGCTGCCCCCTGAGGCAGCTGAAGGAGAAAAGGCGGCGCAGAGCCCGCCGGGCCGCCTTGGCCATGGAACGCCATGGCCGTGGGGCCGGGGACTGCGAGGCGGCTGTGCTGCCAGCGGGGCAAGCAGGAACAAGGGGTGTGAGGGGCTGGGCAGGCACCAGGCAAGCCCCAGCCAACACACCATCCCCACAGGGCTTTTCCTGGGGAGGGGTGGCCTGGGCACAGCCAGCCTCCATGCCTGCAACATTGACCTCCTCTGCGATATCAGCAGGCAAGGCACAAACTGCAGACATCTTTGAGTCTTCTGGCAGTGCCATGGGGAAAGTCTCACTGTACCCCTCTTCACAGGGATCACTTTCTAGGGGAGAAGCTGCTGGCTCTGCTCCCTCCTCTTGCAGTGGGAGGGACAGCTCGCTCTCTGGCTCACTGTCCCCCTCTCCTGCAGTGTCTCTGTCAGGGAGCTCTTCTTCCTCCCACTTTGCCAGCAGCTGGTCTAGCCGAGTGTCCCTGGACGGCGCATCCCTGTTGTTAAAGAGAGACCACATCTCTTCAAAGAGGTCAGGGGGCATGAGCTGTGTGTAGTTTTCGGTCTCTCCTGTATAGTGTATGATCCAGCTGCAAAGGCTGTGCTGGACCGAGGGGCTTTCTGCATTCAGAGAAGCGAGGAAGTCATCCTCCAACTTCTCCAGCTCCTCTTCCTCAATATTCAGGAAATGCTTTGAAGCATCTTCAGGCCCCGTGCATATCAGCTTGCCATGTGTGGTTTCCTCAGACAGCTGATGAGTTCCCCTCTTCTCGCAGGGGCTTCCAGATGAGGGAGAAGCCAAGAAGCATGAGTTTTCCTCAGCTTCTGACATGGGGAAAAACTCACAGTGCCCCTCATCCCAGGGATTTTTGTCCAGGTCAGAAGTTGCTGCCTCTGACTCTTCCTCTTTGAGAGGGGGAAGTGATGCGCCCTGTGAGTCGCTGTCACGCTCCCCTGGAGCCTTTGTTTCTGGGAGCTCTGTCTCCTCCCATTTGTTCTCTGGCTCTTTTGGAGAAGTCTCCCAGCCCTGTGAGTTGTCAGAGACAGACTGCTGTTCTGGCAACTGGGCAGGAGACAGGAGCTCAGAGGAGTTTCCAGTGTCTGCGTTGGAGTCTTTGTTGAACCCAGGAGCTCTGTTCATCACCTGAGTCTCTGCATCTTCCTCTTGGCAGAGACTTGACCACTCCTTAGTGCAGGTGGACTTGCTGAACTTTTCTTCATGGAGGCATGGGGCAAAGCCTCTAAATGGATCTCTGTTGGTGTTGCCACTGTGCGCATCCTGCGCCTCAGTGAGCTCCTTGGTGTGCCCCAGGTAGTTCCAGACAGGCTGGGTCCCTGTGTGGAGCAGCATGCCACCTACCTGTCGCAGGGGTGGCAGGCGATGGCTCTGCCTTGCTGCTGACCCTTGCCAGAGCCTTTCAGCTGAGCTGTCTGGGGAAGGTGTTTCCCAGGCCCCATAAGCAGCCCCAGCACCCCATGGAGAAGATGGCACTAGGTCTCGGTGGCTGCTGGCTACAGGACCCGCGGACAGTGCTCTGCCTCTGGGAGAAGACCCAGAGGCTGCTGGGGCTGCTGGCTCAGGGGACAGCTTGATCCGTGCCGAGGCTCTTGGCATTTCAGGGCTCAGCTGACACGGAGGTGTAACCATCAACGGAGGGCCATGGAGAGGTGGCAAGTCTGACACGGACAATATTGGTGCCCGTCTGACTCTGCTGCTGCAGGGCAGTGAGTGCCCTCCCTCTAGGCTTTCCTCCTGTATTCCGTGTCCTGTGTGTCTCCATGAAATGTCCTCTCTAGGGATGAGTCTGTCCTGGTGGAGGGGTGTTACAGTCACCCATGTGACCTCTGCGGCTGCTTGTGGTGGCCTCTGGGTAACCTGTGGGGAGCAGGGGAAGGCGTGAGATGGAGGCGGCTGTGCAGGCACGCTGTCCCTCCTCATTCTGGCAAGCCTGGCCCTGGCCCCAAGGCAGGTGCTTGGGGCAGCCAGGCCAGGCTGGGTTCCCAGCTGTGCTCGCTGTCTCTGGGCCATTCCCTCACCCAGGCCATCCTGGCACCGGCTCCTCCCCAGAGCAAGGCCTGGAGCCAGGCCTGGATGCCGCTCTCTGCCCCCAGCCCTCCCCCAGCTCCCACTGCAGCCTTTCCCTCCATTCCCGTCCCTCACCTGTCGCCTCTTGGACAGCAGCGGCTGCCCCTCATGCGACTGGCAGTTTGGGTTCACCTCCTGTCTCTCGGACATCTTGGCTGTGCTCTGATGAACACTGGCCAAGATCAGCTGGGAGAGCTGCTTCCCCCTGAGGAGCTGCTGCCTCGTGAGAGAGCTGCTGCCTGTCATGAGAGCTGGTCTCCTGAGAGTGACAACATGAGGGGTTTGTCCCTACAAGGGCCCTCCGCGTCACGGCATGGGCCTGTGTCACAATGGCCTCTGGGCACGATGCAACTGCGGGTCACAAAGGCCTGGTGGGCACGGCCACCTCTTGTCATGGAGAGACATGGTGTCCTTGGTCAAAAAGGCCTGCTTTAGGTCTTTGCCCCTCGACTTATCATATGCTTCTTCCTCTCCTAATGATCTGCTGTTCTCCCTTTTCCCACCTTGTGTGTTCCTCTCCTAAACATCCCCAGAGAAGCACTTTACTCTGCCAAACAGCTTCTCTCACCCAGCCCACTATTTGTCCCACCCCTTAGCTCCTGCCTCATGTAGAAAGACAAATCAGGAAGGCAAAAATCCATTAGCACTACTTAAAAAAAAAATTAAAAGTGTTCATTTACAAAGATTAGCAACAAAGGAAGGCCAAGGAAAATCTTCATTCTTTATTGGATATGCAGTGAACATACGGTTATGAAGGATGAGGAAAAGGCTGAGCTACTGAAGGCCTTCTTTGCCTCAGTCTTCAACAGGCAGATCCTTTCTCCAGAGGACAAGCAGTCCCCTGAGCTGGCAGACAGTGACCAGGAGCAGACCAGACCCCCTGCAGTCCTAGAGGAAATCATTAGTGATCTGCAGAGCCACTGACACAAGTCAGTGGAACTGGCTGGGAGCACCCCAAGGGTGCTCAGGGAGCTGACAAAAGAGCTCACTAAACTGCTTTTGTCCTGTATTATCAGTCCTGGAGTGTAACAATGTCCCACATGGCTGGAGGTGGCTCTGTGACACCGCTCATAAGGGCTGCAGGGAGGATGCAGGGAACTGCAGGTCTGTCAGCCTGACCTCAGGGCCCAGCATGGTTCTGGCACAGATCATCGTGAGGGGGATCACAGGTCCCAGAGAGGACAGCCAAGGGATCAGGCCCAGCCAGTGTGAGTTCAGGAATGGCAGGTCCTGCCTGTGAAACGTGATGCTCTTTGAGGAGCAAGTGACCCTCCTCAGGGCTGAGTGAGAAGCGGGGGATGGAGTCTCTCTGGACTTGAGCAAAGCCTTTGACTCCATCTCCCACATCAGGGTCCTGCAAAATCTGTTAGCCCAGAGTTTTGGCAGGGGCAGCCTTGGCTGACTTAACTGTCTGGATGGCTGAGTCCACACAATGGCTGGGAATGGAGCTGCAACGAGTTGGCATTTGGTCACTAGCAGTGTCCTCTGTGCCCTGTCCTGTTCAGATTCCCAATAAGGCCCTGCAGAGCCCCAGGTTGGGAGCAGAGTGGCTGGAAAGGTGCCCAGTGTAAAAGTCCCAGTGGTTGCTGGTTGACATAGGCCGAATGTGAGTCAGCATATGTCCAGGTGGGCAAGGAGCAGGGTGGCCTCCTGGCCGTCTGTGTCTACACTACTGTGGCCAGCAGGACAAGAGATGTGATTGTCCCTCTGTGCTGGGCACTGGGGAGGCCACACATTGTATTCTGTTTCCACTTCTGGGCCCCTAAATTCAGGAAGAACATTGAGGTTCTGGAGCAGTTGCAGAGAAGGGAACCGAGATAGTGAAAAATTTGGAGCCCAACTCCTGTGAAGACTGAAGCTGCTGGTGTTGTTCAGCTTGGAGAAAGGAAGGGTCAGGGGAGATTTTATAGGTGGCTCTATAACTGCCTAAGTGGAGGATCTATCCACATGGGGTTTAGTCTCTTCTCTGAGACAACTAGTGATAAGACAAGAGGACATAATCTCAAAATGTGTCAGGGAGGTTTATTTTGGACACTACAAAGAATTTCTTTACAGAGAGGATAATCAGATACTGGAATGGGCTGCCCATGGAAATGATGGAGTCACTGTCCCTGGAGACATTTAAAAAAAGACTGGACATGTCAGTGCCATGGTTTACTTGGCATAGTGGTGTTAAGTCAAGGGGTGGACTTTATGATCTCAGAGGTCTTTTCCATCCCAATTGATTCTGTGACTGTTTTGAGTCCCTTTACATTCCTCTTTTTGGCAGACCCTGCGGCCCTGTGTGCACACGTATGTGATGACATAGCACCTGCTGAGCCCTTTGTGGAGGTCTTAGTTTGCACATCAGAGAACCACAGAGTGTTTTGGGTTGAAGGGACCTTAAAGGTCATCTACTTCCAATTGCCCACTCAGCATAACCAGGGATGCCACCCACTAGGTGAGGTTGCTCCAAAGCCCAACCAGCTTGCCTTGAACACTTCCAGGAATAGGGCATCTGCAGTTTCTCAGGGCAACCCATTCCAGTGCCTCACCACCCGCACAGTAAAGAATTTCTTCCTAACATCTAATCTAAATCTTTCTTCTTTTAGTTTAAAACTGTTCCCCCTTGTCCTATAACTATCTGATCCCTTTACTGTGGTTATCTAGTCTCATCACTGTGATTCTGACTCTTTAGGGAGAGCCCCCATCTCTAGAGACTTTGAGGAGACTCATCCAAGAGGAGTTATCCAAGCAGCTAGATGGTAAGTAATCAGTACCAGGAAGCCAGAAGATGGATCTGAGAGTATAAAAAATGCTTTCCAGAGCTATGCTGGCACCTGAACCTCTCCTGATTAAGGAGGATAGAACTGCAGCAAGCTTGCTTGGAAGATGTGTGATATGTGTTTTACAGTTCCCCAGACTTTGATTTTCCCAGCAATAGCACAGAAAGTAATCAGAGTAGATCATAAACTTTCTTTTGAGGGCCCAACTGGAGAAAAAATGTTCATGATTTTTGCCTATGACTTTTGATACTCATCGGTATAAGAAGAGGGGCTGGAGGGGATATGGACTGCTGTTTCTCTAAGTATGAGAATTGCAGACCACTACTGACCCCATTGACAGTGAGGTGCAGAGCTGTAGTCCTCACACAGCTCTTGATGCAGCTGACACACAGCTGCAGGTATTTTGTTCTGTACTAAAGATCACAAGTAAACAGGGTGATCATTTCACAGATTTTATTTTTACACTCTCAGTCTTCAATACCCACACCGGTCTGAAAGCATTTAAGATCAATGAAAAGAAGATAGAACACTCTTCTCCCTCTATTCTGTAGAATGTTTATGTGATGCTGAGTGTTTTATGAGCTCTCAAGGTTGCTGTCATGGTATAATCCCAGCCAGCATCCAAGGCCCACACACTGCTCACTCTCTCCCCTACCAGCAGGATCAGGGAGAGAATCAGAAGAGTAAAAGCTGGAAAACTCATTGGTTAAGATAAAGACAGTTTAATAGGTACAGCAAAAGCTGTGCCCAGAAGCAAGGAAATAACTCCCTGCTTCCCATGGGCAGGCAGGAGTTCTGCCATCTCCAGGAGAGCAGGGCCCCGTCACAGGTAATGGTTACTTGGGAAGACAAACATCATCACTGCAAATGTCCCCCCTTCCTCCCCTCACTTTCTACACTGAGCTTGATGTCACGTGGTCTGGAATATCCCTCTGGTCAGTTTGGGTCACTTGTCCTGGCTGTGTCTTCCCAACACCCCAAATTTCCTCCCCAGCATGGCCATGCAAAAAGCAGAAAAGGCCTTGGCTCTGTGTGGGCCCTGCTCAGCAATAACAAAACCATCTCTGTATCATCAACACAAATCCAAAACAGAGCCTGATACCAGCCACCGTGAAGAAAATTAACTCCACCCCAGCCAAAACAGCATGATTGTTCAGGGTCTTAGCACTGAGGTGGCAGGCAGTGTGTGCCTGTCTGGAACAGCCTGGAACAAGAAAAGCTTTCTCCCTACAGACCAGCCATGTAGCATCTCTGCATCACAGAAGCAGTAGGAAAAGGCTCTCATTTTCAGAGCAGCAGTGGTCCTAGTTTAACAGGGATCCACCATCTGCCCAACTAAAGGGAAGGGACATTTCAGATACTTGGAGGACAAGGAGCAGAGGATGAGAGAAAGGTTTATGATAAAGTATGGAATTTAGGAGAAATTCAAAGCTACCTAGAAATGAGATTTAAACAATTTAGAGAGGATCAGGGAGTCACAATCATGGATTATGGGGGGACAGAAAAGGGGTGGCCCTGGAAAATTGATCTGTGACAGTACTTGGGACTTTACTGGGCCCCTGGTTCTGCCTCTCCATTTCTTGGAGCATAGTCCTTCTAGTCTAACCCATTTCCCTCTCTTCACAGTAAAGTTACCCTACATCTTGGCTCAGATACAGCCTGCACAGGTAAAAGCATCCCATGGCAGGCCAGGACCTCCTGGTCCCCCTGGGAAGGAAGGACTCCCAGGAAGAACTGGCCCTCCTGGGGAGCCTGGCCGGCCTGGGCAGACTGGGTCTGAAGGACCACCTGGGCCAATTGGTCCCAAAGGTAAGTGAAACTTGGTGTGTTGGGACACTACAATAAAAGGATGTGTCCACTTGACTTTGGCATCCACCTTTCCTTCTAGTAGCTTATAAATTGTCCTCAAAATGCAGGTGTTGGAAGGGACGTCAGTCTGTTGAACCAGATGTGTTAACTATGACTGGCAATTGCTGGTGTGTTGCACCTCTGGCCAGAACTGGAGTGGGGCAAGTCTTCATTCCCACTTAATGTGCCCTCTCAGAGGATTGGCCACAATTAGGAACTGTTTTTACCAAATATATTGGCTTCAATGTGGATGGAAGACGTATACTAGTGCTTAGTTCTGTAGACTACACTCATCAGTTCATATTTTTTCTTTCCCTCTCTACAGGAGAAAGAGGAGCAAAGGGTGAGAAAGGAGACACTGGCATTGGTCAACGAGGGGAAATGGGTCCCCCAGGAATTCCAGGTGTGTTATTCAGAACACCCCACAAAACACATCACTTAGAACCACTGCCAGGACATAGATCTCTGCTGTACTAGAGAGATGATCAGGATGACATAAAAACAACAGACACGATTTCTGTAGGATGTGGTGCAAAGGGAAGAACTGTATCATTAACATCACATCTGGCCACTTTTATTTCCTCAGCCTGATAAATGAGTACAATGAACTATCTCAGTTACAGCTAAGTTAACTGACCTTTGGGTCAAATCCAAAGTGAAGCTTTAATTATTAAATGCACTGTGAAATGTTTTCTCTGTCCTTGGCAGAGTCTTCCTGTGACCAAGCTGAACCCAGAGGTTCAGGCAGCTTCAGATATTATAAAAGGTCATATTGAACACCTGTGCCTTGGGGATACAGCTTCTGCTTTACTATTACTGACAAAGCAGCAGCAAATACAGTTTGTCTGCAGTCTGAAATTAGGCACCATTGATAAGTTTTGCCTTCACTGCTTTCTTGGGAAAGGAACTACGGGAAGCCCTCATAACCCCATTGTCTGCATCTGGCAGACGGGCCTTGCATTGCCTTCAAATAACAATGTGCCCACTATGCTCTGCACCACTGAATTATCTGCCCAGGCTGTCTCTTGCCTCCACTTTGCCATTCTCACCTCCTCTCTGTGAGGACTGTATGTTTTTTGTTGTCTCGTGCATCTCCACAACTTCAGCATGGAGGTAGAAGAAGAGCAGCCATATCGGAGCTGAGCATCCCAAGGTCACCATAGGGAGTAGAAGTCTTTATTTCAGAGGAGACACTCTGGTTGTATCCTTGAGATGCATCCCAGCCAAATCCAAACCTATGGAAGCTGCTGTCTGCATCCCATTTTGGCAGCAGAGCCATCTCCTGTGACGTTCCACTGCTGAGTACTGCACGCTGGGCATGTCACTCTGGTGCCACTCACCAGGGCATTCTGTTTCTCTTTCAGGCCTCCCAGGGGAGCCTGGTTATGCCAAAGATGGGATGCCAGGACCTCCTGGCCCTCAAGGTGAAGCTGGTGTGCCGGGTCTGGCAGGTCCCCAGGGGCCCCCGGGAGCCAATGGACAGTGTGACCCCTCTCAGTGTGCTTACTATGCAAGCCTGGCTGCCCGGCCCTCCAATGTCAAAGGGCCATAGTGTGCAGAGAGCACCCCCAGACTTGTTTTGAAAACTTGAATTCCTCACACCTGCCAAGAGCTCTCCAATGTCTTCAGCTGCGTTTCTTTCGCGGGAGGCCTTCTAAAGCCAACAAATGCTGCCGGTCGGTCAGATTATTTTTATGAATTATAATTATTATTATTATTATCTTTGATGTGATATGTGAACTTATTTTTTTGTTTGTTTTCTCTAACATCAGGGCATATTAAAATGCTAAAAATAAGTGGGGTTTTTCCTCTTTTGAAAAGCATATAATAGCAATGTGTTGTGTGACTGTTTATGCAAAACCATTCCAATGCCAAATTTTTTATCTCTTATCTTATTAAATTTTTCCAAAGCTTTATCCCTCACCCTTTCAGCTCAAATCAAATCCTGCAGCCTGGAGCATTAACTGTGACACACAGGCACAGGATTGTTGGTGCTATTTGCCATCTGCATGGCAGGGAGGAAGATAAAGTCATACCAAAGCTGGAAAAGGTGTCTCCAGTACATCCAACTCCCAGTGGACAATTTTGAACAGCTAGTGTGTGCTTTCCAGATGATCCCTGTTAAATTTAATATTCTTCTGCTGATAAATGAATCAATATTCTATAGGAGCTACTTTTTCATGGAGTCATGTGGGATTTCATAGTAAAGGCCTGAAGGGATGCACAGAAGATGTCAACCTCTCTGTACTGGAGAGTTTTTTCCAAGGAGTGGAGCTTACTTACCTCTGTCAGGGAGATGCATTTGCAAGGTTATCCTCTGTCAGGTTAAGGATACCAAATCCCCTGTGCAATGTCAGCTCATGCACAGCTCCCTACCACTGCTTCACCCAAAAATCAGCCAGAGCAGCACAGAAAGCCCCCTGGTATTAAAAACTCAGGAAGCCAACTGTGACCCAATTCACTGTTTTGGCTGATCTATTATGACAACAACTTGGCAAGTTGTGTTACTTAGAGGGCTGGTGCATAATGCAGCCTGGTCTAGGAGAATGTTGATTTCTGATTAAAGGATCAGAACAAAGAGATGTTCAGAAACATGGGGGAAATTGTATTTGAGGGTGAAAGCAACAAGCCAGACAGTGGCCATTTCTCCCTATTAACTAATTGCCAAAATCAACCTGAGAATGCAAAGACAAAGTAAAAAGGGGATGGAGTCTGAAAAGACCTTCACAATAGGTCATTAGTGAGCTTAACCCTCTACCAAGCCATGCCCACCCACTAAGTGCAGATCTGAGAAGTGATCAGGCCTCAGATATGTGCCAGCCAGCAAAGCAACTGTGTTTTCAAACCTCTTCTGCACAAAGCAGTTTGTAGTGAGAGATGGGTGTAATGGACCTGACACAGGCACTAAGTGCTGAATGTGTTTGGGAATCTGGTCTGCTCTTCTGGAGACAGAAAACAGGCACCCTGCCCTGCTAGCACATTCTCCATATGGCATGGTGCTTCCAAACTGGCCAGCACAAGCAGAAGCCACAGCTGTTGATAACCAGCCCAGAATCATACCCTGAGGCTAAAGTGCTGAGATAAGCTTTTGCCAGTCTTGGACTCTTTTCTCACCCAGTAGCAGATAAAATTTGCATCTACTTTACTGAAAAATGAAATTAAATAACAAGTACAAATGCCAGGGTTAAACAAAGTCTTTACTGTGTAGCTCTTAATGGTGCTATTTTTGCTATTTCCTTTGCAAATAAAACTCTTTGATTTGATTTTACTGTGTTTCTTGCTACGGAAAGACCAATTAAAGTGAAAATACCGTGAAGTGAAAAGCTTACCACTTTTAAGTAACTCTAATGGTATATCTGTTACTGTACTGCATCTTGGGTTAGCTTGCTAGATTTTAGTATTAAGCAATACTAATGCTGATCATATGTTTGACAAAAGCATTTTTCTTAGTCCAAGCTGAGATTTCCTCCCTCCAGTGGTGAGGCAGAACAGGGTCCCTATTTGAGAGCACCTCCTAACATGGGAAGAGACAATGTTTTGGGTAAATGTGATGGTAATGAACAAGCGTTATGGAGGTCAAACATGTTAACTGGGCCATGCAAATGTGACATTTAATTCCTGTCAGGATGGTGAACCCTTCGTCTCTACAGGCTGTCATCATGTGTGTCTGATGTGCCATGCATGGCATAGAATTCAGTACATTCTAGTGCACCATGAGAAGGGAAGATACAAAATGATGTTCTGTTAAACAAATTTCAAGGTTTTTAACTCCTGTGAGGTCATAGAATTATAGAATAATTTGAGTTGGAAGGGAACTCTAAGGGTCATCTAGTGCAATCCATAGTAGGTGAGACAATGCAGTGGCATCTAGTTGAAGGAGATGAAAGGGTTTTTTTGATAACTCTTTCATTTGAACTTCTGTGGGAGCCATTTCCAAGACTCTGTATTGGGAGCACAATGGAAACACTTGCATCTTTAATAGCAATTGAAAAATCTGCATGAGCTAGACACAGACTACATCTCTGAGCATTTTCCACCCGTAAAAGGGGACACAGCCTAATTCCCTTTGCTTCACCATATTCCCTAGCATATGGCTATCTGCTCAGTCTGTTCCCAGAGACACCCCAGACTGTCTCTGTGCCCTGAATTCAGTGGGTGCCATTTCCCTGCTTTTTCTTAAACCTTGTTTTCTCTCCAGCCAGTTAAATGACATTTACCAGGCAGAATCTGTTGTTAGTGAGCAGAGTACATGAGCTGCAGACCCAGATCAAGACCCAAATTTTAGTCATCAAAGGGAGGTTTCTGTAGCTGCCACCACTTAGAGAACAGGCCCTACAGGAATGTGCCTAAAAGGACACCTGCAATAAAAGGTAAGAAAGGAGGGTGTATTTGGAGGATTTCAAAAACTACCACAGTTTTTGCTTCAGTCTGTTTGTGTGTATTTGCAGTCTTTGTAAAAGTGGCCTGAGATTACTTTCCAAAGTAGGTCTGCCATCTGGGAAGCCAGTAAACCTACAAGTACAGCCCTGGGCATGGTCAGAAGCTGCTCTCCAGAAAATGCAGGTGCCTCTGTGCCTGAGCAGGTGACCGTGTGTGTATTGTCTGTCCAGCACTGTGCCAGGTGAACACACAGCCAGGAGGTGGCAGGTAGGACAGGGGCAGTGCTGGTGGCTCTCTCCTAACCAACCCTGAGTAAGGGAAATGGCATCTCAGTGTTCCTGTGTCTGCAGCCAAGTGTGTGGTAAATCACCATTCTGTTCACTGAGTCTGAGGTTTAAACCTGGGAGTAGACTGATTTTTCGGTTGGATTTTGTTTTGGCCCTGTGGCAATATACTGCTAAAATTGCATTAGAGAGCGAGACAATATATTATTCAGATTTTTAAAAGGAACACATGGGATTTATGGCACCACTGTCAGTTGCTCTTTTTTTTCCCTTTTTTTAAAATCATTTGTAAATTACAGTAATTACAGCAAACAAACCATTATTTCATTCAATTTTTTGCCTGTCAAATAAACAAATTACAAAGACAAAACAAAGCAACAGGATCATTTGGGGAAAATATATTTTTTTGTGTTAAATTATTTAACAATTTCTAAACAGTTTTGAATTAGCTGCTTTTTGGAAGCTGTATCAAATGCCTGTGGGCTTTTTCTTCTTTCCATAGAGACAATAAAACTACTGTGTCAGCTAAGCCCAAACTCTGTGCTCTGGCCACAAAACTGGTTAGGAGACCAACACAGATTTTACATTCTGAGCAATTATCAAAAAAAAAAAAAGTTTAAAAATTATATTTAAAACAAGCCCCCTAAAACAGAGTCTTCTGTTTGTTCAGCCTTTTAATGTGGAAACTGGCCAAGCTCTGCCCTGTTAAAGATTGCATTTGACAGCTTCTGGAGCAGGACTTGTTGCCTTGGAATGGCTGGGTGTCACCATGCTCAATACATGGGCCCAGAGGCACTGACAGGGACTGGCAGGTGTGATGTAGGACCTAGAGGAGCCTTTCCAGAGCTTCAGTGGGTGACCCCAGGGGAGAGCACATCAAATAATGTAAAATGTCTGTGTCTGGGTGCCTCAATCCCATGATCAGTCTCTCACAGTGAGATTCAGAGTCACAGAACAGAACCATTGAATATCCATAGTTGGAAGGGACCCACAAGGATCATCAAAGTCCAGCTCCTTGACTTCAAGCAATCAAGCTGTGGTTTGACCTGCATTTTGGTGGCTCCAGTGAGAGCTGTAGAACCTGGAGATCTGTTCAGCTTATCCTAAAGTATTCAGCTGCAGCACTCTGAGATGTGTTGCCCACATTAACTACATCTCCATGGAAAAGAGATCTTCTGGGAGCTGTCTTTATCTTCCACCCTCAGTAACTCACATCCCCTCTGAGCTGGTGTGGGGATATTGATGTTACAGGTGATGGCACGTCAGGTGCTCTGTGACCAGCAGCCAGGCTGCTCACAGGGAGAGGGGCAAGGTTATGGCAGGAACTTTCACTGTCCTTGGGCAATGAAAACGTCCTTAAAATTACTGCACTCACTCAACAGGTAAAATATAGACTGAAAATAAATCTACTTTCAGCCTCTGTGAGCTGGAGCCCCATGCTGGTGTGGGTTAAGGTGGCTTCTCCATGGCATGGCAGGAAGAGCAGCATAAGGATGAAGCCAGTCTGGAGTTGAAGGCAGGCTCCTGCCCCAGTCTGCAGCCCCGTGCAGGGGTGAGCATCCACCAGAAACCACCAGGAGTCCTCCTTGCTGCTGCTTCTGCAGAACTGCTGGAGGAAGAATCTCTTCATCAGCCACCCAGCTGCCTCCTATGTACTAAATTTGGTAGCTGAGACCTTTAGGGCAGTATTGTTCCATCAGGGTTTGGATTTTTCTTTCAATACCTTTGTAAATGGTGAAGTTGAATCAAGAAAAAGCCTGCTTAATTTTGTTGATTTTGTTTAAACCTGGAAGTCACATACATAGTAGATCCTTGTCTTCTGACTTGTGAAAAGGAAACAGCTGCTTAGAAAAGCATGAAGATGTGATGAAGAGGAGACTGCTTTTGGTAGTTGCTTTACAAAGCAGGTTTTTGTTGTAAGGGTTAACATCTGACTACCTTTCAGGGCTTGGCTTGACAGTATTGATGCTGGCAACATTGTTGAAGTTTGTCTGAACTGAGAATGAGACCATCCTGCTGGGTCTCTAGGGGATTATGTGTTGAAAATGCAGGCTCTTTCTTGGTACTTTAAATTTTGTGACATGACTTTTATGTAGAAAGCATAAAGGGACAATTAGGAGCATTAATCATACTCCCTACATTCCTATTAGCATCAGGAAGATGGATGTCCTGCAAGGAAAAGAGAAGAACCTGCCATCTTCATAAAGGAAAGCATGGGGTCGAACTCCAGGTTTGAAAAAATGCAGCAAGAGAATTGTGCCAAAACCCTCAGAAACTTCTTTCTGACAATACCTTTGTCTCTGCATGACATGCTGTCTGAAAGACTTGGGTTTAGATTTGAAGAGAAAAGCATGTTCAAACAGAAGGCAGCACATACAGCAATTTGGTTTGTTTCACAGGACAGATGTATTTGACAATGTGTTCTTAGAGACACATTTTTCCCCTTAGCAATATGGGGGATGGTTTTCACCCAAGTCTGAAATTATTGTCAGTGCAATAACTTCTTCAGCACCTTTTTGATGGGAGTTGAGTCTTATTTTTACAGTTATTTGTGAGGTCTGTTGGAAAACAGCCTTCTGCAAGTGAAAATCTCACGCTGCTGCGTTTGTGTCTGATGTACAGATATTTCTAAGTTATTGTATCCATTCATGCTTATGAAAAATTATTAGACTCTCTCAGGTTCTGCTGAATTTTTTTCATGTAAAATCCATCCCTGCAAAGTTTCAAGGCCAGGTTGGATGGGGACCTGAGCAACCTGGTCCAGAGGATGGCATACCTACTCATGGCAAAGGGATTGGAACTAGATTGTATTTAAGGTCCCTTCCAACCCAAAGAATTCTGTGATTCTATCCCAGATGCCTAAAATGGCTAAGCAGCATCACAGGCAAAGTGATACTGTTTTCTCTTACAGATGCTGGAAATTTATCTGGAAGAAATCCAGGGCTTGATTTCAAAATGATTATGGTATTTGTACTCCAAATGCAAGTCAAGGGTGACGGCTGGTATATGCCAGGCCTTAAAATGTGTTTTAATTGGTTTTCAGGGTGAAAACCAATTAAAAATCATTAGAATCTAGAAAGTAAGAGAGAGAGCTGAACAAGAATCCCCAAATCCTCTTGCCAGCATTGTCTGAATAGACAGCTACTACCACTCACTCTCCTGTGCACACACTCCCCTGGTGCTGGTACACAGGTTCCAGCAAATTCAAGAACATCCAGGCCTGAGATGATGAGAACTGAGGAGGCTGGGAAAGCAAAGCTGATGTGCAGGACCTGACCTTCACAAGACCTGACCTGGTAGACCTGCTTAGACTACACCTCTAACACATTGTCTTCTACCTCTAACGGCCTGCGGATCTCCATCTCAAGGAGACCTCTCTCCTTGAGAAGCATTTGAAATGGCTGTCTTAAGCAGTTTTTTAGCTGAAAGGCTTAAGGATTAGAGGATGAAGTAAAAGAGGTTGGTTTTCTCAGCCTGAGGCTTCAAACCCACAATTTTCTCCTTCCAGAAAAATGCCTTGCTCTCTATATCACATGCTGTGCTTAGTGGCTTGGGATAAACCTGGCATTTTACACATCTACAAAACCTTTGACAGCAAGGAATAAAAATTTGCTTTTAAATATGCCAGGGCAAGTGCACCACAAGAAAAATGGTATCTCCATGGTGTAGGGGTTTACACACTTAGCAGGAGGGAGGAGGACCTCCAGATTTCAAAACTGATCCTTTATTGTGTTTGCTGAATGTTAAAGGCGCAAACTGACCTGAGGACAAGATATGCCCATGCTTCCCAGTTCCCTGGCCACCAGCTGTTACTCTGTATTCTCCTTGTCCCATTTACCATGTTCTTGTCCCATTTACCATGTGCCTTATCTACTCTGCCTTGCTGCTTCCATTGTAATCCCAGGCAGTGCGAATTCTTCAGGCAAAGGCACCCTTGATGCTTCCAGAAGGAGAGAGCTACACACAGGCAGAGATTTGAACACACCTGCTGAAAAGCAGAGGCAGTTTTCCCTGTCTGACCACTGCTCACTGGTTGCAGCTGTGAGAGGCCACGTCACAGCCCAAGAGCTGGGTTTGTGTGCTCTGCAGAGCAGGAGGGAAAACACCTGATCATGTGAGAATACCAAATGTTTACTCAGTGGGATGTATCTGAGCAACTCAAACACTCTGTGTGTTGGTAACCTGCCCAGCAGAGCACAAAGCTGACAGAGAACCTTGATCCACAAAAAACCTCAGAGGTTGCCTGTGGAGCATGCAATTGTGACTGACAGTCTCTGTTCCAGCCACTGTTCTGCTGGGATATGGATGCAGTCACCTCTCCTAGAAGTGCCTGTCCAGGTCCTGATCCACTCTGGAGATACCTCACAGAGCACGATCCAAAATATGAAGGGAAGAAGAAACTCAAGATCTCTGGCAGAGAGCTGCTGTCAGTTCCCACACAGGTCTTTGGCTTGGAGCAGCTGCAGGTGCTGGAGATGAGCCCAGAACGTGAGAGCTGCCTGAGGTACAGGATGGAGCTGCTTCCCCAGGAGATCGGCCATCTAAGGAACCTCACCTGCCTCTATGTGGACTCCAACAACTTGAAGAAAATCCCTGCTGAAATTGGCACTTTGAGCTGCTTGGAGAGGCTCACTCTGAGCAACAACAGCCTGAGCTCGCTGCCTGCAGAGATGGGGGCACTCCAAAGGCTGCAGAGCCTCCACCTTGCCAACAACAGCCTCACTGAGTTGCCTGAACCCCTCTGCCAGCTGAGGAGCCTCACCTTTCTGGATGTGAGTGACAACAAAATAGATAACATCCCCTCCAGCATTCGGCATCTGGAGAAACTGGAAACGTTGCTATTGCTCTTTAACTCACTGGAGAGCCTTCCTGAGGATGTCTGCCTTCTAAGGAATCTGCACACACTTTGGTTGGGAAACAACCGTCTACGGTCCCTTCCGGCAGCCTTTGGGGAGCTGGTGAACCTGGACTGGGGCTACAACTACTGCTCATGCAATTTTGAGGGGAATCCACTGGAGAGTCCTCCCCCTGAAGTCTGCAGCAGAGGCCCTGAAGGGATCAGAGACTATTTCTCATCACTTCATAGGATTTGGAAAGACTAAACCACTGGTGTCAGTCCTTTTGAAGTGACTGTGATGGATTTATCCTGTGCGAATCATCTGCACAAGCAAAATGTGTTTCAGACAGAAAGGTCTATTGAAATCACTCTCTGGAGCTCAGATGCTTCCTCTCTGCTGTAAGGTGATTTAAGGTGATTCCTCTGGCAGTTTTTTGGGGGTTTTTTCCCCTTAACAAGCACTGAACAATGGTATACACCTTTTAAAAACTCATCCAGGGACAACTGTAATATTTTTTTGTATTTATAGTGGCATAGACTTATCTCAAGAAATGTTGCAGACAATCATGCAGTCTGAGAAAATAAGCAAGTCTGAAAGGATAGAGTCAGGTAAACAAGTGGTATGTAAATAGCAATAATCTGTACTCTTTGTTTGCACACTAGGTTGGGGCTTGAGTCTGGACTGGAAGTAAGTGCAAGCTGAGATTTCTAGAAGCTTTTAAGGTCATACTAACTTGTGAATATGGCTTTGCTTCAGGTAGTCCAGAATCTCATCATTTTCCCTGGTATTTTGCATGAAACACACAGGTTGAATCAGCTCAGGCTTCTGTCTGGCTCTGGATAAAAAAACCAACCTGTATCCATGTCCCACAAGCTATTGTGCAAACAATGTCTCCATTCCTTTGGCAGGACATAGTGTATTCCTCCTGAAGAGCAGCATCAGCTGGCTCTGCAGAGTACAGGCAGGGCTCTCACACTCTCTGGAGGCAGCATGGACACGGGTTTGATGTGCCAGCCCATCCACAGCAGACCTCAGAGATACAGCTCCTTGGAGCTTGGTGCTGCACAGGGGCAGCCCAGACTTAGAGCAGGCAGAGCAGCACTAGCAGAAAAGGTTTCCACTTTCACTGAGTCTGGGAAAGTGTTCAGAGCTATTAAAGTATGAGTATGCAAACTTCCTGCAAGGGAACATTCTGAAAATCCCTGTCATAATCATAAAAGGCTTCATCAGTGTTACATTATGGAAATTTGCTGAGACTCCTTTCTGCTTCATTTTGCTCTCTCTTCCCCCTATCATCAACGTTTTCCTCCCACCTCTCTTTAACTTTGCTCTTCGTGGGTGTTTTCTCTGTGGCTACTCCCTCTGACATTTATGTTTCATTATTTTCTAATCATCAAAAGCCTCTCATTCCCTTATAAATCCCTTTCTTTGCCCTCTGTCTCCTTTGTTTTCTAGGTCTCCTTTGGCCAACACACAGAAAGATGCAGTTTTATGTCTTTCCTGGAAGGAAGGGCTGAGTCAGGTCTGGTGGGAGCTAAGCATGTTCTTACAGCATTCAGAGAAAAAGGAAGAAAGGCAGAGAGATTGATACACAGGCCATTAATTCTCTTGTTCAGTGTCCTGTCATTTTCTTCTCCTTATAGCAAAGATCAGCACAGGGAGATCTGAATCAATGCTGAAATTTTTTCTGGGTGACAGAAGCACAACTCCAGATATGCTTAACACAAACTGATTTTTACATTGCTTTGCCCCTGACCTCTGTGAGTTTTTCAAACCAGCTGTGACTTTTTGGTGTCATGGTAACCATATTCATTTTATCAGTGGGCTAACACACACAGATAAATGAGTGCATGGCAGTCACAGGCACACAATTACATCACACCAGGTCATTCAATTTTCCTGCAGCTGATTATTTCTAAGACATATGATATGGGACAGAAAGGAGTAAAGGGACTATGGTGCCTTGCTCAGTTGGCTCTTTCTGTGGCAGCCTTGAGAACTGGAGATGAAAGAGCAGGACAATGAACTTCAAGACTTTTGCCATTCAGGGTTTTTTTCAGAGGAGATTTGGGACAGTGTGTGAAGTAGCTCCTGAAGCTGACGCCAACTCAGGCAGAGGCTGTATCAAGGTGGCAACACTGAAGATGTTGAATGGCTGTGGTCTCACTCCTGTTCCTGTCATTGATGCATTTTCCAGACTCATACAGGTCTTATTTCCCCACTATTACTGCTGTTCCCCCATTTCTGTTACCCATTCAATATGTGCAGGCACTGGGCCTTCCTAAACCTTGCCTGGTACAGGAGATGACGTTAAAGGCAGTATGAGCAGGGGGGCCCAAGTAAAGACAAGGTTATCCCCCTGGTTTTGGAGGTGTGTGACAATTAAATTCTAGCAGCTGTGGTCTTTTTAGAGGATTGAGTCTAACACACAAAATCCTTCCAGAGCATCATCTTACACAGGTGCTGAGAGAGACAAATTTGTCATGTCACATATCAAGCCCTTCGGATTCAATGTTGCTGGTTTTCTTCTACATTGCACAGGGTTTGGGCTTGAGATTCCATTTCCAATTTTGACTACCTTTCCCTTTTGCATCTTGGTTGGTGATTTCTGAAAGGCAAGCTGACTTCAGCTTCCTGGGGACTGCACAGCAATTTGAAGCTTTCACATCTGGTTTAAGCCAATGAGGAGTCACATATTTTGTTTAACTAATCCTCTCTCCAAAACCCACAAACATAATTTTTGAAGCCTCATTGTGGCTGTTACTAATAACCTGTCATAGCTGAGAGTGAATGGAGCTAAAAGGTGAGTTAAAAAAAATCTTTAAAAAACAGTGGCAATATTGCCATTAAAGTTCTCTGGTCTGTTGGGAACAAGGGAAATTCTGTGAAACTAATGCTAGTGAGGGCACTTTGGCCATGCCATCAAGCTGCTTGAGCAGATTGAATATGTCACTGAGATATGTCCTGACACCTTGCTGTCTGTTGCCCCTTCCTTTCCCTTTGTCCTGATTGCTTCCAAAATCCCACTTCCCAAAGTGGAAAACCCAATAGTTCATATTCTTTGCAGTATTCTGGCATCTGTGTTAATGAAATAATTATGCAGAGCAATAAGTAGATCCCGGTGTTGTCATTAAGATGGCATTAAAATCTAATCTCAGAATGCTTATCCTGTATTTGTTGTACTTTATGTATTGTTTCTAAGCATCCTCCTTTGCTTGTGCTCATTAAAACTTCAAGTGTTAATATCAGAGAACAGTAAAGTGCTAGGTTATAGGCCCCTGGTGAAGAGACATGGATATAATCCATACTCAGGGGTGGCTGGGAGGAGAGAGAGGGGGAATTGTTAAACCTGTCATTCAGGGTTGATGGGAGTTGTGCTTGCATTTCCCTTTACCGTGTGTTGCACTGCAAATAGCCTGGCCTAGGTGAGCATTGTCCCCTGGAACCCCACAAGACTTTCACTGGAAAACTTGGAACTCTTGCAGCAGAGCAGTAATGAAATGTAAAAGCAGTGAGGGGAAATAGCTCCAAATAGAAATTCGGGGAAATATTATATATAAGGGCAGAGGGCTTTTTAATTTAACATACAAGTACATAACACTTCACAGGCTGGTAGCTCGAGCTGGACAAGTTCTGACTACAGATAAGCTGCATATTTTTAATGCTGGAGGGTTCACCTCAGGATATGGTAGATTCTCTATGCCCTGAAATCTGAAAACCCCACAGTCTCGCTCACCTGAAGGTAAGACTGTATAACACTTGCCTTGTTTTATGCAAGGTCAAATTTACAAAGGCTCCTTCTGTCTTTAAAGTATATGTTTACAATCTATGGCTACTATAAATCTAAAATATTAGATCCCAGCATTTACTTATTTTTCCTTCAATTTACCTTTACATGAAATTCAGCATTTTAGTTTTCAATGGCTAGGAACAGTACTTAAAAAGTCAAATGTTCCTAAATTTCATGATCAGGGCTCTTGTGACCAGTGATGGAGTCTCTGAGTTGGCAAAACAAAATTTAAAAACAGTTGCTGTTCTCCTCATACCTGTTGGAGTCAGCAGCAGATTTCCAAGCTCACAAGTGAAAGGCTGATCCTAAATTCACCTTGAGTGGAATTTGACACCGATCAGTTTTCCAGTTCTTTTAAAGACCACAACCACCACCTGCCCTTCTTTCTTCCTCTGTCTCTGCAGCCTCATCTGAGTCAGTGCAAGAGGCTCAGGTCTGACAGGAATGCAGAGTATCCACAAGTTTAGAAATCACTAAATGCAAATGATTCCTCACTGCCAGAAGAACCACATTCAGTCCCTCCACCTGGGCAATGGTACCACAGGAGAAACAAAGCAATCTATCATGTACAACTGCCATATCCTTCAGCACATTAAACTGCAATGGAAGCCTAATTAGCATATCTAATGAAGATCACTCTAAGCTGTACAATGAGTGGGTTTTGACTCCCCAGACTGTTCTGCCCACAAACAAAGAGACAGTGGTGTTTAAATAAATGTGATATCAAAGCCATTGATTTCTTATGTTTAATAAAGATCTCAGCATTCATCAATAAGCTTTTTATTTTTCTGCCACCCTATGGAAATTATAAAATGTGTTGCCATTCTCACTTCCATGCAAACAACTTTCTTTGAACAGTTCAGGCAGCAAGAGGGGGAGAGACTGATGCCACAAGCAAAGCCCAGATGGAGTAACCCACACTGAGATTTTGTACTGAAACTCAGTGGTATTGCCAGACTTGAGAAAGAGCCAGTCTGGAGCTCACTGCTGCTGAGTTTCCCAACGAGATCCCACTTCCAGTCCTTTGGTGTGTGAAATTTATGAGGATTTGCTTTCAGCAGGATGCACTGACTCCTGCATCAAAGGTATTGATCCAGCTGAGGTCAGGTCATTAACACAAAACTGTGTCTAAGAAGAAATCTTCCAAGTGCTTTGTAAGTCTCACTGTCAAAAAATTCAAACCGAAACTTCTCTTTATAAACAAAGCTGCTATTTGTTTGTTTTGTTTCTATTCCCTGGAGACTTAGAAAACAGATTATTGTACTTTTGTTTGCAACAGGCTCTTTAAATACATGAAGCTTGTTGAAGAGCTTCTTGTAAGACTTACTAAAGTTAAATAAACACAGAGCCTGCAAGTCTTTCTGCTCTGGCCATGTTTCTTTACATCTCAGGTAGTCCTCTTCTCCTCTGGACTGTTGCTGCACACCTTTTTCTTGAGCTGACACGTTCAAAACAGAATATACATGGTATCTGAAGTCTTTCTAGTGAAAAAGGAAGGCCTGTTGCATATCTTTAATGTTATAACCCTGTTTGTTCACTCCTGCATGGTGGCAGTTTCTTTTTCTTTTTTTTTTTTAACAAAGAATTCACCTTGTCATCTACTGCAATTCCACACTTTGCTACAGAGCTGCAATTGGCAAATTTTGGTATTCGTGTATAGTGTAAGCTGAAGTCTTTGGCCTTGCACTTGTCCCTGTTGAATTTCAGCTTCCCCTTTCCCACCCCAGACATGTTATACAATTCTTCCAAATCATTCTGAATTCAAACCCAGTCCTCCTGCACTTACGATTTCTCTGAGCCTTATGCCATCTGAAAATTTAATAACCATACCTTCCTTTCTATCATCTAATTCATTAATGAAAGCATATGCCAGGACTGTATCCAGAAGAGAACCTGGCTGAACTCCATTTCTACATCCTTCCACTCTGACAAAGCACCATTGATAACCTTTCTGATATGTTATCAAACCAGCTTTGCATCCAATCGATCACAGTCTCATCTAGATCAGGCTGCTGGGGCTCACTTATGAGAATGCTATATGCAGCCCTTTTGAAAACCTTAGTAAGGGGGTAAGATTTGTGACAGCTACTTCTCCTTTATTCTTAAGGCTTGTTACATTGCTAAAAGTGGATATTAGATCAGTTCAACACAATTTATTCTTGACAAAGCCACACGGGCTACTTGTCCTTGCTGCTGCATGAAGCAGCTGTTTCACATTTCAAGCTGTGACTTGTTATCTTCCAATGGCTTATGAAATGTGCATTTGTTCCAGAATCTGTGCAAGTCTCAAAGGCAGGTGAGGATCATTTCCCATCCCTATCTCCCAACAAGAAATTAATGCGACAACCACTTGCTGTTTCAACCTCAGGGGGAAAATTCAGGGCTGGTGGGGGACCAGGACTGCAGCAAAGCTCAATAAAACACAAAAACATCCAGGCTGGAAGGATTTGGTGGGGTCTGTTCCATGTTATGGCCAGTCCTGACATGCGCTGGGTGGCCCCACAGTTGGAGTGGAGGGCTGCTCTTGCAGTTTGGGGAATGCAGCTCAGAAACCTGTGGGGTAACACTAAATTTCCATTTGCCTACTTGGCTGCTGTGCAGAGGACTTCAGTCTGGTCGTGACTCGGGGAAAAGGCAGTCACTGGGAAGGGGAAAAGACACAAGTCTAAGGTCCCTAACCCATTTTGGTCTTGTCCTGTTAGCTGGGAGCTCTCCTTGACTTTTTTTCCTGTGTCCTATTTTCAAATGGATGTCCTTAATCCTATTTCTCAGACTCAGAATGGGCCTGAGCAGCATGAAATTTCTCAGAAGGCAGCAGGAAACTGAGAGTTTTGATCCTGAAGTAACTAGCTTCAGTAGCTCACAGCATGTGTCTGTGTGTGTTCCCTGGGCAGCTGTGTCAACTGGATGATATCTGCACCCTTCCACTTGTAAAAAGGCTCAGACATCTTCTTTTGATGTAGTTGAAAGGAGGATTCCTTTTTGTTCTCAACACTAGCGCTGCCTGTTAGGAGGATGTCCTTTTGCATTGGGTGTGTATGTTCAGAAAGAGTAAGGGGAAAAAAATTATCTCACATAGTTTAAATATATGCCAGACTGATTGCTCCTGCATCATTTTCACACATAAAATACTGTTGCACTTCAGCTATTTCTAAACATCCACACGGTGATAACAGCAGGGTTCTGTGTCTATATTATTCTGTGTCTAAACTTTGCTATTGGCAAAGTTTCATTTTCAGGTCTAAAGACTGAATAACTGATTGGTTCCTAGAGCACTAATGAACCTAAATAATTCTTTATTCGATTTTTTTTTTTCAACTACGAGGTTCATTTGGGCATGCCCTTGATTCACTCTTCTGTTTGGTGGTGTCTGGGTTTGCACAACTGTGAAGGGAATATGGGACTGAGAAGCAGAGCTCCTCTGAAGACTCTTTTTGAGCTGATGACTCTCAAAAAGCTCCCTGCTCTTCCAAGGACTTAGACTTGATGACCCTGCTTATTATCTCCAGTTCTGTGTTCCCAGTTGTCTCTTTGTTTATTAGATGATATTGCTTGTTTGGACCATGCTGAACTGATGCTCTGTGTCTCTTTTTCTGTTTGAAATGTTATTTTTCTTTAGCTTTTTCTTCTGTTCTTTGTATTGTACAGGCTGACTAGTTCTGCACAGTTCTGCCACATTCTGCACAATCATACACACTGGAATTTTTTAGTTGTTTCCTAGAAAACTTTTGATAATCTGACTGAATAAAACTATTAAATAAAATAAGTTATATCATTCCATGTGTTTGTGTATATTAGGATTCTGCATCCTCATTCAGCAGAGCCATTAGGCAGATGCCCTGTACAGATCCCAGTCCTTTGCCCTGTTTTAATATTCAAAGCACTTTATAGACTCTTCTGGATGTCACTGTGTTCATGCCAGACCTTCAGAGAGAAAGGATAATAATGGTCTGACATTATACAGGAAAAATAACATTTGCTTTATTTGAATTAGGTAGGTTGTCACTGGAAATGTCTTGCATTTCAGACTGGTAGAAAAAGCATAAGCCAAAATGATTTTTCTGTCTAGAGAACATCACATAGGGCATTCTGCAATTAATTTTCAAAATCAAATGTGCTTTTCAGTTTAAAAATCTTCCCTTGTCCCCTCTCAAATAGATTTAAGTAAGAACAGTGCATTATTTCAGAATTATCAAACATTTGTCAGTAACCCAAACCATTCTATGATTCTTCAATTTTACATGGGCACCTTTTGCCTCCTGCCCAGGCTGCAGCTCCCTCCTGGCCAAGTTTCTTCTCTGCCCGTTCCACATCATCTTGAAAACTTTTCTTTTCCAGACATGTTTAGTTAGTCTAAGGAAGGTACAAGCTTTTCCCTTCTTGGTGATTTTACCTGGCCAGGTGATTGCACCCACAGCAAAAGAAAATTAGCAGGGCTGACTTTTTACTTCTCACCACGGCCTTTGAAAGGAAAACACATAAACGACATGTGAGTTTTTCTCTCAGTGAGAAATTCTGAATCTCTTCACTTTTTTACAGCCCCCTCCACTCCAGCAGTTCTTGCTCTAAAAATAGTGCTTGTTTTTCAATTAAAATCAACTAATTTTTGAGCTAATATATTAATTAAAACTAAACATGTTTGAGGCTGAATTACAAGTCTCTGTGGGGTAAAGGACCCCAGTACTAAAAGGGAAAGATGCAAAGTCATTGAGTATGAAAGAGCAAGTTTGATCTATAGTGAAGTCTGCTTTTGTTCCACTTGCTTCTGAACAACTGCAGCAATTTAGTGCACTTGACCTTTTCTGTGAGATTTAGAAAGGAAATGTTTGATATTCTGTTCTATTTTCAAGAAACCTATGAGGCAGATAAGTAATACTTCTGCCTTTTCCAGATTGTTCCCTGAATAATTTCTTTGATACACAGTCAGAATTCAGAGAGCTTGATTTCTTGCTCAACAAACTCTTAGGAAATATAAAACTGGCAATGAACACAGTGAATTTTGACATCACAAGTCCTTCCACTCCAGTTTTCAATAGGTGCAAATCTGCCTACCCTGAGTGTTAGCATTCTGACTTTGTTTCCTCTGTAGTTTGTATGACCTGGGAATCAGTTATAATTTTCACATGAAATTACCTCTACAGGAATCCCATCAAAAACCCACAGAGAGTCTGCAGCACAGAAATTAATCTTTTCTGCCCTGTTCACTAGTGAACTGTACTGGCTATTATATAAGATGGATGAATCATGGATGAGAAAGACATTGATTTAATTCTTTCCATGTTTATTTTACTCTTGAATTTCAATACACATCTCTAAATATCTGCCCAGAGCATTCCTTTTTAAAAGACAGAGTTGGAATGTTATTTCCAATTTCCATTAAAGCTTTACATCCTGAGCTTTGCAGGACCATCACTATATTAGAACACTATAAAATATGTACACAATATCTATCCATAAACAATTGGATAAACTGGGAAATGCACTAAGAAAGTGTTGCAAAGCTGCACATACAATATTTTAGGCCATGATTCAGAACCAGATGGTGATGGTGAACATTCAGGGGATCTGTTCAACTTGATGGTGAACACTGAGAGGAAAGGACTGGTTTTTAGGAAGGAGCCTCTTGACGGTAGCATCCAGGCCTTTAAGAAGCTGAGTTCCATCCATGCAGTGAAGTATGTAATTCCAGAATCCAGTCTGTGGCACTGGCCACTTTGAATGGTCAAAACTGATCTTTCTTACAGAATAACATCTCTCATTATTAATGAAGAACACAGGCTTTCTCTTTAACCCTCCCACTCCATTTCCTATTTACTGAGTAAATCCCAGGTGCATTTTTTTTCCATTATTATTTTGTTTCTTCTCTCCTTCCTTGCCTACTTTCCCACTGAGTCCATGAGGCAAAGTGCAGCCAACAGCAACACAGGCAGTGGAGTTTCAGACTGGATTCTGTTGCACCTATTGAAGGATGCTTAACTTCTGTACACAAATAGCTTTTCCAAAATGGTCTCCAAAATGAAAATGAGATTTCATAACAGCAGGTGTTCTTGTGTCTCTGTATTACTGTTTTGTTTTTTTTTTTTTCCTGATGCAAGAGAATTTTATGCAGTGTTCAGTATATATTATATTGTGGATTCATAGACTCCCCACAAACAACAATGCTAGAGATAGCAGCAGGGATCAAGAGCTACAGCATATTTGTGTGGAGAAATTTTATAAATGAAAAAGTGCCATGAAAATGCAAGGCATGAATACATTGCAGCCTCCTCATCTTACAGACCTGTCAAAGGTCTCAGTAAATGTAATTGCATCAGTCACATGCTTTCTTCATGCCTTGTTAACAGAACAGAAGGAAGACACAGAGTGGCTGATAAACTCCTTCGTCCACATTTAATTCAGTCATTCAAATGTGGAAAATAAACTGCAAAGTATTTTTTTTGCTGCCTTTATGGTGAATTATCACAACAGTAAGTATTCTGGACCATTTTGTATCTGCTTCAATAACTGAACAAAAGAGCACACCCTTGCCTCCAGAAATTAAAATCAACTCAGTACAAAACTATGGTCAATAAGCATTCATGTTCACACTTGTCTGCCTGGGCTAATGCCAAGAGATTTAAGAAAACAGCAAGTGGAGAGAAGATACCAAATTGCAGGGATTGCTGTTAAATCTCTGCTTACTGGACCAAGGCTTGAAAAGTCATCAGGTAACATGGTGAAGAACAAGTCCTGCACAGCAAGGGTCACAGGATGCTTGTCTTTGCTAAGGGAGAGGAGTGATGTGCTGAATTAGGTACAGAGGAAGACAAGACAATGACATTACACAGGCTGCTTGATTTAGCTGCTGTTCACTCGCCCATCAAATGAGTCTCAGGGTAGACTTGATTCTGTATGCTGGCCCACAGCAGCATCTCATTTTATACAGATTTTTCTGGCTGCTGACTGTTTTTATCAACATCTCTAGAACAACAAAAAAGAGCCAAGTCAGTAAGATAGTGTGCAAGTTATTGAAGAAGCTTAAATCCTTTGGTTAGCAGCAGTAGTTTCTATCCATTTTTTATATAATGACTGGGGAAGCTGTCCGTGAGCAGCAGAAAGTGTTTTTAGAAAAGATTGCTTTTATCTGGTTGACAGTCTTCTATTTAGAGTTGGCAAATATTTCATGGTTCAGGTTTATGAGCACACTGTAAACTTTGGTATCATGACTTTAGCTTAAGCCACTTACAGCCATGCAGCAGGTTGCACATGAGGTTTTTTGCTGGGGGGAGCAATAGAGGATTCAGCACTTATCATCATTTGAAAAATTCAGAGCTGCTAGCAACAAAGCCCAATAATGAAGAAAAATATATGTAATTTCTCAGAAAGTTAAGCTTAATACTTTGCTTTGTCAATGGATAACAAAAAATTTATAAGTAAGGTACCCAAAAGCTGTGAATCCCTTTGCTTGAATGCATTCAAGTATAATGCTGAGGAAAAGGATCCTAAACAGAAAGTCAACACTCTGCATCTCAGACTGTGGGTCCTGGCTGACTCTAATCAGTGATAAAGATGCACTGTGCTCTGTCCATGGGATGCCTTACCCAGAGTACCCAAATACTGTTGGACAGGTTTGAGGAACAATAACATTACCTGTGTTCTTCCCTGGGTGCAAAGCAATACTGCACTGTGTACCAGTCAGACTGCTAGGGGAAAAGAATTTTTTAAAAGTGCCCTAAAACTTAAGCAATGAGGAAGGGATCTTTTTCGATGCTGAGACAAGAATTAGGATGTGAGTTTTCAATGTTTCCCACTCAGAATTGCAGGGGCTTGCATGCTATTCTTAGTAGTGCAGGGAATACCTTTTCCCAAAGAGATTAAGCTGTGCCAGCATCTGTCATTCAGATCAGTCCATTATTTATGACATGGGAGCTGTCAGGTTAGATCCTAGACATGTTCCCTACAGGCTTAAGCATTGTACCCCAGGCAAGCACACACAGAGAGTGTCACTGACATCCCACGGGAGTCCAGATGTGCCAGAGATGGATTACAAGATCCTTTTAGAATAGACAGTGAGGGATAATAAGGAGAATCATCATGGCAATGTTTGGAATGTGCATCTTATAAATGCCTTGAACTCTACCTCATATGCCCACTTCTTTGGGAAGCTTTCTTTGGGCTATTAATTTGTCTTGAAATAACCCCAAATATAGAGCCATAGTACCATTTTTAGGGGTGGATATATGAAGCTTGTGAGAGTTTGCCAAGGGTGAGATGAAGTGTTCCATAACCTGAAGTGGCTCTCGTTGCTGGAGTCTATTTAAGAACCATGGAGACAGGAATTTTTACCCTACTTCATTATCTCAGACTCACAGATGCACTTGGCCACAGAGTGTTTGCACTCATCAGGATTCATCTTCCCTTCCCTGCAGGGAGGTCACTGCTGGCCTGGGATATTTGGGAGGAAAGTCATGTCAGGCTGCACTGAACTGGTGCTCACATGTACAACCCTTGGGAGTTAGTGGTGAGGTCCCTGAGTGTCCCCCTGGACTTGGCCTCATGTATTTGTCCCACTTCCAAGGCCTCCCTCCACTCTCAGGGTCTTTTCTCCAGTCAGGATCTTTCTGCTTTCCTGGTCTCCAACTTCTTCTCAAAAACACTTGCTTACTCTTTTCAGATATAAGTCTCCTCTTCTTTCCAGACTGGGAGCCCTCATTTTTCCCAGTCAGAATGGTCTAGGTACAGAACGTCAGAAAGTGATCAGCCTCCTCTCTGGTGGTCCTTTTTCATTTCCCTTTACTGATAGGAGGATTCAGGATGTGCCATTTCTGTTTAGACCAGAGCTTATAAAATTTACAGCTGTTTGCTGCAACAGGTTTCTGCTTGAGGGTTCAGTCTGACCTCAGACATTTCCCAAAAACACAGAATCATGGAATGGTTTGGACTGGAAGTGACTGGAATCACTAGATGAGAAGTGTGGTCACTTAGGATATTTAAGCAGCCTTAAAATATTGTCTCCAGAAAGTATCACTGTTACTCCAGAAAGAGTACCATTTTTGAAATGTCTGTGTATGACTTAATAATAAAGTTCATCCACTTCTCTCATCTCAAAAGCTGCTTAAATTTAATGCTTCCATAAATCCACAAGAAATAAATCAAAACCAAACAGCCCTTACTCTTCTTTACTCCAGCATATGTTTCTCCCTTTTTCTTCCTTTTTTGTTGGAGACACAAATAATGACAGTCACTGTTTTGCCCCATGTTTTGTATTTTCAGCTTCAGGTGAGATCTCTGACCATAAATCACTCACTTGTTGCTAGAAGGTTTAGCCCAGAGCAGGTCCTGTCCCACACACACTTGGAGAGCAGAAAACTGAAGCAAAAGCAGAAATCTTTGCTGATTTTCACTTTGATTATAAGCTCCCATAGGCAGAGCAGAGTAGCATCCCTTCATTTATTTCCATGTATAGGAGCCTCGAAAATGGTAAATTAATAATGGTTTTCAAAAACTTTAAAATGGTTTTAACTGTCAGATTGTTGTGATGTTCGAGGGTGAAATTTCTGGCATGGAGTGCTTGGTCTCTCTGCCTCGTCCTCACTCTTCATTTGTAACAGAGGCCACAATGTTCAGTGTGAAAGTAAACATTTCAAAGTTCATAGCTCAGCAGCTGGTGAGTCACTCCTGAGCCAAGGGGAATGTCAATGAGAAGAGATGCTCTGTGAGAGGTGATTAGTTTCTGTAGAGAGATCCAGTGATTCATTATCAGGTCTGGCTGAATTTTAATTGCAAAGGTTAGGAAACTGTGTTTTGACCTAGGGATTAATAGGGAGAATAACACATTTTTGATGGCTGGAATGTCTTAGCTGAAAGTTTTGCTAAGATCTGCTTGTAGCCATTAGTTGTACATGTCTTTCTTGTCTTTTATTGGTATCTGTGCACTGGCATTTAGAAGATGGGTCTTGTGCAGGGACTGCAATCGAAGGCTGTGGGAACAGAACAGAACAGTGGTTCTGACCTAAAAAGATATAATCAATGTAGAGCATGAAAAAAAAAAAAAAAAAAACTAGGTAACTAGTTATGTACAGGTGAGGGGAAAGTACAAGTAGAAAAGAAACCAATACAGATCCATGGAAATCTCTGAAAGAGGCAAGGATTTGAGAAGCAGTCATGTGGGTCACACAAGGGTAACCTAAGAGGAGGTCAGATGGAATGAGTGGAATCACAGTGGCAGAGCAGAGAGAAGACTGACTTTTCACTCATTTAGGCAAGAAAAGCCATTTGTAGCTTGTAACAATAACGGATCAGATCAAAGACCCTCTCTCTCCTTGAGAAGCCAGCGAAAACACAGAGGAGGAGAAAAAAATGTGTGTGGTTGATTGAAGGAAGTTTTTATCATCATAACTGAGCTAGTCTAGCCAGATAGGGTTAAGATTATGCAAGACTCGTCCTCATTTCTGTTACTTGTAACTTTGCCAAAGTTTAATTATCCTGGCTGAATTTTTATGCTGGGTGTGTGCCTAAAACTGAAGGGTGTGTATGTGTCTCTGTGTCTTTTACTATTTCAGTCATTCTGAAACCTGAGAAGCGAAAGAATTTTTTTTTCCATGTGAAAAAAAGATGCCAACATATTTCATTTCCTCAAGAGGCTCTAATGCACAGAGAACCTGAAAATCCAGTTGTCTGTCAATATTAATACCACAGATGAGTGTTTTGGCTGGCTGGAAACAGATACCCAAGTTTGTAAACTTTGGAAAGCATGGCAAAAGCAAAAATCTCCCAAGACATGGGAGCTCTCCCAGCACCACCATAATCAGGGGTAGCACCTGCAGCTCCCACACACTGAGCAGGACTTTCTGACCCTATCACAGGATTATCACAGGAATCAAGGTCTTCCTGAGTGTCACCATCCACATCAGTTGGGTGAAACTTCATCAGGTAAGTGTTAACCTGCACAGATAGACCTAGAGGAGAGATGAACTGTTTTCTAGGCTTGATTGACTGATTGGCCAAATCTCTGCTGACTTCAGGGAAAGTTGGACACCCACATGCTGACATCTATATGTAGGTACTTGAATCTGGAATTCAATCCCATCCCTCCTATCTCTGGAAAACTGGAGATAAAGGGTGTTGACAGCAGAAGGTGTTGACAGAGAATGAGTGATGACAACAGAAAGCCTGTGGCTTGTGTTCAGTGCTGCTTTTTGTGCAGGGACCACAATGAAGGAAAGGAGATTCTGCCTAAAGCCTACAGTGGAGGGTTGCAAGCCAATACATCTGAGGGCAAAGTCCAAGGACCCCAGATACCAAGAGACATCAGACTGAAAGGAAAGAGTTGGAGTGGGCAGGCAACAAAGCAGATTAAAACAGAGCCAATAGTAGAGAACTATTTTTTACTGAATGAAATTACTTTCTAGATAGAAGGATAAGAGCAGCTTTTTTTTTTTTTAAATAAGGCTCAAAGGATGCCCTTGTATAACATGCAACAGAAACAAATTCCTAAACTTGAGAATATCTATGTCATAACCTCATTTCTTCATAAAATAAGGGACAGATGGAGAAGAAACTAACTTTCAGAATTGTGGTTTTCATTAAAAGCAAAACAGAAAAAAGATCATCAACAACAAAACATTAAAAAGTCTTGACAAAGCCTCTTGCACACACTCTATAGCCACACAACACATGGTGCTCCCAGCTGGCAAGGATCCTATGCAGGGTCTTATATCAGATCAGAGGCTGGGAAAAAGCACAGCTCTGAGCAACTCATCCACTCATCTCTCTATCATGTTTACACCCAGAGTGAATCTTTGGCCATTCTACATTTCTTTCTTGGTCTTTTGAAAAGAAATAAATTAATTTCATTAACTAGTTGTTACAACACGCCAAATCATAAGCAATTATTTTGCTGAATTTTAGTAAATCTTACCTAATATTTCTGCAAGCCCTGTAGCACTTACCCAGAAGGTGACTTCAGATAGCTTTGCAGGACATTTACAATTTTCTGTTTCAGACTGTCTGTGGTATGTTCCAAATGTGAGAAAGTTACTGAGTATTAATATTTTGTAATGCCCAGGAGCCCTGGTCATGGATCAGGAACCCTCTTGCCTTAACAGCTGTACAAACACGGGCACAGTGAGCTCTCCCTCCTTGTGAATATCATCCCTTCCCCTTTAATAAGATGTAGTTTTGTTGAAGTCAGGTCAAACTCTGTTGTCAGCTACCCTGGAGTATATCTAAAGCCACTTTGTTGTTGTTTCAACAAAAACACAGAGTACACAGCAAGGTTTTTGCTTCAAAGTAAATGCCCTTCATCAGTGTGAAATTGCCTCCCACAGCAGAAAGCAATCTCTGAGCTCTGCTGCTTAATCTGCTGGGCGCTGACAGATAATGCCCTGAGTGCCAGCAGTGCCAACTGGCAGCCCAGTCCTTGGCTGGATTAAACCAATTATTGCTGCTCTCTGTCTTCCTGCTTCGTGCCCTCCCCTGACTTCCCAGGTCTTTCTGTTTACACATGGTTTTACATGAATGCTGCAGAGTTTGGTTGTCTCTGTGGAAGGATGTTCATTGGGGCTCAGTGCTCTGTGTACGCTGTTGGTGTTGCACAGACTGACCAGCCAGAGGTTCTGGTGCACTGCAAGATGCTCTGTGTGTGGCTTTCTGCTCCCCTTCCTCTTTAAACACCTGATGTTAGGTTGTTTTTCTGGTTCTGAAGGATGAACCACCCAGTGATTGTCCTCATTTGGATTTTTCTGCCTCTTTGTGTGTTCCCAGAATCATGTCCATGGTGGTGCTCCTGAATGGGTGTCTGGAGGTATAAAAAAAAAGGCTGATTTCTGGGAAGGTTTTAGGTCTTCTTTTCCCCTCTGGTGTAGAAAAGGGGGTGTTTCCTAGTGAGGGGTTGGGGAGGGTGGTGCAGCCTGCAATGGTGTGTGCACAGCACAGTGCAGCCTCACCATCTCTTCCTTAGGATCCATTCACTGTAGACCTTCAGTGGGAAGAAAAATCTTCCCAGCGACACTTAGAGATGGTTTAAATATTTTAATATCTGAACAAAGCCTACATTGACAGAAGTATTCTGAAGACTGAAGAATTATCTAATATGGTAATTTCTATTGAATGGTACAGCGGATGTTCTTCTCACAAATGAAAGAAAAATAATGAACCCAGGTCTGTGCTCTATTTTTAATGAACATTTTTGCACTGGACTGTGCATGACTAGTTAAAAAAAATCCAGTATTCAATTGTATGTTCACTTCCTATCTTCAAGACATTTGTTCTGTAAGCACTCAGTTACACAACCTGTGGCTGAACTAGAGAGCATTTTCAGTGCTGCACCAATCTGATGTCTCTAGGCCTTCAGAAAATAGATTTAATCATGTTTGTAGGTACACTTAGCTGAAGAGACCTAGAAAGTTACTCCTCCATGTCTCCAGCATGACAGTCTTCCAGTGCTCCTTGCCAAATGGAAGGTTTAGCATTGATGAATCCTTGTGATTTAACATGAGCCATACCAGGTCTTCCAGAAGCAAAAACATGTTCCTGAAAAACCAGAACATCCATGGATATTCCACCTACACATATCCTATGTCTCTTTGCCATGCAAATAAAAAACTAAGGGCTCATACTAGACACAAGTCCTATAGCAAAATGAGAACTAATACTTGATGCTTATGAATTTATTTTTTTTTTTCACAGCCAAATGATTTTATCAAATATTCTCCAGTGGATAAATCAAGGATTGGAGGTTTGGTTTAGAACTGGATGAGGTTCTAGCACCATCAGTGCTACAGCACTGACCTCAGGTTATGTCTTCATTCTAGCTCCTCCTTTTCCCAGATCAAAGCCAGTTAATATTTACTGCACCGAGTCAATAAGCCCTGCTGTGATTTCGTATCTTTCTTACATGTGGCAGCAAAATGGGTGAAAAACTTCCTGATTCAGGATTTTTCATCAAACATTAAGACTTCTCAAGAGAATGTTCTATCTACAACTGATAGGTCTCACACATTTGTAGTATCTTGTAGTCTTGTAATGGGAGCAAAAAATGAGCAACAAAGCTCCCACGGCAGAGAGCCAAAGGACTCAGGATTCAAGATGAGCCCTTTAACTTTACAGTTTCTACTTGTCTGGTCTCCATCTTAACCCAAATGACCACCTCTGCGGGAAAGGTGCCAGACCAGGTGATGTCCCAGCTGAACCCACAAATTCAGCTGTCATCCATTTAAGCTCATGCTCAGTGTATCACCAGAGAATCATGGAGGGCTTGGGTTGGAAGGGACCATAAGGATCACCTCATTCCAACCCCCTGCCATCGGCAGGGACAACTTCCAGTAGATGAGGCTGGTAAAAACCTCATCCAGCCTGAACACTTCCAGAGATGGGGCATCCACAGCTTTCCCAGGCAGCCTGTGCCAGGGCCTCACCAGTCTTTCCCTATTTGCAGACCCCTGTATGAAGCACCTGAGTCTGCTACAACCTCTCAGAGGGAGATGCTGATCTAATCCTATGTCTAGACTGCACATAAACTGCAGAACAAAGTCCATGAAGGAAACCAAGGAGCTGTTAAAGTGATGGCACTGAGCTGGCTGGTGACTTTTTCATCAGCAGCCTAATGACTGACAACAACTTGCAGCTGTTCATCAACATTTACAGGTGACACCTCAGTGCAAAGCATCTGAAGGATTTCCTCCAGGTACAGTAATTAGAGCATAATTACAACCATTTACAGAGGAAGCATGTTCCCTCCCTGGGAACAAGGAGACCTCCCTTCCCTGTGCTACAGCTCAGCTGCATCCATCAGTGCAGGGGCCAGGCTTCCCACTACATTTCTTTCCTATTTCTGACTAATCCTTTAAGGCCTCTGCTGCACAGAGAAAACAGAAAAATAAAAAATCTGGGAACACCAGATTGGCATCTCTTAGCCACTCCCTTTGCCAGGTGCTGAGCCTTTCCCTTTGATCTGTCTCAGCAGGGAAAAGGCAGCAAGTTTTCCACCTGTTCCAGTTTGAGACCTTCTTAAATCATTTGAATTCACTGTTTCCTGTAAATAAATATATCTATAATAATAAGTTTCCAAAGGAAATCTCATTAACAATGTTAGCAGATGAAACTAGAGGGCCTTTTTTACCTCACCAAGCACAACCTCCTAGAACTTCATTTTTCCCCTCTGAAGGTGGGTTTTTCACCTTGATCTCCTTACATGGGTCATAATGTCTAAAGAAGATACCATGTATGTTTTATGTATTCCTTTGATCTTCATATTGGGGGAGATGGGTTTTTTACTAGTCCAAAACCTTCATCTTCAATCTGATAAAGTTTCCATACTTCCAGCTGTGGAAGACCAGAGATATTCCTGGTATTGGCTATAAGTTGGATATTTTTCATTCTCACTATAAGCCCTTGCTTGCTTGTGGGTATTGATCCTACACAATTCTGTTGATGACATTTGCTAAATTCCTTTGAGTGCTCAGCAATAAGAACAGCACACTCAGAACCAAGATAGCCTGGGAGTTTTGTTGGGTGCCTTTTGATGATTAAATGGCTTTCAGTGGAAAATTATCCCTTTTATCAGTGTCCTCACCAAATATAAGGCAAAAACTTTCTGGAATATATTTCAGGGCAGCCTGGAACAGATTGCTCTGGCTCTTATCTAATTTTCTCTTGAAAAATTGTCTCAGATTTTCATTTCCCCTCAGCCTCGCCTTCCTTCCATTTAAACTGTGTGAGCTAAGTCTCTTTACACTTCCTCCCCATTTCATTCCTTGCAGGCCTTTTGCCACCTGTGCTATGGATGCTGCTTTGTTTCAAGCTATTTAAAAACTTTTCTATTTCAAATTCTTTGACTCTGAGCAAAACACTGGCATGGCAGACATCACTAGCAAGATTAGCTCAAACCTTTCCTTTCATAAGTTGGATGTTGCAGACAGAAGCATTCAGCTCCCTACACTCTTCAAAACAGGTACCACTTGAACATCAGAAGAGGCAGTTATGTAAGGTGTTTTCCTTCCCCAACATGTTGCTTTTTCAAATATATAGCCCTGCCAGGCATGCTATGCACAGAGCAGTGTTGATTAGCATGTCATTAGTTTCACAAGCAGAGCCTGGGACTGTGGGTATGCTGTGAGCAAGCCTGGAGATGCCAATGACAGCTGTGAGCAGAATGAAGATAGACCCTGCTCAAACATCAGCTCTCATCAGCTTCTTTGGGACAGTTCAGGTGTACAGCTGGCTCTAGATGGAGCCTGTACTCAACAGGACACCCTCTGGCAACCTGATTAAAATCTGTGCTGCTCTGGAGCAGCCCCACTGAATTTAATGTACATCAAATAATGGAATCATTTAGCTTGAAAAGGACCTTTAAGATCATTGAGCCCAACTATTGACCCAGCACTGCCAATTCAAACACTAAACCATGTCCCCAAGGACCACATCTATACAGCAGGGTTGGTGGATCCACTGTTTCCATGTTCAGCTTGTCCCAGTGCTTGAAAACTTTCTGGTGAAGAAATTTTCCTTAATATCCAATCCAAACCTCCCCTGCTGTAACTTGAGGCTGTTTCCTCTTGTCCTATTCATTGTTACTTGGGATAAGAGCCAACCTCCACCTGGGTACAACCTCCTTTCAGGTACTTTGAGAGAGCAAGAAAGCCCATCCTGAGCCTGTTTTTCTCCAAAATAAACACCCCAGCTCCCTCAGCTGCTCCTCATCAGTCTTGTCCTCCAAATCCTTCCCCAGGGCTGTTGCCATTCTCTGGTGCCAGGTGAGACTGTTTGATTGAAGGAGCTCTGTCCCAGCCCCACTGTCTTCTCTCTCCTCATCCTCCCTTTGGCTTGGCTCCTGTAGGGGTCTCCTAACCACCTTCCCTTCAGCTTTGAAATTTTCTGTAACAGGGAAGAGCAGAATGCTGCAGTAAATACCAGAGAACATTTTTTAGGCCAGGGAATAAGGCTGTATCAAAGAAAGAGAGTGGACCTGAGAAAACACATGTCCATTTGTTCTCCCCCAGCCCCAATCCTCCTCTCAAAAGCAGCACACAGACCAAGGAGGTTAACACAGAATACAAAGCACAAAACAGAAAGTAACACTCCAAGGAAGTAATAATTTTTGCTTTTTCCACTCAATGGTGACAACTCAAGACTAAAATATTTCACCATCATTTTCATATCTACAATGGAAATGATGGTGGTTTTTAGGTTCAGCCAAAGATGGCAACTTTGTTTTTGTGGTCTTTTGCACTAATTCTGTGGCAATCCACATTCCTGAGAGGCAATGACAAGCCCTGCTCTGTTATGGGGTGGTTACAGCACATCAGCTGTCATGACAGGGAAAATGTATGCTGAGAAGCAGCAGTCCTTCTTCCTACCTATCATTTAAGAAAAAAACCAAAACAAAATAAGGTTATAATTAGGCCTCTTTAGGAGGTCTGGGTGAACATCAGGTATCTTTTACACAGGCTGCTGGGAAGTTTTTTTAGGAACAGATTTAGTTCATGACTAATCTGAACCATATTTAAACCATGACCTCACTTATTCATTAATTTCTATCTCAATAGGATGCACTGGAGTGAGGAAAATCATCCGTGTGCTATTTCTTCACATCACTTGTATATATCTGCAATCATCTTTTTCACTGGAAAGTATCAGCCTACAAACAAAAATTGCTAGAGCTGGGAAGAAACCCCAGCTGTAAATCTGAGTCTTGTGGGGCCATATAGCACACTGCTTCCCCTGGAAGCATTTCTTTCCCTTTTAGGTGTAGTCATGCAGGAGGTTTAACATGAACACCAGCAAAGGAAATCCTTATTGATTTATTCAACACTATAAAGGTGCAACAGCAAAGCAAGAAGGTATCCCTGAAGTGCCTTTTAAAGGTGTGCACTGCATAGCAAATGGATTTTAAAGTGAAACTCTGGAAAAAAATAATTAATTCAAAGTTTGCTCATGATACCTGAAACAAAAATACATAAAAGAAGAGAAAGTGAAGGAAAAAACGTTTTTGCAGAAATCCAGTGTAAAAGCTTCCTGCTGAGGAGAAAAGGAAGAAATCACAAATGTTTATATCGACAATCCAAAAAAGAATTTTAATACGGTTTGTGAATTTACAGAAGTTTATATCCTTTAATCTCAACTGTAAAAATTAATGACTCACTTCAAAGTCTAGAATCATACTGCTAGATTTCAGATACCTTAAACCACTGCACGAGTCTGTTTGGCAAATGTTTCTTCTACAGAGAGATAGAACCTTCTTTAGAGTAACTGATCCCATCCTGATGTCTGGAGGATCCTGGCTCTCCCCACTGGCTGCACAGGCTCCTTGAAGAGAGGATAAATCCAGGTTTTTCTATTTGTTGGATAGAGCTGGATGTCAGCATTACTCTGGATAATATTTTTTCAGAGTTCACATATTAATCCCAGATATAAAGACATTTGGCTGTGAAATGGAAGTATTAATCTGATAAAGAAGGCAAAATTTGTTCATTTCAAGCCTTGGTATAAAAGTTACTCAAATAACTCACAGATATCCAGTCAGATTCCTAAAATCACATATTTTCTAATGCAAATGGAATCTCTAAAGAAACTTCTAAAGGGGAAAAAAAAACCCTTAATGAGACTGGCAACCTTTGAAACAAAACATTTAGCTTTATCTCTTTGGTTGGTGGTAAGAGCAGGTGGGTTGGATAAGTAGTGATTATCAACCCCTGTGTGAGTACAGCTCTACCAGTGTTTGAATGGGATGTGATGGCAGCACAGAGGAGCAGCAAAGCTGGATCCCTGCTCTGGCAGCATCCTGCTCATCGTGGCAGAGCTAGAGGTGGATGCCATCACCTGCAGGAAGGCTGGGAGCAGCACTGAGCTTCACTTGGTGCCTTAGTGTTAAATCTGGAGGCAGGGCCACAGAAACTGTTTTGGTTTTGAGATGTTAATGAGACAGTTAAATGGAATGGGGCATAAATTATCAGCCTGCGTAAAATATCTTGTTTCTGGTGTGTAGAGGAAGATTAAATGATCAAAGGTAGCTCAATGAGAGCCATGTGCCCAGATTAACTGCAGCAGGGTGTAAGTGCAAAAGGAAACCTGTGGCAGCCAAATAGCAGAAATGAGATGAAGAGAGGGAGATTTTTACCTGCGTGCACAGCCAAGGTAGTGGAAATGCTGTTTGAGAGAGTTTTGTTTAAAAAAATAACATATATAGAAAGAAGAATTTTCCTCCTGGCTAAAATTAAAAGGTAACAATCCTAAGTAACAACAGCTGAGTGCAGTTCTGCGTCAGAGGCAGGATGGAGAGAACAATCTGATCAATGTTAGATCACAAGTTTAGCTGGGATCATTATGAAAAATGAATGATAATCAGCCTTGTGGGATAAACCTCACTAAAGCATGCTTGCTAACACCATATCCAGCTTTTCTGGTGCACAGCTGAGAAGCTGCTTTCATTCCCACTTTCCCAGGACAGTCACATGGAATAACTAGCCAGTAAATACCACATCAAATGGGCAGTAGCATTAGTTGCTCTTCATGGTAGAACAGTATTCACACTCCTCAGATACAAGGCAACTAGTGCAGAGAACTATTTCTGTTAACAGCATATGGCTACTTTAAATAAACCACAAAGGCAGAAAGTCCAGGTCTGGAAAAGTAATGATGAACAGAGACAAGGGAACAGAAGGACTTTGGTGAGTAAAGCTTGCTACCTGCTTGCTTTGGTGTGCTCAGTAATCTCTGCTCAGCTGCCTTACTCTGCAAGTACCAAGGTTGCAGACACTGAGTTTCAGGAGGTAAATTTAAGGCACTCACTGCTCTTCTCTTGAACACTTCACTTGTTTAGAAGTGTCCCAGTTTTGTAAATCCTGATTTTCTTAAATGTTTAACCAAATCAGCACTCTCTCATGGTGATCATCTCCCTGTATCTCTCAGTCTGGTAGAAAGGCTTGGAGTGTCCCTTACAGATCTGTTCTGGAGCAGGACACATAGAGATGTTATAACATCCTTTCATCCAACATACCAGTAGTTAGAGGTTTGAGAGATTTAACTTCTTATTCTGCCTAAAGGGAACATAGAATTTGAAATCTGAGGCAAAGAGCTTAAGCACCTGGTATTGCTCACAAAAGCACTAAGGAGTAGCTCCCCTTCTGTAGTTTATTGAAGTAGTTTCACTTTTATTTAAATAGTGATAAATTCTTAGGTTAAAAGTGAATGAGTGTGATCATTTTGCTTAATGATAAATCTCCCCTTGGGACAAAGAAGGGAAAACTTTTTATTCTCTTTCACTTAGCACCTAAGGGAAAAAATATAAATTAAGGAAGTATTGGGGGAAGGTGGAGGGAGCTCTGTGTAGTCACTGGGTTCACATAATGTTTTTTAGACTCTATCTCCAAAATTCTAACTTCAATGTGAGGCGCACACCACTTCCAAAACTGCTCTCAGCATTTCATGGAACAAAATCCCTTTGGGCAGATTGAGGTGAGGAAATGTGGGTTAAGATCAACAGAAGCAAGGCAAGGGAACTAATCTTCAGAGTCTGCCACGTGATTGTGAATAGTTTATTCACTAAATTTTTGAATGAAAGAAATCACTGTGGCTGCTCCAGCTGCTCTTTATAAGGAGCCTGGATATTGAAAATACAGTTTGAAGTGGTGATGTCTCCCTTGTGTTTTCTCCATGAAAACCTCTTTGGGAACACTGGAAGAGGAATTGCTAACTTTTGTGTCTTCCCTGGGTTAGATATCATTTAGACCTTCAGCTACTCACCCCTCAAAGCAAAAATCTGTACACAGGACACAAAGGATGCAGTGACTTAAGTGCCTGGAGCCACTCCTGTTATTTCTGGGGCATCTTGGATAAATTAGGAGCAAAAGAAGGAATTTGCAACTTGTGATTTTGAGGGCTCTCATCCTTAAATCCTGTTTACTCACAGTACAGCATATTCAAGCACAGAGCATGTTGCTGGGAATTATATTTATCTTATGTCCCACAAAACACTGGAATGTGCAGGTAGCTGGAAGGAAACAACTGGTCTGTTCAACCCAACCCAGCCCTCTGAACACTAGGAAAGGTCCAATCATGTTGCTTTTAGATGAGTCTGGAGAAGGTTTCTGGCATGGCAGCTGCAGTTTGTGTGTAAATACACATGGCTGCGCCTGCAGTACAGAGGTAACAGTACTTCTAATCCTCATGGGCAAAACAAAGGGATCAGAGATGGTTTTGGGATGGTGAGCTCCTGCAGGAGGAAGGAATTAGTTGCTGGAAAATACAGCTGGATGAGGGTAGCAACAACTTCTGGTTAATCATGTGCTGGGCACACCTTCGCCACCCAAATGGATCCTGTGTAACTCATGTAATTCAACTGCAGGGGACAATTTTAAAGAGAAAAACTGACAAGATAAACAAGAGAAAGCCATGTGTGGTCCAAGAGTCATTCTGGAGCAATTCGTAGTGCTGCAGTGTAACCTGCTGCATTCCCCCACACTGCAATGTCAGTGATAAAGGTGCTTTTAGCTGTCTCGTACTTGCTTCTGCTGGAGGCTCAAATCCACAAGATACGCAGGAGAGAAAATGACAATACTAATTAACCAGACTTACTAAAAACCATCCCACTTGAAAATAAAGTTTGATCTTTATCACGTTTAATCTAATAGCAGCTAGAAAAGGAATCTACTTAAAGTTCAAGAACTAAAGTTAGGTGCGTTCAAGTTTGTGCCGTTTCACTGAGGTTCCTAATTTTTGCTGTAACAAAGTTGCATGAATTTTCTTTTTTGTCCTAGCAGGAAATGAGTTTCAGCTCTACCTTTGGGCCTACAATTGATTTCTCACCATAGTGGTGTGCCTATCACCCTGTGCTAATTGGCACCCCAAGGAGTCAAATTAAAGAGGGAGGAGGTTTGTTCTGTCATGCCTGGGAGCAGCGGCCCCAGAATCAGAGCAGCAGGATCAAGGCAGGCTGTGTACAATGCCTGTGCTGTAACCTGTTTTGAAGAGCTACAAGGTGGATCCTCAGGGATTCAGTATATTAATTTGCCCTGCCCTAAATTGACTCCAATCTGTTTCAAGGTATTATTGATCTGAATGTTAAAGCCATTAGCCTCAGCATTTAGCTGAGGATATGAAGATGTGCAGTGAAGTTAACAACACCTGGTCAAAGATTCATGTGAGACACAAACCACTTCTGGAGTTCCCACGAATTGATCCAAGAAAGATAATATCTCTGCACTGAGTCCTTGGTTCCCACACGTCACACTTGTTCTATATACAGTCATGTCTCCATGGTAAGCTACTTTGAATTTTTTTCTTCTTTTTTTTTTTTTAACCAAGTCAGTAGCAAGCTAATGGGAAACCAGGAAGGTGAGAAGTTTTGAAGAGAAGCTATTTTAAAGAGAACCTAGAAATTCTTATATCTGAGAGGCCAACAGGAAATAATTGGATTTAGTTTATCTTCTGTTCTGGGCTTTAGTCTGAGATATAGGCATAGACAATTGCTCATGGAAATGTATTTTGAAGAAATAAATAGCAATGTGTCCTGAGCACCTGCAGTTCTCAGGTACTCTGGGCACAAGGACAGTATGGTTTGGGGCTCAGAAATTCCAATTAGCCCAAGAGAAGCTGAGATCCAGCCCCATTCATTTGAAACGATGGAGTGAGATGGAAATGGTAGAATTGACAATTGAAAGATGTGAATAATCAGCTCTGTGAGCTGAGACTTGTCCAGAGCCTGTAATATTTGGAAATTCTCTTAATCCCTACAGCATGAAATTTAGCATCCTTTCTTAATATTTTGACAGGGTGAATTATTTATTTAAAAGTTTGAATCATCAATAAAAATAACTGTGGATGCTTCTGATATCTACATAGATGTTCTGTCCCATTTAAAATTCTGCCAATTTTGCCCTCATCCCCATCGTACAGCAATTAATTACAGTTTAATCACATGGGTGAATTAAAAATGACACTCCTTTGATCTGCCTTTCATTCTTCACCTCTTAATTTCTTTGAACAACTATCCGGACACATGAGAAAGGAGGAATCTTCTCCAGAGCATTCATTATCCTATATTATTTTACCACATCCAGTCCCAGCCATCTGCTTTCTTAAGTACAAAATTGCAGCCTTTCAGGGGTTAGAATTCAGAGTAGTCTGCAATGTCCTTTGAAAAAAATGGAGCACTTGCATGGAGAATCTTTTTCCCATGAACAGAAACTTCTGTTACATTCAGCCATGAGCTACTGCATGTATTTGCATGCTACTTTCCTTTGATTTTCATGATTCTCCCTGGTCTGGGTCATTTGGTTGGAAGGGATGTAGGTGCTGACTGACAGCAGCACTGAGGCTGGGCTGGTCTCCAATTTAGGTTTTGGCTCTCATCTGCTCTCTTCATAGTTTGCTATACCTTCTCAAGGAGCAGAAATGGGAGTGTCCTGTTGTTTTTGTGTGTAGGGGTCTTCTCTGACACAGATCTCCACTCCACAGCAATGCCCAAGCCAAAATCAACCAAAAAAATCTTAATCAGAGCAGATTATTTAATTATTTCTTTCCTTCCTGGCTTTGGTCCCACATGACTGATAAAATCCATGTAAAGCCCATGACACAGGAATTACTTTTAAAGCAAGTGTTCAATCCAGCCCTTCATTCACAAACACACCTGGAAGTTCTCCAGGCCAGGCTGGATGGAGCTTTGAGCAACCTGGTCTATGAAAGGTGTCCCTGCCCCTGTCAGGGGAGCTGAGCAAGGTGATCTTGGAGGTCCCTTCAAACCCAAACCATTCTGTGATTCTGAGTCTGTGATTCAAGCTCTGTTACACAGGTGAAGATGAAACTATGAGGGTGTATTCCCAATAAAAGATGCTGTTCTGAGTTGGAGGATTGCGCTGTCAGCAGCTGATTTGGGACTGTGAGTGGAGTTACTGTGGCCCTGCAGCTCTGGTGTACAGAGCACCACTGATGTGCTGTGCTTTGGAAGCAGATATTGTGGGTCTGGGCTGTGCCTGATGGAGGATGAAAAACATGAGAAGGAGACTGTACAGCTGCCTCCCTAAAAAGGGAGAGCTCTTCCACACTCTTCCCAGGTGTCAGGTTGGCTGGAGAGCCATGCTTCAGCCCTCAATTACGGGGCTATGAAGAATAGGATGTGCAAATACACTGAGACAATTGGGAGTCTGAGACCTTGCTTAATGAAATTAGGCTGGAGATAACTGCCTATAAATATACTTGGAAGAAAAGAAAGGTAGCACCACAGAGGGAACAGAGGTAGTTAAGCCAAGTAATAATGCACATTAGTAAATAAATGTTAGAAGGATTTTTTTTTTTTAACCAGTGAAAGTACACACAGGTAACCCTCTCTGAAATGATCCAGAAGAGCACAGTAAAGAAAGAAATTAAATCCTGCAGGGGGACAAAAATTAATAAATTTATCTTTTCTGTCCTGTTTGTTAAAAAAAGGTATAAAAAGCACAGAAGCAGATTGGTTTTTGAGACTGAAACTTGAAAAGCTAGGACAGGGATAAGGAGGGGACAGGAACACTTCAGGAGTAAAAAATAAAGAGCTAAATGTAAAAAAAAAAAAAGAAACAAAAGTTTGAAATGCATCTATTTGGAAATACAACCTGCCTTCACAGCAGGGAGCAGAAAGGAAAAGCTCAGCGCCTGAGATTGGAAAATGCAGGAGAAATACAACAAATGGCAAGTCCTGACACGGGGTGCTTGCGTGGTTCTGTGCAGAGAGGGCAAGAGGAAAAGTCACATTGCCCGAGAGGAGAGCAGCTGATAGCATCAGTGTTTGCACATCACCTCATTAACACCTGCAGGTTCTTGCCAGGTCTGGCTTGTTTCAGGGCTGGACGCAGCCCTGTCACCACGGTGCTATTTTTATCCCTAAACAGAAGATTTCTGAATTAGAAAGAACTTCAGCTGGCAAAAAAGTCCCTTTGATTTCTGGAAACACTCACAGCAGCTCTCTCAATTCAGGTGCAATAAGCAGCCCTGATGCTTGTTTTATTCCCCAAAACTGCTGCATGCTGTTAAAAATTAAAAAAAAAAATATATTACAAAGGACATCAAAAGCCCACTGTGTAGTTGGTTTGGGTTGTTGGGTTTTTTTGTGGTTTTTTTTTTTTTGGCTTTTCCAGAGGAATTAATCATTCAGCTCCAACTTTGGATCTTAGACTCTCAGTTTCTCAAATATCAGGTCTGACACATTAACAGAAAGCAGAATAGTTCTGTTCCACAAAAGAGAAAGAAGAAAAAGAAAACAACAAACACACCTGAGTGCCGTTTTTTCAGATGTAACTCAGGCTGATGGTCACTGTGGTCTTTTATATGTTTTACCAGAATCTCATTATTGCAAAATGTAGTTATCTCAAAACAAAATTTTATTCAGCTGCTATCCCCATCTGATTTCAGAAGAAGAAACAAAACAAATTCAAGCTTCAAAATGATGCCCATGAATGAAATGCTTTGACGTGAGCCACCACCTGCAGCAGGACAAGCTCACCTAATGCTGCCAGGGAAGCTGTGGGTGTGGATGAATATGCATGCACATGCTTGGGATCTTAGTCCTTCCCACCACTTAACATAATCTAGATTGTGGTGGAGCTTCTCCTATAAACACTCTGCCTCCTAAGGCAGGTATTTTTATTTTTAAGAGACGCCACCCAGAAGAGCAAGCTTGCTGAAACTGGTAAGTTATTTGAACTAGGAAAGGATGAAGATAGAGAAAAACAGATTTAGAAAGGAAAAAGTTATTTTGCATTTGAATAGGATAACGGGATAAAGTAAGGCTTGGAGATAGATGTTGTAGATCAATATTGTTCTCTGTGCAAGGAGACATCTCAAATCTCCAAGCTGTCAGTCAGTCTTGACATTGGCTCATTATTGTGCTAAATTTTGGTTATTGTCTTCCTGTAATTGAAATTAGTTGAAGACTCCTCTTTGAGTGAGGTGTCAAGATCAGCTGTCAAAAGTTGACAAAAAGGTGAAATACCATGTAATCTGTAACTTCATTAATGTATTCATGATGATAGCATTGTGTTCTCACCATCCTACTGTTTCAGTTGTCTACTGAGACAAAGGTAACAGTGTAAGACATTTACTGATAAATAAGGGTTGTATGAAGCTTCCAAAGTATTATTTCTTTTGTACTGCATGTGGAAATTGGGATGTTAGTCTATGAGCTTTCCTTGAGGACCTTGGTATATTAGTATCCATAATGAGGCGTGATGTAATAAAGCCTTGTTGAAACAAATTATTCAAACAAAATGAAAAGAGTAATCTGTTTGTTTATTTGCTGATTCCCTGCTTGCCTTTCCAGCTCAGTGGCTTGTGTAAAGTTGCCCTGTAAGTTGTGGGTTTGTATACAGTTGTATTATGCTAATCATAGAAATGGAATTAGACTTTCTAATAGGAGACTGTTCAGATTTGTTTGTTTTTTTGGTTTTTTTCCCCTCTTCCTGGGAAAATGATTAGTATGTCTGCTGCTTCTGGAGTAGCAGAAGTTACTCCAGAGAGTAGCTGGAAAAGGAGGATTGCTGTAGTGGTAGATTGTTGTAGTGAAAAGCTAAGGGAGGAATAATGATGCAGCTTGTGGAAGTGTAGGTTGTTTGTCTTGGCAGCTCAGACTTTTTAAGGTGTTTTTGTATGGCTCATTTGATTTTCCTGGAGTGATGCTGGGACAGCCATGGCAGAATCATTTCCAGAAGGAACAGAATTGTGGGCAGGTACTTGGATGGTTGCACAGCCTGGTTGTGTCACCAGTGCTCACAGAAGAACAGGATGTGGCCAGAGGTATGAGTGGGATCCAAAACAGACCATTAAAATGGTTTTTTTTGTGGAGGGCTGTCCCACAAGAGGATGACCAACTCTGCTCCCAGGGAAAGCATCTGCTCATCTTCCCCTGCAGCAGAATGAATAAACTTTAAATCCTGTTTGACTCACCTGAAGTTCTGGCCTATGTGGAGCTTTTGCATTCCCTTTATCTGGTTTGGCTGGAGTTGGGAGGTTTGCTTGTTCTGGGTGAGCTCCTTGCTGCTGTGAGCTCAGGTAACTTTTCCCACATTCCCTTCAGTGTGCCCAGCTCTTGTTTGTAGGATTTGGCACACACCCTTCTAATCAAAGGCAATGTCAGGGAGAATTTGCTGGAGTGTCTGTGGTGGTTTAAACACAGTGAAATGTGTGTGAAAGAAGGCACTTCAAAGCATGTTCCCACTGATGAATGTTTTGAATGCTTACTGATGTTACACTCCATAGAAACTACCAGAGATGAAGGAGCATGGTGAGAGCTACTGAAGGAAGGTTGTGGGTGCCTTCCTGGATGTTTGGGATATCCATTAGGGAGCTGGGATGCTCCAGCAGTTCTGATCTTGCCTTGCTCCTTTTAACTCTCCTTTGGAGATCAGCCCTTCCCTGATAAGATATTCTTTAGCCCTGCCATCTCTCCTGCTGCCATTTATTTACAGATTCATTAAGTACTATTTTCCATACTTAGTTTGATTGGGGACTGCTCAGCTCTGATAGAAGATTGTATTAAAGCTCATATAATCCCTGCCTGGCTTATTTGTTTACAGGATAATTCTCCAGTCATGTTAACTTAATAAGACATCTTTTAATATTCTGCTCCCCCTGTGTTTCTATGATCCTAGTGGAAGGCTTTGCTGGGAGAGTCTTCTCTGCTCAGCCAGCCTGTAGGAAAAGAGACTGCTTCAAGCCCCAAATTCTTGCACTTCTTTCAGACCCTCTGCCATTTCCCTGTAGCACTGAAATCAGCAGAATGACCCTGGCATTGGAAAGGTCCAGGAGCTTCCAAGGGATGGGATCTAAATTTAGCACTTGGATAAATTTTATTGCTCTTTTTCATTGATTTTTTTTAATTCAGGATATGCTCTAGATAAGATTTATGGGGTGAAATCCTGTCATCTGAAGACTATTTATTGACTCTGGTAGTGGCAGATACCACTGTTTCTCGGGCCCCTCACTTGGATGTTGATTGTTCTGCTGTTGATTGTTCTGTTATTCATGCAGAGCTGGATATGACACAAAACTTGTAGGAGCCCTGGTCTCCTCTGGAGGCCAGCAGGGAAGCCTGGTGCATCTTCAGTGTCATCAGACATCTTCTGTAGAAAGCTGTATCCTGCTATGGGCCAGAACCCCTCTGATGTAAAAGCACTCCCTGTTTTGCCATAGAAGAATCTTGTATTAAAGCAAATTCTATCAAAATTTGATAGCTCATATTTGCTGCACTGTGAAGAACAGTGCTCTGCTGTCCACTGCTGTGGGGACTGACAACCAAAACAGCTCTTCTGAAAAAACGAAAATGCATTAAGATGTGAGGTTTTAATACTCTGACCAGAGTAAAATCTGTTGTATTCCAGTACTAAAAGGGACTCACAAAAAGAAGGGAGAATAATTTTTGACACAGGCAGATAATGATAGGACAAGGGAGGCTGATTTAAAACTAGAAGAGGACAGATTTGTGTTAGCTGTTAGGAGAAAGTTCTTTACTTTGAGGATAACAAGGCTCTGGCCCAGGTTGTGCAGAGAAGCTGTGGTGCCCCATCAATGGAAGTGTTCAGGGCCAGGTTGGATGGGATCCTGAGCAGCCTGAGCTGCTGAGTGTCATCCCTGCCCCTGGCAGGGGTTTGGAACTAGATGATCCCTAAAGTTCCTTCCAACCCAAACCATTCTATGATGATTCTATGTTATTCAACATCTCTGTGCATGCCCTTTCAATTTAAAATAGCAGCCATGTAACCAGAAGACTGTGTGAAATTCCTTTCTTATCTGAAGTTTCAGAAAAGAAAAGCACCACAACCCAAACACATGGAAAATAACATGAATGAGGTCGGGGAAGCAGCTGAAACCCTGTGGGGTTGGTTTGTTGCAAGGCTTTCCCAGGCACTGTACTTTAAATGCATTCTTGCATAAGCATCTTGTAATGCAAGGTTGGGCTGTGTTGTCATGGAGACTTTCAGGTTACCTCATCATTTTGCTAGGAAAGACAAATTTCAGAGTGGCTGTCATTGTACTTATTTTGTCATGAGACCTGACTTCCCACAGGTTTTATGCCTGCAGTCCTCATCCCTGTTTACAGTAAATCTTGTTTATGCCATTGCAGGCTTAAGAGTGGTTGCATGTTCTTTTATGAAGCTGTCTTCATGTGAATTCACAATGCTCAGCACAATAAATTAGTATGAAAAGGGATTTATGGCCAGGCTGAGAAAAGCCTGCAGAAAGACTTCAGTCTGAGGAAGGAAGAAATTTGCACTGCCATCATCAGAAACCTGGTGGACTCTTTGCTCTGTCAGGTGGCACTGACTGCCCAGAGCCTGGGGAGGAATCATCCAGACACTGGACATGTGATGTCTAAGCTCATAGCTGGGCAGCATCATTATCCTGTCTATGGTGATTCCAGGTTCAGCACTGTGACCAAAGGATCTCCAGCTGACCACTGGAAGTGATGAATCTGAATGCTTTCTGTTGCAAAGTAGTTTGTGGTTTGTGTTGGGCTTCTGCTCTCTGCCTACCTCTTCTTCAGATGGGGTTTGCCCTGCAGTTAAGTGGCAAAATGAATTTTACTCCTGGTGTGTGCAGGGTTGGCCTCAGGCAGCTGCCCACCTAAAAGGGTTTAAGAGAAAATCAGCATCTGACTGCCACAAGCAGCTTCCAACCATGATTTTTGCTCTGACTTGCCTCTCCAGTTTTCAGCTCCCCTCAAGGTTGTTGTATCATCCATCCAAACCCTCATTTTTTGGAATTCATCAATCCTTCCTCATTTTATCCCTGGCTTTGCCTGCTCCAACTTCATACCCCCTCAAACCTTCAGGATTCTCCTTCTTCTCTCTCTGTTTTGCCTGTCATCTCCCTTCTGCAGGAAACCACAGAGGTTATCAGATGCTGCTGGTATTAGACTATGATAAAGAATTTTCAGGAATGCCAGTCTCTATCTGTGCCCTTCCCCAGACAGTATGTGTAGGTGGAGGTGACAAATAACATGAAGCCCTCACAAAGCTATTTCAGACAGACAATGTGGGAAGAAAATGGACCTCTGGTTGTCTGGGTTGCTGTGTCCTGTCTGCTGTCCCTCAGATTTATTTCACCTTTGTAGGATATAATGATTATGTGAAACCTATTTCAGGCTGATGTCCTGAAAGGACTCTTTGTCCCTATGACTGCCTTTTTTTTTTTTTGTCCTTTTTTTTCTTTTCTTTTTTCTTTTGTTGTTGTTGTTGTTGTTGTTTTGTTTCTTTTTTCCCTGTCCTCTGCTAGAGGCAAATCAAAGGATGTTTCTGGACTGTTGTGAATGGTCAAATGACCAGTGCACATCCTCATTTCACTTTTCCAAGTCAATTAATCTCAGGACTGTTATAAGACACCCCTACCCTTCTGTTTCATGGAGCAAGGGGTTACACTTTTTTATTTACTTAATAAAAAATATCTTTGCTTTCCCCTTCTGTATGATGCTTTTTCCATGTTAAAAGTTTGAGAGGGAACCAAAAAACCCATCTGACTGTAGAGAGATAAAAGGTTCTCCAATGGTCAATGACTCTTCCCTTCCTTTTTTGCCATCTAGTCTTCTCTTTCAAGCATTTCCCCAGTTTTTTAATCCTCCTTTGGATTTTTCCAGCACCCCAAACACACCATGATATAAGAGGGAGACTGGGTTATTTGTGGGTTGCTTGTGATTGCTGAGGTTGGAACAACACCCAAATCTTCACTGTCCAGGACTAAGGAAATAAAGGCAAATGTTGCCTGCTAAAGAGATGATAAGTTTTGTGAGTCTCCCTGTGGTTCCTTCTTAGCTTCATCTCATGGTGCTGGATGCATTGGCAACGCTGAGGGAACATCCTCAGCATAAGGATCTAGGAAGACCTTGCCACCCTTGAATCTCGACTGGAGAACCTCCCAGGAACTGACAAACTGCTGTTAAATCTTCTGGGATGTGCTGGCATTCTCACACACAGTTTTCCACAAGTCTGAAATGGCACCAAATTCTAGAGGGGGTCACCTCCATGGGAAGGACAGTCAGGTCTAAACTGTCACACTGATTGCTTCTGTGGATCACCTTGGCTTCTCCCAGCTTGAGTCAGCAGATACCTGTCAATTTACATTCCCTGGGAATAGATCCCAGAGAATGCCATGTTCTGCTGAGCAGCCTCATCCCATTCATCTTTCCATCAGTGTTCAGCGTCAGAGAAATACAGTGAGGTGGGGAGGGAACTATTTGAGATGTGTCCTGACTTGCAAGTGTGTTGTGCTCTGAGAGCTCCTACAGAGGATGGATCCCCACATTTCTTCTCAAGGGTAACCAAAGAGCAATCTAAATACTATGTGTTCTCTCAGTAGTAGGATGCAAAAGCTTTTATTATGCCTTTTTTTTTTTTTTGGTGATATATGCGGGGACTTTCCAGCAGAAAGTGTTTCAGCAGCTGCTTTGCTGTCACATGTCTAAGCTGGTCCCAAAGCCAAAGAAACAGGTGTACAGCAACAGGAGAAACCATAACAACTGGTAATGGTCTCACTGCAAGATCCTAGGCAAGTTGTTTCAAGCCCTTTTGACATGATACTGTTGAAAAATGTATTCTGATTTTAAATGCGTTGAATTTCAAATGTGTTGCTGGTTCTTTGTCCCACTAAAATGCTTCTAGGTCTCAGGAAAGCTAGGCTGGGCTAAGTGCTTGATGGTTATTTTAAGCAATCTTCTGCATTTAGCAACCTGCCATAAATCTTAGAAATGCCAGCACACACATTTGTAAAATATGGACACCACGAAGCAGACTGCAGCTTTTAAGAAGTGACAGTAAAGATAGCTCATGTCAGTAAAGATGGCTCTTTACCTGATCCTTGTTGGTCATTTTCAAATGCAGCACATTAACCAAATTATTCTACTAATGCAAGGTGTACTTCTGAAGTAGGCAGAGATATTTCATAACCCCTAACACTGTTCCTCTGCAAGCAGAGATAACCCCCCCTTCAAATGTATAAAATCTTGCAGTAATCTGTTTCTTTAAGAGATCTTTAAATCTTTTCTATATAGCTATTGACTAGAATGTCCTGATTGCTTTTGCCTGCAAAGAGCTTGGAAAGAATGGATTAAATGATTTTGTTAATTGCCCCCCCTGCTTGGCTCAGATGGGTGCATATGTACCAGTTATATTTATTGGCAGGTGTTCCTTTCCTCTCTCTCCTTTGGACTTGTTGTTCCCTGTTCTGTTACTCAATCAAGGCTTACAGGAGAAAAAGGAATAAATAAAAGAAATTAGTATGATGCTTGAGCACTCTGTACTAGCACAGCAGTGTGGAAGGTACACAAGGAGCCCTGCACATCTGACCTCTCCTTCAGAGGCTGCTATACTCAGCGCTAGATAGGAGAGCTGAGGTAGAGAAATTAGGGCCACAGTGATTAAAGGATTATTTCACACTCAGAGGTATCAAAATGCAGAATTTAGGTAACATTTAGGTCATCACTACCTATGCAAAACTCATTAATCTGATATATGCTGTACTTCAGAGCATGTCTACATGGAAGAGAAGTTCTGTTGCCACATTTTAAAGACTGGGTGTCATAGTAGGTGACAGAGAAGTGGCTCAGCTCCTATGAGCAAAAAAGTCTGGCCTGGGCTGGGATTCAGAGCTGTCTCTTGAGCAGTGATCAGGAAACTGCTACCAAGCAGATTGCCAGCTCTACTTCATGTCATGGAATATGGCAAAGCTAAAGATACCAGCCAGAGATGCTTAGAAACCCACTGTGAGCAGACACAAGTCTCGTGGCTCTTTTTCTTTTAAGCCAGCTCTGCAAGCCAGTGAGTTACCAGAAATCTCGAGCAGAAAAAAAAAGGAGAGGTTCAGCAGGATTTGAGGAGTTAACTTCAGACACAAAGATTATGATGAAAGGGATGTGTGGATGAGTTCTGATTTTAATTTCCAGTGGTCTGAGACTTCACTATAGAGCATTTGTAAGATCACAGTGTTGACTTTTGTCCTTTCCTTCTTTGCGTATTCCAGGGATGAGCATATATCTGTAATTTACTGTGACAGGTGCTGTGCTGCCATAGATTATGGCAGCCCAAGGAAACTCTTAGAATTGCATGTAAAATACCAGCTTCCAGCTCCACAGCCAGCTCTGCCAGCTCGTGTGGGTGAGGGTTTGACCTTCTGTTTTGAGCTGCCGTTCTGGGTACCAGAACAGAACACCTGGGCACTGTGATCATCCACAGCCTCTTCTGAGATGGAGAATAATGTTGTACCCTTCTGTCCTTCAGTGAATGAAGCCAAAGGCCAGACACTCTGGCTTCTGTCACCTGAAATCCTGGGAAGATTGCCATAACACACTCTGTTTCATCTTCCTTCCTAGCAGTCAGCTTTACTGCTGCCTGACATAGCACACAAGACACTTCAAAGTCAGACAGCTCTCAGGCAGTCACTGGAGAAGTGGCAATGACATTTCTGTGGTCCCACTGATGCCCCTAACCTAAAGATCAGGTTTTTTTGTGTCTGTGTAAGTAATTTTAAATACCTGATGCTATTATGAAACACCTACCTGCCAACCTCAATGGGACATCATAAGGATTAATTAAATGCTTGCAGTGTATTCTGCCATGCTGAGAAGCAAGGTACTGCAGAAGGCAAAATATTATTACAATTAAAAAAGTCTATCACAATCTGGAAAATGGGTAAAAAAAAAAAACAAAAAAACCCCAGAGTCTAGTATAATCACTTTCTGTTGCACTCTGCAAGCATGAACTGAAAGAGATTCTCCCCAGAGGCAGGTCCATCATTGACTCAAGAAGCTGTCTCACACAAAGCAAGTAAGTTGTGAGTGTTAGGCAGATACAGAGCCAGAAATTTGGAATAATTATGCTTTTCTTCTTAATTTTTGCTCTTTTTTTCTTTACTTTTGTGGATTTTTGGGTTTTGTTTTTTTTTTTTTTTTTTGTTTTTTTTGTTTTGTTTTGTTTTGTTTTGTTTTTTTGTTTTTGTTTTTGTTTTGTTTTTTTTTTGGTTCAAATGCATACCTTGCCATGCTTAAGATCTGAGTGATCCACGTAATCTCTCTCTCTAGCCAGGGCAGATAAATGAGTTCTTTTGCCACAATATCCCTTGTCACGGATATTGCTTTTATGAAAAATCCTTTTGCTAGGATCTTTTCTCCTGAGAAGCTGAGAAGCTTCAGCTTCTCCATGTTTTGCTGTTTTGGAATATGATTTGGAGAATTGTTTACCCAGCATGTGAAATTGTTTTTACTTGATGACCAATGACAGCCAACTGTGTCGAGGCTGTGAGCAGTCACAAGATTTTATGATCATTCCATTCCTTTTCTTTCAAGCCTTCTGATGAACTCCTTTCTTCTATTCTTTTAGTATAGTTTTAATATATCATTTTCTTTTAATATAATATACATAATAAAATAATAAATCAGCCTTCTGAAACATGGAGTCAAGACTGTCATCTCTTCCCATGTCAAGGTTGCCTGCAAATTCAACCTTTGGTGACCCCGAGTGAGGGACATTGCCACAACACCCTTGGCTGATTTGGCTCTTTTTTTAGAGCTATATGAGTTTTCACATAGTTGCAACTAGAAAAGTTTAGGTTTTCAGTTGTATTTGTTTATCTATGCTGTACATATCTATTTACAGTCTGTGTCTGGAAACATGGATTCAGTCAGCCAACATGCTGTAGAAGGATTTTGTATAATATATCTGAAGTGCCCCACTATGTCAAAATATTTTCAAAAAAGGTGAAATCTGACTCATGCTGAGACCCTGAATTTGTCCATATCCAGCCACTGAGTCTGAAAATGGCTTGCATAGAACTTGTCACTCAGGATATGAGGTGGACATCAGTATCCTGCTCAGATAGCCCTGGGGTTTTTTTCTGTAGATGGATATCTTCAGTTCTTGTACATCATATCAGCAAAATGCTCAGCTTGCTAAGGATGAGACCCGTGGATTCTGCTTGTTCATTCACTCTCCATGTTGTGACTTGTTTTGCATTTGATATCCTTCTCTGGGCAAAGCAACTGGCACTTATGTGTCACTAAGTGGTAGCCATAAAGAAAATCAGCTGTGCTTGTCTCTGCTGTCACCAGAGGGGAGCAATCCTGAAGGCAAAAGAAGATAGTGTGAATCATAAGAGGAAAATAAAATTCCCATCTCCTTCTGCACAGTCTCCAGGCATCATTTGTACTCCAGCACAATCACAGCCAGTGGGAAAACTCTAGATATTATTACCACTCTTGTTTTTATTAGCAACAATCTGGAATTAGAGCTGTAGGTAGTATTGTCTGTCACAGTGCTATCTGAGAACAGCTTACAGACATCATGATGGGACACTGGGGCAGATAAAGTAAGGATCATTTGAGACATAACTCATGTTCTCTGGCTGGGACAGGAAAGCTTGTTTTGATATTTAATATCTTTCAGTTTCAGAAGCCAACAGGTTCATGTTGCTCAGAAGGCATTAAATGAAACTTTTTCCTGTCCAAAGGAGAGCTGTGTAGTGTAATTTTTTTGAAAGTTACTATGAAGCGGATGGCAGTGGAGAAGGAGAAAATGGTGCTGAAACACTGGAGTTATAAGCAGCAGTGGGAAGAGATAATGGCTAAAATGGTGGGGTCAGTTAGGGGGAAGTAGACTTGGACTTGTTGGTAGAGACAGAAAAACATTAGGAACTGATGTGTGATCAGTGATGCTGAGCTCCTGTTTGCCCAGCACAACCTTTCTGAAAGAGACTTGATTTTAATGGGGAAGCTTCCTGATGTTTACTAAAAACTGGGCTTATTAAATTAGTTCCAATTGGATTTTATTAGAACTTCAAAGCAAAACATCTGCCACTGTTGGCTCTACCAGTACTGAAGAGTTTTATAGGACAATAAAGCTACAAAAGCAATTAATATATCCACTAATGCAGAAGATGTAAATATTTTCAGTCCAGTCAAAGTAACTTAAATAGCACTTACAGCATTGCTCTTGGTGTTACTCCAAGAAGACAATCATAATTAATGTGAATAGGAGTTAAAAGCATCCATGCTTCTAGCAGCATTTGGAATTATGATGATTTGTTCTTCTACCTTGGCCTTCGTTTTCTGCTTTTTTCACTAATATGTGTAATCCAATATAGAGTACCCAACCAATAATGAGAGAGATACTACAGGAGAAAGGTAGGCTGGGGTGTCTTGATAGCTCAGCTCCCTCCTTCCTGCTGCTTCTCATGTCTTCATTTGTCCAGGGAGGAGTGGGACTGGGGCTGGGAATGATTTGCTGTGGGAGCTGTGCCATGTCCTCACTCAGCCCCCACCTCAAACACCCAGCCCAAACCAGGTGAGCTCAGGTACCTGCAGTTCTGTGCTCGCTGCTCCTGAGCCCTCATCTCCACTGACTGCCAGGATCACCTGCTCCTTTTGGAGGTGAGAAGAAAACAAAGTGTGGGGAGAGTTGGTGTTCTGGGGGGAGGATGCAGGTGAGGAGATGAACCTGCTGAGACAGAGATGGTGGAGGAATTGGAATGGGTGGACCTCAAAGTGATGGGGAGAATGGACTGTTCAGGGAGGTTTGCTCTAAAAAAACTGGGAACCACTTGACTAAGAGTTTCTTTTTCCCACCTGAGATGTAGAAATATTCCAGTCGTGTGCACCATGAGTTTTTACCAAGTACAGATACATCTTTTTGTGAGAAATGCATCAATAGACTTATTTTTCTTCTGGTCTGAGTGTTTTTAGAAAGCAATCTTTTTTTGACAGATGTAATAAACCAAATTTTTAAGCCCTTTGAGTCCTTCACTTCAAACATTTATTTCTAAACCTCTTTCCTCTTTATCTTTGTGTTCAATTCAGTCTGTTCACACACTAACTGAAGTATATTTTGTAAAGTGATGGATCTTATAAAACTGCATTCCATGGTGTGTTGTGCATCCTGAATTTGGAACTAAACTGAAACTTAAACCGTTTCAAGAAAAACGTGACAGTTGTACTTGAGAGTTCAATTAGTAACAAAGATCAGCTAACAGTGATGAAGGTAGACACATTGAAAAGGGACAGAAATCAATGAATGCAGAGTACCTGTGTTTGGAGGGGGGAATTTCTTTTAGAAGAGGCTATATCAAGTATTGTAATTTCAGAGTTGTCAATCTAAAATCTTAAAAATTATCAGAGCCAAATTATCCTGGGTTCTTTTTCTATCTGTTCTTTTAGGGATTACATTTGAAAGATTTTTCTCTAACAGTAAATATTAAACATGCTATATGTGAACAGAATTTTTACCTCAGAGCTCTGTTTCTACAGTGGGATATTTTAGGAAAAATGACAAATATTGTCAGATTGTAAAAGAATATAGATAATGTGTGATGGTAGTACTTGGGTTTTTTTTTTAATTTCAAGAAAATGATTGCTAACTAAAGCTAAACTATATGTTTCATCAATGTCAGCTGTTAATGATGCAGAGGAATGAAGTGTATGGATGTACAGCCACGTGCCCTGGAGAGCAGCTGTGTCACAGTAATGACCAACACACGTGCTGTGCCTGTGGTGAACTCAACCTGCATTTAAATGGCAATAATTGCTACAGATTTATCATGGCAGAAAAGCAAGTCAAAAGCTGAAAGCTTGGTTGAACATGTGACTATGTGAAAAAGAATGTGAATGAGGAAAACAGTCTTCTACACAAAGTTTGTCATTGTGATAAAGGCACCAGTTCAGAACGTAATAAAAATTAAAATTAAAAAAAAAAAGCCATGTAAACAACAGTGCTTTTTTGATAGCTACACCTTCATGTGAGTTTAATATGGCTGTCTAATCTGTTCCAGACATCCTTTCATATTAAATGTCTCAGTAATGGAAGGTCATTTCCACATCTCCGTTACTGCTATGAAGATCTAGTACATAATCAATATGAAGTAAAAGCAAACCAATTATTAATGACCATGTTAATGAAAAAAAAAAATAGCTAGAAAGATAGAGATTGCATTTTTCCATTTATTTTATGTATTTAAATTCCAGTGTACCATGTGGAGCATCGTTCAGAGTCCTCTAGAAAAAAAAAAGAATAAGAAAAAAAATTCTTGAGAGACTTGAATATGACTTGGGAGATTTATTCTCAGTCATTCTTAACTCAAACCCAGTTTCATTTCTTGAGTGAGGAAGAGGTTTTATTGCCTTCTATCTGTGAGGAAGAAGAGTGTGGACATATCAGAAAGAACCCTAAGAACTTGGTATTCTTGTCTTTGTTAAAAAGTTTTATTGGGAAGAAGTCATTATTAGAACCACAGCATTTCCCTAAACAATAATATTTTGAAAAGCTCAAAGACTAAGGAAAATGCTGACTTAATAGCTTTTTCAGGGCTAATCTGTCTCAGGAAGTTGTCTGGAATGTCTTTTCCCCATGGAGTTTCTTCAGAACAATTTTTTTTTGTATTAGTTAACATATGTCTGCTCAGGATTGAACTTGGAGAGGCATCAAAAGGTCACTTGGAACAGGAAGAGCATCAGTGGAGGAGGTTGGGAGAGACGTGCTGGCTGTCCATGCTGGCTTCCACCTTGAAATAACTTGCCTTTACAGCCCAAGATCTGACTATGGCCAAAATTAGGTTGTCTGGGAGAAATTTGCTTTTACCATTGCAGGCAGGAGGAAGATGCAGTTTTCCATGTCTTTTTAGAATCATAGAATGGTTTGGGTTGGAAGGGACCTTTAAGATCCCCTGCCATGGACAGGGGCACCTTCCACCAGACCAGGCTGCTCAAAGTTGGTTGTCCTGTCCAGCTTGGCCTTGGACACTTCCAGGGAGTGTTCACCACCTCTCTGCACAAAACCTGCAATCTTCTGATTCATTGCATTATGTGCTAAAGGTATCAAGAACCACATTAGTTTCTGTATATATCAGAACTAAAAATGATTTTCTGCCTTTTTGGGGCCTATTTGAAGTCATTCAGCTCTAGGTGTATCCTTAATAAAATAACAATGGATTTAACCTCACCCTCAGACTAATAGCTTGCATGTGATATACTCTTTCACTCTGAAGAAGCCTTTTTGCAGGGGAAATCTTGTGAAATAACTCATATTTCTTGCACAATTTTTTCATTGTGTTATTCTGGCAGGAGTTCTTTTACTACTGTATCTCAAAGATCATGAGAAAGTTGGTTCTGGCTGTATCATGCTCAGTGCCTTGCCACAGGCAATAATCCTGTGATAGCCTGAAATTCATAAATCTGTCAGGCACCAGCCTAACATATCCAGGTATCATGGGAGTTCTGAGTCTGTGTGTGGGATAAAGAGCAGATCAGGCATAGGATTGTGTCATTATACATTTGTATTGCAAGAACTCACACTAATAATCTACAGGTATCTTAGCACAAGGCTGTGTGAAAAGCAAAAACAGTTCTTGAAACTTTATTAAAGAAAAAAGAAAAAAATCTCCTCTTTTCACAAACTTACAGAATATATTAGTCACCTTGATGTAGAGCGTACTAATCTTTTATATTGTGATTGTAAAATCACCTCCTTCCTTGAATGAAAGCTAAAATCTTTCTCACAAGTGAGAAAGCATAAGCTTTAACAATATGAGAAAAATTAATTTTGTATTGCCATCTGCTTCTGGGATGTGAAGAGGAAGGGGGTTGGTGCTGTATGGACTCTGCCTTTGTGGTTTAGTTAATCCTGCTGTGATAAAGTCCCACATCTGAAGTAGTGATTGTCAGCAGTTCCTCTGCAATAATGCACGTTGAAAAGCAGGTGAACAAAAGAAACACAAAGCCAGAAGGAAAATGAAAATGCAGAAATTTCAGTTTTAATATTGCATGTCAGGTTCATGAGAAAATTAAACCTTCTCTATTCTCATGCCCACTGCTGATTTTCTACCTTTTGGAGAGTTTCATAGGAAACATAGTCCAGTATTTTGTGGAAAAATAGGAATTTGCCTCATATATGTGTCATGGGCTTCTGTCCTGACCCCTGGCTTGTCACTGATGCCCTCTTGCTGAGGAAAATAGTTAATTACTTTTAACGAGAATGAGATTTCAACAGCAGATTTGTGTCACAGGCTTCTTTATCCAGCAAATAACAAGCCTGTATATCCATGTTTAACCAGGATGCCATGAGATGCAGCTGCCCAGCTGCTGCCAGGGGAGAACAGCACAAGTTCCTGTTATGTGCACTTAAACACATCTTTGTATATTATATATCTGGATCTCTCTCACACACACATATATACACATTTATATGCCCATAGAAAAGTGTATTTTCCTCTTCCATGAAATCTGATTTCTGAGACTCTAATCCTTTGTTCTGACTGTTGTGAGAGATGCTTGGCACTGAGATTTGAAAAGTCAGAAGCTTCATTCTTCTCAAGGAAAGCAGATGGCATTTTGGTCAAAGACAGGGCAAGATTTTGTGACAATAAAGGTGAATTTTTATGCCATTACTTGGAGGTGCTGATCTTTAGTCTTCCTGAAAACTGCCACACAAGCTGAGAAGAAAAGATCACGAACATTTCTTTTAGAAAGCTCTTTGTATGAAATGCCAGACTTGGCTGGCCCAGATGCAATCTTTAAACAGGGTCAGTACCATAGCTCTTAGAAAATATTTGACCTAGTTCAATGACAGTTTAAAGAATTCAGAGGTAGGAACACATTAAAGGAAAAGGGTTTTCCCTGCTGCACTGAGAGAAAGGGTCTAACGTCATGGAGTAGCTAAGAATAGATGATTGCATTGTTCCTGCTGGTCTTATCTTGGAAACCACATATGCCTGCAGTGGGAGATCTGTGACCTTTGCTAAACTTTGTAATTCTCTCTTAAATGTAGCCTGAGACTAGCTATGACTGTCATATTTGTTAATATTGCACGCAGTTCCCATCAAAAAACTAAGTCTGTGTCAATGAAAAATACATTTTTAACAGATGACAGCATCCTTGTGTTAACTTTTGTAAAGGTTAAGAATGCAGTCTTTGATAATCCAAGGACACTAAACTTTAAAAGTAAATGTGAGTGTTTGGATGAGTGTTGACTCTGGAGTGTCTGCCAGGTTTGTGTGCCCAGCACTGAAAACATCCTTGCCAACAAATATAAGCTGGGAGATGGTACCTGCAGAAGGAGGTACTTTTGCCAAAACTGGAAAACATCTGACCTTTTTGGGAATGCTGAGCCTCCTCTGGGAAGAGGGAGAGCTGGGAAGTATCCCAAAGTGCTGCTTGTCCTCATGGATTTGAGCCTCATGGTAGAAAACCTTCAGTGCCTTGTGGTTTCCAGTGGCCATGGCGACTGTGGGATAAAGCCTCAAGTGTCTCTAACTGGAGCTCAGGCACAGCTGGGCACTCTGTGCCTGGAAAAGGAGATTCCATATGACTGGCCCTTTTAAATTGTATAGTGTGGTTCCTGGATAACAGGAAACATGAAATGAAATAAAAATGAAATAGCAGCACATATTGTTAAATTGACACTAGAGTTGACTCGGTAGAATTCACAGCTGAGGGCTGTGATTTAAACATCTTACTGTGTTCTCTATGCTCAAGACACTGTTTCTACTTTAACCAAAAAAGAAAAACAAATCCAAACAAACAAACAAAACCCCCAAACCTGAATGGTATTATTTGTTTCTTTCACTGGAAGCACCTTTCTTAATTTATTTTAATCAGTTGGTGCCAATTATTATCGCTCTATAAAGATTGTGAAAAGCAATAAATATTTGCCATGCAGACAGCCAACTCAGCCATGGCTGCTGATTTATTTTAAACAAGTGCTTTGATTTTTTCCTTCAAGATTTACTCTGTAGTAGGAGGTGACACTGTTGTCTTGTGCCATTAATGTTCTTCTCTTCCAGTGACACAGCCTGTTAATTAGAGAAAGGAGATAAATCCAGAGCCAGGTGGAAATCAATAGATCTTGATTTCAAAAGATTATTTTCTTTGTTTCAGGCTTAAACACCTTTATTTCAGCACAAAAATAAAAAGAAGTGTGTTTATTTTAATTTTTGATAGCCTAGTTTAAATACTGCTAATGTTACAGTAGTGTTTAAACCATCTGACTTCTCAATACCTCTCAGTCATGTTATTTTTTAGATTCTTTTTCTGACTTAGAGATTTCTGCATGTTGCTTTACTTTCTTTCAGTTTTCATCACAGTGATTATTTTTCTAAAGCTGCCTGATTTTTTTTCCCTTTTTCCTCAGGTTTTTGAGTGGTGCAGCAACAAATGATTTGATTTGACTCCAGTAGAAAACATCAAATTCTTCTGCAAGGTGCTTGAGGGTGTCTAGCTGTGTCAGAACCAAGGAATGTTATTTACTGCTCAGTGATCCTTTAGGCCAAGGGAAGATCTGTGCCTTTAAAGCTATACCTGAGCAAGGGAGCTGTGATGGGAGGAGGAAATACAGCAGCAGTGATGCAGAAATCATTGCTGCCCTGACTCATTCCTCCCTTTGGTTTGCCTCAGAGCCAGAATTAGCTGACCTCTTGGTCAGAGCACTGAAAAGGGTGATTGCAGGTGGGAGAAGGCACAGGGAGCAGGATTCTTGACCTGCTGTGAAAACTTGGTTGTGTGGATGATTTTCTTGGCGGACGGTGGCACATTTGACTCTGACAAGTTTAGTGGGCACTGAAGGAGTGCACAGCAATTCTTTGCTGGCTCATGTGCTCAGCAGACACCTGTTTAAGGAGCTGGCAGGCTGAGCATTAATATGCTCACCACAGTGCTCCTGTTGGCCGGGCACTCATCAATCAGGCGGGGAGGACTCGTCTCCTCTGCTCCCTGGAACAGCCTGGCCCTTGCTGCTGCCTCTTCTGATTGCCTGATTTTTTAATTAGGGTCTCATACCTTTTTGGTGTCAATGCTTCTTCCCTCTTGAATGCTAGCACTGCTAGCTAATTAGCTACTACTTTTCTGTCTTTGTTTTCAACTTTCTGGTTGTTCATAGTTTTAATTCTTGGGTGTTCTCACCACGAGGCTGGACGTACTCACTACCACCTCCCAACTCTTTTGTTAGGAGCACAGAACCAGGGTTATACAGCTGTTCTCCACCAAGCTGGATCTTGGTGCACAAATAGCTGAGTCCTTCAGCCAAGGACAATCAGAGCCATCAGGAAAAAAAAGGAAAATTGGACACTTGTGGAAGTTTGCAGGCAGTCCCGACATGGGAAGAGATGAGACTCTGACTCCATGTTTCAGAAGGCAGATTTATTATTTTATGATATATATATTACATTAAAACTATACTAAAAGAATAGAAGAAAGGATTTCATCAGAAGGCTAGCAAGGAATAGAAAAGGAATGATAATAAAATCTTGTGACTGACCAAGAGTCCAAGAGAGCTGGACTGTGATTGGCCATTAATTAAAAACAACCAACACGGATCAATCAAAGATGCACCTGTTGCATTCCACAGCAGCAGATAATTATTGTTTTTCTTTTCCTCTGAGGCTTCTTAGCTTCTCAGGAGAAAAAATCCTAGCAAAAGGATTTTTCAGAAAATATCATGGCTACAGACACTTATAAATGAAAATGGGTAAGTTTCTAAAAAATCTTCTACTAGCCCTCCAGGCTGCAGCCGATTTTGAATAACTGAAAGAGAGTAGATTTAGAGTAGATGCTACTCTGAGTGAAGAGACACTCAAACAGGTTGCTCAGAAAAACTGCAGATTCCCCATCCCTGGAATGTGTGTTCAAGGCCAAGGTGGATGGGGCTCTGAGCAACCTGTATTAATATAAAGTGTCCCTACCCGTGGCAGAGTTTGGAACTGGATGCTCTTTAAAGTCCCTTTTAACCTAAGCCACACTAAGATTCAATGATTCTTTACATTACAGTATTTAAGAATAGGTTATAGACAGATTTATAACCTGCTACTGTTGGAGGTGAAGACAATATCTGGTCAGTGAACTCTAATTTATTTTAACCTTTCGTGTGTGTACACTGTTTATGGTTCATTCTTGCCACGATCAATTTGCTGATTTGCTAATAGACTGTTTTCTGTATACCCTGTTATCCATTTGAGCTGTTTCTGTTCACTCAGAACACTTTGCAATTGGATCTTACAGACTTGAGGACTGATTTCCAGTTGAAAAGGTAATGTTCAACTTGCTCCTTTCTCCTATACCATCTGTCTTCTTGACAACAATCTAAAATGCTCTTTACACTTAGAGTAAATACTATGGATCTGATAGCTGTGTGCATAAATCCCTGCTGCTTTGCTGACTTGGATTTATTGTATTGATTGCCTAAGATGACATCTGATTTGTTCTTTGAGATTATACTGTAAAAAACAAACAGAACTTGTCTCCAGCTGAAGGGTGATCTCTGAATTCTGTGCCTCCCTCCTCTTCCTCTCTGTGTTTTTGGTTCAACATGTATTAGGTGGGAATGGGCTCACACTGCAATGTGTTAAGCAATCACACAGATATGATGCCTGGCAAAACAGCAGGTCAAATTGCACCCTTATTTTCTTTTTCTTTTTTTTTTTTATTTGCTTTCATTCTGATCCCTGGACCCTGATGTGAACAGCAACTTAGAGCCTGATTCTTGGCTGTTCCCGTGGCTATTTTAGTCTGGAAAGCTACCCCCAGTGTAGTGTGAATTAAAGGGGAGCAGGGTCCACACTATCATAAAATGGTTTGGATTGGAAGGGACTTCAAAAATTGTGTAATTCCAAGCCCCTGCCATGGGCAGGGACATTTATTTCCATACCCATGGTATGGAGATTGGAATTAGGGTTGCTACAGTGCTGTCAGAGTGGGACTCTTGGCTTCCAGAGGGCAGCCTGTATCAGCTCCAAAGCAGGAACTCCAATGCCAAGGAACACCATTTTCACAGTGGGAAACAGATGTTTCAATACCTGTAATCCTATTTCTGCATGTCAGAATTGGATACCAAATTTTGTGGCTTTAAATGAGTCTGGTGAGTTGGCAAAAGCTTTAGAGCTACCATGCTGAGCTAAAAATTCTAACTTTTTCATTGCTGCCCTCAGTCAACAAGTCTTAACTTGTTGAGGACCCAGAGCTGTAAAATGGGAAGTGGAATTTCTACATAACAGACTAGAGATCTGATTATTTAAAATACATTGACACTGCCCTGTTTTTTCCAAAGGAGTGAGGAGGATGCACTTAAACATTAAAATTCTTGCTGATTTTCTTGTTTTTGCCCTGGTCTGACACCACCCACATCTGAGGCTGTGTCAGGAGCTCCCTGCAGGAAAGCAGGAGCCTCTCTGCAGACAGAGAACTTCTGTGTAGCTAATCAAGGTGAGGAAATTCACCTCTTGGCTAATTCAGGGACTGTCTCACAGGTTCTGCTTGGGTGCAAAGAGGCAGCTGGACTTCAGGTGTGTCAAGGTAATTTGACCTTCCATTAATGAAATCTCCACACACTCCTGGAGGTAGAATGAATGCATGAACCAGGGCTTGGTGGAGCTGCCCTGAGACTGTTGAACAGATTTTATGATCGCTGTGTTAGACTTTGTGAAAATGAGATATTTTCGTTTGTTGAGAACAGGACACAAGATAGTCAGAGACTTGACAAACACAGCTTAAACCAGATTTTTCTAACAGGAAAGATACATTCTGAAAGAGGTGAAAAAGGCTGCTGCTACGTGGTGCACCCTGCAAAAGCATTCACAGATGGGATATTTTGATGAAGCAGCTGTCCTGTCCAAATGTAGCTGAAGCAGTTGGTTAGTTCCCACTGAGACCAGAGACACACTTGGCAGGATTCTAACAAAATGTTAATGTATTGTGAATGTATCTGCCAGCCAGCCACTTGAACTGTCACCATTCTTTGCTGCAGGCTGCAGCACAGCAAGGGCAGGGCCACGGGCACTGAATTTCAAGGCATTTGTCAGAGCTGTCATCTTGGTGCTGTCTCAAAGCAGAATTTAGCCAGCAGCCAAGTTTTGTTCAAAGGGAACATCCAACTGCATCAGTGTCGGCCTCTTTGCAGCATTGCAGGCTGGCTGTGCCTGTCCCTGGGTCACTCCTTGTCTCAGGAGAAGGCTTGCTCACAGGGGAGCAGGGAAACCTGATGATTCCTATTTATTTATCTGTTTTTTTCTAAGTTTTTAGCAACTTGTAAATGAGAAGTTGTACTTTCTGAGCAGCAGTGATTCGGAGGAGAGAAGAAGCACCGTGTTAGACAGACTTCACTTGCATGGCTATTAAAAGACTGGATCACAGCAGGAACTTGGGCATGGTGAATGGATGCATCTTGGAGGGGTGGAGGGGAGTGTGCATCCCTAAAATAGGCACAGCATTTGATGCAGCTCTTCATGACACCCAAATTAGAATAGTGGTGGGTGTGTGCCTGACAGGTTGTCCCTGCTGAAGATGTTACTGTACCGCTGTCATCCACAGAGATTGAAAACAGGTAGAAAACCTGGAAGATAATTGTAATTTTAAGAGATGACTGGAATGGCTTAAAACCTATGAGAAGACCACTGAGGTCAGGTGGTGCTGTGTGCTGCAGGCATCCAGATTTACTGGCACTCCCAAAGGGTGATTCCTCTGTTGAAATTTTACACAAGTCCATGTAGATGTGTCTCCAGTTGAAGTCCATTGTGAACCCTAATCCCTGCTCTATCCTGCTGTGTTCTACAAGGAATTTCAGCATTTACTGTTGGTATGAACAGTTCCCTCTGTTCCCAGGAATGAGCTAACCTTGGTGCATAAATCCACGCTCATTTTATCTGAGCTCTCTCAAGCAGTATTGCTGCATGGCACCACAGCATTTTTTACCAAGATTGATTGTAATAATGATGCTTGCTGCTGCTCACACAGGTAAAGAAAGCATGTTTTGTTGCTATTCTTGTGGATATTGCTTCCAAGGTAGGATGTCTAGGGTAAAATAAATGTGGGCACAAGAGCAGAGGTTGTGCAAAGATTGAGCAGTTGAATTTTGATATAATAATTGCTTACCTTTTCTAAAAATGAGACTTATACATATGTATTAGGATTGAAGAATCCATTTGTTGGAAGTATAATCAGGAAACTGAAATTGCTGCAATACTAAGGCTAACATATCTACAGAAGTTACTAGTGCCAATATAACTAACCTCTTCTTAAATTAATATTTGAATATAATTAAACAACAGCACAGTGTAAACTTAATGGTGAATTTATCATTGAGGAAATTTTCATTTCCTTGAAGGACAAGAGCAGAGATAGAAAGAATAAAAAATATATAAATCCTCTGAGATTATGTGAGTGTATTAATCTGCATATTACCTACCATACCTCATTTTCTGAAACAACAGCACCAGAAGGCTGTTTTCATTTCTGTCCCTAAACACAGTGAGCATCATTAAACAGTTCAACAGTTCAAATAAAGAAGGTAGCTTTATCTTAATCATTCTTCACAAAAAAAATCTTCACAAAAAATCTTCATCGTCACAAAAAGTCCTTGCAGCATAATTTGAATTGCCAGTAAAATATGGAATGAAAACCAATAGGCACAAAACAGGAAAAGTTAGGTCATTCAGCTTCTGAGATAGATGTAGTTGTATAGAAGAAATAAAAGCCTGTGTTTTCAATTTTAAAAATGCCTAACAAATTCCTTTCTGTGAGTTTGTTGCTAATGCAGAGGAGACCCTTCTCTGAAGGTCAAAATACTGTGAGTTTCAGGATGTCTATTTAGAAATATAAACATTTATTTTTAAATAAAAGATGGATCTTCTTTGGCAAAAAGTTGTCAAGCGTGCTGTATGTTTGGAATTGATTTTCAGTTGAATCAGGTTCAGTTTACAATATAACACTGTTTATCAAGTGTGTGTTTCCATAAAATGTCTTGTGTTTATAATGAAGAAGATAGATAGGTATACACTCCCAGAAGGCTCCCTGTGGTGAAATAGAATGGGATGTCATGAGAATAATTCAGGATGGAACAGAAAAGAAAGAAAGGCAGGCCCGGATCTATGGGAGCAAAAGTTTGGGGAAGAGGTGATGTAGGCAAAAGGAAGACCATAAAAGTCATTAAAGAGTTTGGATGACAAATACTAAGCTTTGGGCAGGAGAGATGATTCTTATCTAAATGATTATTCCAAAACTAATGAGCTGAGATTTAAAAGCCCAGAAAGAGGCAAAGCCTGCAGTAACTGCAGTGATGGAGAACACCTGGATAAATGCTTAAGGTGGAAGGTCCATGTTGCCAGATACTGCAAAATAATCAGAATTTCTGATTGCCTCAGACAATCATATGTCTGAGACACTTGGAAAGCAACAGAGAGGATATTCCACCATGGTTGTGGAAGAAAAAGGATAACTAACACATTATTAAGGAAGAAAAGGCCATTAATGTACGAATGTAAATTTCATGCACAGAAATGCCTTTGATCCTAATCAATAACTATTTTACCCAGTTTCTGTCTGAGCTGCAGCACACATCTTAGATGGAAATGTCAAGTGATGGTGAAAGAAGGTTGGAAAAAATAGTGGGAAGGCACATTTTACGTTTTTTTAATGCAATCTTGTTGGGAATTTCTACTGAAAATTTTAATTGATTTCTCTGATCTTGCCGCACAAGGCTGTAAATTGATCTGCCAGACATGAATTACAAATGCACCTCTTGTTAGATTTGGCTGCTGGATAGTCCCATGGAGATGTGACAGCAAAACTGGGCAAAGACCAGTTCACTTTTTGGGAACTGGCAGGTTTGGGAGACAGAAACGAATGCTGAGTGGTTGCTTTTCATCAAAGGAAAGCCCAAACATATTAAAGGAGTGAAAGGAGGGCAGATCCTGGAGGGACAGGACCAGTGGTGATGTCTACAAGAAGACATGGGACAACACAAACCAACTGAATGATGGCCCAGTGCAGTAGCTGAAGGAGTTGTCACAACAGGGCAAATGAAACCCATTCACCAGCAAATGGACCCATCAAGAAGATTGTCAATGGCAACAGAAGAACCCAGGATGCAAGGGCACTGCTGCTTTGCTAAATGAAACAGTTTAGGCATCGATCTCCAGCCCAGAGGTCAAATGCCAAGGGGTTGCTCCTCCTCTCCTCCCCTCAGCTCACACTGCCTTCAGGGAATGGTCCCTGGCAAGTGCTTGTCCTAAACCTGCCTGAAAAGCTGCTAATTGGCATTCTAAATACACCACTGCAAGCTTGTGCTAACAATTAAAAGCCAAGCATTACAGATAAGATTTAAGTCCCTATTTTTATGTACTAACACATCTCACCCAGTGACACTGGACATGGAGAACATTAAAAATGCGAAACGGGCCGTGCCATCAAAGTTTGAATGTAGGAAAAAGGGCTCATACATTCAAAGATGGGGGTTGAAGAGATGTTCCTGCTGTACCTGGGAGACAGGCATGAATACCACAGGCATTGAATAAGCAGAAGAGAATTAGGCTGAAAGTGAGCAAGTCAGAAACCCTGGAGTGATGGGGTCAAGAGGGCAAGGCAGAGAGATAGAGATCAAGGGCAGGGGAGACAGCTCTGAGTCAGCAGCACTGGAAGGAAATCAAGTGAATTTCTCTCTTATGGCCTGGGGTCCATTTATATAATTTCTCTGCAGTGCTAGCAGCAGCAATATTTTCTGTAGCAGATGTGGATTTAATTAGTGTGCAGCTTATTTCTGTCTCTGGGTCACTATGAAACCTCAAATGGAGGGCAAGGGTGTGGATGGGGAATTTCTGGCAAATTCAAGTGGGGTAAGGGAAGACTGTGGGGTCAGTCCTGGAAGTCCTGGGGTGAAGGAAGCAGCAATTGGTGCCTCTCACCCTCATCCCTCTGCTGAGGTCAAGAGTAGGAGTGAGACACGGTTGTTTATTTCTGAAATTGGAGCTCTGGACACCGTGGCCAGCCAAGTCTTGAGGGACTCTTACAGGAGCTCATTAACCTCCAGACTGTCATGTTTGCATGGCTGTGTAGGTCACTACAGAATTTATTTTCCCCTCAATTTTCCTGAACCCACAGAAGTCCACTTCCTCAGGAGGAGTTTCCCTAGAGAGTTCTCTGTGATAGCAAAGAGATCTCACCAAAATGGATTGAAGGGATGGTGTCAGCAGGGAAGGTCTGCTTTTTTTTCTGCACATCTCCCCCTTGCCTCTTGCAGACATTTTGACAAAACTGCCACAATTAGCACCTAAAAATATGGTTTTAAAAAGTACTGAAAAGTTAAGACCCTGGGGGAAAATAATAAAATTTGTCTTTGTCAAATTTTTGGGGAGTAAATGGTAAATTTTTAGAGTGACATGAAAATTCGTATTTTAACAGATAGACCTATGTCTGTTGAATGGGATTGCAACAATTTTAATGGAAAAATTGACTCTGTAGGAAAGGTTGGAGTGCACAGTGAGGTTGGAATAAGCATTTCTATTTGAAGGCCATTCCTGCAGAGTCAGTGTCTGATCTCAATTGCAAAGAAAGTCTGGGGGCAATTCCATTTCAGAAAGGCTGAAGCAGAGGTAGCTGGGCTTTCTCAGAGGGGGTGAACCTTTCAAACATATTTTAGGCTGATGCAAGATTGATGGAGTGTGGTCAGTTCATGTGTCATAGAATGGAAAATGACAGCAGCATTGCAGAATTGCTAAACTGCAAACAGGTGGCTGAGAATAAACTGGTCAAGCAATACCAATAGTTGGAAATGTTGGTAAAGAGGGGATAATTCAGGAGGAAGGCTTAAGTGAGTCTGTAGGAGCAATACCAGTGAAGATTCCTCTGATTCCTCTGCTTGTTACTGTCTGCATTCTTGACATCATTTTGCAGCTCACATTCCCTGCTGAGCCTACTTCTGCTTCAAAACCCTTCCATGATGACACCAGACTTTGGCCAGGACCTATGGATGTGCCTGCTAGCCCACATCTGTGGGTTCATAATCTGATGTGGTAGAAGGGAAGCTTTGCAAAGTCCATTTCCGAGCTCCCATGTGAGGCTCCAGAGTGACTGATTACCTTCCATTGTCAGTAACTTCATAGGGCACATTCTGCTGTAGGTGCTTGGCATAGTAATTAGTTGGACTGAATTTGGCTTGGCTGATTTAAAATAGGAGAAGACAATAAAGTATTTTGGCTCCAGCTATGGGGTCATTAGTTTTTTTAATTCCCAAGGCAATGCAGAGCTGTCTCTGATAACTGATTTCTTGCTCCCTCTTTCTTTCTCTTTAGAAATATCTCATTTGTTAAGTGGCTGCCCCACTCTTGAAGCTCAGCCAGGTAGCAATAGAGAGATTATATTGAAGTGTTCATATTAAAAGAAAGTACTCAGAGCTAAAAGCACTGCCCAGGGCTTGTTCAAACTCAGCTTTAGGAGGCTGATTTCTCATGGAGGATGGGTTGTCCTCCATTCAGAAATCAAACATGAAGCAGCATTTATGAAACCCAAAACTGTCTAGTGTCAGAACAGAGAAAATCAGTCCTACTTCATAGTTAGAAATGAACTGTCTTCATTTGTAAAGCCTTTAGGGACATGGGTTAATGCTGGTCTTGGCAGTTCTGGGTCAACATTGGACTCAATGATTTTAAAGATTTTTTCCAACCTAAATGATTATGTGATTGAAAAAGTAATCTTAATAATGAGATCTTTCATTTATATTATGGTTCTGCTATGGAAACTCTTCTCTAAAGTTGGAAAATAATTTATATAAAGACAGAGAGATTAATTAGTATTACTTACCAAGATAGACAGCCTTCAGGCACAGAATTCCTTTTAAAAAAGTGACTAAAAATAAATTTGTGGCAAAGAGTTTCCTGCTGAGCTATGAGGATACATGTGGCTAGATGGATTGGAATAGGATACTGGACTCAGCAAAAACATGGGGCTTGTTTATGACTCAGAAAGGACCCTTAGGGATATCTTCAGGGCATCACCCACACCCTGGGAAAGGGGTCCATGCCTTTCTATCTGTTTTAATAACACTAAAGTGGCCCCACAATGCACTGTACAACCTGCTTGTCTTTGGCAATGCAAAAGTGCTTTACCTCCTCACTGGCAAAAGTGCTGTAAGTCCTGGAGGATCAGATCAGGGAAGTTGTCACAGAGCAAAAAGGGCTGGGTCCCTTTATTCCAAAAGGCCTTTTTACACAACCAGTTGGCCTAAGAGAAAGTTCAAGCACACCTTCAGTGTTCCATCCTCTTTTGTGAATGGTTCATGCAGAGCTAGTGTTTTTCAGTAGGTTCATGGGCCCTGTTTTTCACTCCATGTGTTGTAGACCCTCACTGTCAAATTGTGCAAGACCAAAGGTTCTGGCTCTGGGTTTGAGGTGGCTATCCAAGGGAGAATAAAAAGGGAGGAATGTCCTCGTGAAGTTCTTCCCTAGGGTTTCTCTGCCACTGTTCTGCTACTTTCCCCTTCAGAGACTTCCTGAGTCACAATTTGTTGCTGTCCTCAGTGCATTACTCTTTAATGGACTTATCTCACTTTGAGGTGCAGACTTGTGCACTCAAAATTATTCATTCTTCCTCTGCAGTGCCCAATGTCCCCATTCACTCCTCATTCAACACTATCCCACAAAAAAAACCCCTAAAAAATAAAAAAAAAAAAACCAAAAAACCAACAAAAAAAACCCAAACAAAAAAACCAAAAATACCCAAAAAACCAACAAAAACCAAGTGAAGCCCTCAAACAAACTCCTCTCAGAAAGCTACAAACCAAAACCCAAACCCCCAATTCCTTGCACAAAGTAGAACAACACTTTTACTAACTGAAATCTATAAAAGCCTGGATTGCTGCAACCCAGGAGGGATTTTCATGGAAAAATAAATCTTTAGAGCTGTAGGTGTTTTAAGTCAACACCTTGGCAATTTCCAGGAGCTGTCTACCTAAGGAGTAGGAAATTATATATTGTGAAATGCCTATTGATGCTGTGTCGTCACCCCCCCCCCCCCCCCCCCCCCACCCTTTGTTTCTTGGACGTGGAGGGCAAATGCTGGCCAGGCTGCTGGTGAGAAGAGAGAGGGATGTTCCCTTAGCTCTCCCCATTGGGTTGTTTTAGAAAATAGTAAAGAGTAAGAAGAAACAAACCTTTTCCATCACAGGGAGAGTCTGGAAGAGGCTCCAGCACCTCTCAGCTGCAAGCCAAGAAAGCAAGGGTTGGTGAAGCTTTGTCTTTTCCATTCTCAGTTTGTGTCCTACATGGCCAGAGATACCAAGGAAGATGGAATAAAATTTCTTCATTGATAAGGAACTGTGGCAGTAGCAGATTACGTTTTGCGGGATCAAATTGAATTACAGCTTTCTGTCAAGTTTTGCCAACTGGACAGTTCCTTAGCAAAATTATAGGTAGGTCTGTGCTAATTTTCCACTTACATTTAACTGGGAATGTTCTAATTTTTCTGACACATATAATGCATTAGAAAAAATCCCAACAAAATATTATGAGTGAGAAGGAGGTAGTGGTAACATCTCATTGACTCCATGGCTTTTTTGACTGAAGAATTGAATTCCAGTGGAAGAGATTTTTATCTTGGTGAGCCCTCAAGAAAAGTATCAAGTAATCAAACAGGCTGAAACAAATTCAGCATCTCCAAAATCCCCCTCCATTTTATTTTAAATATTTTTGATTATTATAGCATTGTCCAGAAATTTTAAATAGTTGTTTAACTTTTACTCTCTTGAGAGCTCTTCTATTGCTTCTCACCATCTTTCCAAACTCAAGCCTCTGGAATTTTGGATACTGTGGTACTGTTTCAAAAAAAAAGCATCAACAAGGTGGTTTCACTCCATTAGCATGGAGATGTCTTCCACCTGCTCTGCACCTTTTCCAGCCTTACCTTCTCTTCCATACTGTCTTGTTAGCTTGTGTGTCTCTGGGGTTGTTTTTTTGTGCATTTGAAATTGATCAAACTTCCTGAGTATTTGTTGTCACATCACAGGATGACATGAAATGCTCAAGAGACCAGCAAAGGCAGAATGGAACCCTCATGTCCCATTTGGTCTCTGTTCCTTACTGAGCTGCCTGGTCCCCCAGTCTGGAGCCCCACCAGTGTGGACCAGTGACTGTTCCTTTGTGGACTCTGAAATTGTAAGAGACCAACTGTATCAGCTAAATGTTCACAAGCCCATGAAGCCTGATGGGATTCATCCCAGAGATTTGAGAGAGTTAGCAAATGTTCTGGCAGGAGCCATCTCTTTCATCTACAGAAGATCTTGGGAGTTTGGAGAGTCCCTGTTGACTGGACACTTGCCAGTACTATTCCAATCTAAAAAAAGACATGAGGAAAGACCCAGGGAGCTACAGATGGGCTTTTCTAACCTCAGTTTCTGTAAAAAAAATATGGATAAGATAATACTGAGTATAGCTGAAAGGCATTTAAAGAATAATACAGTCAGACACAGTCAACATGGGTTCATAGAAGGAATTTTCTTTTAAATTAATTTGATGTCTTTCTATGTTAGAATCACCCTCCAAGTGGTTGAAGGGAAGGTGGTGTGTTTGGGTTTTAGTGAGGTTTTCGATACTGTGACTCACAGCATCCTTTTGGAAGAGTTGTCCATCTGTGGGATGAGGGGTCCATGGTGAATTGGCTGAAGGGCAGAGCTCAGAGGGCTGCAGTGAATGTGGCCACGTCTGGCTGGTGACTGGACACCAGAGGTGCTTCTCTGAGATCAAGCCTGGGTCCAGTCCTCTTCAATATATCTGCCAATGATCCAGATGCAGGAGTTTAATGTGCCATTAGTAAGTTTGTCTCTTCTCTCCAGCTGCATATAAAGGAAGAAAGTTCAGGATAGTTAAGTACCTAAGGTTGGTGATATTTCAAATCTACAGGAAGCTTATGGATCATAGGTTGCTCTCTTCTGACCTCAGAGGTGTTTACTATATTGAATAAACCAATGCTTCAACTGTTTCAACACCTGATTGTCCAATCACAAAGTAAATTTGTAATTGAATCACTCTATTTCGTATCTGCTTCGCTTAATTGAATTGCTAACAATGACATAAATGTTTGTAAAAAGTATGTGGTGGGGGTGTTCCTTGATTCTTTATAGTTTTCAAACTAGTGCTGTATGAACCATAGCTCTGTATTCAGTACAGTTTCAGGTACAGGCTCGAGGATTTTTTCAGCCTTTACAGAGAGTCAAAGTTATTGAGGGTGAATTCAATGAGAACTGATGAGACCAGCACATATCTGAAGGTATGCTACAGCTGTGGGGCTGGGTTTCTTGGAAATCTGTTTCTTAATAATTTTTAAGAGCACTACACCTTCAGTAAGCCAAAGACTTTGGAATGTGCCTTTAACTCTGTAAAAAAGCAGTGAAGAGTCTGTGCAAAAAAAACCCTGGAGTCTTTGTCTTCAAAAAAAAAAAAAAAGAATATAGCTTCTTGCCTTTTCTGGCAAAGGCATCAAGGCAACCTTCTATTTCTGACATCTGTATTTACTGAAGAGTAGTATGAACCTGTAATTCTTGAATTAAGAGTTATATGCATTTTTCTTTCTCCTGTATTTTTATTTTCCTTGGTATTCTAGAAGATATAAAATACTCTCTCAGTTTGCTAAGCCCATCATGCAGGGCTTAGCCCAGGAACTAATTTGCCTATCAGTCACTCAGCCAGCTCTATATTTGTGTTTTCAATGGAGACTTGATTGCATAGACTCAGTGTGGGGTAGATGGTGTCTGGCTCTCAGTGATATACTTGGAAGGATTCTGCATGTGAAAGTATATTCAGTGGGTGATGAAGTGAAAATGCATGATTTAATTCCATTTTGATTCAATGTTTGAGTAAAATGGTAGGAAGTGTTGACTGCAGATCAACATGAGCTTTGCAATCCTGGAAAATTCCATGGGGAGAGCATCCATTCGTTTGTCCTACTCTGCTTCATTGGACATAGAAGGACTTTATTACAACAGTAACTGTGCTTTTATGTTAAAAACCCCCCACAGCTTATTTTCCTTCTCTAGCAATCAATGCTCAAAATAATTTTAGAGGAGAAAGTGTGAGATTGGGATTCTGCATCCAGGGCTTATTGCCTAACCAGAAACAACACACCTTGTTAGCTTTTCCCAATGTGATGGAAGCCTGATCTCCTGTTGAATGCCTACTAAAGTTTAGACTGAACTTCCAGGGTGCCTGAAAATGGCAGGGTTTGGTCATACTTGGCACTGAAACAAGATAGTGTGTTATACTACTGCACATTTCTTTGCTTTTAACATCATTCTGGAAATTTTTGGTTCAAATATTTCTCTTTTTTTTCCCTCTTTTGTTTTTCAAATGACTAAAAGGGAATTCTCTAGAGAGCCAACCTCACTTACTCCACATGACTCCTATTTATCAAGAAATTCGGGTGTTTTTCTATGTCCTGCGAAATAGAAATTTTCCTTGGAGGGAAAGACTTCAAGGTTAATTGGAAAAGCATGAAGTGTGACAATCGTCCATGTGACATGACTTGTTAGAGTAAAGACTCTCATGACAAAGTGGATTACCCTTGTGTTTCTGTTGCTTAGGAAGGAAGTTGGGAAAATGTGAAGCCTCTGATCTATGAACAATGGGGCTGTAAAGGTTCATCACATGTTTAACCCATCCCTTTCCAAAGGGCAGATGGCAGAATCTTACACCATATTTGTTTTAGAGTCCATTTTCCTGCAATTCTCCAAGACTTACTTTCAGGATTCAGGTGTTGTTAAATCCTATTCTTTTTCTTCTAAACATGCAATGTTTGTGAAATGCTTGATGGAAAAGGAGGTATTTGAAGGAAAATAATAAGGTAGTCCACTGCATGTTTCTGGAAGTTTCCTTGAAGGTAGGAACTCGATGACATGATAAGAAAACAACATTTGAAAAATTTAGTAATTCTCACTTGCTCTGAATGAGGGGGGGAACTGCACAAAGTGAGGTGAAAGGTTAGAGGTGAAAGATTAGTGTTCAAAGTGGTTTTGGCAAAGAAGGATAGGTAAGGGTTACTGAAACAGAAAATAAGACCATGGCAGGCCAGGAATATGGTCTTTGAAATCTCTTTCCAGGCAAGCAATAAACCTGGCAGGACTGCACTCACAAGATCAGGGAAAAGGCTGCTCCTCATAGAGACTGATAAAGGGAGACAGGGGGTGAGCTTGAGGTGTGTGCAGACATAGCAAAATTCCTGTGCAATTACCCTGCCAACATGCAGACAAAATGTAAGGACCCAAATATTTGCATTCGATTTTAAGACCTTGCAAGATTAAACCTTGTGTCACAGGCAGAGAAATTATTAAATCCATGGTGATGAAGAAAGCAAAGGAGGTCAAACTATTAGGTGGAGTTTGCCCATAATTCAGCAGAATCTTTAGGGTTGTTGACATGTATTGTCACACTCCTAACTTAATATAAAGCTGTACATATAGAAAAACTGTTTCTAAATGTATTTTATAATTTTCAGTTTTTACAAAAATGATTTTGAAAGAGATTCTGGAAACAAACAAAAAAAATCATTAAACATTTTCAAACATGAGACTTGTAATTAAAAACAGGAAAAACCAAAACAACCCCCCTAATTTTCATATAATCAAACACAGCCTTTTACAATAACTGTTCTTTCCTACCAGTTTAAATCAACAGTAATTTGATTTGGGGAGAGCATGCAAAAGGAAGAGAAAAATGTTGGCTTTCACAAAACATTGTGTAGAAGTCATGGAGTTCAGGGCACTAGGTTCAGGGCAAGGATCTTCTAATCAGTCAATAGAAGGGCTCTATATGTCAGGAAAATAAAAATACCTTGATACTTCTATTTCTTTCAAAGCAATTGGAACCAGACTGTAACAAGACAGATAGAAGAAAAAAACGAAAAGTGATGGTGGTGGGGTTGCAAAGAATTCGTTGTAAAGATCTCATTTAGAGACAGAAAACCAAGATGACCTTCCCAAATAACATCCCTCTGACAGCTGAAATACCTATGTGAAAGATCCATCATGGTTCTTTGAATGTATTTTCAAGCAAGACACTGTTGTGGCATTAAGTCCCTTAAAAAGGAGCTCAGGGTTGAGGATGCAACTCAAAAAGTGTTTAATAGCTTTTTTATTATACCCCATGTGCATTGGCTGGCAGAACTCTCCCAGATGGATTGTGTTCAAAGCTGCCACAGGCGCATTTTGCAATTTAGCAGTGGCCTGAGCTGTACTGAACAGCTTCCTCTGCAGTTGGCAGTGTTAAATGCTTTGCCATTACTCTGAAAAAGGAGCTTTTGTCTCTGAGATGATCAGGACAATCGCATTTTTGTAATGGGAATATGTTTACAATCACTTTGTTTGCCTTATCTCTGGCTGCTGTTGTGTTGAACTGATAGTGGTGTTAGTGCTGACTTGGGGAGAATGCAGAAGGATCTGGGACAAAGGCAGTCAGTTCTCTGGGCTGAGTGAGTTAGCTCAGGAAAGATAAACCCAGCCAAAGATCCTGGTCCTGGCTCTGCTGGAAGAACTGATTATGCCTGATATTTGAAAATCAGTCCTCTGGGTTGCAAACCTTTTCAGGAAAACATTTACAGGCTTCCACGAGGGTGAACTCTGTTACAGATGGATAATGAGATGATTGGCTCTCGCAATTAAGGGATGACTATTGTGTGAATATTAAGAAAAGCTTTAGTGATGTATAGTTATGTTATTGTGCAATAACATAACTATTCTCCCCATGGTTCCTTTCCCCCCCCCGTATTGTTGCCATCAGACAGCCGGGGTTGTCTAGGTCAGGTAAAAACAAGGTATGCACAGGTATCCCTTGCATGGGGCAGTTGGGAAAGCTTGGTGCTTGGGGGTGAGGCATGGTAACACCTGACCTCCAATCAAGGTATAAGAAAGGAGTTTCCACCGATAAATGGTGAAGAAGAGCTGACTGACAGACTTTGGGAGAGGCCAGGGCTGGCTGATGCACCCCCAGGGGTATAAAAGACTGAGCATCCATCTTGAAGAGGAACCGGCCGAGTGATATGATTGAGAGTGGTTCCCAGCACTGTGACTTTTTCTTTATGTAGTCCTTTTGTTATAATTTTGTTAAGGTTTAATAAACCTTTTTAAATGGAGCAGTTGTTTCTCACAACTCCATGAGTTAGGAGTCAGCTGCTGGAGAGCTTTTGATAACAGGTGAATTTCAGCAGTTTCTCCTTTCCCTATGTTATAAGTGATCAAATCGGGAGCCAAATTTATAAGAAAATTTAGCAATGATTTATTAGATTGTCACTGAAACAGAATCTTGATCAGAAAAAAAAAAAAAAAAAGATAAAAATCCCACCACAGCCTCGGGCAGTGTGAAACTTGGGATCGGCGCTGGGTGAACCTGGCTGGATCTGACCTCCAAAATGTCAGAGGCCCCCCCTCAGTTCACACCGACTGCTTCTCGCAGGGAGCTTATATACAGTTTATTCTGCCTGGGGCAGAAATGACCGAATGTTCCTTTGTGTCCCTTCACATACAGAACTGGGGCCATACATGTGCAGGGGTAGACAAAAGTCCGGTTCCAGGTGTCCTGATGATGCCAGAGCATTCTGGAAAAGTCAGTATTCACATGCAAAGGGTGGCGCCGGTAGTAGACGCAATCTGAGCAGATCGCTCTTGAGTGGCCCGGACATTCCAGGGAAGTCAGTGATCATGGCCCGGGAAGGTTCCATTCATACATTAACAGGCTTGATATTATCTTAATCCGGAAACTAATTGAATAAAAATAAGACTCTGCTCCCAGCAGGGATCTCAGAGACATAGCGTGGATTTTACAATATTTTATACACAACTAGCATGAATTATCTCTACCATATACTACACCCTACCTCCTTTTCCTTTACTATTCCATAAAGATTTGCTCTGGGAAGACTGGCCAGTCTCCTTCCTATGGAATTGCAGATGCACCAATATTGGTGTGTTTGGGAGACTGCACCCGAGACCCTGCTGCAGATGGTCTTTGCTTACCCAGCTCTCACTGACCTTTTGGTAAGCTTGGTTCTGTGCTCTCACAGCACAACTCCAGAAATTGCAAGTGCTGTAAGGAAGATCAAAATCCTTGCAAGTCTTCACTCTTAAAATTATTTCAGAATCTTTATGAGGCAACTATGTGAAGCACAATTAGTGATAAATATTTTTGCAGACAGAATGGCGGGAAAACAGCATGGGGAAAACATTGTGGCAGTGTTTGTATTCTGTTATTGTGAAAACCAATTTTTAAATGGAATTTTAAAATTAAGGTGATATCCTCTACCAGTTTTATTTGGAACTTTTGAAACTTCTAATTAAAAAATACCTTTAATTTTTGTCTTTGGTATTTCCCTGATCTGCCTCTCTGCCACACAACTCTGAAACTCTAACACATATAGGTTCGTATTGAATCAAATATTTGTACTTGTGTGGATTTTGTCTCTAGAAAGTAATAGTAAAATATATATATAGGAACTGGATATACTTACTGAAGTAGAGGTGCAAATGAATAACCCAGAGAAGCTGAGAAGTTAAAAACATTAAAATCATCACTGGAAGGGATCTTAAAGATAGACTTGTTCCAACCCCCCTGCAATGGACAGGGAACCTTCCACAGGACAGGCTGCTCAGAGCCTTTTCCAACCTGGCCTGGAGCATTTCCAGGGATGGGGCATCCACAATGTCTCATGGCAACTTTAGGAAATGGGATTCTGATCTTTACTGATCGTGGAACTGCAAACATGAAGAATGATGCTTGCCACTCCAGGCTGTGGTGTGATAAAAGCAGAGAAGCAAACCCTGGAGATGGTGGAGAAAAGGGACAGTCAGACTTCTCTCCTGTTTATCATCCCATGGCTGGAAGGTGGCTCTTTCCTCACCTACCTTGGAATATCCTGGTTCCCCTTTTCCATTGTCTCCTAAATCCTTTGCTCTTACCTGTCCACAGGACATGGAAGATGTTTGCTTTAATTTCTGGGGTGTGTGATTTCCCAGGTTTTTTCAGACAATATCCTGTGGCTTTTGTGAGTTTCCACTTTGGATACGTCCTTGTGTTCAAGCGTAGCATCTTTATATCCATATCTGCTGATGAAATGTGTTGTCTGGAGGATTCCTTGGGGAGTTTTCCGTTCCCTCCTCCACAACTCACATTTTATTGTTGTTTTCTCTGCCCAAGGAAATTTGTTACCCAAGGACATCCAGTTGTCTGTGTTAATTTGTTGTCTCTCAACCCTGAATATCCCAACACCACAGACCATATTAGCAACTTTCAACAACAGGGGCCTTAAACTTGAGTTCTGAGAATCTGCATGAGTGTTTAACCAGGTTATCTAACAAGTGGGTAAGAAAAACTTTTATATTTTAGCAACACCATACTGCTGACCAGTTTTGTTTTTCTGCAGTGCCTGAAGGCTTAGGACAACTGTGGTACTGTGTAGCTTTCCAGACTGGCTTGCAGGCCATGCTTGTAATAGGGATGTATTTGCCATTTAATTGGACTGATGATTAAAAAAGAAAAAAAAAAAAAAGAGTCAGAAGACATTAAATTTTCATTTTCTTTCATATGAAAATTAATTTCTCTTGGTGCTTTTTGGTGATGAGAAAGGCATGTTTCTATCTAATTATGTAGCAGGACTTCCATAATTACAATTTAGCTCTTCTGGCTTACATCAAAAATTATCCATCCCTCCCAAGGCTCTTAACTTTGCTTCTCATGGGCTTACAACCATGTAGGAGGGTTTGTCTTTTCCCACACAGATAAATTCTGCTGAGCATGGGGTGCGTCTCATTGCTACTGCCCTGCTGCAGAGATCTTTGGCACATCCCAGAAGTCCAGTCATCTAGGAATCTTCCATCAGTTTGCCATTGAAATATAAAAAGTAATTAACAAAAAAATATTGTGATTTCTTTATTTTGTTGTCGATGGGGATCTTTTGCTTTACTCTGGAGAAGATCATGTCTGTGCTGATTTCAGTTTTTAACTTTGAGTAATTCCTCATTGTTTCTTTTCACTTCCACAAATGAACTCCCTAACATCTCTAAAAGGAGCTCTGTTGCTTCTACACTATTTCTATTTTATATTTGAAAAGAAATTTAAAAAAAATCAAGTTTAGAACTATGCAGAGAGGAAATAAAAACAGAAATCAAGACAAATTCTGTGCTCTACTCCTGACAGCCTTTGCTTCCCACCTTTCTCTCAGTGCTGTCTAAATGCACTGTCCAAAATACAAAACCTGAAAGGAAGAGATTAGAAAAGACAAGATGTGGGGAAAAATCCGCTTCTTTTCTTCCCTTGGCTTCCATTATTCACATTCACCACTGATGAGTGGCAGACTCATGGTTTCTTTTCCAATAGTTCAGGGTTTCATAGGGAAGGGGGAAGGTATTTCAAAAGCCAGATAATATGATTAAGGAAGCATAAAGACTATCAGAGAGAATGTGCAGGCACAAGTGGAACTCAGAGTGGTTGACTTTTTTTTCAAGGAGGCTGAATTTTAAAGTGTCCTTTTATGTCCACTGTAGCTGGAATCACAGTTGGTATTGGGGACTGGAAAATCAGCTTTTATATGTATATAAATGTATAAAAAATATCTTTTACTTTCTTAAAAAGCATCTCAAAGAATCACTTGCTCCAGAGTGGAATGGTTATCATTATTTGGAGAGAAAAATGAGACTACATTTACAGTTTTAATTGCTACAGAATAAGTTTCATTGAGCTAAAAGCCCCAATTAGTTTTGGTTTGGCCATCTGCAGAGTTAAACAGCAAAGCAGAAAAATACATTGTGATATAAATGGAGTGTGCTAGAGACTTCTAAGAAAAAAAGTGCATTTTATTTGAGATACTATGTGTAGAACTGATGTCTTATCTCAAAAAGGATATTTTAGATCTCAGATGAGTGCAAAGAACGGTGATGACTCTAATATAAAGTACCATGAGAGGTCTTCTTTGAAGCAAAAGTAGGAATTTTAACACTATTTAAAAAAACCCAAACAAACAGTATTTTTGAGGAAGTAGATCATGAACTTCTGTGTTTTCCCTCTATTTGAACATTTGGGACTAAGCATAGTCACTGAAACTAAACAGTAAGGAGCTCAAATTCAGCCAACAAAAATGTGGGACTTTTTCCCCCAAAATTTGTGTTTGGGATGAGCAAAGTCCTGAGAACAGCAGTGAAAGTGAATTAGAAAGGGATTAAATGTTTGTCCATGGGTAACAAGAGGCTCAGTAATTCAGTAACAAGAGGCTCAGTAATGTTGCTGGTAAGTTTTTTGAGGTGGATCCTAAATCTCCTGCTTTGGCACTCAGAAGGCTGATAAAACTCAGGTGAGATGGATCAATTTTCCCCCTTGTGGGTTTTAGGTGTGTCATCCCTTGGTCCTGGATGGCTTTGGCTCTGTAGGACACAGGGGGAACTTCTGACAACTCCTCAGCAGCTGCCCCAGAGCCCCGCTTTGCCCCAGACCTGCCCACAGGAGCTCAGGGCAGAACCTGAGGCTCCCAGCTGAATTTGCACACAATTCAGCAAACCACAGGAAATAAGAATGTACTTGAAATTAAACCCTTTTCCAAATGTGTTGTTTACTGCCTAGAAAATCTTCCTCTTCATACAATGCTATAGGAGAAAGCTGTTAAAAAAATGAATGAAGTCAGCATGAAATGGAAGTTTTCCACTGAATGTTTTCAACTGCACATTTAACCCTAATGCTTTTAGAGAATATTTCAGGCACACCTCAGGTTTCTAACACTTAATAAAATGCTTTCACTGCTGCAATGGCCTCTCCATCATAACTGACTGGTTGTATGCTCAATTCTTTTTTATCACAGTTGTTCTCACATTCAGGAAGTACATTCTAAATAGATCTGCCCATGTCTGTATCAAAACAAAACCATCAAGTAACTTGGGAATATCTCTTGCTTGTTTGGTGGGAATTAAACCTGGCACATTTAATCTAAGTTTTTGTTTGTCTGTTTGTTTTCAGTTTGGGTGGGGTTTTTTTGGTGTTTTTTTTTTTTTTTTTTAATTAGCTGCATTTAGTCCTACCCTTTTTAGGTCCACCTCTATTTCAATGTGGGTTACCCTTATAAAAATACCTACGAACAGTGAGAAAGCTCAGGTGTTCAGGTAGCTGGCACCTGGAGTTTGGTGCTGTGTGGATTCTGTGGGGCAGTAAAGAAGTGTGTAAACTGCTCTAGATGGGTTTTGGGAGATGGCTCTTTTTGGGGGGAGTTTCTTTTCCTGTTCATACAACATTTAATACAGCACAGCTACAAGCTGAAGAATGCACAAGTGCACCCACATCGTTTTTCTAGGATAGTATAAAGAGGAGACAATGCATAATTCAATGCTGTGTGTTGAAAGTATATTTCTGGATGCACAGTTAATTTCTCTGATACCTTATTGTTTAATTTCAACTTGTGGACAAAAAAATAAATAATAATCCTTGATGTGGTTTTTGCTGAAGAGCAAGGTGTATGATCCCTTTTTAATGGATTCATAAAGGGATGGTAGCAGTGTTGTTTCAGCTTTTCCCAGCATCTAAATCTTGATAAATAATTCAATGAAAGTCATTGCCACAGTGAATGGTAATTAGGTTTATAAAAGAAAGAACAGTTGCTTCAGATAAAAGAATGAGGGCCCTATTTCTCACACTGCCCAGACAAACATCCATCACTGTTCACTCTCAGTGTGACAGCAGGTCACACATTTCATACAAAGCAAGCAGGGAAGTTTCCACTTGAGAAAATTAAGGTTGAAATTTATCCTTGTACTTTTTAGCACAACTGCTGGGTGTCACACAGCCCGTGCTTGGTTCTAAAGCCAGCTGAAATTTCAACTGCAATTACACAAGAACATGAGAGTTACCATGAACAGCTCTTGGAAAAATGAATCTCTGACCTGTCTCCAGGTATTAGCCAACTTTTTCCAGTTCAGATCACCAGAGTCCCCAGAATAACTGATTGAATTTGTCCAACTAGATCACACCAGGTGCTCTGTGCACTGTTAAGCAATTAAACACTGATCAAAAATATTTAAAGGCCCAAACTTTATAAGAAGTCCCCAAAATTCTCATTTATAGGCGTGATGTGGGTTTGTCATTCAACCATCTCCTTTTTTTAGCCATTCAGTTAAATAAGATGTCCCTGCTTTGTAGTACATCATATGCAGTCCAGTTTCTTTGACTGTTTTGAGTAGTTCACAAATTTTCAAAGTTCACTGTGTTCTTGAACATCTTCTACTGCTGTGGCTCCTTCAGGGGGTCAGATGAGGGTAATGTAGTCAAATTAATTTTTGTATCAAAAAATTTGCATCAATTCTATTTAGTTTGTTGTGTCAAAATCCTTTCAACTTTGTGAAGGTCTGCATTTCAAGGGATAATAGAGCATAAAAAGACCTTTTTTTTTCCTATTGAAAACATTAAATAAATAATGACAAGAATGAAAAATACTGCACTACACTCTAACATTATGCAACCAGCATGACTGATGTGATTTATCAGTCTCTTACAACTCCTTTTGCTGCTAAAGGAACTGTTCCATGAAAAATATTCTGTAGACTGGAGAGATGTGAGGAGATTTAGTTACATCATATTTTTATGACACACATCAATATAGATTCATTAAAATTTCAGAAAAAAGCCTGCCAGTCACAGAAATCTTCCCTTTGCTTCCTTCCATCCTTATTTTCCACCAGGGTTCCCCACATGGGGACTCTGCCCTCCTCCTTTCCTCTGAACCACTGAGCCCAGAGTTGTATGCCCACAAGGAACTCAACTGTTTTCCTTCCTGTACACTTAATATTTAATATGGAACATTCAGCTCCATGTTCTAACTTAAATTGTCCAATAGACAATGTATTATTCAACAGATGAAACCTGAAATGTTAAAGAAGCAGGAATTTCAGATCCATTTATACAAGTGGGCCTGATTATGTAATGTTTCCTTGCTTTCTTGTAGGTTCATTATCCCTTTTAATTCTTTCACTATTTGATTAAGTTTAAAGCAAGGCAGTTTGCCATCCAGGACACTTCTAGCATTGACCTCTTTTCTTCTAGGTAACTACAAATGTGCAGTTAGTACTTAGCCCAAGTGCATAATGCATGCAAAATTAATAGATGGGCAAGATTTGCTTGAGTGTTAAAAAACCAGGACAAATGAATGTGCTGGGATTTATCTTCTTCTCTCCATAGAGTTTCTTGCAGAGTTACAGAGGTACTTTTGCATAGTATTCTTTTATTAAATAGGGTGGAGGATTCACACCTGCTAACACATGTGAATTACTTATGCATTCCCAGCTCCTGTTGTTATTTATCACACAATAAAGTGCAAGCACATACTTTGACTGAGGTGTTTTCAGTGAACCACAGAACTCAAAACTGAGTGTAGAGAAAGGCCAAAGAGCAGCAGCACAGATTTTCTATGTTATATTTGTTGACCAGGGATCTAAATATGAAAAAAAAAATGAGGCCAGTTTTACTGAGGTGTTTGGTTGCCTCAGTTCCATTTAAATAAATGAGAATTAAGTGCCAAATTGCTGCTTAAAAGACTGGCTGAGAGTGATATCTAAAAAAACAAATTATACCAAGTCTTAGCTAGAGGCATAAAATGCCCTTAAGTTTGCTGACACGCATTCCAAAACAAACCCATTTTTTAGCACAATCACTGGGATAATTTGATGCCTGATAAATAAAACTAACCTTCCTACCTCCCAGTGTGAAACCTAGAGCTGCTAGGATACAATTCCTCAGGAAGGAGGAGACATGGCTGTGAGCACTTATCCTACCCTTCTGCAGGGGTAGAAATTCAATCTAACAAATCCCCTCTGAGAGCTGAAGAAGAAGACCAAGTCAAGTTGCATAAAGAGAAGCAATTTTTTTCTTTCTTCAGTCCATGACAAACCTTATCAATCTTGCCTGGGCAAAATCACCATTCCTGGATTGCTAGAAATCACTTTGTAATTTTCCAGCCTATTTCTGAAAGTTATATATCCCATTGATCTTGTGCCAGTATCATACTTAGAGTTAGCTAACTCTTCCCCTATCTTGACATTCAGCCTTTACAAGTATGAGTCACCACATCCTCCCACAACCTTTACATTCCTATGTCAAGCTGAGCTTTTTGTGCATCCTTGTCCACAATGATCACAGTCACCTTTTTAGTTCTTCCTTCCATTTCCCTACTTTTCTCTTGAAAAGAGGTGATTAGAAATGCTAAACACAATTCCATCTGATGCTACAACCAGGCATTTTTACAGCTGGATGGGTAATTCCTTACCTGTACTGACCAAATTCAGAACGCTTTGCCATTTGTACCTGTACTGTGCCCATAAATTCATAGAATTTCTTGAGTTCAAAGGGACCTCAAAGGATCATTGAGTCCAAATCATGGCCCTGTGCAGGGCAGCTTCAGGAATCACCCCAAGTGTCTGAATGTGTTGTCCAAGTACTTGAACTCTGTCAGGCCTGGGGTTGTGACCACTTTCCTGGGGAGCTTTCATATCCCAGCCACCCTCTGGGTGAAGAACCTTTAACTAATGTCCAGCCTAAACCTGGCACAGCTTCATTTCCAACCCCTCAGGTCCTGACCCTCCTCACCAGGGAGGAGAGATCAGTGTCTGTCCCTCTGCTTCTCTTTGTGTGGAACTTTTAGGGTGCTCTGAAGTGTCCCCTCAGTCTCCTTCAGGCTGAACAAGCCAAGTGACCTCAGCCACATTTCATACAACTTCCCCTCCAGATCCTTCAGCATCAGAGCCCTCCTTTAGACTCTCTCTAATGGCTTTATACCTTAGATTGTGCTCTGGGGAACTCACTCATGGGCTGAGCTCTCACAAGCACAGAAATTGAGCTCCTTAAAGATGACCAAAGGTGAGGCACAGCCCATTGGAATGTGGTAACAAGGGAGACCTCTAAGGAGATAAGTTAACCTTGAAAACACAAATTGTTGTTTATCTCATCTCTGGGGATGCAGTTTTGTCCTTATCAGTACATGATTTAGCATCCTTTGCATTCAGGTCATGGGATGGAGTTCTTGTTTTGCACACAGACATGTCACAATGATGTCACATGTCACAGCAGAGTCACAGCCTTGGAGAGCCCCAGCAGGAGCATCAGTCCTGCTGCATCCTGGGGAAAGGCCTGGCCTGGAGCAGAGGGACAGGAGAGGAGGGAGGAGCAGCCCAGAGAGGCTGGGAGGAACCAACAACTGCCCCATCCCCATCCTGTCAGGGAAGTCAGGAGTGAAGCTAGGAAGGGGGGGTCTGGAGAAAAGGTGGGTGGAAGGTGTTTTTTGTGCTTCTTGTCCTTTTTTCTCAATACCAGAATATATTTTAATTGTCAGTAAATGAAATTAATTTTCTCTGTATAATCCTGTTTAGCCCATGACAAGACTGGAAAATGATCTCTCTGTGTTTACCTCAGTCCCTGAGCTCTCCCATCATGCTTTCTCTCCTTGTACCTCTGGGGAGGGAGAGTGATTGTGCAGCTGGGTGGGTGGTTGACCCTTTAGCAGGAATAGCTGTATTGTCTGGTTCTTTTGAGGATTCTCAAAGGGATTTTTTTTTTTTTCAGGATCTCAAGGTCCATTTTGTATGGTTGAGAGAAGTGTCTTGGCTCTCCAGGAGACAGGAGGCTCCAAGGTTGTGGTGTGCATTCCTGCATGCCTGAGGGAGCCCACTGTGAGCCAGATGCTGTATAACATGTGTCTGCACCCCAGATTAGTAAATCCTGAGAGCCCCTGAGATGCATCAGTTCAGGCTTTAGCCCCACTAATGCAGCTGCCTGTATATATCTCTGTCTATGTTCTCAGGCAGCAGAGCCTGGCTATTTTTGTTTGCCCTGCCAAGGGGGAAACAAAAGTCTGGAAGATACATTCTGGGTGACCCTAGACTGAGGCTTGTCAGGAAAAAAAAATGTCTTGAAGAATAGCAGATTTGGTTTTTATTTCAACATTTAGGACAAGGCAGTTTCCCAAGACATCTAGGCATGATCTGCATAGCAGTAAATGTTGTGTGTGTGAGGTACTGCAGAGGCTGTATTTGCATTTATGCTGAAAGAGCAGAGCTGCACAAGGAGGTGTGTTTGTAAATAGTTCTGAAGCATCCCTCTGAATTACAGCAGTCTGCCAGGCTCCTGGTGGTGAGAAGAGACATGCTAAGGATGTGCAAAGGAGTTAAGCAGGATTGCTTCATCCCAGGTGTGATTCAGAGGTTTATGTAAGGCCATGACTGACTTTGTAAAAAAGCTTTCCCTCAAGCTGTCCTGAGATGGGAGGTGAATTTTCTCAAATGTTTAGAGACTGGCTGTTCCTGGCAGCATGAGGGGTGATGATCACAGGGATGGGGGCTTATAAAATAAAGAAAGAAAGATTTTTTTACATGAGCAGATAGTGATAGGACAAGAGGGAACATTTTTATACTAAAAGAGGAGACATTTAAATTACCCATTAGGAAGAAATTCTTTTCTGTGAGGATATTGAGGCCCTGGCACAGGTTACCTGGAGAAGCTGTGGATGCCCCATGTGTGGAAGTGTTCAGGGTAAGGCTGGGTGGAACTCTGAGCAAGCTGGGATAGTGGCAGGTGTCCCTGCCCATGGCAGGGGTTTGAAATTAGATGATCTTTAAGGCCTCTTCCAATCCAAGCCCTTGTATTATTTTGTGGTTCTGTGATAAGCCCTTTTAGGTTTGTAAATGTGTGTGTGTCACTCCTGCTGTGGTGTGAGCTCTGCCTCTCCACCAGAGGCTACCAATGGCTACAAGTGATAGAAATCTCATCTTTTACACCTGAATGCAGGAAATTCAGTGTGTGGGGTTCTGGGAAGGGGGCATGTAATTGCACAGAGTGTTTAGGGGGGTGGAAGAAACAAAGAACAAGACTGCAGTGAGGGAAAGTGCAAAGAAATGAGAGCCAAGCAAGTGAATCTCATTTTGAATGTACAAAGATGTAGCCCTGGATGCTGGTCACTGTAACTCAGATATGCTGGTGCCACCAGAATATGTACCAGTTTGGTTTGCTCCAGAGATCACTCTCTATATAGTGAATTTATTACTGCCATGGGTTATTTCCCACTGCTTACAGTAACAGTTCTTCAATCTTGAAGTCTCAATGTGATTTTTCTTTTCATGAAGTTTCCTTTTTGCTTCTCAAGAAATAGTAAGGAGAAAGTAAAGTGCTGTACGATTTTGAACATTGGCACAGATATTTAAAGGGAAAATAATCACAAGTTGCTTGTGAAATGAAAAAAAGAAAGGATAAAAATTACTAGAAGAAATTTTTTTTTTCAGGGACTGAATGATGAGGGATAAACTTGATGGTTTGTTTCCTATGTGCCCTCTAGTGTTCAGGACTCCTTTTCCTCTGGTGTGTGCTCACATCTAAGGAGTTTTTCGAGCATGGAAAGTGAATAAAAAAAAAGGCAAAGTGCTTGAGTTAGTGGCAAAAATACTTTCTAATGTCCTTCACCATATGAGTTCAAAGGATTCAGTTTGTTTAATTGATTTATCATATTAGAGAAACAGGAGGAGAAATAAGTAATCAATCTCATCTCCAATCTCATCTCAAATTTTTTAGTTGTTTATAGAAGCTGGCAAAGTCTGTGCAAGTCTGTGAAACTGGAAAGATTGATATAATCAGAGATCATTGTCCTTGTGATTGAAACAGATTTGTTGAACCTTCATTGGAATGTTCTGAGGTAGTTGAAAATGTTAATTTATGGTAATTTAGAGCTTGAAAAATACAAATATGAAAATATTTTAGAAAACTTTTTTTTTTGAAGCTGAGCTTAATCCTTAGAACCAGCATTGTATTAGCTATCTTCTCAAAATATTTTTTGAGTTTCAAATTCAGGAGAATAAGAGGTTTTACATAAAAAATTACTGACTTATTCTAGGAACCTGGGTCGAACCTTATTTATGCTAAATGTGCACTAAACTTGTGTGTAACTGGATTAGTTCTGTAATACCTACAGTTATACTTGCAAAAGCACACACACACACACACAAATATTTTGTCAATATGTGATTATGGACTAATTCATAATGTGTGCAAGTATACTCACATATATAATGTCCGTGTGCATTCATATAAATTGAGTATATTTAAAGAAATAATGTATTTGTGGATGTATATGTGAATATATATATATATATATATATATATATATATATATATATAAATGTAATAATATGCAATTCTAGGTCATTAAAACATATGGATTGAGGAAACCTGGACTTCTGTGTTGGTTTTGGAGCAAGGTGTTCAGCTGAGTCTCCCACTCTGGCACTTAAATAATATTTAATAATATTTAATTGACTCTCAGCACCTCCTGGAAGCTGGGATGTGCAGTGCTGCTCCCTCTGTCACAGGGCAGACCCTTTGGAGCCAACAGTGCCTCCATCCCCCCTTGCCTGCAGCCTGCCCAGCCAGAGGTCACTGTCTGGGCTGAACACTGGTTGTGGTCTCCAGGAAAATCCCCTGGAAACTGGGAGGCCTCCAGGGCAGAATTCAGTTTTCCCTATGATGAAGTAGCTCAGAATGATTCTTAGCCCAGTTCTGGTATTTTTCATAGCTACTGCAGAAGGTAGGCAGGAGATGAACTCAAATGGGTGTCCTTGAGTGGCATTTTGGAGACCCCCAGGTGTCTGCAGGAAAAAGAGAGCTCTTCTAAGACTGAATTCCCTTCCAGGTTTTATTTTCTCCAGGGCTGCAGTGAAGATCCTGCAGCAGGGCTGACCACATCACACAGTCCTGCTGTGCAGGGCCAGTATTGACAAAGCTTCCCTTTCAATCCCTGCCTGAGCAGAGTCACTTCCAGCTTCTTGTGGGTGACACATCATTATTCTGCACCCATCATGACTCTGTTTGTTCCTTATGTCACAGCCACACCTCAGCAGAGGATTTACTAAAGTTCACCCTGAAATGGGTAATGATGGTGCTTGGTGACAGAACAGAGCTAAACAAATGGGTTTGCTTTTTTCTCCATTTCAAACAAAAATACAGGTGTGAACAGGTGGTGATACATGGCCACATTAAGGAATGAATCTGCTTTTGCTTGGAAGGGAAAGGTACAGCAAGATCCTGGCGAATCTGGAGGACTGGGATCCTGGAGGAGCCTCTGTTGTTCCTAGCAAGACAGGCAGGGTTGGAATGATCTCTCAAAGGTTTCCCCACCATGTATCCAGTGACCAGCAGGTGGTTCTGATTTCTGCTAGCAGGCAGTGCTTGCTGTGGGTCTGTGCTGTGGCCACTCAAAGGTAAGGATGCTGTTAAAATCCAAACACCATGTGTTGGTTTGGGTTGTTTCTGTAGATTGCAGAGGATGATGCTAAAACCTAATTAACATAGAGGGGCTGTTACCATCCCTTGTCCCATGCAAGAAGGGCAAACAAGGCTGTGCTCTGTGGTGGGAGCTGGACAAAACAGCAGATAAGGATTCATCTCTTCTCAACAGACAGGCTGTGAGAAGAACTTCTGCTGCTTTCACCTCAATCTATCCCTCCTTTCTCTTTCATATTTCTCATATCTGGGTGTTGGCAGGGAACTGGGTCATGCAGGCTTTCAAGGCAGAGGGAAATGTTTACTTTTTCCCTTTGTGTTGAAGAGATTGAGCCTCTCTCTTGCCCCATTTAATTTCAGAGCTGGGTAATGAAGTCAATGTTATTGCTGTGTTTGTGACTGGAGAAGAAAGGATAATAAAAAGAATGTGATGTAATGCTCTGATAAATTCCATTATTTTCTTTAGCCTTCTTTCCTTTTCCTTTTTATTGGCCTGACATGTTCCTGCTGTGCCAATCTGTTAGCCAGGATGTCGTCACTGAGAAATACACAAACATGCAATCTCTGCTCTTCATTTCACAGACTGAGTGCAAGGCAGGCTGCTAAGGGAAGGTTTGGAAACCTGGGAAAGTGATTTCTGTAGTGAGACAAGTCACAGCTATCACAGGAAAATCCAGAGGGTCTTTAGCTCAGTTCCCTGCTCCAAGCAGAGTCAGCTGTGGGGCCAGCTATGATTGCTCGGAGCTTTATCCAGTCCAGTCTTGAAGATTTCCAAGGATGCCACACAATCCCTCTGGACATCATGCTCCATGGCTTGACTGTCCTCAGGGGAAAATGGTTTGAATGTCTCTCATTTAATTTTGTGCCTGTTTCTGCCATGCACCACCGTAAAGAACCTTTTTCCAACTTCTGGATGATCTGCAACAATCCATCCAAAGCAGTTCTTTACCCAGGCTGAAGAAACTGGTCCTCCATGCTCTCCTTTCTTGGAAAATTCTTCAGATCCCTTCTTCTCAGTGGTCTTCTATGCTCTCCTTTATCCAGATTCTCCTTGTGCTGGGGGGACCAAAGCTGGTTCAGTATTTAGGTGTGCTCTGAAGAGCATTCAGGCAGGGAGGGATAATCTCTTCCCTTTATCTACAGGCTGTAGTCCTGTTGGAACAGCCCTGTAGGCCCATTGTGTTTGCTGCCAAGTCTCACATCCCTCTCACTGTCCAGCAAGAACCCCGGAGCCTTTTCTGCAGTCCATCAGCCCCAGTGCTTCTTCCTCCCCAATCCCCTGCACTGAATCAGAGATTGTAAGGGCACAGCAGTGTTTGTAAGAGCCAGGTTTTGCAGTTCTCCCTGGTTGCTGGATCTATAAATAGCAATATTATGGATGTTTTGAGATGATGTTGCTGCGGGTAGTGCCTCATGCTCCCATCTCCACAGCCAGTGTGGGCTGTGGTGTGTGCACGTGGAGTTTTCTTTTAGCACTTAGGTGGCAGGGAAGACCATGAAACACACTCTGGTGGTGGAGCTGTGCCCAGGGTTTTGGCTCTGTTCAAGGCTAAGTTGCTGCCTGTGTGTGGGGGAATTTTTTCTGCTAGGATGGAATGGGAGAGGGGAAACAAAAAGATGTTTCCCCTCCCTTCCCTCAGATCTAGAAAGCTGAGAAGGAAAAGGAAAATGTCCTTCTATCTGTCACATGTACATCCAGCCTTTGCAGACGTTCCCTGGACTCTGACCATGCTAAATTATATAAGGTGCTCTGCAGCTGTTCCTCAGGAATTACAGGGCCCACCTATGGGCAAAATCCTCAACAAAAAGTTTTCTTTTTATTCCCTTTGGAGATGGATAACATCTCTTCTTAACATTTTTGGTAGGAGTATGTAGAAGGATATTCTGCCTTGACTGAGCACTGAACATGAGTTTTGCTGGTGGGGTTCAGTTCACTGGGAAATCAAACCCCTCTCTGTTCAAGCCTCCACCTGAGAAGCTACTGAAGACATCCAGATCCTTCTATCTTTCATTTATATCTGTCAATATCCTGGCAGTTTGGTCTCAGTGTAAGAGAAATGCCTACATGGCTGGGACATGCAGTGAGTCCATTGTCATCCTCCCAGATCAGCTCCAACTCCATATCTACTCAATCTTTGTCCTCCCCATTGAGAGAAACCATTTGGTGGTTTGTGTTATCACTGACTTCAGTTGTCATATGCTCAGTTGAAGCATTAAGAGGAGGAAATGGTTTTGAATTATTTACCTGTGAACTTTGAGATAAGTCTTATTCTATGGCAAAACTCTGGAGTCCTGCAGTTACTCTCTGCACCTGCTGTTCACCTCTTTAGATGTGTAGTAGTTCTCACTGCCTCTTCAATAAATAATATGCTTTTAAGAAGAACAGCAGATATCTACATAGGTGCTAAGACAGAGTTCCTTGATTTTGTTTCCAGTGTTGTATCTTTCACCTTTCTTTGAGCTACCACAGACCCAAGAGCATCGTATAACTGGCATAGTCCCCTTTATGAAAATCTTTAATGTTCAGCTGTTTTTAAAGTTACATTTGTATTTCATAACATTGTTTGCCTTTCATTCAAAGAGAGAATGGCTTTTTGGCATAAACTCTACAAAGCAGGTTGGTTAATTTCTTCTGATTAACTTTTCTAACCACCCAGAAGACAGGTGAGAACTGGTCCCATGTAGCCACAATCTATGGAATTTCAGAGGTCAGTAAGACAGAAGCTCTTTCCAAAGCAATGTAGACATGTCTCAAAAGTTTCTTTACTAAGCTCCTTCCCTCTCATGAATGACTAAAAGCAAATACGAATGTGAGGTAAGGAAGTGTCCACTAGCAACCACTATCATTACCTAGGGTGGTGGGAATCCTGAAAAGTATCCTCTTCTGGTTTTGTTGTAATGAAGTCTACATAGCTGTGGTAAAAGTTGAGAGTCATCAATCTGGATAATTAATTATTATTTTGCTTTCCCCAGACTTTAAAATAGTGTTAAGAGCTTGACTTTTCCCTCATTTTATTCCTTCATACCATTGCACTTCAGACTTGAGCCAGGGAAGACAAAATGTCTCCAGCAGTTTCCACTTTCTGATTTAAATGGGCTTTGGGGTATCGTTGACCTAGAAGGAAAAACAATGGTTGGAAGTTATAGGTCAGCACTTAGAACAGCTTTAAATAAGCGTTCACATCTCAACCATGAAACCTTCCTCACTGCTCAAAATTCTGGTTTGCCACTCACTTGGGATTTGCCAACAAATTGCCATCACATGGCTGAAAAATTTGTAACATTCAAGAATATTTTGGAGTCAGAAACCTGCTCCCCTGTCCTTTTCCCACCCATAAGATACCTTTCCTCAAGCATATTTAGCTATTCTGCACCATGGTTTACCTAGACACAAATGAGGATAGATGTTTCTCCTCTCCTTGCAAGGCTGAAATATTGTGATTATTGTAAGCAGTGCTAGACAAGTGTTTGGTTCTGATATTTTAAAATAATTTTTAGTTCAGATATTTTAAAATAATCTTTATATGCAAACTCCAGTTAGTAGTTAGGTACTCCTAGTACTGGCTGCCAGCTGGTATTTTGCATTATAAAAGACATATATATAAAAAAAAAAAATCTGAAAACCTCTAGGGAAGAGTCTTAAACAAACAAGCCCATCTGGCTGTTTAGTGAATTAATATGTATTTTAGGTGGGAGTGATACCAGTGAGTGTTGTTAAGGTTGTCCAGCATTTCTTATAGTAACACTCTTGCTTTTATTGCTTATCATTTTGCTGTATCTTAATTGCTTGGGCTGAAACATTTTATGCAGGGACATCTTCCTTGGACTGAATTAATTTGTGAAAACTGCAGCTAAAATAGTTCAGATATTTCCATAGAGGAATCTAGGAGAAATAATCAGTTTTGCCTGCATTAGAAATGGGTCATCTGCTCTTCTTTGGAAGACTGTACTTATGTGCTTAGGAGCAGATACTCCAAAGAGAAAATAAATTATCTTTCTGTTGTGTCCATCTCTCAGAACTTCTATAATAAGACAGCCCATAAACCTTTGAATAAACACAATTTTTGGGTGCTCTGCAGCAGCTAGACATAAACAGCTAAGTTCTTCCAACATGTTGAATGTACTGGATGTTTTCCAGTCTGTGTCAGAACATAATTCTCTGCAACTTTCCTTCCTTTTTCTGTGATGATGTAGGTTAGGCCAGGTGGGACACAAGGTGGGAGAGCACCACTCAAGGTGAGAGGAAAGCTTGGACTGTGCCCAAACTAAATAGGGCAGGAAGTTGCCCTTATGATGCACAAAACTGGCAGAGGGAGGTGACAAGGGGCCTAGGAAGAGACCAAGTGATTTAGGTTTAGGATGCTGTAGGTTGACTGGGATGGAGGAGTGTAAGGTGTGACTAAAGGTGTATGGCAATATGTTTGTGTGTGGAAGAAAAAGGAGGTTGTGTATAAAACCAAGGAAGAGGTTAGGAGTTGTTGAACAAGGGGACAGAGATCAGGAATCTCTGGAATTCATGCTGGAAGCAGTGGGGAATGGGACTTGCTCATGATTTCATACAATGGTTGATGTCAGAAATCAATTCTTGAGGTCACATCATCCCTGGCCCGGCCCAAAGCAGGTTCAGCTAGAGCAGGATACAGAGGAGAATAATCAAGTTTTAAATATTTCCAGTGATGGAGACTCCACAACTCTCTGGCCATCCTGTTCCAATGTTCAGGGAGTTCAGCATTGACCACTAGAAAATCTCAGCTGACTGTGTGTGTGCCTCTGAAAAAGTCCAGGACTTGTTTTCCATGCTCAAAATAGATGGCAGTGGCCGGCCTTTTTCAATAGGAGCATTTAGAAAAATATTGATTGTGATTCTGTGAGGTACTGCAGTCATGAGCAGTGCTCTGCATCTCCTAAGGCTGCCTGCAAAATGATGTTTTGGGCCTGGGCTGTGTGATACACAAAATCCTTCTTTTAGTTGTGTTTTTTGGGTTTTATTTTTGTTGTTGTTGCTGTCTCTTTGAACTTCTAATACTGCAGTAGTTTTTTCAAGTCCCATCAGATGTTTGCATCATGTTAAACATTTGAATTGTGCTTATTTGCTCTCTGTTTTCTATCCTGTATGTAATCTTCCAGAGCTCTGAATGAGAGGACTGTGACCTGGGGTTTCCCACTGCCTTCCAGGTAAGGGAAGCACTGGTGGTAAAAGTTGGTTTTTGATACTTAAAGCAAGGCTGTTTACCTGGCAGGCTGTCTGAAACAAAATGCTGGACTAAAACTGAGTGGTAGAATGAACAAAATATTGAATGGATGGCAGCTGAATGAGGACTCTGTGGCTTGAGGACAGGAAAAGTACAAAGACTTGCAAGGAGAGGTATAAACTCATCTTGGATGCAACTATTTAAACAAGACAAGTCTTTATGATAATTTTTATGTTATACTGTGTGGGTTTTGTGTGAAATACATACTTATTAAAATGATAAATTATACTTTTTCTAGTGCTGTAGACTTCACTTTTAATTCTTTAGTATGATATGTGAAAATTCCACATGATTTTAAATGCCTCATGGTTAAAAAAAAAACCAAAAAACAAAAACCTGCATTATTTTGAAAACACCTTTATACTGTGGAACTCCCTAAGAATCTGCTATATTTATTAGAATCATGAAATGGTTTGGAGATCATCTAGTTCCAAACTTCTTGCCATGGAAAGCAATAACTTTCCCTGGATCATATTGCCCAAATCCCCTTCAATCTGCCTTTGAATGTTTCCAGTGATGGGGCATGGAGATCTGACTGTCACCAGCTGTATCAAAATAAATATTGATATATTTTAGTTGAAACTCGTAGTTATATTTTTCTCAAATAGCTGTGTGAAAGGCATCTTTTGATCCCTTCTCCTGTTTTTCTCCTTCCTTTGCTTAACTGCTTCTCTGTTGCATAGCATGAAACTGGATTATGTGAGACTGTGTAATTAACATTAGAGCATTTCAAATCGTGCTATAACAATATGGTGCATTTGCTTCCTGACTCATGCCATCTGAATGCTCCTAGAGCACACAGAGGATCCAGAAGTAATCAAAGCCTCAAGACTGAGAGTTCTGTTTGCTTTTCTGTGTCAGACTTTCCCTTTGGATCTTACCCTTTCCTGAAATTAAAAAATAGAGAGAAATAGCCCCTGGAAATGGTGTTGCAATCAGAAGGAAGATTCAGCTTCTCAGTTCACTAAAAGAAAAGCTAAACTTTCTCTGTCCATTACCTACCAAGCTGCCGTGTTTCTTGTCTGGAGCCCACATTCAGCTCTTCCTTCTCCTCCCCAGCCAGGCTGTGACCTGTTACACACCCACCAGGAGCTTCCACAGAGGTTTCCTGCACAAGCTGTGTCCCAGAGCTCCAGGAAAGCTGTCACAGCCAGGATGAGATCTCTGCCCACAGCCACCTGTGTGCTCCAGGTGGAAGCTGAGGGTTGTGGTCTTCCCTTGACATGAGACACACTCACTCCCTTGCTCTGTGTGTGTGTTTAAATCACAGGCTTGTTCCTCATCATGTGAGGTTTTATGTGTCAGGGTCACAGAATCGTAGAGTGTTAGCAGGTTGGAAAGGATCTTAAAGATCATCTGGTCCCAACACCCCTACCAGGCCAGGGACACCTCCCACTAGGAAAGTTGCTCAAGGCCTTTTCCAGCCTGGCTTTGAACACTGCCAGGGTTGGGGCATCCACAGCCTCCCTGAGCAACCTGGTCCAGTGTCTCACCACCCTCACAGCAAAGAATTTCTTCCTAATATCTAATCTAGATTTGCTCTCTTTATATCCATTACTCATTGTCCTGCCACCACAGCTCCTGACAAAGAGTTCCTCTCCTTGTAGGCCCTCCTCATATAGTGGAAGATTGTTTTGGATTCTCCTCACAACCTTTTCTTCAGACTGAACAGCCCCAACTATCTTAGCCTGTCTTCATGGGAGAGGTGCTCCTATCCTCTTCCCAGCTTTGTGACCTTCTCTGGCCTTGCTCCAACTGTTCCACGTCCATCTTATGCTGGGAGCACAAGAACTGTGCTCAGCACTCCAGGTGGGATCTCACAGGAGCAGAGCAGAGGGGCAGAATCACCTCCTTTGACCTGATGGCCACAGGATGCTGGTCAGGATTCTGTTGGTTTTTCAGCCATCACCCCTAAGTTCTCCTCCTCAGAGCTGCTCTGAATCACTTCTCCACCCAACCTGGGGATGTGTCTGGGATTGCCATGATCCAGGTGCAGAACTTTGTATTTTGCTTTGTTGAACCTCATGAGGTTTGCACAATCCTACCACTCTAGGCTGTCCAGGTCCTTCTGGATCCTTCCCTTCCCTCCAGCCTGCAGCTGCACCCCAGAGCTTGGTGTGGTGGGTGAGTTTGCTGATGGTGCCTCCATCCCACCGTCCATGTCTCTGTCTCAACAGCTAAAGCTGTTGAACAGCATCAGCCCCAGTACTGACCCCTGAGGGGCTCCACCCATCCTTGGTTTCCATGTGGAAAATTTGCTGTTGGCCACAACTTTGTGTGCATCATCCAGCCAGTTCATTATCTACCAAGTGCTCCATCCATCAAATCCATTCCTTTGCAACATGGAGACAAGAATGTTGTGTGGGACAGTGTAAAATATCTGCAGAAGTCCAGGTGGATGATGTCAGTCACTCTGGCCCATCCACCAACACTGCAGGCTTGTCATAGAAGGTCACCAAATTGGTCAGGCATGAATAGGCAGTAAGAAGTTTGTAGTTCTAAGCTTATTTCAGTTATTTAAAGAGTTTTTTAATTTAACTCTGCTCTTAGAATTTATACAATTGCTATTACCCTCCAGCACTGGTAGTGTAGAGTAACAGACTGAAGTGGAGTCTGCAACCTGTAGAAATGTTTCCCAGCCCAATTGTGTGGCCTGCAGCACGGACTGGATGCTCCAGTGAATATCTATTAGTTATCCTGCTACCTAATGGGAATATCTGTTTCAGGTTATTATTAAATAACCCAAAGGCTCCACACAAAGAATCCAAATATAAATTTTTCAGCCTATGATGGATATAGGACACTAAGCATGTTCAAGGGTGTCTGTGCCATAGGGATTGCAGCCAGTCTGGGAACATTCAGCAGCTAAACAGGCACTGAGGCATCCTCATTGCTGAAACCTCAGGCTGATGTTGGGCTAAGATGGCATTTCAGAGACATTTCCAGAAGATATGTTTTGATTTAAAACTTTGTTGACAGGCATCAGGGCTCAGATGGCTGGTTTGGTGGGATAGTTCTGAGCTGGAGTTAGGGATGGGATTTACCTTTGCCTCAGGATGTTGTAGATAAATACAGTTAAGTGAGCCCTCGTGTTTTCCTAACTACAGGGAGAGAAAAAGAGGCATAAGGGAGAATTTATCTGATTTGCTTTAGAAATCTGTGTTAGGCTGAGTTGATTTGCCTGTTTTCAGTATTTAAAGCAAAAAGTTAATGACAGACATGACTGTCTGTCATGTGTCATATGTGCCTAGTACTACCTGAGATGCCCAGAGGGGTCTGTAATTCCTAAGCAGGTCTGCAAGACATAGGTTCTATATTTAAAAATTAATGCTATGCTTAAAAACACAGACTTTCCTCTCAACTCTGTCAAATACATCTGTGATGTGTCCTTTCTTTATTGAATCATAGCTACTTATGAAATCAGCATGTTTTACATACTGTAACACCACTTTTCTCCCCAGTGAACTATGCAAGTCATCAATCCCACCGTGCAGAACCTTCTTGCATGACTGAGGGAAAATGAAACTATTTTACCTTTCTTTTTAGATTTTTTTTTATGTTTCCCCCTATGCTTTGTTAGACCCTTGTCCTCACGTGGCACAGGTGAAGATGCCCACTCTGCAGGGTACAGACAGAGAGGTATCAAAGCCATTTGTTCTAGTGGACTCTGCATCTCCTTTGAGATGGATTTTTCCTCAGTGCTGCAGATCAGCCCTAGCAAGAGAATTAAGGTGGGCAATTCCTCAGTGGTGTAACAGAGCCATGCTGAGCCAAAGAACCTGAAGGCAGAGGACAACTCTCTCCTGCTATTCTCATGTGTCTTCTTGAAATCAGAGATGCAGCTTCCAAAAAAAAAAGTCCCAATAAGCAAACTTGGAAAATACAACCTTGCAAACTGGTTACACACACCTCAGCAGGCACATTTTTCAGTACACATCCTGATTTAGCAGAAATAAGATCTGTCTGTGGTCTCAGTGATCTATTCAGAATAACCATGGGTTTTGCTGTCAGCTGGTTAATCATGGAATGGGTGATTTAGATGTGCTCACCATCATTACTGCAATGAGATCTTCTTGCCCTGCATTCAAAATTACAGCAGGGAATCTCCTGGGCCACATAGGCAGCAAATATTTTTTAGCTCTTGAGAAGGGTTTCAGGGTCCTGTCTAATTTTACATGCATAACATTTTTAAAGATTAAAATAGATAACATATTTCTTATTTCTTTTTAGAGTGCTAAAAAGTCCCTTTGAGTAAGCTATTCCATATAATCTCTGAGCAGACATCAAAATTGTTGCCTAAAAGAAGATTAATTAAAAAATCTTCAGGGATATGGTTTATAAGATACTTGGAGCCTGTGAAATCAGAAGTTACTCCAAGGAGGTCTGACAGTGTAGGCTGGCTGGCACTTTTTCCTCCTCAGTCAGGTAGTTCCAGTTTCTGCCACAGTCATGAGAGATATATAGAAAATGATTTTATATGAACCAGATTATGACTCTGCAAATGAACACAGTGTGGAGACACTGTCTTCCAGAATATCTTGAGAAATGCTGCCAACAGCACAGCATCGAATCACAGAATTGCTTGGGCTTGAAGGGACCTTAAAGAACATTTCATTCCAACCTCCCTGCTAGGGACAGGAGCACCTTCCACTAAACCAGATTGCTCCAAGCTCCATTCAGCTTGGCCTTGAACACTTCTGGGGCTCCAGCATCCACAGCTTCTCTGGGCAGCCTGTTCCAGGGCCTCACTGCCTTCACAGCAAAGAACTTTTCCTTAATATCTAATCCAAACCTACCCTCTTCAGTTTGAAGCCATTCCTCCTTGTCCTGTCACTACCTGCTCTTGTAAAAAATCCCTGTCCATCTTTTTTTTGTAGGCTCCCATCTTCTATAACCATTTACCCAGGATTGATCCTTTAACAGGAATTATCATCCAGTTTATTTTCTTGATGCCTCGAGCTCATAGATTCATATCATCTGCAGCATTCAGGTTGCAAGCAGAGATCTGGCAGCAGGAAGCAAATCCCTTTAGAAAGTTTCCACCAGTGATTTTTCTTTTTTATTCAGTATTTTCTAGACAGGGTTTCACAATGTCCTGCAAACAGTTCCAGCTCCTGAAAGAACTGTCATGGCTTATGAGCATTACAAAGCTTTGCACTGACATTTTGGGATGGAAATGACATTTGATTGTTGTGACCTTGTTGTGACTTGTGATGTTCCAGTGCAAAATGAGAGCCTCACAACATGCCTCTTTGATCGATAAATGGCAGCTGAATGCCTTGATTTCCCATGTCTCTCTCAGTTAATACCCGGTATTTTGTTCGTGTGGCAGTCCATTCACCTGAGGTCTTTTTCCTTTCTTACATTCAGATCATTAGACAAAGGCAAAGTTCAGCTTGTTTGCTTCATGCATGAAAGAATTAGTGTCCTGTGCTGTGTTAAGTGGGTTCCTTTCTGGAAGGTTTTTTTCTCAGTGTTTGGTGGTTAGAGGCAGTTCTCTCTCACACAAGGAACCCACTTCTAGGGCTATTTCCCTATGTAAAGAAACCTTTGCACGATAAGACAGTAACTTTTAAGTCCCAATTTAAAGGCAAAGGGTTGGTCTTTAGTTTAAAAAAGAAAAAGTTTAAAATTGTATCACAGCAGCAGCTTTGAAAGTCATTCCCTTCCTCAGCTGTGCTGTTTTATTCAGTTCTTTATAAAAATGCAAGAACCCTCTAAAAAGGAAAACTTCTTCCTCCTGGAAGCTGGCGTTTGACCTTTTCAGGGCACTGAGCTCTCTGCTGATAAGTGCAGCATGCAAACATTTTGGATGCATCACTCCATCTGCTTTCCCAGAGCCCCAAAACCGTGCCAAGGAGTGACCTCCATCCTCCTGGCTGCCTCCTTCCCTATGGAGAGGGGCTCTGGGGTGACGACCCTGTGCCTGCACACCGAGGGCTGCTTGGCAGCCATGGGTTGGAGCAGATCTGGGTGCTGGGGCAGCTGTTGCTCTGAGCGGTGCCGCCGCCGAGTTGGGTAACCATGGCAACAGCATCACCGCCAGCATCCTCCTCCTCCTCACTCGGCTCTCCTCCTCCTCGGCATCATCAGGAGCAGCAGCAGCAGCAGCAGCCCTGGCAGGAGCCAGAGCCCGGCAGCCGAGGCTGCAGCCAGCTGCTGCCAGCCCCTTCCCGCACCGGCACCCGGTCACAGCCCCGGCCCCGCTGCTCCCGGGGGGAATAGGGCACAGGGAGCCGAGGGAGCTGCACTGCAGAGGGATCCCAGACCAGCCAGGTAAGAGCTGTGGGGCTGCTCACAAACTCCCCGGGATGGGATCGATGTGCTGTGTGCCTGGCGTGTGTTTGCGTGCGAGTGTTGGCTGCGAGTTTTCCGGCTCGCTCCTTCCAACAGCAGTGTGATGACAATTCCGGGCAAGCGTGTTTTCCAGCTCGTGTTCCCCATCCCTGCCATACTGTCCCTCTCTCTCTCCTCCACCCAGACAGAGGAGGAATAATAAGTAATGTTCTAAAAGGTTGTTGGAAAAGGGGATGGTGGGGGGGCCCAATGTGAGCAGAGCGGGGAACCGCTGTGCTTCTAAAATAAAAGTGGGCAGCAGCAGTGGAGCAAAGGTTGACGTGGTAATTAATAACCCTTAAAGAAAAAAAATTATGCGACAACGGACTTCTGTCTCTACCCATTCTACAAATAAATCTCTCTCATCATATTCAGCAGAGAGCTGTAAAGCAGAGAGGTATATGAATAGACAAGACTAGAAGCCTCAGTGTAGTTCACAACTGTCAGATTCACCTTAAGTGCTTTAAAACCAGAATAAATTGTACATTATCAATGCAGTCATACCTGAGAATATATGTATGTTTAGAATTGCAAAAATACTGCTCTTAAACCTTTACACCTCCTAAGAAATAAATAAAAATAAAATTATCTCAAAGATGTGCGTCTGATGGCCACACAGTAAAAGATGCTCACTTTATCTGTTGTGAGAAAGCATGCAGTGGGTACATTTCAGAAGGTAGGAAGAATAGTTCTGATCCAAAAGCACATGAGGACAGTCCTTGTCATTTTATAAACAGAAGAGATGCAAAGCTGTGGAGTGTCCTTGTGCAGGCAAATAGATGTGGGTGAGTGCGTATGTCTGAGGAGCATGAAGGGAGGGACAATAAGAAGTAAGTTTAAGCCAAGTGTTTAAGCTGTGACTGTTTGCTGTGTAATGACTGCAGAGAGCTCTTTCTACTTCCACAGAACTATTTTTATTTCTTTGTTTGTTTGTTATTGTCAGCAGTAAGGAGAAAGAGATCTGAATCTGCTGCTGTCTCTGCCTCCTTCTCCAAAACCCAGCTCTTCCTCTCTGGTGTCCCTTGTCCTCCCTAAATCATCTTTGTCTGTGGAATGCTGGAAATGCTTCCAAATTCAAACATGGGGATGGTCTGGGTATGACCCAACACAATTACTTGTATACTTTTGAGTATATATATATGTATATATATATATATACATACATACATATATATATATATATATATATCCTTGTACGTAGGTTAAGAGACACCTGTCTCTCATGTTCAATCTGATTTCAAAATCAGATCAGAGTGGTTTTTGGTCCCAGTCCTGCATTTTGCTATGTCTGTAGATCCTCCTCAAATCAGCAGGAGCTGGAATATAATTTAAGTTTATAGGTACAGAGCAGAGGGCAGAATTACACCCACCTTTTCTCTATGTTTACAAACATTCTCCTCCTGCAAGCTGCAGAACAAGAAATTTGGGTAGGCAGGACCTCATGTCCAGTTCTTATGCAGAAGTGCTGTAAAAATTACCAGGGAATTATTTTCCATCCCAAGGGAAATTGATAAGGTAAAGGATAGAGAAAGAAATATAGGCAGCTATTTGGAATCAGTGCTTCAATCTGAAAAATAATTTTATGAGGAACTTGACCTCATCACAACAGGTCTTCTCTACAAGGGGCTCTTTGATCTATGGTAATGACAATGCTCACAGACACCAAGTTTGACTGAAGAGGAGGATTTTGGATACTTACATTAATTAAACTAAAGCTCTGTAGGGCTACAGTCCTTAAGAGTCTGGGCACATTACATGGTGTATTTCTGCATGAGATTTGGTGTTTGCTTCAAATTCAGAGAATATTTAGGTATTGAGACTTCTTTGTAGTAACAGAGAGGGAATAAAAGCGTCTGTCAAAATGTAAAAAGAGTACAAACCTGCTCCTGTGTCTGACACTCAGACACCAGTGACAGAGCCACAATCCTGTTTACATGTGTTGCAGAGATGTACAGTGCATAATCCAGGGGCAGCTTGGTGAGGCACAGAGCAGTGACCCTCCCATCAGCACAAGCAGATGATTGAAGGTCAAAGGGCTCTGGGTATTACACATTAACACTCTGCACGTATGCCTGCACAGTCCTGCTTTGCTGCTGCAGGTGGGCAGGTGATTATGGAGAAGCCAGAGTTCATACATGGACTTTTGATTGCTACAGGGCTGAAAACTTCTCTTAGAAATGACACTGGGTAAGGCAGGGAAGGTGGATGTTTTCATGAGCACTGCTTGGCAATAGAAATCCTCTATGGAGGGCTGTTCATGGAAAGTCAGGGCACTGAGGCTGATATCAGGGGAAACAGCAAGGATGTTCCCCACCTCAGATATCCAGTATTTAATTCTCTGTGTCCCACAGTCCTGCAACTCTTTCCATTTCTTAACCTGGAAAGCTTAGGAGAGATTTTTTTTTTTCATTTTACCCATTGTTTTTTTCTATTATATTTTATTTTATGAGTTTAGTAATGGACAGGAACATGGTCTTTCTTTTGTTTTGTGCTCAGCTGTTAAGAGCTGCTCCCTCAATGCTCACTTATTGTTCACTAGCAGTGTTCTAAGGGGAAAAAATGTGTATCTCATGATATAACTAAGCATCTTTTAAAATCTTGCTTGCTAATTTTCATTAGTACCCACTGTGGCTCTCAGAGCTCAGAACAAAAGAAGACTCATATAGTAGTATGTTGTTCTAAAGTCAGCATTTGCCAACAGGTTGAGGCAGGAATTTTGTAAATGCTGCAGCCAGGGTTTGGGTGTTTTTTTGTTGTTATTAGTTTTTTGTTGTTGTTTTTGGCTTTGCTTGTTTTTTTTTTTTTTTTTTAATAAGGAAGATACTTTTTTCCAGATCCTGCCCTGTAGTAAGCTGAAACAAAAGATGATTTGAAGAAGAATGTTGTATCTTGCCTTTAGTTTAACAATGCTATTCATTTTCTTTTGAGCCTATGTGTACACTGCTGTTTATTTTTCTATTCAATAATCACACTCTGTCATTTTCCCTCTTGCAATATTGTGGGGTTTTTTTCCTTTACACTCTGTTGTGATTGGCTAGGTTCACTGTTTAATGAGACAGACACTTAACCATGGAAAATTTTCCCAGTGAGGAGGGGGACAATGGGATCTTTGCATTAGAACCTGGACACTGCTCTGTTTAATTCCCTTAAAATAATGTACCCAATCCATACTTGATACAGAAATAATCTTTTATTTTGCCAGTTTTCATCTTCTTGCAGAGTCAGACTGGCCTTGGCAAGTTCTCTTAGTCTAAATGATACCCATGATGATCCAATGGGAATCTTTGTGCCCACTGAGCAGATACCCCATCAGCACTCAGGAAGGTTTTATTCCTTCCTGGTCTACTGGCTCAGGTGTTGCAAGCTTTGGGTCTCTTTGCTCTGTAACCCCTGGGCTCCATCACTTTTCTTGCTCATGGTTTGAAACCTTCTTCCCACACTGGTGAGACAATCTGAGTGTCTGCACTTCCCCCAGCACAGCTCTGACAGAATTGTGTCCACGAGCACAAACAGTGCAGGTGTCTCACTGTGTGTGTTTCTTCTGATCTTCCCTGTACCCAGCTCCCTCCCTTGCATGCTGGTAGTGCCTGACATGCTGCAGGAACCTCAGGGCCTGTGATGTAGCATGACCTCTGCTAGCACTGCTCCAGGAGGGAGTGAAACCACCTGGGCAGTTGTGGCTGCTGGGCTGATCCTCCTTCAGAAGGTCAGCGCCGTGACACGCCTCAGCTCAACTTATTGGGAGAGTGAGTCAGAAGCTGGCTTCCTCCAAATGTTCCAAATCCAAGAGGATATGATTTTATTCTCTCTCTAATCCTATTATTAGTGCCTGCAATATTAAGGACTGTGTTATTCAGCAGTTTTATTTCTTCCCCGTTACACTGCCACAGATGGAGCATCCAAACAAAGTGTAAAAGGAAGAATTTCTTAATTTTCTACACTCAGATGCTGCTGACATCCATGTGCTGTCCCATATTGAAGGAGAATACCTTTGGGGGGAGGGGGGAAGCTCTTTTGGTCCTCCTATAAATCTGCCAGAAATCTCATGGCATTTCTGCTTCTCTCTTGGGTTCAGACATGCCTCAGTGTGAATTCTTTGTTTCTGTAGCTTCCATACCTCTGACCCAGGTATGTTTCAGTACTGAGATAATTTTCAGCGGTCAAAGAGGTACCCACAAAATTTACTTCTCTTACTGAACATGAGGCACTGCAGGTAAATGCAATATCCTGATATGCTTTTCCTACCTGTTGTCTTTTCTCATCCTTAGGATCATGGGAATAAGACAACATAAGCAGTACTTTGACCTTTTCCTGGAATATATACCCACCAAATCACCAAATTCTGGATTTTGTAGTAGTATATCTAGTATATATACATACATATATATATATATATATATATATATATGTATGTGTATATATTTATAAAACATGTATCTAGTAGTTATGTTCATCATAATTCCTTTTTATTTGTTTTATTTGTTCTTAGCTATGGGGTGTTGTCATGGATAGCTAAGACCTTGTGCACTCTATTGGAATTTAGAGGTGAAACTGCAGATATTAAACAACAGACTTGTACTGAAAATGCACAGCAGTGGTGAGACAGTAAATTGATGTTTGTCTTCTTTGCATGTAAAACTCAGACCCTGGTCACTGGCTTTTGAGGATTTACTGAATGCAGCACAATGAAAAGTGGGACTTTCTTTTTGTAACTTGGCTTGGTAGGGACTACCTGTGCTGTTAGGACCCTGATGCCACCATTTAGCAGCCTGGGGAGGATTAGGCTCTTTTTTGGTTCAGCTAGTTGGGAATAAAACCTCCCCATTGTATTGCTATACATATCTGCACAGATGGAAAGCAATCTGGATCTGCACCATCTTCTAATGTGTAATTTTGGTTTCTCTCATTGTTAACATTGTATTTATTTCTGATGCTGGCCAGCACAGTCCCATTACCTTTTTATGGCCCTAAAGAACGTAAGTATTATTTGGAGGATGTGGCTTGAGTGAAATATTGCTTGTATCTTGGTCAATTTGTCAACCCATACTGCTGACACCATTGTGGCAGTAGGAAAAGCAATCCTGTTGTATGAAAATGATTTCTTAAAGAACAGAGCAAAAGGACCAGGATTTCCATCCACTGAATCCTGGACAGGAGAGGTGTTTCAGAATGAAAACTTCCATGTCTGTTAAATTATCTCCTCCTTTCCACTCATAGCCTCTTGTTCTGCTCAGTGGCTTTGACTCGACCTCATTGCAGGGAGATGATGCCTCTAGATGATGTAACCTCATATTCTTGCTAAATATGCCCTTGGCTTGTAAGTGTCAGCATTAAACTACTGATTTTATTTGCTTAAAAAGGTCTCCCATTTGTTTCACAGGTGATGGGGCAGAATGGGCAAAAACCCACTTTTGGGAGATCGCAGCTCTTTGTATGCCACTTTTCTAGATTTGTGTGCTCTAAATATAAATTTGGGTTCTTACTGATATTTCAGTTTCTGTAGAGAACTCTGGGCTACAGGTTTTGAGCTGGCAGTCTGCCAGTACCTGTAGCAAATGCTCTCCCTCTGTGTGATTGAGCACCTGAGTGCTGCAGGTACTGGCTCACATCTGCACAGCTCTTCTGCACTATTAGGGCCCAACTATCCCACGTCACAGGACATGAGCATCTCTGTGGGACAGGGCAGATGGATTTCATTAGAACTGAGTCTCTGCTGCTGCCAGTATCTCTTACAGATGCTTACAGAGTACACTGCCCTGCATAATAAACCTGTTCTACACCCTGCAGTCACACAGTGCTTTTTATTTTCTTTTCCTGCCTGTCTTGGTTTAAAATCTCAGCTGAAAACTTCTCTTTTCTGCCTGTGCCTCAATGTTTCCTCTCCATTTCCCTCTCCCTTTGCAGCTGTGCTTAGGCTGAGCTATGTGAGGGTGCAGTTTGCCACAGTAGATGTTAGAGGAAATAAAGTCTCATTGTGTGATGTTCTAGAGTGCTTTGCTCCACAGCCACCCAGCCCTTGCACCACTGGAGGCTGTGGGATGTTTGCCACTGACCTCAGGAACAGCAGGAGTCATCCCCGTGCACAAAAGTCTTTTCAGAAGGAAAGATAATGCACAAGGCTGTGAAGAGGTTGTTGTTTGAGAAAGGCATAGAAGCCTGAGCCCTCTGGGTCGAAAAGCTTTTGTTGGCTGCCATGGATGGATCAAAGTCAAGCTGCTGTTTTAGCTTGAGATGTCACAACCACCTGAACATTCCTTGTCTTTGCTTGGGGAACCAGGCAGCAAAGTCAGGGGCATTGTGAGGCAGAAGATTACAAGGCAGATAGGCATTATTTCAGCAAGGCTACTCTTTTGAAAGAATGTCCATATGGATGAATGGATGAAATGGAGATGAATAATAATTCAGAAGGTGACGTGAAAAACCCTTAGATGTGCTCTTTCTTTTATGGTGGGGAAGGGAGGAATAGATTTTGGATTGCATCAATTCATTTGGATTGCTTCAATTCTTTTGGATTACATCAATTCTTTTGTCTGAAGAGGGAAGAAAGATTGTTGGGAAAAAAAGAAAAAAAAAAAACCAGTAAGAAAAGCTAGTGAAGAATGATCATCAGACTTCTGCTAATTTTTAGTAGCATTGTAAATTTGGCCTTGTTTTCTTTAGGTGCCTTGTGTTGGTAGTGGGTGACATTTGTGCTTTATCAAACTTGCTCTGCTTGGGAGCTCATTGGTTTAGTGCAGCTAATAATAATACCCTGATGGAGAAACAGAAGGTGGGCTAGCTCAGCATCAGACATCGGAGTGCAGAAATAGTCTCTGCTAGTTGGACTAAAAATACACACCAGCATAACCCTCTTGCCTACAGCAGCACATGCTGAAGGCACTTTGGACTCTGGCAGTGGGGGGAATGGTTTCCCTTTGTTTTTGGCAGCTGCTGGATCTGCAGGGCCCTGTGGTGATTCGTTTCTGTGACTGCCTAATGCTACCTTAGGTGTGCAAGGCCCCTCAGAACAAGTTAATTAACATCCTTGGGAAGTTAATCATTATCCAGAGTCATAATCAGACTATATAGGGTGAAATGGGCTGCATCAGATGATTTGTTAAGCCAGGTTGTCCCAGGCTGGGACTTTGTGATCATGGAATCACCCAACGACATGGGAGTGACCAGCAGCAGCGACTGAGATGTAACCATGGCTACTCTGCTCCGCTGCTCCCTGCTCCTGCTTGGGGACAAACAGCAGATGTCAAGATTGCTGCTGAATTATGAGCCCTGGAGTTATTGCTGCACAATGTGGTCAAGGGGATTGATCTGTTTTTTTCCTACCACCTCCCAGGGTTTACCCAGCCTCTCCACTTGTGCTCTGCATGGGTGAAATTCAGTTTAGCATGTACACGTTTTTCTGCTCTGAGCTTCAAAATCTCCATGACAATAAGCTAAAAGTGGCAGAGATGTAGTGGGGATAGGGTACCCTGAAATAGGTTAGTTAGATGAAATTAGGACACATCTAATGCCAGAATCAGCAGTGCAACATGGATCTCTGCTGCATTGTCAGATGGTAGATCAAAGGTGAGGAACGCCTTGTAGATGAATCACAGAATCATAGAACAATTTAAGTTGGAAAAGACCTCTAAGCTCATCAAGTCCAACCTCTAACCCAGCACAGCCGAGATGAGGAGAAGTGCTCTCTGAAAAGAGGGAGTTAATTCACTGTGTTGGGCGCAAGTGATGAGACATTGTCTCTAGATAAAAGATACAAACAAAAAGTGCTGAGACAGTGAAGACAAGAAGCAAGGCCTGAATGCTCTAATTTGAAATTCCTGCATTGTATGTAATGAAACCCAGCTGTGGTGGGACTCCTTGACTTGTTTGAATACTGAAACCTGTGGCTGGGATGGGAATGGACAAGGATATGACTGGAGCTACTTTGGTCACCACAGGTAGGAGGAATACAGGGGCTGCATCATCACTCCTGCCTTGCTTCCCTCCCAGAGCCAGGTGCCTGCTCTCTGTGCAAGCACAGGTGCTTCCCTCAGAGCAGAACGTGCCAGGATATTGCATGAAGAAATGTCAGCTAACAGAACTGGTTGTATAAGATCCAACATAGAAGTAAGCCCTTTCCACAATGCACTTGAGCTTTTTTGGGTTTTTTTTTTGGTTTTTTTTCTTTGGTTTTTTTTTTTTTTTTTTGCTTTATTACAACCAGGAGATCCAAGGACATCAATCTCCTTTGTGTCTCCTCTGGGACTCTTTGGAGTTTGTTTGGAGTTTGAGGGTTCAGCTGAAGGCAGAACAGGCAAAGCACAGAGTTTTTTCTCTTGGAATAGGTGTTTCTTTTGTGGACTTCTCTGAGTTGAGGTTACCTTAATAAAGGGAGCACCAGGAATGACAACCTTCCTTGCCTTTCTTAGCCAGTCTTAGCTTCTTTCTGGGACTGCTATTGTACTTACTCTCTGATGAAGTGAATAGTAAAAAGCTATTTTTGTTCACAGGGTAGTTTCATAGGATAATTCTGGTTGGAGGGAACATCTATTCCAATCACCTGCTAAAATCAGGGTCACCTGTGGGGTCAGACCAGCCTTCTTAGGGCTTTATCTAGTCCAGCTTTTAATGCTTCTATTACAGAAAGTGAATGGCCTCTGAAATTTTCTGAATTTTAAGGACCAGGGTCATCAGGAGCTGTCAGAGAGAGTTTTGAGAGAGAGACAGGAGGTCTGGCAGCACCTGCAAAGAGCATCTCCATGAGGAATTCTGACCATGGAGATATCCAGGGAAAGCTGGCAGCAGCTCTGGAAGGAGTGGTATGTAGAGCATGACAGAGGTGAAAATGAACTTATCAAATGCCTTCTTGGGCTGTCAAGGGCAGGTTTATTCCTCAGCATAAGTGGCTTCCTCTGGGGACTTGTGGAATTCTCACTGCCAGGGGGAAGGTGCTGGTGTTTGCAGTGCAGTGGGTCTGGCTTGCCCTGTGTCTGTACATGGCACATGCCTATTCTGGGAGATGATGCCTCAGGTCAGTCACTTAATTATGTCTGGTTTGGAGACCTTTTACCACACCTGAGATAACTCAAGGCTTACAGGATGGTGTTTGGAAGAATCATCTTGCTCAGCAGCAATAATCAGCAATTACTAAGAGAAGATCACCCTACTTAGTCATTTCCCACTGCTCTCATCTTCCCACCAAACACTCTGTTTATAAAAGCTTTTCTTTCAGGACCAGTGCCACTGATAATCAGAACCCTCAGCATCACAGGAGCATTTTAAAAAGAGTTTGAGGGCCAATTATATAAATGTTTCCTCTTTTGTAAAACAGCTTGGGACTTGTAAACATATTAAGTCCACATATCTCTAAATAATTCATGATGATGAATTATTTACTTGTGTAAGCTGTGTTTTAAGTAAGGAAATATTTTTTCCTAATATGAGTGAAATAAAGATATTTTAGATAATTTTGAAAGAAGCGGCTGCCTTTTCACTCTTTTGCTTTTTCTTTGTGTTCCAATTGATTTTTCTGATGAGTGTGTTCTTCAGGAGTGGCTGATACCAGGTCTGTAGTGTGTGAAGGTGACTTCCTCAGCACCAACACCCACAAAACCTTTCAGCAGAATAAGGCTTATCAGAAATCAAGGAGTCCATGTTGTAGATGTGCTAAGGGCACGTGTTGTGACTTAGAATTTTAGAATAATTATTTATTTTACGGATGAAATTTAGGATGGCAACTTCAATCCATGTAAAGTAAAGGTGAATGCTGTTACTATGGAGTCATTTATAAGATGCTTTTGGGTTTGAGCCTTATTTATGAGATTATTTTGAATTTTATCCCTTTTATATATATATATGTATATATATAAATATATATATATATATATATATATATATATATATATATATAGATTATTCTGTTGCATTTTCTTTTCTCTCCCCTTCCTTTTCCTCCCTCAACAACAGATGATTTTGAAGACAGCATGAATGAAACAAAATGTTGGCATGGTCTAGCTGAATTTCCTGACAAGATAAACATTAAGTTAAATGTGAAACATATGCCTTAGTGTGTGACTGTAATTTTATAGGTTCTTTTATATGTTATGGTTGGCAACAGAATCCCTGTAGCTTATTCTGGCTAGAAAGAACAGTATTTCTTGGTCTTAAGGCAGATACATGATTTAAAAATCTATATATGCTACCAGCTGTATGAGTGCTGAAGTGTATCTTGGTTTAAGTACTGTCTATTCCAGTTCATCTCATAATCAAAGATGGTTATTCAACCATGGTGCATTTTAATGGGGATAATGTTCTCATCAGAAGTCCTCTTTTCTGCCTTTGTCTCACCTCTGGAGTTCAACTGTCTGGAGGTGATGCCCTTCTGTTTGCTCCCACTGTTGAATTCAGGCTTGCATTGGGTGAGAATTTCCTCTGAGGGCTGCACAGGTACAAAATTAGGGGGATATTGGCCCTAGCTCATCCTGTGAGACTTTAATTTGTGCAGCCAGACCATCAGAGGACAAATGCTGTGCCATTCCCCCTTTAATTCTGGGGACCACTCATATAATCTTGGAGTACTTTGAACTGCAATAACATTTGCTCATCCTCCCTCACATTTTTACACAAGGATCCCCATGCTGCAATGACATTGAAAATTCTTCTATGGCAATGTTCAGTCCTAGGAGTGCATTTTGTCTGAGAGCCTGATAAGTGGAATTTATTTCAGTTTACTTTAGTAGAATCAGCTTCATTCAAAGTAGCCACCAGATTTCTTTTTGTGGACAGAGCAGAGAAGTAGATACTTCTAAGGTGCTACCCAGATAACTCCTTTAAAATGCATGCTTTAGGACAGAAAAATCTTGCTCAAGCTTTGCCTTCACTGTCTGAACATGAGCCTGGCCAAATAGTTGAGGGAGAGCTGTTTACACTGTAGATGTATGTCCTTTTACCAAGTGTAAACTTATTTATTTTCAGAATATGGACTAGAGGACAGACATCCCGAGCCTTATCCCTCTTTTCCAAACACCCTTCACACTTGTCTTTATGGTATAAGTGATCTTTTGTTTTCAGTCATACACATTCCTACTGCCTTTGCCAATCAGGTTTCCAGTCTGTTCTGGCATTTTGGAGGGCAGGACCACATTTCCTGTGATCTGCCACCACCTTCCTCTGTGTGATGCCCCACCCTGGACTCCTGGCTGGTTGCTGGATTAGGACAGGGGAAAAATGGTGAAACATTCCCAGCATTGCTTCACATTATGGACACTAAAGGATTTTGGTTCTAAGATATAATCAAGGAATAAATGGCATATCTGGCAAAAATGTAGCTTGTTCAGAAGCATTATTTGGACTTGAAAGATGCAAAGATCCATGAGCCAGCTTGGATAACAGAGGCACTATAACTTAGTCTGGTGCCCAGCTGCAGCAGGACATCACTGGGATGCACAGATGTTGGGAGAAGGGGACTTTAGCCCAAGCAGAGCAGCCTCTGTTCCTTGCTCCTGAGAGAGCTGCTTCAGAGACAGCTCATGAACACCTGTGTAATGGTTCAGAGATGCAGCACCCTTTGTTTGGAAGAGTAATTTAGCACTTTGTGTGGGTGCATTTATGGGAACATACAGATCCTCTTAAAGAAATAGGCACTCTTCTGGTATTTGCAGAGGTTATGGTTCACATCAAGAGAAAAAAAAAACCAACTAAAACAAAACATATTTGGTGGAGGAAATTTCCATTATTCACCATCAGTTCTTATTTGTACCTTAATTACTTCTTCTGTGTGGGGAAAGGAGTTGAAATCTGGTTTCCAAAAGGATGAAGTGTGTCTGGTACTTAGTAAATCCACAAACTTGTGGAAAGAATTGCACCTAAAGGTCTAATTCTTACAACTGCTGTTAGAGTGGCAATAAGAGAGGCTGAGGATGTAAGGACACAGAACTATTAGAAATTGTCCAAAGGAAGGTCATGGAGATGGTGAAGGGCCTGGAGGGGAAGCCCCACAAAGAGTAGCCAAGGTCACTTGGTTTGTTCAGGCTGAGGGCAGAGACCTCATTGTAGTCCACACCTTGCTCATGAAGGGAGGATGAGGGCCAGGTTCTGATCTCTTCTCTGTGGTGATCACCAATTAGGCTCAAGAGAACAGCATGAAGCTGTCAGAGGAGGTTTAGTTTGGATATTAGGAAAAGGGTTTTCACCCTTTTCACACTGAGGGTGGTTGGGCAGTGGAACAGGCTCCCCATGGCAGTGGTCACAGCACCAAGCCTGACAGAGCTCAAAAAATATTTGGACAATGCTTTCAGGCACATGGTGGGATTCTTGGGATGTCCTATGCAAGGCCAGGAATGGGACTCCGTTATCCTTGTGGGTCTCTTTCAACTCAGGACATTCTATGATTCTATGCTTCTATGACATTAAGTCATCGCCGTCTCTATGAGAGCTCTCCTGGAATTTTCCTTTTGTTACTGTAGCGCCCGAACTTCCTGTGCGTGTGGTTGCAGACTTATCCTGCCTCACTCACTGCAAGTCTTCCTGACTCTTGCTGAAGTCAAGGAGAGCAGCATTGTGATGCCAGGTAAATACCTAAAGCCTGAAGTGTGTAGAATTGAGAAAAAAAAATCGAGAATCCAGGGAGCCCCTGGCCCCTGGCTGTCTTCGCCACTCCACACACGGGTCTGTCCCTCTGGATGGTGTTGGAAAGACAAGGTCACTGTGCCTCTGTCTGCAGCTCCCAAGTGCCTCACACCAGCATCTCTCACAGCAGCCACTCCAGGTGGGAAAGTGAGTGCCAGCCCAGCCTGTGGTGCCCTCACCAGCTGTGGCTGGTGGTGCAGAGGCTGCTGAGATGCTGCAGATGCTAGCATGAGTGGCTGTAGGCACCAGTGAAATTTGTGACCTTTGTCCAACCTGTGATTGGACAGTCCTGCTGCACAACTCTGCTGGTGCTGCTGCGCATCCAGTTGTTCGTCTCTGTAGTGGATGATATGTTCTGGAAACTTCCAGAAATTTTCACTCCGTGTCCTCTTAAACGTGTGGGGGTTCCAGTTTTGAGTTTCTCTGGGTCTGGATTGAAGGTGCTTGAGAGAGTAATTCATGTTTGGACTCAAGTGTTTATTATTTCTTGTCAGTAAAACAGTCTCACCACTGTGAGTTTGGCAGCTTTTCATTAGAAGGCACAAAATGGCCAACAATCTCTTCTTCCAAGGTCTTTTAAGACTAAACCATCTAATTAAGAGCTGACACCTGAATTATTTTCCCTTTTAACCCAATAATGATCCCAAAGCACCTGCAGTGTGGAATTTCTGCCCAATTACAAAATGCCACCCAAACCCATGAAGAAGAAGGAAGAAGAAGCATGAAGAAGAAGCCCAGGATGGCACCCTGTGCCCTCCATCTTGCTTCCATCCACAACACACTGAATATCCCAAACCCTAAATTTCTCACCAAGTGATAGATAGATGTTGCTGACAATATGTGAAGGAGACAAATGGTTTTTTCCTTCTCTTTCCACCATTGTGCAACACTCTACCCAGTGACTGCTGCTCACTTGGTTTCTGTGGTTACTCTGGCTGGATCAACCACAGAATCCTAGAACAGTTTGAGTTGGAAGGGACCTCAAAGATCTTCTTATTCTGACTCCCCTGCCACTTTCCACTAGACTGGGTTGCTCAGGATCTGCAGGTCAGGAGGATGGGTTTTCACCAGGAACCTGAGCAAGTCATTTAAACTTTTTGCTGCCTCAGTCTGCAGTTCTTCAGTGGAACTGCTGAGGTAGAAGACAAACTCCTCCTTTTTAATTTTAAGGCCAATATTTATCTTGGTTTGTTTATGAATATTTGTCAAGTCTCAGCACATCTACTGTAAGCCTCAAATCAGTGTTGAATGCATCCTTTTTTTTTCAGATCATTGATTTAATGATCAACAAAGTAATAAAGATGGTAGGAAATGCAGAATTATTATGCTTAGGTGAGACTTGTGGCACCTTGACAAAGCTGCCTGAAAAAAGATGAAATTCTCTGCTGATGAATACAAAGTAATGTACAATGGAAAGTATTAACTTAAGTGATTCATAGCACTTGCTGGCTTAAAAATAAATTCTGACTACTTGAGAGGAAAGAAAGCCTTCAGAAAACCTTTCTATGTGTATGGGCACCTTTAAAAATAAAATCTCCTATGACTAAATAGAATATTTAGTGTATAAGAACTGGGATGAAGATTATTTGGGAATGGAAAAATTAATCATGCTTTTTTGTTTTCCCTACAATGAAATATTTGGCATTTAAAAATGTTTTAACTTCAATTAACATGAACCTGTGGGAAGTATTGATCTAGAATTTGTTTAGGGCAAAATATGGAAATTAAGAGATCCAGTTGGAAAGTTCAGGGCTTGTTTGTTTTAAAACCCTCTTTTAAAATGTCAAAATGCAATTGTTTTAGAAAAAGAAGCTATTTACATTAAAAAAAAAAATACTAAATGAAAAATACTGATTCACTGAGACACAGTGTTTCTGATCCATCAAAATATTTTTCTTTCTGTCAAAAAGTTTTGTGGGAAATAGAGGGCTTTCATTTGGAGTCTGAACACAAACACCCACCCACTTACAGCCTGAAGATTTCTTGCTGCAGGTCCCATGGGTGTGTTCTCCACAACATTGCAATGCCTCACCAAAAGCGTGGCCTCTGCTGAGGAGCTGCATTTCAATTTGGTCACTGTCTCCCAAGGGTCCACATCACACAGGCTGGAGGCTCCAGAAGGAGGTGACCAGAATTCATACTGGTTTCTGTGCTTTGGGTTTGAGTAAAATGAATGTTATTTCAGCTAAGAATTAAGGAAATGCTTGGCTGAAGGGTGAGGTACTGATGTTCTCAGTTTTTGTGAAGTTAAGGGAAAAACTTCCTGTTGGATGAGGAAGGTTTTCAGTCCTGGTTTTGGTATCAACAAGGTCGTCCATGTGGCAAGCTGGGTGCAGTTGTGCTCTGCAGAGCTAACTGCTGAGTACCTAGAATAACACAAAGTGAAGCAATTTACCTTTGTCTCATTTATTTTCCTAAATACAAGGGAAAGATAGCATTCTGTGAAAGTCAAATGCGTTGCTTTGAATGTAGATTAAAAAAAGAAAAACCCAAAAAAACCCACTTTTAAACCATACAGTTTGCAAAAAACTAAACCAAATCAAACCCCCCAATCAAACTAAACCAAACTAAATCAAACTAACCAAAAATCAAACTAAACCAAGACAAACTAAAAATCAAACTAAACCAAAACAAACTAATCCAAAACTAGGAAAAATATCAAAGGAAATTTGGGAAAAAAATAAAATGGGTAAGCAAGGGAAAAGTGCTCTATTTGTGGTTAGAGGATAAGAGGATAAGTTTAAAATCAGGTTTTAAATAGAGGCTGAGGTCACAGGGGCTGAGAAAATTTAAAGATTTTCACCTGGTTCATTTTTGTGTCATGCAATATCTGAGAGAAATTGTAACAAAACGTACCTGCTGGGAAACACATTTTTTAACTTTTCATTCACACAGAATAGCCCACATTGGAAGAGATGTCCAAAGTTCATTCAACCCAGTCTTTTGTGAGAGGGGCAGCTAAGAGGGGATTATGTAGGAACCTGCCCTGTCACACCTGAAAAACATCCAGAGATGGAGGCTCTACCATGACCATGCAGGGTTGTTCCAGGGAATGGTTATTCTCACTGTGAAAATTCCTCAGAAACACTGTCCTCTTGTAGCTACCCAGGAACAGTTACTGGAAACATGGGATGAGATTCCCCTGAGGATTTTCCTCTCCAGGGAAGAGATTTCCCTCTGCCATTGCTCAGAGGTCAGGTCATGGCACTCCTCTGGACCCTCTCCCATTTTTCTGTGTCTTTCTTGAGCTGTGGGGACCAGAGCTGGACACACTCTGATCACCATCACCAGTCTCTGAGTGCAGCCTTTTAGCCAATTTCCTGCCCATCTTGCAGACCACCCATCCAGTCTGTACCCTGCCAGCTTGTCCCATGGATGCAGTTTATCTAGTTTGTAATTTCAGGGTGATTTTCAGCTTTTCATTGAAGCCTCTGTGATTGGTACTGCAGTGTGCTATTTGTCTCCAGTATTCTGAAGTGAAAAGGTGAACTCCAGCATCTATTTCTTGGGTCATCAACCCCTATCCATATGTAGAGATGTTTCTAGGGTTTTTATTCTTTTTAATGTTTGTTTCTATCAGTACTGAAATTCTTAGGTCATAGTGCACATAACACTAGGCTTTAGTACATAGAACATGTATTCTGCATTTGCTTTTTAAATGTCACAGTGCCTTCCTTGCAAAAAGCACTCACAAAATCTGGGTTTGGTACTGCATTAGGAAAAAAAAAAAAGATTAGGAAAAAAAAAGGAAACACTCTTCCCAACCTGTTAATTAACTTCCTTAGGATTTCTTTGGCTTTGGGTTTTTTTGGTAAAAATTAAATTTTCATTTATTCAGTGTGCAAGAAATAAGAATGTTGAACTCTATGTGAAAAATGGAGAGGAAGAAATACAAAGGTACTGCAGAATGCCAGGGCTCAGCATATGCATAGAAAAATAAGATACTTGTGACAATGGAAAACAAAACTAGAAACATTTTTTTCTCTTCTGTCTGCATGGTGAAATTGTCCTATAATAAATCAATTATTAGCAATCTCTTCTACAGGGCTCAAAGGAGACGCATCTGCATTGCCACAGTAGGTTAAAACATTCAGTGTCTCTCTCAAGAAAAACCCTCACTGTGCCATAATAGGATTTAATATTTTCCATCATCATGTAGCTGTGATTGTAAAAGGTAATTGTTCAAAGCCCCAGTGTTCAAGATGACAGGTTTAGAGCAGGAAGGCTAAAGGTAGCAAAGTTCCAATGGGCATTTTCCTTTTTTCTTCTTTCAGCATAGAAACACCTCTTCACCACTTGTCCTCCTTTTTTCCCCTCTTTGCCAGTATCTTCCATGGTCCCCCCAGGTCTCATGTGGAATGGAGGCAGAGTTGTGTAAATACCTCTCAATATAATGGACTTCTCATACTGCTTGGGCCTGTTCTTATCCCCAGTCCCATAAACAGATTGCTGCAGAAATGGGGAAATTGTTTCATAGCCCCTCCTCTGAAACTATGTTGTGCCATTACTTCTTTGTGTTGATGTGCCCAGGCAAAATTCCTGCCCGGAGCACGTCCTGACTTCAGTGGTGCTTTGGCAGGTTTGTCCTGCCTGTCTCCAATTTCATGGGCATGTGCTGACCATTGCCTCCTGCTGTCTTGCACTCTCCTCCTGTGTCCTTGTCTCTGCTGTCCCTGCATGGGAAGCTGCTACATTTCTGTCACAACTCAGAGTCAATCCCAGCAAACCACCCTGAGGACTGCCAGCTACTGCTCCCAGGGATTTGCCTTTTATTTTGCCCTTTTTCTCATTAGACAAGAAAAAAAAGCTGTGATAACTTTTCTCTGGTTTTGGAAGATAGTTTTTCCCTTTCAAAATTAAATCTCCTTCTGCCCTTTTATTCAGTTTGGGAAGGATGTTCTTGAGCTGGGTCTATCCTTGTGTTTTTTTGTGTCTAAGAGGCTCAGCTCCTTCCCTCTGTTGATTGATTTCTCTTTCTCAGTAATCACGTTCAGCTCTGGGTGTTGAACAGGTCTGAAGTGCTGCAGAATTAAACATCATATCTTTACTGAAATCTGCAGCCCCTTCATCTTAGGTGTGTTTGAGATTGCTGTATTTTCTGGAAAAAGAAGCTAGATTGTCCATGTCCTTCTTTTAATTCACTGCTTTCCCCCTCCACACCTTTGTTCCCTACCTTCCAACCTATAAACAATCTGTGTTTCTCAAAAATCTCATCATCTTTCCCTAGAAAGGCAGTTTTTTCTCATCCCTCTCTCTTTTCCTGTAGAGTTCCAACCATGCAGACCCCCTGGAGCCAGCAGTGCCCTTGTGGCCAAGAAGGCCAAGATATCCTGGGGTGCTTTAGGAGGGTCATTGATTGCCAGCAGGTTGAGGGAGGTGGTCCTGTCCCTCTACTCAGCCCTAGACATGGGCATCTGGAGTGCTGTGTCCAATTCTGGACTCCTCAGAACAGGAGAGAGACATGGAGCTCCTGGAGCAGGTTCAGTAGAGATAATGAAGGGAATGGAGCATCTCTCATTAGGAAAAGCTGAAGGAGCTGGGGCTGTTCAGCCTCGAGATGACTGAGGGGGGATCTCATCCCTGTCTGTCCCTGTCTGCAGGGAAGGCTCAGAACAGGGACCAGGCTCTGCTCAGGTGCCCAGCAATGGGACAAGAGGAATGGGTGCAAACTCATCCCAGGAAGTTCCACCTGGACATCAGGAATAATTTCTTCCCTGTGCAGTGGCCAAGCCCTGAACAGATTGCCCAGAGAGTGTGTGGGGTCTCCCTCACTGCAGATATTCCAGAACTCTCTGCATACAATCCTGTGCCTGTGCTCTGGGAGGGCCCTGCTTGAGCAGAGAGGTTTGACCAGATGATCCACTGTGGTCGCTTCCAGGCTGACCCATTCTGTGATTTTGGGATTGATTCTGTACTAAGGTGTACAATTTTGCCAGGCAGGAACATGTTCTTATCTCTGCTGCCAGCTGCCTTCTGGAAAGACCCCATCCTCTTCTAAACCAGGGAGGAAATGGCATTATTTAAATTTTTTGCCATTTTAAATGGTCCCAACTAATTATGAAGGCTACAGCTACTGTGAGATGAGCTATTAAATGCCTTGAACAGGTTTCTGAAGCCTGTACTAGAATGGGATGAGTCACAGTTGCACCAGCTGACTGCAAATGAGTGGGTGGGAGGGGAAGAGGCCCTGTACTTTGTTGGCAAGGTGGGAACAAAGAGCTCTCCACAGGCCTGGGATATGATCTGGGGTGAGTTAGGAATGACAGCTGGCAGCAGTAAGATGGAGGCAACAGAGTGCTTGTCAAAGAGGTAAAGCCTGAGCTTTTAAGTTAAATCACACCTTGAAACCATTCTGTCTGAATGAAGGAAGTGGGAGATCAGCAGAGGATTGGTCAGGCTGTGAGATGCCATGTAGGATTTAGTCTCAGCTTCTTGGTCTGGCTGCTTGTATGTAGCTCCTTGAGCGCCAGCATTAGGAAAAAGAATCTGCTGTGATTTGAGGCCAATCAGAAAACACATTCCAGCTTCAGTGTTTAAGATCAATATGATGGAACATGGGTAGATAGTGACAGGACTGCCTGTTACTTGGAGTAAGAGTTCTAAACTTAGAGAGGAAAGATTACATCTTAGGAAGAGATTACTCACTGTGAGGGTGGTGAGCCACTGGAGCAGGTTTCCCAGAAAATCTGTGGATGCCCCATCCCTGAAAGGGTTCAGGGCCAGGTTGGATGGGATTCTGAGTAGTCTGGACCAGTGAAAGGTGTCCCTGCACAAGGCAGGGGGGTAGAAACTGGATGGTTTTTACAGTCCCTTTCCACTTCAGCCAATCTGTGATTTTAATGAGTCTACAAAACTGTCTGCATCCATGACCTGATACAGAGGCTCCAGATGCCAAATATAATTCTGGACCTGGGTTCATACCAAAGATTTGGTGAAATTATGGCAGACATTTCTCATTCTTCACCATGATCTTGCAGAGGCCAGAGTTTGTTGAGTCTGATTTGCAGCAGAACTGTGCAGACTTGTTTGAGTTAGGATACCATCCTGACTGGTAAAACCCCTGAGTGTCCTTTCCCAGACTAAACTCCCTCAGCTGCTCCTCATCAGACTTGTGCTCCAGACCCTTCCCCAGCTCTGTTCCCTGCTCTGCACATGCTCCAGCACCTCAATGTCCTTCTTGTCATGAGGGGTGTGACACTGAAGGCAGGATTCAAGGTGTGGCCTCACCAGTGCCCAGTGGAGGGGGACAGTCACTGCTTTGGTCCTGTTGGCCACATTATTGCTGATACAAGCAAGTCAGTGCTGCTTATTTTGGAATACTCACCCAGCTTAGAGCAGGCATGGTGTTTTCTGCTCTCTCTGATGAGATAATACAGGAGATAACTATTTTTGGCACATCTTACTTGAGCTTTTGAGACGTCATCTGGCCTTTTGAGGCGTGCAGATCAACTTGCTGCTTGCAGCATGGCATAGGCTGGAAAAATGGGATACAGACGTGCAGGTGGATGGACAGGGGTGGATGGAGAGTCTTGAGCCAAGTTTAGCATGGGGTTAACAATGAATATTGGGGAAACAGGAAACTGTGGGCAACTCATGCCAGGATGAAGACAGCATGAGAATGTTGACTCCTTGCAGTAAGAAAAAACAATCCACACCGACTGATCTAGTTAAAAATATATTCTAGAGAGGTTAAAATAATTCAGACAGACACATCATCAATAACTGATTATTTGTAGCTAAAATTGGGCCTGGAATTGGCATTTTGTATTTTAATTAAAACAAAGCTATCTTTTTAATATCTTTTGTTTTATCAATGAGCTATGACAACTTTGAGCAGACATTTCCTAGTGAATGTTAATCCCTCAGTCTCTTTTGATTAGTAGATGGGATTACATTAAAATTGATCCTCCTTCTGAGGTCCATTTGTGTGCTCTGTCTCAGTATTGAATTACATGGCTGGCCCTGTGCCAGGTACAGGTTCCCCATTGGGACAATGAAATCACAGCCATGATGATGCTCATTTGTGTTTTACAGTATGCCATTTATTTATCACAAAAGGCTCAGGAGACTTTATGCCTTGGTGAGACATTATTTAGGCTTCAGATCTCTGTAAAGCCTTATTACTCTCTTCAGTTCACTTTGTACAGAGATGGCTTTTGAAGATAGGAAGGGAAAGGCTCGGGAAAGAAGAAAAACAATGTCATATTTAAAATCTAGCTCTGGTGAGTTTTCTTCAGTGCTACAGACTGCTCTGAGGGAATTGTTGAGTTTCAACCTGGGAGAAAAGATCATTAGAAATAACATCACTGGTCAAGCTCAGTGTTACAGGTTTGGAACTGTGTGGATCTTGTTAAAGATGAGTCCCTCTGGCTCATAACTGAGCTTCAGACAGCCAAACCCTGGAAGAAGCTGTTCCTAAATTGGGCTGACCTGTTGCAATTGCTCTCTGAGGGTCCCTGTGAAGCTGGTGGGAGTCAGGAGGGAAATGATCCTTACAAAATTCAGGAGCAGAGAAGAACTGCAGTGTGTTTTCAGTTTCAATGTTCTCTCTTAGTAATTGAGAGTAATTAAAGCTATGAACAATTCTCCACAGGGGAATTTGAAAAAAAAATCTCAAAAAAAAAAAAAAAAAAAAAAAGAGAAGAGCTGTTGACAGTCTGAAAAGCTGGACAGGTTTCCATTGAACTCCCTCCCACCTTTTCCATCTGTAGCTCTTGTCATCAGCTAGCAAGCTGGCCAGGAGACAGTGATAGATAAATGGTGTGCAGTCCCCTAAAGTTCCAGATTACATCTTTCCTTCCTGTCCCTTCCATTTCTTCTCTTATATGCTTTAATAGCCAGCTTTTATAAAGGGTGCTGTGTTGCTTGGCTTGTGCTGTTGTGATCTGGAAGATATTTTCCAGCATCTGACTGGTTCACTAGGGAGTTACATGAACATTTTGTAAGAGTGTGAACTGAGCTAGTAAAGCATCATTCTGAGCCTGCCAAGGCTCAAATGTGAAGTGGAAACATGTATGTGTGTATATATATATATATATAATATATAATTTTAGCAGAAAATATAAAACATTATGGGATTCCATACAGTGTTGTAAACAAAATTCTGTTCCACTTTGCTATGTGATTTGGCATTTCTCACAGAACTAGTGCTCTGTGATAGCAGTAAGAAGGATGCTGTGCTTGAGTGGAAATAACGTGGGATGCGAGTGATTGATGTTGCTTGAAATGAGGAATATAAGAGACTCCAGATAGCAGACTAATTATGTAGCTTGTTTATTTTCCAAGGAAGGTCTCATTGCTACAACTGGTGTCGAATGGAGAATAGGGATCAGTTATTCACTGTCTTGGGTCTGTTTATTCTTTCATCTGCAGGTCTTGAAATGCCTAGAGATGGGCTGGTAAGGGTTTCAGAGAAAAAGAGATGGACACAGCACATGGTTATATTTTGTAAAAGTGTCACCTTGAATCCACAAACCCACACTGAATTTTTTTTTTATTGTGATAGCCATACCCAGGTGGATAGTTTATCATCTTTTATTGTGCTTCAGCCAATATTTCCCCTGCAACATCTCCAAGTTTTCTAAGTACATGAAGTGCTACACAGCATTGTGTGCTTCTCAAAAACTATACAAAAAATTTGGGAGATGAGGCGTAGGTGCTAGAGGTTTTTTTTTTTTTTTCCTGTGATCTTTCCACTCAGGAAAAAAGCAGCCTTAATTAGACTGGTTAAGAACTGATAGCAGTCTTTATCAAGTGAAGTTGATGATGATAATTCTGTCTTGGAACTATAACACGAACATGAACATATGTAGCTTTAAAACATTCTCCTGCCTTTGTCATGCACTGAGACAAGAAACTTCCAGAGTGAATCTGAAAAAGGAACATAGGATACCTCCAGTAGATTATGACTGAGTGAAAATAAACCAAACCCACTGATTATTTTCTATACTTCAAATGTTTTCATAATGCTGTGGGAGGAACATGCATAACCCAGTTTCTTCTGTTTCATGTGGACATTTCCAACATAAGGAATGATTTCTCCGGGCTGCTGTTTTCCTGCAGAATCTGGGCCTTTTCACCCTATATCTCCAAAGGCACCATGGTGTCATTTTATGTTATGTTATTTTGAGACACTACCTTGTCTTGCTCTGCTCAGGGTGGTCCATTTTATCATAATAGCTGACCAAAAAATGAGGAATAGGGATTTTTTTTTTCTTTGCATTTCATAGTATTTCTTCAGTCTCATGTGGCCAAATCTCTTTGGACAAAGGATTGGTTCATTTCATTTCATTTCATTTCATTTTCCTAGTTGTTAGGGGCTTTCTCCCAACATAAAGGAGGCTTATGCTAAACAAACCAGTTCTATTTTTTGCCTACCTAAACTGCGTGCAAGCTGGAAGTTCCTTCTTTGTGCAGCAAGCTCCCTACTGCTATACTGAGCCTTGGAGAGTCTTGGCTTTCCATCCCCAGGCTCTGTGGCTGTGCTCACCATGCTTATAATACCAGAAGTGACTGTCAAACCATACAGCTTCAGACGCTGTTTTCAGATCAATGATTTATTTGTATGATTGGGAAGAGGCTGCAGATCTTTTGACTCCTACCACAAAATCAAATAAAGTAGTAGATCTGTATATATTTTTGAAAGCAAACTGAGCTGTTTCTTAAATTTATTTAATTTTGCTAGAAATGTGAGGAAACATGTTTTGGGAGCAATCAATCCAGTGGTGGCAGCTCCAGATTTGACAGACAGCATGAAGACTTACCACAAAACAAAGCAGAGTGGTTTGGAAGATGATGTGGGCAGAAAAGTCTAATCCTCTGAAGCTTTGTTTGTATGGATTTAGGCATGAGTTTGCACTATTAACCTGTAGTTCTCTCTACCCTGGTTGTTTTGCCTTCAAAATGAGGTTAGACCGCAAATGGATTTGAGCTGTTGTGCACCCACCTTGACCTCAGTTTTGCCTCCAAAAAGCAGATTTTGTTTTTATAGGTGTTTCGAACAAGTTCACTATATAAATCCTTTGTACATAACCACTGAGACCAGATTTTCCATGATACTGAAAGAGAACATGGAAGGCAAGTCATGCTCCCCTTAATTTGGTATATTTCATTAGTGGAAGGGTATTTTTACTTAATGCTTTTCTAAGAGACACCATATCAGTTGAGCTGTCTGGTTCAAGGTAAAGAACAGGCTGATTTCTTCATGATTTATAGTAGACAACAGTAAACCATTTCCTCATATTATTATTATTATTATTTTATTTATGGCATCTGAGCTACAGCAATGCTGTTCTTCCTCTGCTAGTTGTGCAAATAAAGTTAACTACTATGGTAAACCAAGCTGATCCCTTTTCAAGTCACTCCTTGCTGCAGGCCACTGTCCTCTGTAGACCATTTCAGAATGAGGTGACAGAACTTTGTGGCAAAATAATTTCCAGAGACTCTAATGATACCAGTGAATATGAGACAAAGCAAAAACTTCAGCCCCTGCTTTGAAGCAAAAATTCATCCTGATTTGAAATAAGAGTATGCTCTCATGAACATTAAATTTTAAAGAGTTTTCACTAGTCCTGAGTATTTAAAGCTATTGAAGCTGATCTCCAAGTGCAGAAGCAGGGAAACGTTTTTTTCATACCTGCCTTTCCCATAAAAAGTTGCTGAAGCCCAAGGAGAGGGGGCATTTTACAGGAGCATGTAGTGATAGGCCAAGGGACAATGGCTTCAAACTGAAATAGAGGAGCTTTGGATTAGGTATCAGGAAGAAATTATTCACTGTGAGGGTGGTGAGGCCCTGGCACAGGTTGCCCAGAAAAGCTGTGGATGCCCCATCCCTGGAAATACTCAAGGCCAGGTTGGATGAGGTTCTGAGCAACCTGGTCCAGTGGACGTGTCCCTGCCCATGGCAGGGGATTCAGAACTGGATGTTTTTTAAGGTCCATTCCAAACAGAACCATCTGACCCTCTCTGTACATAGCCAATGATTGCAGTCAATCATTTTGTGCAGATAAAGTGGCTTCTTGAGATAATTAAAAAAAACCAAAAAAAACCAAAACAACAAAGCAAACTGCTTACTTAAAATCATCTATTGCTGCCTAAACTTAAAAAAAAATTCCAAACCACCATGAAAGCTAGTCTCTGTGCTTGTTTTGGCTGGGATAGGGTAGCTTTCTTCCTAATAGCAGGTATAGTCTGAAGACAGAGACCCTCTGATCCCAGGGCAATGTATTTATTGTGTGAATAAGATCAGCATTTCACCTGCTATTTTTTTCAGAACAAAGCCTTCTCAAGCTTACTGCTGTGTGCAGTTAATAGCTGCTGCAAGAACAGTATCCAGATGGAGGGTGAACAGCTCTGTAGCAATTTCAGACATGAAATTTCGGTTTTCAGTTTATCAACATTTAGCAATTTCTTAATTATAGTACCCAGCACTTTACCTTTTCAAAGCACTGCACAATTATTAACAAATTAATTACTGCCTCATTGCCCTGTAAAATATGATGGTAGTTATTTGATTATCTGGTTCTCCAGTAAATGAAAATAACCATATTGCTTGTAAGACTACATGTTGTATATATGTGTATACACAGTAATATATATGGCCTATATATATCGAATTCAAAGAAAGTTTTGCTAAGTAAGGGCACTGAAGCCACCCATTAAGAATTTGTTTATTGGAAAGGTTATTCAGTGCTACAGTAAAATTCCTGTATTGTGGCAGACTATTTGGGGAGAACAGAAAGAACAAAGGGATGTTTACCCTGTAATGTAAGCAAAGAATCTTCTTTTTGTTCATGTGGGAATCCACTGTGGTGGGAGTGTGACTTAACAGGCAGAGGATGATCATTTCTGCAAGCTTCTCCTGAGAAATGGGAGAAAAAGGATATCATAGAATGGTTTGGTTTGGAATGGACCTTAAACACCATTTATCTCCAGCCCCTCTGCCATGGGCAGGGACACCTTCCACTAAACCAGGCTGCTCAAAGCCCACTCCAACCTGGCCTTGGACACTTTCAGGGAGGGGACATCCATTTCCCTGGGAAACCTGTTCCAATGAGGATAAAATGAATAATGTTTGAAGTATTGCAATTAGTTGGACTATAATTGAACAGAAGATCTGAACTTTTTATTTTTGAGAAAGGGGAGCTTCCATTTTGTTGATATTCTTTCTTTACCTTCTAGAAATTCAAGTATTTCCCTGAAAGAAACTATGATCTAACATGAGGATTAATTAAACAGTTAACCACATTTATCTCCTTTACACAGGAGATCATTCACTGATGGGGGTGGGGGGAGAAGGGGGGTTCAGGGATGTTTTATAACGAGTAATGGAAATATGGCAATTTAGGGAATTAACAACGTGTAGTGGCTGACGCAAATGTTTTTTCTATTTATAAGACTAAATATGTTCAGCTGTCTGAGCCTTGAGAGCTAAACATTGGGAATGATGGAGCCCTAGTGCCAAGGCTGTACAAACAGGAAAGGGGAAGACTTGCTTGCTGAAGGCAAAGAAGGGATCAAAATGGCATGGGAATTGTTCAGTTCCTAATAAAGTTTCAATTTTTGTGTCCTCCTTGCAAAATCTGCCAGTTTTTAGATTAAGGTACAACATATTTAATGTATTTATCATATTTAGGTATGCTTAGGGGGTCTACTGATAACTTTGCTTAGTCTTTTTGGGGATTCAGGTATGTGTTTAGTCTTTGTGAACAATGATGAAAGTATAGTTAGATTGCTGGCATGAAAAGTCCAGTGGGTTTTCTGTGCTTCCTGTTGTATAATGAGTCCATGCTGATTTGGCTGAATAAAGTGAGGGCATTAGAAATCACCAGTCATGAATTATGTAGCCATACATCACTGGAAAGAAATATACTGCCTTTATGCCTGTTTGACCTCTGAAGCACCAGGAGAAAATGACATATTCATCTTTGAAAATTGCCCCCTCTCTTTTTTTTTTTTGTTTGGGTTTTTTGTTTGTTTTAGTTTTGTTTTGTTTATTGCCAATGTGTTGTGTAAACCACAGCTTTGAGTTCCAGAATTTCCTAACAAATGCATTTGGGTGATGCCTTCTCCATTTGATGCTGCTCCCACAATTTTATTCTTCATGGTGGTACAATCCTGTATCATGATACTTTCAGACTTCAGCTTTGTTTTTCTTGCATAGTTTATTCATGCTCATCTCAAGCTCATCTTTCAGCATTTTGGGAGCCTCAAACAAATTGAAGATTTAAAGTTTGCAAAGGAGCAAGGGATAGATCATCTTCACTGACAGAAAAGTACCTGGAGGTCATGGAGATTAGAGAATAGCAAATACCTCCTTAGTTTTCATTGCTTTTGGATTGTGGGTTTTCTGTGTGAGGCTGTGGATCCTCCTGAAGAAAACTCTTTAACTCCTTAACCATTCTTTTGTTCATTGCTCTCATTTCTTGGGGAGTTTATTCTGCTTCCTTGGATCATTTGTGCTGTTTTTATCTTTAAAACCAGGTTATGAATCTCTTTATCCAATAGCATGTCCCTCTTCTCCAGACTTTATCTGGAGGTTTTTTGCTGGAGAGGTTGAGTCAATGATTTGGCCACTAAATGTTGAAGACAGATTTGTCTCTTGCCATTGCAATAAAACTGACAGCATGTGGCTGGGGTTTTTGATCTTGTTTTTGGTTTGTTTTATTTTTTTCTTTAAATTAATTAATATTCCCATCTGACAAACCCCCCAAGCAAAAAGGATGGTTAACCTGTGAGCCATGTTTATGCATATCATATTATCTTATTCTGAAGATGTAATTAATATTCTGCTTCATGGGGTTAGGAATAAAGTCCTGAAGGTTTTATTTATTCTATCACTTTAAAATTTAGCATTTAGCATCTCCTTTCAAAAGATTAGTGCAGTGTTGTTGACTAAATGGTTCAGTACATCCTTTTTATATAACCCTTTTACTGGGCTGGATTCCAGATTTTCTTGATTTCATATGTTTTTTATCTCCTCAAGAGAGACTAATTCTATGTTAATTACCATATTAGGGTCAGCTAAGTTAAAAAATATAATTTTTGACTTATATAACCTTAAAAGCACTTTACCTGATAACTTTCTTTTTTTTTATATTTGATGTTTGAATACATTTGGGAAAAAGTTAATAATAATAATTTTTTTTTTTTAAAGACAAACATTTTTGCATATTAATTTAAAGATCCAGGCTTTTGTGTTTTTGTATTCTGTGGCACTTTGTTTTTTACAGGGACTGCCAATACTGATGAGAAGAGAATAAGTATTAATTCTTCCCTGAAGCTCAGAAACAGCCACTGTCAGATTTCAAAAAATTAAGTTCTGTTTTTTGTCCCTTCCTACCAGAGCTAGTCAGATTGTATTGATATGACCCAGAGCAGAATTAAGCCATTCTATGCCGATAATTCTTTATTAAAATTTATCACATTTAACCTTTAAAATTGTCTTTCACTCTTTAATGTAATTGTTTGGTTTTGGTTTGTTTGTGTTAAATCCCTTGCTCTTTGTCTGTGCTGTCAGGCAGAAGCTGTTCAAAAATTACAATTGTAGCAAAAGTTGACATGCAGATCCAAACATAGATCTGCCTTGGAAGTGATAAACTGACCAGGTCCAAGCTGTTCCCCAAGGCAGTCATGCTGTGTGCAATATTTTTTATGTATTTCACAGAGAAGAAATGCAGCTTTCTGTCATTCTTCAGCTTCCTCACAGGAGAAGGCAGAGGGGCAGGCACTGCTCTCTTCTCCCTGGTGACAGGGACAGGACCTGAGAGCGCGACTGGAGCTGTGTCAGGGCAGGTTTAGGTTGAGCATTATTAAAGTTTCTTTCCCCAGAGGGTGTTTGGGGCCTGGAAGAGGCTCCCCAGGGAAGGGTCACAGCACCAAGCCTGACAGAGTTCATGGAGCATTTGGACAACACTCTCAGGCACATTATAGGATTGTCGAGGTGTCCTGTTTAAGGCCAAGAGTTGGACTCGGAGATCCTTGTGGGTCCTTTCCAACTCTCTTTCTGTGATTCTGTGAAGGCTTAGAACAGAGATAATCCTTGATCAAAGCAATACAGATTTGGAAAAGCTTCTCTTTTCCACCTGTAATCAGTGCTGTGCAAAGAAAGTTCCAAAAGCATTCAAGGAAAGATTTCAGGTCTAAAAATTTCACACTGAAATAATGAGACTGCAGTAAGGATAAGTGTGGGTTCATAGTAATTTGCTAAATCATCAGCCAGGTTTCCACTTTGCCAGTTCCAAAGCCCTTTTGTTAAATATGAGCTAAAAAAGACCACTTGTGGCATGAAGTAGGAATTGCTGGTGAGCCTTTACTGAAGCCAGTTCAGTACCTGCAGGCTGCTGGAGTACAAATTGCCTGGTGTGCTGGAGGAAAAAGGAATTTGTTCAAATGGCGTGAGAAAAACAATATGGGAAGTAATCTACTGGGATGTAAGCTTTAATTGTAGCCATTGGGTCAAGTGAGTGGTATTGATTCTGTGGATTTGGGATGGGTTTGGTTTTGTTTTTCTGTAAAGTAAAAACACAAAGAAACTAAGAAGTGTCTCAACACAGAAACAAATGCAGATCACAACAAAATCACAAGGTTGCTCAGTGTACATGAAATCATTCTTCCACCTTGAGACAGGAGCAGGGTGCCAGGCTATTTTGTATTGAACAAACACCTGTGCAGGAATGAGATTGTGAAATGAAGTTTTGGAAAGGATACAGGGACCCCTGCAATCACAGATTGGAAGAGCTGATCATGGTTGCTCCAGATCCAGCCAAAATCAAGTGGAAAGATCCAAGAGCTGAATAGATAGGTCTTTTCATCAAAATGTTCAGTGACTAGAACTGCTGTTTAGTGAATAAAAATGATGCTTTTAGTGAGTCTTTGTCTCTTGACCAATTACCCTGGCTGAAGGGACTGAGAAAGACAGGCAGAACTCCTAATAGGAAAATTCTTGTAGAATTCATAGGGGATTTAAACTTTTATGGAGTTCCATTTGGTTGGAAGTGTGGCTGTTTAATTCTTTGAGCTGCTACCCCAATCCATATGAAAATCCATTCTGTACTCACAGGCAATGAACAGATATTAATTTAATTTCTTCTCAGATGAATTATGAAAATGTGGCATTTCTGTATATAAACCCTAGAAACTCCAAATTATACAGAACAGTAAAATATGTATCTTCAGAGACATCTGGCAACCAACCCCATGCATATACATTATATTTTCTGTCCAAGAATATCTGAAACATTTTAATTTCTGTAGCATCAGACAGCCACACAACACCTTGGAGATCAGCTAATGATGATGAAAAATATAGTTTGTTGGACAGCTCTCCTGATCTGTTTGAACTCTATGGAACAAGAGCTCTTATGTGCACAAGAGAGGAATTTTTCAGTGGAATTCCACATTGACCTTCTACAGGCAGCAAAGGGGTGACATAAGTCTCACTATTCTGTCTGTAAGAAATATTTGCTTTCAATGCTCTTTAATTCAAATAGTGACATGAATGTCTATTAATGGCAACTTAAATGAAAAACTAAAAAAAAAAAGAAAGTCCAAAGCAAGAAATATTTTCTGTGATTTTGGAACAATAATCACATTTGTGAGATTTATGCTGGTTTTGAAGAATTCTTATAGAGAAAGGCAGAGAGTCTGGTACTGACAAGGCTTGCTGCAGGAGCTCAGCTTTTAGTAGAGATGTACTATGATTTCTAACTGATTTTTCTTGTATAACTTGTTTCAGCATTGTTCATTTTTGTCAGGGTCATTAAACTTGAGGGTGCCCTTTAAGGGGTTGGATGTGAGCAACTTCTTAAAGGGCACCTCAGTGGCAAGTACCAAAGCTTGGTGAAGTGGGAGATGAAACTACAGCCTAACAACTGGCTGCAGTTTGAAACATTTTCAGCACAAATGACAAAAAACCCCATTCTTAAAGCTGCAGGGTCTGCTTTTCAGTATTGACATATGTTTGTTGTGTTTATACAAATCTTCATTCACCATCTCTCTGTGTCTTGGGGAAACACGGGATATTTTCAGGCACTGTGTCTCAGCTGTGGAACAAAACTCTAATATTATCACTTCTGCCATGGGGATTGCTAGCCATGTTCATAAACAGGAATATGGTCTTCAAAACATTTAGATTTTGCCATTAGATATCATAGAAAAAGCAAGTATGGAAATGGCATAGAGAATTCTTCTGTACTCACAATATATAAATCTAAATGTGTATATGATTTTGTGCAAATGTATTTTTGGCTGTATGCACTTGTGTTGGTAGAAATATGGTGTGAGAAGTTGTGGCTGCCCCATCCCTGGAAGTGTTCAAGGTTGGATGGGGCTTTGAATAATGTGGTCTGGTGAAAGGTGTCCCTGCCCACGGCAGGGGATTGGAACAAGATGAGCTTGAAGGTCCCTTCCAACCATTCTGTGACTCCACATTTCTTCCTTTAGTCTGTAGCAAGCATGCCTTGAATAAGCCTCATCCTGAGCCATTTGTATTCCCATGCCTGTGGTCAGTTCACTAAGGAAACCTTTAAATTCTAAAATATCTTCACATCTTACTTGCAATTTTTAAATACCCAGCTATTCTGTCTCACTCCTGATGACTGAAGAAGTACAAACTGCTCCCTATTAAAACATTCAGCCACCTTTTTGTAGTGACAGAACATTCTGGGCTGCTGGCAGGCAGAGAGGAATGAAGATGTTGATTTCACAAAGTTCAGTGTGTGGATCCCTCCTGTGTGCATTTCTTGCTGCATTAAAGTGGAATAATCCACTCACTCCACACAGCTGGAACTTTATATGTTTCAAAATATAAGAACTTTATATATTTTAGTGTGAAAATTCCTGGGAAGCAGGAGATGGGAGTTGCTTTGATGCTTTCAGGTGTTGACTGTGTACGGAAAGATTAAGAATTTTATTATGAATTTATCTAAAACAGAATTATATTGGGTACTTCAAATTCAAGACAAGCTCCATGATGTTTCATCTCCCATCTTTGTTGGTTAGATGCCTGAATTCATATCTCCATATTGGCATTCCAGGTTAACACAGTATCTGGTGCTAGGGCTAAGCTTGGCCTTCCTTCACTAAAATCCTGGTGAAGCATCAAGAGTGGATTATTGAGTTTGAGGATGCAGATCAGATGCAGTCCATGGCTGAATAGTGATTTCTCACATATCAAATGCACTGAAATGGGAGAATTTATTTTTCTTTTCTTCTTTTTTTTTTCTCTGACTTATCAAGCCAAGAGGTGGAATTTCCTCAGGGTGGAGGGAGAATTTTATCATGGAAAAAGGAGGAAACAACAACTCATTTCTCCTCCTGTACAGAGTGATGTTCACCCAGTTGTGTCACCCATTTGGCCATTTGTGTGCAGGCCAATAAAGCACAGCTGCTAAGGTCAATTTTCATGTGTACCAGAGCCTAAGAAGGATGGTATCTTTCAGATCTTGTTCCTGCAGCTCAGGCTGGGCCAATATTTACATTTCCTGTTGTTTGCTGTTGTGGCTTGTTGGTCTGAGGGTTTCAAAGTGGAGAGCTTGCAATTTTCCCGTAATTTAAAATGTAGTGTTCATATGTAAGGGAAAAGTAGAATTCCTTGAAAATCTTCATTTTTGGTGTGGTGCCTTTATTCTGTGATACAAGTTTGTCAAGGCTGTGTGTGCAGCCTTCTTTCTCTGATCCTGGAACTCTCCCTGCCCTCTGAAATTATCCTTTTTCCTGAGAATATTGTTACTATGCTGGTAAGAAAAGTATAAAAGTGCTTTGAGCTAAAACTCAAGGAGAGAAGCAAAATCAACCTCTGAAAACTGGAATCTGTAATGTATTATTTTCACATATCTTTCTTAATATTTTTAATTGCTAAATAGTGAAATGGTTGTTTATTTTAATCTTTCATGCAGAAATATGAAAGAAAAAAATAGGAATTAAAATTGGAATGCTTTTATGACAAACTTCCAAAATTAACAATATTTTTTGCTACACATGACGTTGACTATAGAAAATTGGCTTTTCTTTCCTTTTTAAAGTTTTTTTTTTTTTGTTTGGTTGTCTCACATGAAACCAGGTCTTTTTAGATCTTCAGTTGGCAACTAAACAATAAGGAAACAACAGCAACAGCAGAGCCAGCACCTCACAAGAGGGAAACAAAAAGATGCTTCTATAATCCTGTTTGTAGTCATACAGGTAGTATGTGGTCATATAGACCACAGAATCACTGAATTTCTAGGGCTGGAAGGGGCCCCTGGAGATCTTCCAGTCCAACCCCCTGCCAAGGCAGAGTCACCTGAAGCAGGTGACAAAGGAACACATCCAGGTGGGCTGGGAATGTTTCCAGAGAATGAGACTCCAAGACCTCCCTGGGCCATCTGTACCTAAATTCACAGATGGGGGAATCATGCACATGTCAGGTGACACATTGTGCCTTTTCAGTTTCTCCTTTAGCCTTCTTCACTTTTCACTTTTAATAGAAGAAATAAATATATCTTTGTCTTTACTCTTTTCTAAAAAAAAAAAATTAAAAATCCCACCTATTTTAAAATAAATGTTGCACACCTAGGTAAGTAATTTACTAAAAAAGTAAGTTTATATATCATAGCTCACCGCTATTTTGAAAGAGATGATCCCCATGATGTTTGCTTTATGCAAGAAAATTCAAGTTCAGCACTTTGCTCTGCATTCTAAAACATTTTTAAGAATACTGGCACTTTCCTATCAACACTAACCACTGGACATTAAAATGGTGAGATGATTAAAATGTCATCATTTTAATGTCCAGTGGTTAGTGTTGATAGGAAAATGCCAGTATTCTTAAAAGCCCTGGGGGACTTTCTGTCTCTTGACAATGCCTTGGATGCTTCCAACTCAGGTAAAATGAACAAAGCCAAATAAAACAAAACAAACAAACAAACAAACAAAAAAACCCCAAAAAACAACCAAAAACCAACAACCAAAAAAACTTTAAAAAGGAAAGAAAAGCCAATTTTCTATGGTCAACGTCATGTGTGGCAAAACATATTGTTAATTTTGGAAGTTTGTAGTAAAATCATTCCAAATTTAAGTCCTATTTTTTCTTTCTTATTGCTACATAAAAAAATAAAATAAAAAGCCACTTCCCTAATTAGAAATCAAAAATATGAAAAAATATATGTGAAAATACATTACAGAATCCAGTTTTGAGAACTTGATTTTTCTTCCCTTCTTGAGTTTCAACTCAGAGCACTTGTGCACTTTTCCTACCAGCATAGTAAAAAAGGATAATTTCAGAGGGCAGGGAGAGTTCTAAGACCAGAGAAGGAAAGCTGCACACACATCCTTGATAAACTTATATCACAAAATAAAGGCACCACACCAGAAATGAAGATTTTAAAGGAATGGACTCAAGTCCCTTCAACATTACTGTGCAAATCTAAAGTTCTGGAGGTCTCCTTAAACCAGTATCAAAATGCACTGCTCAGTGACCTTGGCTGCTGGGGATGTGTGTGAGAAGTAAATTGCCTTCTGAAATTTCCAACATTTGCCATGTGCAGGTACACACAAGGTGGAATGGGAATTCAAGCACCATCCTGCTCTTCTGCAGACACAGTAATCTTGTGTGTGTGAGAGCTGATGTGATCCCACATTTGTTTTTTAGGTAACTACATGCTCGTTATAATGAACATCAGTGCTTGTCTGCATTTTGAAAATCATATTTTATTTCCTATATGAGGCTAATGGTGATTTATTGACTGCACTGAAACAGCTCACTGGTGGATTTGTTTACAACAAATTCCAGTTCAACTGACTAAATGACATTGAACTACTAATGGGAAATTTTAACACAAAGGAAAATAGCTTCTATTGTTCCTTTGATTTAGGCTATGAAGCTAGACAAAAAATCCACTGAAACATAATTCTCTTATTCTCTGCCATGACTGGTTCTGGCTAACAGTTGTGTTGATATCCTCTTAGCAACAGTGAATAGCTCTTAAATAGGCTTTATCAGTATTTCAGTCTATTCCCGGCTCAAAAATTATACAGAGGAATGGAAGTAAATTCTGAATTGGTGGGTTGTTTAAAAGAAAAAAAAGATGCATTACAATATAATTTGTTTAATAGCTTTTTGAAAAAGCAGATGTGCAGATAGCATATTAAGCTAAATTAGATGTTGAAAGAGTGAGGCATTTGCTTGCTTGGTATTTCAGCAATAGAAGCCTTTCAGGTGGGCTGTATACTGGTGGTTTTCAGTAATTATTAGTTATTTAGATTATTACTGACTTGCTGATGTTGAAGTACCAGAGTGCTTCATTTTAATGCACGTTGTTTTGTGGGCATTGGGGCTGATTTCCAGACTGGTTTGGCTTCCACAAATTGCAGTTAATGTGAGCTGCAGGTGTTCAGAAGCTCTTTAAAGGAGAGGTGAGCAGAGACAGAAAACTCTGCTCTGCCTGCACTGCTCTTAGAGCTGCAGCCCCCACGCCTCCCCTCACATTTAGAGTTAAGTAACATCAAAACTCAAGTGCCATCCATGAGATTTTGGGAATTTTAAATACTCTAATCAGATGGTTTGATCACTAGAGAAATGTACCCAGAACAGAAATTAATCTCCCTTCTCCCAGGCGAGAAGTTTGCCAGGGTTGTGGTGGGCTTCAAGTTTTAAACTGGCTTTTTATGATTTACTAAAATGGTCCTGTTTTTTTTATTTAAAAAATTAAACATTAATGACAGTGCAGTTCGAGACAATGTGTCTTGCAACCCCTCCAAATTTATTATTTTGTATGGAATAGAGATATTTCTTCTATTAAAACTTGGAGAAGATAAAAAAACATTCTGCTAGTATTTTCAACACATTCAGATGTATTTTATATCTATTCCTATATGCTTTAAGAGTGGTGAAGGGTAGGTTGACAAGAGGAATAACATTTTCATGTAGGTTGATTTTTATAGTCCCAGGAAACCTATGTCACCTTCCAGTCTTCTCATTCTTCCTTCTTTAGACTCTTTGTTCTTCTCTTTCTGAACACAAATTTTGATGAGTGCCCAAGAGAAACGTTCTGATCTTTCTGCTGCAAAGGTCAGCCTATAGATGGTATCAGTGGAGAAAATAGTAAATTTACAATTAACAATTAATGCAATTAATCTGAGTTTTTATTCCAGAGATAATGCTTTCCTACAATTTAAAACAAAGTTCTATCAAGTAAGAAAATGAAAGGTACTAGTCAGTACTTTCAGGTTTCACCGTCTCTCAATATTTTTTTTTTTTAAATTAGGCTTAAAATGTAAATACAGAAAGTGCTAGAATACTGTGGAGATTTTTTTCAGGCCTGATCCAGTCTATTAATTAGTCCATATTGCTGAAGTGTGTAAGCACAGGTATGGATTTAAGTTTTCAACCCTAACATTTGTTTTCTTTAGTCAGCCCTGCACCAATGACACCAGGCCTTTCAATCTCATTTCTTCCCCTCCTGTTCTTAGCCCTAACTTTACAGCCTGGCTGACATGGGCAATATGAGGCAAGGAGCAGGCAGTGTCCCTTGGCTTGTGCATCCTGCAGTCCATCACATTTACAGCCTGACCCCTGCATCTCCCAGGCCAAAGCCCCCTGTGCTCAGAACAGCAGCCTGCAGTGCTGCTCTCCATCCTGGGCTCCTCTCCAGGCACTGCTTTATTCCCCTCCTGCACCCAGGCCTGCAGGGCTGAGGAGCACAGAGAGATTCAGGTGGGTCTGTGCCAGCTGTGAGTCTCTCAGCTGGGAGCAGCTCTGTGGAGGTGATTGCCAGGGCCCTGCTGTGAAAGCTCAGGAAGCTGCAGCACTCCCACCTACTCCCCTCTTGAGACAGCACTTACAGCCCATCCTGCTTGTCTGATTGTTCTCAGGTTGTATTTGGGGTGTTGCAGAGTCCTGGAGTATAAGGAAAGGACATTGAGGAGGTGGACCTGACAGCCTTTGTGTAGCACTTGATTTTTTTCTTACAGTTATGACTGATAAGTTATTAATTTAATTCTTCTCTGAAATTACAGAGCAGAAATCACAGTAGCTCTGCTGTGGAATTTCTCCACAGTTGGTGAGTTTCTCTACGGTTGATGAAATTTCTCTATATATGCCAGCAAATACAGCACAAATACCCTTTCCCCTTTTATTCTTCCTGTTGTAACAACACAGATGTGCAGTTTTAAATGCCCTGATTTAGCTGTGCCTCTTGGGAGGGATCATCTTTATGCTGTAGATTTACAGTCAGGCACCATGACTAGACTTAGCTGTCTGTCAGCATGTCATGGCTGCAAAGGACTCCAAAGCTTTGTCATATCATGTAATTCCAGTTGGAAGGCACCCCTGGAGAACTGGCCTATCCCATGCCCAAGGCAGTGAGGCCTTTGAAGATATTCTCAGTTGCACAGGGCCATGTCCTGAAGAGTTTTAAAATATCTCTAGGGGTTGAGATGCCATCAGTTCTCTGGGCAAGTTACCAAAGTGAAACCATCTGGAGTAAATATTTCCCTTACCTGTGATCATAATTTACTTTGCTACATTTTATGTCTATTGTCACCTAAACTAAATATTTTGTCTGATGTTATCAACTTCTGCTTGTATATAAGGTGATTCTCTGATGTTTATGCAGAGTTCTCAATGGACAGAGAAAACTGTTGTAGGGAAGTTTCTTGCAGCAGAAAATGTGACAGAACTCGTTCCTCAAGGATTTAACCTGCTTTTTGTATAAATCCTGAGTGTTTTGAGCAACGCCTTAGTTAGATTAAAACTGTGCTGGACCTGATACTGGACTGTTTTCAGCATCAGGTGCAGGTCATTGGATTTGCCCATATCAATCAAAATAACACAGACCACCATGAGGAGTCGCTTCAAACTGCTCAGTCCTGCCAAACCCATGTAATTCCTCATCTGTGAACCATGAAAACCCACTAAATTAGCTTGGGGATGTTGATTTCAAAATAGCATATGAATAGAAATACTTAGATAAGCAGACAGGGAAACAAGTGAGAAACAACTCTGCAGAGCTGAGTTAGAAGATAAGAAGACTTTCCTATTAATGGTTAAGATGTAATTCCTTTAACAGAAAGAAGGTTCTGGTTTTGAGGGCTTACTAGATGTCTTGTACATTACAGTTTTGGCCCTTACATGTAATTGAGCAGAGGTCTATTGATTTCATCTCCACTGCTTCAGGCCAGATGAGCATTTTGCTCTTAGGTTCTTTTCATGTTCATTTAGTGCCCATTGTGCAATGGTGCCACAGTGACTGAGCAGGCAATAGAATGCTGTACTGGGTTTTTCTGGTAGAGTTCTGGTAGCAGGGGGGCTGCAAGGGTTTATCCAGAAGCTCCTCCATGCCTCACAGAGCCAGCCCCTGGCAGCTGTAAGATGGACCCACAGCTGCCCAAAGATGAGGTCATCAGTGATGGTGGAAGCACCTCTGGGATAATGTGTTTAAGAAATGGGGAAAAAATCCTATCTGACTGCAGCTAGAGAGAGGACTGAAAATAATATGTGAGAGCAGCAACTCTGGGAACACCAAGGTTGGGAGAAGAAGGGGAAGAGGTGTTCCAGGTGCTGGAGCAGAGGTTCCCCTCAAGCTCAAGGTGGGATCCATAGGGAAAGAGCAGAGATCCACCTGCAGATCATGGGAGATCCCACTCCAGAGCAGGTGGATGTGTCCAAAGGAGGCTGTGAGCCCGTGGAGAGCCTGTGCTGGAGCAGGTTTGCTGCCAGAACTTGTGACCCCACCAGGGACCCCTGCTGCAGCAGTCCATGAAAGATGTGGAAAGGACTCAGGGGGAGAAAGTCATGAAGGATGTCTTTCCTGGGAGGGACTCCAAGTAGCAGGAGAAGGGTGCCAGGGGTCCTCCCTCTGAGGAGGAAGGAGCAGCCAAAACAACAAGTGAGGAACTGATCACAATCCCCATTCCCCCATTCCCCATCCTCCTACCCTGCTGAGAAATTGGAAGTAAAGTTGAACCTGGGAAGAGAGAAAGGGTGGGGATGAAGGTGTTTTAAGATGCAGTTTTTTTCTTATTATCTTACTCTGATTTGATTTGTAACAAATTAAATTTTTTCCCAAGTCACATCTATTTTGCTCATGATGGTCACTGGTGAGTGATTTCTCTCTGTCCTTATCTCAACCCATGAGTTTCCATCTTAATTTCTCCCTGCCCTGGCCAGCCGAGGAAGGAAGTGACAGTCTGGCTTTGATGTGCCCCTGCATCCAGCCAAGGTCAACACACCACAAATGTGGTGAATAAATATTACAGATCAAGCTGAGGGAAAAAATTGTCAAGAAATATTTTCCTATTGGAAAAATGCTGCTTTTATCACAAAAGGTAACAATGTTGAAAGTAAGTGTTGCTTGTAATGAAGTTGAATTTTGGGAAGGGGAAATAAACAGTAGAACTGAAACCTATTGAAACACATCAGCAATGGCAAAATAATTTCTTAAAAAAACAGTAACAGAAAAAAAGCTCTGTACCTCTCAAAAAAAAAAAGAAGAAAAACCTTGTTTAAGATTGTTCCATGGAAAGTCTGCCACAGGAATCTCCTAAATTTGCCATTGATTTTGATTCAAAATCTAACCTTTTTCTCTGATGAAGGAGTTAATATTGCTTTTGTGATATTTAGTTTTTGAAGAACATGGTCAGGGGCACTGCTCAGGGTCCTGCCATTTAGCCATGTCCCTGCATCTGTCACTTTCTCTCTCTGCATCTCTAAATCCACAGAGAAATTTGGACCTGCAGGAGGGTTTGACCAAATGAATTTCCTTCTTGGAGATGCACACCATGCTTTGTAATTTCACCAAAGGTCTTCCAAGATACTTTATCATTTATAGACAGAGAATCATAGACTCATTTAACATAACTTCTAAAATTCACCCAAAACATCTTCCTTAGAGAATAGCCACCTGCAAAATTATGTTAGATTGTTCAGGGACATTTCCAGGTGATTTTCAAGTAACTGCATGGATGGAGATCCCACAGCCTCTCTGAACACCAATTCAAGTCTCTGATCAAAATATATACATAGGAGTATATAAACACTTCTGTTACTTGCTTTTAAACTTCAGAATTAAATAATTTTGTGTATTACATAACCTTTAAAACTTACAAATCTTTTTCCTCCTGTTTTGCCTTTATATATCAGAAGATACATATATATTTCTATATCCAATATAGAAATATATTGGATATATTATATAATATAAGGGTACACATATATTTCTATATCAAATTGCATCTGCGACCTGGAATTTCAAGAAAAGAACAAAATATTTGGAAATTAATTGCATTCTCATAATTTTACCTTTTCTTTGACTTTGTCCTCTCCTTTCTCTTAATCCAAGGTGTGGAATTTATCACTAAAATAATTAATTCTCTCACCAGAAATGTTTCCATGTGAAATGTACAGATAAAAGAACTGAAAAAAAACCCAAAAAACCCACATCACAAATTCTTTCAGGTTGGAGAGTTATTACAAACATAGGTTAATATTTCCCCTTAAATTTTGAAATGTGGCTGAATGATAAAACAAGCAGAACTTTTTAGAAAACCGTTGAATCCTTCTTGTTAAGGACAGTTTGGCATCTTATTGCAGGTTCTTAACAACTTCAGTAAATATTTAAAATGTATTGTTTAAAAATTAATACAGCAGGCATCCCTGGTGAACTGAAATAATTGAGCCTCCAGGCACCCCCATCATAATGCAGCTAATTGGAATAATATCAGAGAAATGCAGACCAAAGAATAAACTTCTAATACTGGCTCCATAGGAAATTATAATCCATTGGTTTCTTTGAGGTCCTCTGATCCTTCCTCAGGTGCTGGAAGTACCCAAGCACCAAGGTGAGCTCTGAAAACAACAGGTCTGAAATTTTCCACTGCAATCATCTCCCATGTATGTTTTCCTTTTTCTCACATGCAGCTAGTGATAGGACAAAGGGAAATGATCTCACATTTCACCAGGAGAGGTTCAGTTTGAATATTAGGAAAAACTTCTTCACTGTTTCAGTGTTAAACATTGGAACAGGATACCAGGGAAGTGGTAGAGTCACCATCTTGGGAAGTGCTCAAAGAGTGAGTAGACCTGGCACTTTGCAAAACGGTTTAGTGGGTGTGATGGTACTTGGTTAAAGGCTGGACTTGATGATTTTGGAGGTCTTTTCCACCTTGATGATTTTATGAGTATTATCTGCTTTCTGTTGGAAAATTAAATTTCTCTTTTCATTTACTTGGTAATTTGTTCCATGTCACTTCCTTTTATGAAAAAGGTACAACCTCTCCAGATGTGGAGGGTGCTAGAATTGTGGGCGCTACCCATATTGGTGCCGCAGGTGCCACCTATTGTCACTGAGAGGTGACTTGGAACAGATTTGCCCTCCACCTGCGTGAGCAGACACTGAAAGAGGGGCAGGTTGTGCCTTGCAGGTGGCACAATAATACACCTGATGATCCCAAATACCTGGAGATTGGAGTGAACTGCAGTGAGTGAGGTGCACAACCTTACTGAAGCTAATGCCCTTTGCTAATGGCAACATTTTCCCCATAATTCCCAAGTAAGTATCAGGTTATTTTTCTGCCTCTTCTCCAGATACCCTCAGCTTCAAAATACATATTTTCCATTGCTGGCTGGGAACATGCTGGCCCTGGTGCCCCACAGAGGGGAGGAGAGCCCTGTCTTGTTCCTGTGCCCTGTGCCTCCAAGCAATTAATTCATTAATTCATCACAGAGCAGAGAGAACTCAGACTGATGGCAATGTCAGCCCACATTCTGTTTATCCTTTCAGCCATAAAAATCCCACTGCTCTGGAGGCACATTATCTACTCTGAGGCTGGGTTTCCCTACCCCAATAATTTTTTTATTACAAAGCCCTGCTGTCTAAGATGACCTTATCTAATCAAGGACTAGTTTGGAGTAAATAAAGTAATAAATACTTAATGTGAACAGTCCCAGTGAGGTGACCCATGATGATTCCTTCTGGCTGCCCTATGGCATTGCATGGAGGTGTGGGTCTCTGCCCTCTCTATGACTTGGAAAGAGTAAGGAGAGACTCAACCAGCAGAAAGGACCCTCTGCTTCCCCCAGCCTGTTTAATCAGGATTTCTGCATCAACTCAGCAGTTTTTCTAGTTTAAGATGGGTTGCAGCTCTCTGAAAAGCTGATGTCTCTCCTGCCACCTGAAATTCCAGTCTCATCTGTGCTTTTTTTCTATGGTGGCAGCATTCCCTCTGCATGGTCTGTTAAATGTGAGCTGGGTAGTCGGGAGATAACTGAATGTTTGTTATAGCAAATGAAGCAATAAATGTCTGAGGTTATGATGGGCAGAAAAGTCAAGGTATTTATCAAATTACCATGGGAAATAGCTTTGCCAAGTGTTAAGTAATAAACTTTTAATTATCATCTTTATGCTCCTGCTGCAGAATGCTTCTGAGATCAGATTTGCTTCTGGTGGTTGAAATAAGATCAGAGGTGAAGCTGTTTTGCTCTGTGAGCAGAGGTGGTGCATGTCCATGTGTGTGTTTAAGTACTGTGCCTCTACAGCTCATAGTACTCTAATTTTTTTTTTTTTCCATTCCCCTTTATTTTGGTACTTTTTGTGCCTGGAGACTTTCCCTGACGCTGGATTAAATGACCTACATGCTGATAGTGAGGATTTTAGGATAATCCACTAAATAGCTCTTTGAAAGGTACTTACCTTTAGATCCTGAAAGATTATTGTACTTTGTTGTTGTTGTTGTTATCACTGTAGTGTCATCCTCTGCCTGGTATGTACTTCCCAGCTGTGTATTGGCTTCTCTATCGTATCCTCCTTATGGAAAAAGAGAGGATTTCCCCTTCTGCTGACACCTGGTTTGACATGCTCTCTTGTCAAAACACAAGCTGTGTTTAATGTTCAACCTGTCCTTGATTTAAGTAAAAGTCGAGTCAAGCTCAGTTGAACTCTTCTGTAGAAGTGAAATTTCTATGTCAGTTGATGAGGAAAAATGCTCAAGGGAGAAGGAATCCTCAAGATCATTAGCAGTTAACAAAACTAATTCTCTAAAGTGAGAAGTGGTTGAGGTCACTTGGTTTGTTCAGCCTGGAGAAGAGGAGATTGAGGGATCAGCACATCACAGGCTACAGCTTCCTCATGAGGAGAAGAGAAGGGACAGGCACTGATCTCTTCTCGCTGGTGACAGTGACAGGACCCAAGGCAATGGCCTGAAATTGTGTCCCAGGAGGTTTAGGTTGGATATAAGGAAATTTCTATCCCCAGAAGGTGAGTTGGGCACTGGAACAGGCTCTCACAGGGCAGTGGTCACAGCACCAGCCTGACAGAGCTCAAGAAGTGTTTGGACAATGCTCTCAATCATACAGTGGAATTCTTAAGGTTGGCCTGTGTGAGGTAGTGAGGCTGGGAGCTGGACACAATGATCCTTGTTCTCCCTTCTAACTCAGGATATTCTAGAATTCTGTGGTTCTGAGATTCTTTATGCAAGAACATTCACAAATTTGTTCAGAAAAGGCCACACATGGTCAGTTGCTACTGACGGATTCCAGAGTCTTTTTAGGCAACCTCCAAAATTATCTGAAGCATGGAAATTAATTTTTCTCCACTTCAGAGTTTATATTTTTCTCATCTTATTTTTACACAGTGATGTTGTAATTTTTAAGACCTGCTATATCTGGAATCAGCTGCACCACCTGGCTGCTTAGCCAGCAGTTCACAAACTAGCCTTGTAAAATCAGACTCTTTGAAAACATACTTGTTAAAAAGCAGGCTTCCTCACAAGCTTTCTAGTGTACTGAATTCCCACTGCAGTCCAATGTGTTCTTTTATACCTCTGAAATGACTGGTGATTTCAGAGGGAGTCTGTGATATGCTGGTTCTGTAGAATTACAACCCTAACAGCTGTAACATCACTAAAAGGATTATTCCAGAGAAAGGCTGTGTCGTAAATGAGGTGTACAAAGACTGGAACTTGCAGCTGCAGCTTCCTAACTGTGCCTGCTGCCAAAAATGATACTCCCCTGGAAAGTAAGTCCTACTCTCTCCTCATTTATAGTTTTTTCTTTCAAAATAGCCAAATTTTAGAAAGTTTAAGGATAAAGGATATGAGTAAGACGTTTTGTTGGCGTCTAAAGTGGTGGAGTTTCAGATGATGAAGTCCTTGACAGATGAATGGCTGTACTGAGATGTCTGAGGGCTAAAGACTCAGTCATGCTAATGTATGCTCTGTCCCTCCATGGGACGATTTTCCCCACCAGCCAAGGAGAGTAAGGCTGAGAGGTATCTGTGTTCACTTCAGAGTTCTGTTTATTAGACAAGATATTGATGAAAGTGATTTTTTTTGCTAAAGAGGTGTATTGGAAACTCTCAGCCCACATGTCTTCTGCAGCTTGTGCTCCAGCAGGCAAACTTCTGTTTGAGGGCTGAGAGTGACAGACAAGGACTACTAAACTGTTAGACCCAAAAGAGGGAATTTACATTTAGGAGCTGCTAGGCAAGGCACAGGGTGGGACATAGAGTAGTTAATGAGTGTTGACTGTGTTTGAACCACATATATCTCCACATTGCTCCTCAGGGTGTTTCCTTCAGTCCCCAAACCCCTCCCTTTCCAACCTTTGCAAACAGCATTTTGGGTTTGGGGTGAAATCACCCCCAGACATTGTACTTGGAGTGTAGTTTGCACTTTTTCATGTGCTCTAAGCATGTCCAGAAGATGCTTTCTAGACTAGGACAATCTAGGGACAGAAGGTTGCATGTTTTGAAGTTGCCCTCTCCCATTCCACTGAGAAATAGTGACATGGGTGCTCAGCCCAGCCAAAATTACGTCAGTGGAACCTCATCCTGAATTGCAACTACAAAGTGAGCTCTGATGGCAAAACCTCAGGCTTTACCATTGCATTGGATGCAATGGAGGAAAGGAAGCAAGCAGACACGTTTTTGAGCCTAATTTTAGCATAGTACTGCTATAAATACCCAAGCAGTTCTGGGCTTCTGAATTTTAAATGTTTCAGAAATCTGTGCATTTTGTTATTAAAAAAAAAAAAATCTATGAACAAAATGAAGTTTAGTTTTTGTGCAAAAATTTTCATATCAGTCTGAATTGGAATCATGCCGATTTTTCTTCACAAGAAAAAATTCCTTCAGATTTAAGAGTGTTTTGTCACATTCCAAGGGTTCATTACAAATTGTTACTCCGTCTCTACAGGCCTTATTACAGTTGGTCTCCAACTGCAGTGTGGTGCTCTGAAGACAGAAATTAAATATTTTTCCAGACAAATAGAAAGTAAAAAGAAGAAAATGCATGTTTTGCAAATTCTTGCCCAAAACAAATTCCTACCCATTTTTTCATCTATATGTCTGATAGTGGATCCATAGCATATTTTAAAAAATAGTGGTTCATTTTAAAATTGTGTGGGTTTATATTTTTCTTAATACTGCTGTAAGTGTTTGACTAAGGAAAATATATTTCTTCAGAGCACAGTTTCAAATTGGCATCGAGCTGAAAGGATCAATAATAAATTCCAGCTCAAACTGTGAATCTTCTGATGCTTTTCTAAATGAAATCTACATGTGTCAGGGGTATTTTTATCCCTCTGACACACAAATCATGTTTTTAAGAAGCCTTAGCTGCAGAAATAATGGCTTATTATGCAAGAACAGAAAAGGACAAGATATTTTAAACATACAGTGGGAAACATCTTCCAGTGGTATAAGGAGGTACAAACCCCTTGATCTCAAACTGCACCAGTATTCACTGCCTGAACACCTGACTGATGAGAAATATTCCAGATGCCATGTTTTTCAGGTTCCATGCTGTTTGATAATTAATGTTCTTTGTACAGTATCAGCCCACAAACCCATTCAGCTTGACAGGTTCGTGAGAACGCTCTTTGTAATTTTTCAGAGTCATTTGTGTCTCCTGATCTTAATAGTGACATTTAGTCATATGCAAAAAACTTTGAAAATAGCCATTTTGCTGCTTTGGATTAGAGGGGAAACCTTTTCTGGATGGCCAAATTTGTAATGTTTCATAAGTGAAGTGCAGAATTGAAGTTATTTTTTTACTTTTATAGACACAGACTTTTTTTTTTTTTTTCTGGCTTAGCATGGACATGAAATAAGATTATGTGCAATGAGTAGCTTTCAGCAGAATCATATCATGTGTCTCAGTATATCCTTAATTTGACCACACAAATGGAAACAAGCTATCCTGAAAAAGAAACAAACAAAAATTGCAATTAGCATGTAAGTTATTGGAAGTAGTCCTATCTAAGGGACAGACAACTGGAAAGAGGGGTAAATGTGAAAGTCTGCATTCTGCCAAGGGTGTACCATATTAAATGTGTTTATCCTGCAAAGATTTTATTTCTACAGTCCTGAAGATGCTTTTAAATTTCACAGGTATCATATAAAAGTTCACTTGGTGTTTTGTATGTTTAACAGCAAATTTCTGTGAGAATCTAGATTATGAAAATAATAATGGTATTCCGGTCTCTCCAGTGTACATAGTGTTGATAAAGTCTTAACAGTGACCTCAGATGCAACTTTAATAAGACAGATACAGTGGTTTCTATTTTCTCATTTTTCTGATATCCCCAAATAGCTGTTTAACATTCACAAAACTGTTCTGTTGACACCAGTACATCCAGAATTTTACCCAACATCCTTACTTTTATTGCAGTGAGTATATTCCAGGAATCACTGGGCTATTACTCAGTGTGTGATGTTGTCTCTGCTGCCAAAATTTTATCTCAGAAGACACACAGATGGCCCATTTCTGCATATAAATATGAAGTAAAGAGTGCTGGAGCAGCCCTCATCCTGTGGGAGCTGAGTCCTGCAAACAGGACCCTGCCCCAGACAATGCTGACCCTCCTCTGCAGGATCAGAGTGAGATCCTAGACCAGGTGAAATGTCAATCCTGGCCCAATTTTGTTATTTTGCCTAGCAGGCTGTGTGGTGCTCAGCTGTTATAAGCCATAAACACTCAGGAGTTGCTCTGCCATCATCTGTCTCTGCTGTCAGGGTGGAAACACGACTGCATTTTCCTCATGACACAAGTGTAAATACTTGGGTCTCCTGTCTTCATCTGCTTCATAGTGATATTTGTTCAAATGCAGGAGAACAGAACATTTCACTACTTGCTATTTATGGCCCAATGGAATCATGTGCCTGCCACAGTTGTGTGTACAGTCTGTTTTCCTCATTTTCAGCACTGTGTGAGAATTACATTTCATGGATGTCTGGCTGCTAATAGGAGGATGAAACCAGAAATCCAGGATGAATGTTTCTTCAATACATCAAGTTCACGATTGTGATTAAAACTCCAAAGATGTGTTGAGGCTTTCCCCTTGATGTCACACCATTTTTCTCAGATTTTTAATCTTTTTTTTTTTTTTTTTTTTTACAAGAAAGGGATCTTGTGTGAGGCACTAAAAACTGATGTTGGTGATGATAACATGAGTAGGAGAAAATAACCCTCTGTATTTTCTTGCCCAGGATGACAGACCATCACTCCTGGGGAAGAAGTGACTTGCTGCTTTGCTACTTAGTTCCAACAATAATTCACATTTCTTGAACCCAGAGGAGCACCAAAGTGCTCTTCAGTATACATATATCTGATTACTTTCTATCAGCTGAGGAAAACAGATATTTTATAGCATCAAAACTGGAAGATGGTCTGAAACAGACTATATGGCATTGGAAAATTATAAACAAAAAATACAGTTGGGACTTAGGTAAAAGGAACTTCTACCTGTGAGTGGACAGGACTTAGTTTAATAACATAATTCCTGTTGCATCTGGGATGCTTTGTGATATTATTTATTCTTACCTTTCTATTCCATTCAGCCCTTAGAAATTAGGCAAATATAAATACAATAAAAATTTCATTTAAATGTCCAAGAGTTATTAGTGTGATGTCCATACATGACATCCCTACGTAAAAGTCTTGAATCAACTTTTAAATCTTATTATTTATTTTTCTGTTTGAGATATAACATCTGCAGCCACAGTTGCATTTAGATTCTTAGCAATAGTCTTTTGCCTGATGAGTACATAATTTGAAATTCCGAGTCCTTTAAGGGGATTGCCTTTCAGTTGTGTTTTGGACAGCAGTGAAATCTAGGAATTTAAAATTTAGAGTTCCAAATGAATGGTAAGTGCCTGAAGATATGTGTGGATGTCTGGTGGTATGTCTGAGAGGCAGGTACCTACATCTTGATCAATGCCCATTTTACAGAAGTGGGATTCTCTTGTCTCCTTGAGAAGCTGCATCACTGCACTGAGATTCTCCTGCTAATCTGTGAGAACAAGTGGTGTGACCCATTTCAGGGTGAGATGGATGGAGAGAAATGGGTCAGGGGAATCTACTACTTTTTTGGGGTTTTTTTTCCCCTTTTGTGGACAAGTAGCCCATGTGTAAGTACCTGAAACAGGTGAGGTAGATTTCAGTTTGAGGATGGGATGAATTCCCACATTAAGGCACCTCCATTCTGTTGTTAAGGCACTGTTTTGTGTATTCATCCCAGTGTTCTTTTACTGCTAAAGGAGATGCAGTCAGTAGAGGCTGAATTAGGTCACTTGGGTGGCTATTTCAGGCTGAGTTCAGCCACTTTCTAGGTTCTGTTTGTTTGCAGACTTAGAAAAAACCATTCAGCTCCTAATCACAAATGTGTGTTGTCATTTGAGAGGCTTTAAGGCACCTCATATGATATTGAGCTGCTGCTTCCAAAGAAAGCAGGATTCACCCACATTGTGGGTAAACTGACAGTTAGGAATAATTGTCTTTATTTATATCTTAGGGGGTATAAAATGACACTAGATATCTATGTTTAGGCTTTGGAACTTCTCTCTAGCTGTTTAATTGCTGTTGAAAATAGACCTTTAATAATTTCATGTCTGGTGTTATGCGTGAAAATAGTAATACTTTGACACTCTGGCTTTTGAGTCTGCAATGTGTCCTAAATTACCCTTTGCCCGAAGTGTCTTACACAGATGTAAGCATTCTCAGGGGGTAAAATGAGAGATTAAATGCCACTGCTTTAAAAAAGGCAATAAAAAGACCCTGGAGGCCCTATGTTCTTTGTATTTTGTTGATTTTCAGATCAAAACTGAAATGTTTGCTTGCACAGCAAGCTAGTGTCTGAAATTCAAAGTGAGATACACACATAAAGGTGGTTTCAGCTCATTTCAGCTCTGCAGGCCCATCATCACTTCTACTGTGAGTTCTGGAAATAAAATTATGCCTTTAACAAAAGTCATATGGAATTTTAAAATTGGCTAGACCTTCTACAGCAGAGGTAAAATGAGGCCATAGGAAGTCTGAGATATTTGCTGGGATTTGTTAAACTGCACATAGCACTGAGTTCTCTGTAAATGCTCTGATGTTCTCTGCATTTCTAATAGAAAACCCAAAGCCAGTGAGGGTTAAGAATTTGATTGTGGGACACCAGGAATGATTAATCTGTTGCCAAGAACCAGGCTATGAAAATCCCACAGGAACAGGGCAGATTTGTGCTATTATTTGCACTAAATAAACATTTTCTGAATAGGGATATTCACATGTCAGGGAATTTTATTTCGATGTTGATGTCCCTGTTTTTTGTTACAGCTTTCTGGTTAACTACATTCACTTGACTTCAGGTTCACACCTGTCTTGTTTGGAGATGGAGGAAAATCCTCTGCTTGTTTTAATATAGATGATTGATCTGAGCCTGACATTTGTTAGTTAATTAGTGCCTCTCACAAGCTGAGTCTTCATTCCTAAGAGATCATGGATGTTCCCTATGAGGTATGTAAATACAAGGAGCTCAAAAAATTAGCAATGCCAGGATTTGGAGGCTGGTCCTCTATAGATAATTCAGTTAATTAGGAAATGCTGTCAATAATTTTCAAAATTACGTTTTATTTTAAGCAGGAAAGAAGCAAATAATCTGGTAAATTCCCATGTGCCAATAGAAATATGAACAGTATCGTTTGGCATAAAACTGAAAATTTGGGCTGCATCTCAACCTTGTTTGCATAAGATTGCTTCTATGAATAACTTCCATCCAAAATGCTGTCCCAGATCCAGCTTTAGTGATGAAATTTCCTCTGCTCATAGACAACCTCTCTGTTTCTGGTGTCTTGTTCTTAGAGAATTCCTGGCCAGGAGCACCAGGAGCTGTTTTGGTTTGGTTTTTAGCTCAGCAGCTTGGTGTGAGATGGTGTAATCAGTGCTGTAGGAGATATTGGTGTGATACATATTTTCCTCGAAATAATCTTGTTCCTGGATGTGCAGTATATTAGCAAAATGGGAGCAAAATTAACAAAATGATACCTTTGCTGGCTGCAAATTTGTCATGGGTTCGTGACTTCATTTTGCTGAGATTATACCACACAATATAGAAAGGTCTAGCAGACAACAGTTTAATTTCATTTTTCCCAGGCAGAGTTGTATCTTTCCATCTGACTTTTTCTGAAACTTTATTAAAATATCTGGATGCCTAATCTGTGTAATCTATCTAATGTTCTAAAGACATGGTGAAGTGTGCTGAAAAACTTTCTTCAATCCTGAAATGACAAAGCAGGATTTTAGTGTGGGAAAGGCAAGTAACTGGGAGAATTACTCCACAACTTTAAAATTTGCAATATTTTGCCTTGGGAAGAATTTTCATTTGATGGCTTCCTAGAATCTTTCATGTTATGTTTATTTGACTATAAATATTTATATGGGAAGTGTTGAATTTTTTACAAAATTGAAGTATTTGGTGTGTTCGCAGTCCTATTCTGGCTGCTGATTGAAATTGTGTGTCTGCATTACCTAAACCAAAAAGGAATTAAATAAGCTCCAAAATCACTAATTTGAAACTGTACAAACTAGTAAGAGTGATCATCACTGCTATATTGTACTAAAACCACACTCAGTACTGCAATGTGACAGTGACCAAAAATAAAAATTTAATGTCCCTTTGTTTTTCTAACTATTTCTTCAATAAGGCATAGAATGTCCATGTGAGCATAGAGCTTTGACAAAGGAGGTTATAAAAACCCAAAAACCAATACAACAGGTGATAAAGTTAGCCCTTCTTTATTTTGTTTGTCAGGAATAACAGTCTGACAACAAAATTAGGAAGGAAGCAGGAGTGGCTCTAAGAGGATGAATTTCACTTTAATGTCATGCAGGCATGGTACCAGTCCAGCCTTGTCCTCATAAAGTCTCCAGATTTCTATGACTGGTGGGGTTTCTTTTATGAATGTCTACATGAAATGTCTTCTACCAGCTACATCAGAAAAGTGCAGTTCATTGCTGGTTCATGTGCACCCTCAGTGTGCCATGGACATCCAGGGTGTTCACAGCCCCTGACAGGAAAGCAGAACTTCAGGGGGACATGGAGGGGACATGGCAGGATGGTGGTACTGGTGCCTCAGTGCCTGCCTTTCTAAAAAATTCCCTGTCTGTGCTGCCCAAGTTTACTTACCTGGAGGTTCTTGGGCACACATAAAAAGTATTTCAGGGGAAAAGCCCCAAGTTGGGTATCTTTGTTTTGTTAAAATCTCACTTTCCTCTTCAGTGGCTGATTGTTTTACAACTCAAGTGCCCTTGTTAAAGACAACACCAAAACTGACACTTAGGTGCTGTGGAGAATCAGGAATTTTCAACAATTAATGGGTTTCCAGTGGCCCCAGTACTTTAAAAGGAAATCCATCTCCATGTCCAGCTGAACCTCAAAAGCTCACCACGACTTCTGCCAGCCTTTGCTCATTTAAGAAGGGACCTCGGCTCCCTGAGATGACTGAGCAGCATCCTTTTAGCATGACAGACACAGCCTGAGGGACAGCTGTTCTGCAGCTGGAATAAGAGTCACGGCCTTCAGAAAATAATACAGCCCTTCTGTGAGGCAAACTTGCTGCACAAAACCTTCTGGAGTAGCTTGCCAAGATGCTGGGCTGAATTTGAGAAAGAAATTTATTTCCTGTTGTTTTGATAGGCTCTGCTGGCCTTGCTGTATTCAGCAGCTGTACCTCAGGCCCTGTTGTGTTGGCTTCATGTCTATCAGTGGCACAGTTGGCCCTTTCTATTTTTGTCACAGATCAAGCAGTGCCATGACCAATAAATCAGCCTTTTCTTCTGTTTGTAAACCACTTAATTTAGCTCTTGCTCTTTAGGAGAACCTGATGCAGTTATTTATATCAACACGGCCCCAAGCACTTAAAACTAGTCAAAATTCTGATTAAGGCTCTGCATATTTTATTGCCTGTACTTAAACCACACTGCTCTAAAACGGCACCTGTTCCTCCCTTAATTGCATCCCAGTTCAATAGTTACTGCCTATCCAAAGAGCTGTTATGATGGAAAATGGTCTGCAGCTTCTTTACTTACTATTGTACTCAACGGCCCTTGTAATAAATGTCTGCCTCAAAGTTTGTGTGCAATTTGTTAAATATTTTACAGCTGAGTACAGTGATGAAAAAGTTGGTTTTCTTTTTTTTATTTTTTTTGTGAGTCTGAAATTAAATCCATATTGTATTAATTTCAGTATTGCAAATATTCCCTTTTCCAGTAATACCAAGACCCTGGTTCTGCTGATGCTGCTCTGACCACCTCTCTCTGTCAAAGTTTTCTCACCAACATCCTTATCTTTTTAGAATCATAGAATGACTTGCACTAGAACAGGACTTAAAGATCACCCAGTCCCATCCCATGTCCCTGTGCCATGGGCAGGGACACCTTCCCTAGACCAGGTTGCTCCAAGCCCCATCCAGCCTGGCCTTGAACATTCCCAGGGACATTTTCCCACCCTGCCCCAGCCTTTAAGCATTTCTGGTGATGGTAATTGAACCACAACTGCTTGTCAGGTTTCCAGAGCTCTGAATTCTGCTCTTGTTCAGTGTGTGAAGGTACAGCACCTCTTGTGCTGTTCTCTTTTGGTCCAGCACTGCAAACAGTTCAATCACTCCTCACAAACATCAATAGCTCCACTGACTCCACATGAAATATAACATCTGCTGACAGTGTTTCATTTCTAGCGACTTCAGATGATTTTATTGAATATAACAGGCTGCATTAAGAGCCTTTAGCTTGCTCAAAACTTGTTTCAAGAGAACAAGACAACAGAGAACCTGACTTGTTAAATATGCACAGATTTTCTTGGATCAGCAGAGTCATCTCTTTTTTACAATGTTCTATTTCCCTTCTAAGATGTCTTCTGAAGCCTTAAAAGCCAAAAAATGTCACCTGTAATATCCAGATTATTTCCAGACCTTGTGTGTTGTGAACACTGCAAGAGAGAGAAGTGGTTTTGATCATTGCCTGATCATAACATGATCCATGTGCATTAAGTAAGGAGATAATGGAGACTCCATGGCCAGCCTTATCTTTGACATTTCCTATCTCCTGAGTGCTGAGCACCTTTCCATCCAGTGATAATCTGACTGTTGATTCCAGCTGGATGTCTACATGTATGATAGAAGGCAAAATGTTTTCAGGCAAAGAAAGGAAAACATATTGTATCATCAAGTTTTGAGGATTTCCTGGTTTTTTGGTTTTCATTTTTAAGCACATATAAGAATCATGGAATCATTAAGGTTAGAAAAGACCTCCAAGATCATCAAGTCCAACATAAGTTACAAATGTATATATAGAGATGCATACATGCTACCTCTCTCACCCTTTCCATGAGTGATTCTGCACACACATTCAAAATCTTGTTTATGTGTGGAATTTGGCTATGACTGACATTCATCTAACTAGATGTGGACATGGCTCATATGTCTGCACCTAGGAAAGTTGTTTTCAACTCCCTTGGAAGCCAGCAATGGTGACATGAATCCTGTTGAAGCCATTTTCTATATCCCCACTGACTACAGTGAGGCTAAAAATGCCTCATACATATGAAGACATTTATAGTTAGTGAGATGAATCTCATGGGCAAGTGTCTGTGCTTTAAATTTTTCACAAACAAGGATAATCAATGCAGTTAATGTGAAGTATGTGCTCACTTAGAACATCCTCAGAACATCTGAAGGAGACTATACCTTGTCCAAGAAAATCTGCAGTGAATTTGATCATGCAAAATGCAAAATAAGCATTAAAGGTTTGACAAGGACAGTTGAGTTTACAGCGCAGTTAGACAGTGCCATAAAATTTTTCATGACCAGAAATGGAAATGCAGTCAAAACAGTGCCAAGAAAACATATAACTCAGTAGGCTTTCCCTGTCACAGCTGTCACTAGTTTATTAGCTGTGACTAGTTTTCAGCATCAGACTGATGTTCAAGCTCCTCTGTTTCCTACCTGGATTCTTTGGCGATGTCTCTATTAACACAGTTTGTGCTCCAAAGCAGAGAGCTCCTTTACTCCTGCATCAGGCTGCCCCATATCTCTTGCAAGAGGATGCATCTCACTCATCTTCTTACCTCTCCTTTGCAGCCCTACAGAACCTGTTACAGGACTTTTTACAAGGAGGATCTTGGTCAAGTTGCTGTAACATTCAGAATTCAGAAGACAGATAGAATTGACCTTTAGCTGTTGCCAAAGTTTTGAATGTTGCCAAACATTCTGAGTGTCCCAAAGACTTTTTATAGACCTATGTCAAAGCAGTTTTGACTTCAGTCAGGTGTGAACTGGAGTAGAGTTTTAAAATAAATAATTATAAAAATAAATTGTGGGGTCTTCTGTGACTACATGACAAGAAAATAAGGTCAGTCCCCTGAAGAGCCCTAATTTCCTGTATGAAACCAACAGAAAAACCCAGACTGAGAAGAATATATCTCCCTTTACTGGGAAGAAGAGTTCAGTCAAATGTGAGAATGATGGATAATTCTGTCTGAGTGTCCTAAATGGGCTTCAAATAACTTGCTGCCTTTTGATGCATTTTGTGTTTCTAAGACTGACAACAGGAAGATCAGAAAAAAAAGACTGAGGTGAACAGTGGGAATAAGACACAAAAACTGCTGAAGATTGAAGATGATGGTGCTCTGAAGAGTCTGACTTTAAGCTCTCAGTTGTGCATAAAATTTTAAGACATCTTTTTCTTTTGAAGGCCATAAAGAAGGAAAATAAGTCAAAGAAGGAACAGGTAGGGAAGGCATGAAGAAGAGAAGATTATGTAGCAGTGGGAAGGTAGTCCAGGGCAAAGTTTGTATTATCTCCTTTTTCCTTCTGTTTTTCTCTTCCTCCTCTTCTGTTTGAATTTCCCCTGCTGCTTCATTTTTTGCACAATACCAGCAGCAGGTTATTATTAACTGGTGTAAGCAGATAGTGTTTTTTGCTGAGCTGAACTCAACACTGGTGTCCTGACAGGCACGTGCTAACAGAGGACAAATTGAGGCTGCTCTTCATTCTTTTTTTCTTTTTTTTTTTTTTTTTTTTTTTTGGGGGGTGGGGGGGGGAATGCTCTGACCTAAATTTACACAGCTGTGTTCACATTTAATCCTGTGTAACAGCTCAAAGGCTTTATATCTCACAAGAGCAGCCTACTGGCACCTAACATTTTTTTGGTCCCTCTTCAGTTCTGCCCTAAAATCCTCTGGAACAGCCTAGTGGTTGTGGGTTTTTCTCTTAGTAGATTTATTCCTCTAAATGCCCTTGAAATTACCAGTTTATGGAAGGTATAATCTAGACTTACTTCTCAGCCTTCTTGGACCTGGTGACCTGTACAAAATCTCCAGTATAGATTGGCCTCACAAACAGAATGTGAAAGGAATTGAAGAAAGTTGTTGACTTGTTTTCCTCAGTGATTTTCTTTGGATCCTGTAGTTAATGTCTCTTTTTACTCCACGTGGTCCATATATTTGAAGTTATTGATCTAGACTGGAAGTTCTCAGCTGTGGGGTTCAAGTGGTTTTAATCTTAACACTAATTTTGTTGCTGGAGTTGGAATGGGCATCTACCCCCAGTGAAATTATACTGCTGGTACTTTGTGAATTCCAGTTATAATGGTAAAAGACAAATCACACTGGAGTTTGTAAATGCAGAAAAACCCCTATAAAATAACACAGCTACTTTCTTATGTGATCCACTCTGAATACTCTTTGGGCTATGAGTAATTTTTTAAAGGCTCTTTTAATATTTGTTTCTCTAACTCATTACATTTCAGTGGTAGCAATCAATGAACCTTGGGAAAAGTGACTCACAGTGTTGCACTCTGTGAACAAATGTCTAATGCATCTGACAAAATTTTGAATATTGATTTTCCTGAGAATATTAAACAGCAAACTTTTTTTTGGTAATATTCGAAGATTATTCTCAGGGCTTGCATCCAAACTGAGTTAGCTCTTTAAAGTATAAAAACCAAATTAGTCTTTATAATTTTAAACCCAGCTAAATGTTTATGCACTGGATAAAAAGCATGTTTCACAGATGTGACTGAGCAAGATTATATGCCTTGTATTTGTTTTGTGCCTTGTACCTGTATCACAGATCTTTACTTTGGTTTCAATACTGGAGGAAAAATGCAGAGGATTACAGCAGACTGGAAACCTAAAAACATTATCAAAAGAGCTGCAAGGGATTGTCTGTGATGCTATCTCATTCTGTAAATTATGCTGGGTAATGTTAGGTGGTTGTAAAGATTGGAGACCTTAAAAAGGAATCCCTGATATTTCCAAGACTAAGAGAGCTTTAGAAGGTTTCTCATGGTGGAAAATGACTTGATTTCCAGGGAAGACTTGAAACTGAAGTCTTAATTATAATATACATGATAACCAACAGAAAATCACAAATATGCATCGATTCAAAAGTTCAACAAGACTGACAAGTCTTTGGGGTGAGTTTTACATGATAAAATCATAGAAATATTTAAGTTGGAAGAAACTTTGAAGATCATTGAGTCTAACTGTGCATGTACCATGTCCCCTGTGCTGGTTTTAGCTGGGAGAGAGGTAATTTTCTTCATGGTAGCTGGTATGGGGCTGTGTTTGATTTCTTCTGGAAAGTGTTGATAACACAGGGATGTTTGCATCACTGCTGAGCAGAGCTTACACAGAGTAAAGGACTTTTCTGCCTTTTACACCACCCCACCAGTGAGGACAGTGGGATGCACAAGGGGTTGGGAGGGGATACAGCCAGGACAGCTGACCCCAAATGACTAGAGGGAGATTCCAGCCTATATTTCATCCTCCACAGCAGATAAATTAGGGTGAAAGATGTTCTGGGACTGCTGCTCAGGGGCTGGTTGGACATGGGTCAGTTGGTGGTGGGCAATTGTTTTCATTTTTATAATTTTTGTTTTTGGGTATTGTCTAACTATTTTTTATTTTTTAATTTTGTTTTTCAAATAAACTCTTATTACTAATTTTTTCCTAATATTATATTTGAATTATTAACCATTCTTGTCACAACCCACAAGTTTCCTCACTTTTACCCTTCTAGGTCTCTTCCCCACATCCTGCTGGGGCTAAGTGAATGAGTTGTGTGTTTCTTATTTGCCAGCTGGGGTTAAATTACAACACTTCTTTTTAGCACCTTTGGAGCTCTAAGAGCTTGAGATGATAGATTGATAAAAACATATCAGAAATAATACATCTGTTAACATTTATGGATCACAATATTGATTAATCTGTTCTTGATATCAGTTTCTGTGATCTGTGCTGTACTCTTTTTTGTTTGTTTGTTTGCTTGGGTTTTTTTGCTTGTTTGGGTTTTCTTTTTTTTGTTTGTTTGGTTGGTTTTTCTGTTGTTGTTTTGGGGGTTTTTTGCTTTGTTTTTTTTTTTTTTAGCAGATTGGCATTGGCTTTGCAGTTTGCTGTGCTCTGCAGCGATTAGTTGCCTTTTGCCTGTGAGGTTTGTTACTAAAACACTGATCTTGAGTTTAATCTGGTATTTGGACTCCAACTTGAAGGCATGGTTGTACTTCTGGTACCCTCTTATGGAGACAATTAACAAGGAGCCTCAGTCTTTGGCAGGAGCAGTCTTTATCCAGTTTTCCTCAAGGGAAGGAGATATCCAGGATTTGAGGAAATCAGCTGTGTTTGAGGTGATCTATAATGACCTGAATCCAGAGATGAGGGTGAAATCTGGTGCACACAGTCCATGTGGTGAAATTTTCATGGGATGCACTGACATCATACACCCACAGCCAGGTGAAATGAGCTGGACAGACACAGAGGCACCAACTATTGGTGAACAGGGCAGACAACTGTGAAAATGTGACATTTGAGACTCCTTGGTGTGGAACAGTTTGCTTTCACATGGGGGCCTATCCAGTACAGCTGGAATTGACTGTTCCAAAAGTGAAAACATGATAATTTGTTGTGGATTGATACAGACTGCACTGGAACAAGGTGTATGTTCCCAACACCTGCAGTACATTGGTGACATCGTTTTGTGGGGCAACACAGCAGGAGAAAATGTTTGAGAAGAGAATGATCCTGATAATTTTGAAAGCTATTTTTGCTATAAAACAAAGTATGGTAAATGGACCTGCACATGAAAATTCAAATTTTAGGGCTAAAACAACAAGGTAGATGTTTTCATATCTCAAGGGGTGTGATCAATAAAATAACAATGAAAAAACAGAAGTACAAGATTTCTTAGGTGTCATGGATTTTTGGAGAATGCATGCTCCAGGTTATAGTCTGATCTATACTGTTATTAGTCTCCCTCTCTATTTTCTAAGAAGAAAGACTTTAAAAGAGGTGCCAACTCCCACTTTTCTTCCTAAGAAGAAAGACCTTAAAAGGGGTGCTGAGCAGCAGCAAACATTTGAACAAACTAAATGGATGATGATTTGGGCCAGTCCAGACATGACAAGATGTAAAAAGTGTGCTTTATAACCCAGAGAGGGATAATGGCTCATCTGGAACATTTGGCCAAAAGAACCTGGAGAGACTCTAGGCTGGCCTCTAGGGTCTAGAAACGAGGGATATGGGGGCTCTAAAACCTGTTACACTCCAGCTGAGAAAGAATATTAGCAACTTATGAAGGAATTTGAGTCTCTTCAGATATAGTTGATGCTGGAGCACAGGTGATTTTTGCATCTCTTTTCTGGGTTCAGCTGGACATTCAAACTGATGTTTTCATGCACTAAGTGGTTTCACTGATAAAGCAACAGGCTCAGACTGGAAATCCTGAGTGCCTGGGAAATGTGGGTATGGTCTTGGACTGGCCAGAAAGCACATGCTCATGTACCAAACACTTGTGGCACTGAAGAACATGACAACAATGGGCAGGTGGAGCAGGCTGCTAGAACTGAAATGGCTCTGGTGGATCTGGGTTTGGAACATATGGGTGAGCTATTTATAGCTCAATGAGTCTATGACACATCAGGACATTTAGGAAGAGCTAAAATACAAATGGGTTTGTGGTCAAGTGGTAGACTTGGCTACTGGTGGCATTGACAAGCCTTGTCACTTTTTGTATCTTTAGTTGTGTACTTAGATTGGCTTCTTATAAAGTGTAAAGGAAATGTCTTATTACCACCCAAAATCTTAGAAGAGAAATACTGGCTTGATTTATTTTAACAAAATGAGGTGTTAACTTTTGACATCACCTTGAAGGTGAAGACCTCGCATCTTTTATTTTGCTGATGTGCTGGCAGGAAAAGCTGACAAGTTCTGTAAAGTGGAGAGCAGCTAATGACAGCATTGTAGTGGAAGGACTTACTGACATTTGTGACTGCTTTGTCTCAGGAAATTAATGTATGCTCAGGCAAGCCTATTGAGATGCAGTCACTGTCCTAAGGACTGGGATCCAGTTCAGCTGCAGGAAAGTGAGCAATTAAAAAGGAAAACAACAATGAAAAAGAGATTTTGTTTAATGAGTTTGCTTCTTCTAATCCTCTCATCCCAGAGCATGTGTGTGTTTACTGTCCTCCTTGTATTGTATTCCTCTTACTTTTCTTACTTAGAAGTACAGTGGGTGAAGGCATTAGCGGAGAGGAGGATAAAGTCATGTCACTGTGACTTTATTCAATTAATCAAGGAATTCCTAAAAAACTAAAAAAAAAAAGAATATAAATGCCTAGCCTGAAACAAATACCAGTTTCTGCAAAAAATCACAATAAAATAAAAGATACTTTAAAACCAGTAAGGACAGTGGTGGTATCCTGCAGATAATATGTGCTGTGTTTCTTGAAAGGTAGTTGTATTCTCCTAAATGAATGCTTCTAGGTTCATGAGTCATTGCCCTTGGTCACATGGTATTTCATCCTTTTGTCCTTGGTGTATTTTTCCTTTTATTTCTTTTTTTTTCACTTTTTTTTCCCCCTATTTTTTTCTGTTTCTGCAATAGAGATGCTTAAGAATGGTAAAAACACACACACACAAAAGTAGTTTATGTTTGAAAAATATGGTTTGTTTTTTGCTTGGATGTAATTGTGCGAAGGCTAGAAGATCTATAAACTATAAACTGTAGATTATGTAGTGTCCTGTCCTTCTAACCAATGTGCTCTCTCCTCATCTCACCTTCCCTAGCTCCCTTTGTTTGATCTGTCAGTGATTGCTGTTCCAGTGGGGAATTGTCAGATTCATTTTGATCTCCAAGGTCTTTAACAGTGGTGTCTGTGGTACATAATCAACTAATCACTTCCTGGCAGAGGCTTGGTCAGGTGATTGGATCCCTAAAATGCCATTAAGTAAAAATACTGTAAATTAAAAAGGTTGCATTTAGCCAGTATCATTTCTTGAACAGTCTCCAGTGCAGAAGGTATTTCCACTGACAGCAATGGGGATGTGGGGAATAAAATCCAGCCTTCCTTTAAAAATTCAAGTGAGACAGTCTCCAGTTTATAAATATATAGATTTTCATAGTCTTTATTTGTATAAAGGATTCTAATTTTCATTTGATGTGTCCTTGCTCTCAGTGAAGTGACAATTGAAATTGCCTGTCCCTTGCTAGGACACCAGCTCCAGCTGGAAGGACAAACTGTCAGACTGGTGACCTGACTCATGCCATTGGTGCATGTAGGACAGCACAGCACAGCCAGTGACAGTGGCAGTGCCATCTGAAGCCATCCAGTGCTTTGGGGTGACCAGGGTGACCATGGCACTGCTTTCACAGGAGCAGGTGGCCAAAACACTTCCCATGTTACTTTATTAGCTTTGCATTAATATTTATTAATGTTGTCCTCAGGTCTCTTCTGGAAAATACAAGGAGCTTGATATAGAAACAGACGTTTCAGAAATCCAAATATACTAAAGCCTTCCCAAATATGACCTCTATATTTTTCTTTAAACTGCTTATTAGATAAGTGATGATACTTCAATACTGGCAGCATTCCCTATTGTCTTTACAATAGTGATGTCATGGCAACCTTCAGTATTATTTTTAGCAGCTATTGCTCTATTTATAACCCAAGGTTGTCCCATACAAGGGTTGATCAGAGGTGCTTCATGAGCTCTGCATTTTGGAAGGTTTTGATAAGATTCCTTTAAGCAGGCATCTGGTACAAAAGTTAAAACTTAGTGCATCATTTTAATTACGTAATATTTTCTTGATCCAGTGGTGCCTGCAGCTATTTTGTCAGATTTCATAGCTTCTTGAATTGAAGAATTATATCCATGTGTCTAAACAGGATTCTTTGAACCTGGCTAAGTGCCATGAAAATAAGGTGCACCAGAGGACCCTTTTGGTACTTGTGAGGTGCTCCCTGAAATCCCAGGCTCTAGTGCTGGGGATGTAGATCTGGGTCTGGATCTGGATCTGATTTTCTGGTGTGCTGCTGGGGTGGATGGAAGTTTTAACTGGTGTAGCACGTGCTTGCAATTTAACTTGGGTGATCAGTGAGGGAAATAAAATTACTGAAACAGGTTTTTTGTTTGCTTGTTGTTTTTTGGTTTTGGGATAATTTTTGTATTTGTTTTGAAGAAGTGTAAAACTTGAAAAATACAGTGCAAATATAGAGAAGACCTATGTGCATATTTCCAGTTATTAATTTTTTTCTATATATTAGTTAAACTTAACTTCACATCATCCATTCTATCTTTGACAATATAGAAATGGTACTGGGCTGAACTGGCTGGCCATCCATTCACACCTCTCCTCTTTACACTGATGTCTTCAAAAGCATGGAGTTTCCTTTGATCCTGAGCTTTTGGTCTAGGGAAATATGCCTCAGCCCAACATGCAGATATATTGCCAGAGGCAATTCTTTTAATTAGCACTCTCCTCAAGACTAAATACCTTGTCAGGGCATTGCTTTGTGGTTTGCATGGTTTCCTACTAGCTTCCCACACAGTCTGCTTTTTGACTCAGACAGGACTATCACACACAGGCACTCACACATAACCTGGTGGATATGTCATATCCATGACTTACAAACTGTGTGCACCCTCTCAATCTGTGCCAAACAGCAAAAAGACAAAATAGGAGTTTCATTCCTGTTGAAATGGGGGACAAAGGAAACAAAAAGTATTACTTTTCTTCCCCTGTACTCAGCACTGCTTAGGCCATAGCTGGAGTGCTGTGTCCAGTTCTGACCACTGGTTTAAGAAGGATGTTGAGCTGCTGGAGCAGGTCCAGAGAAGGGCAGCAAGGCTGGTGAAGGGTCTGGAGCACAAATACTATGCTATGAGGAGCATCTGAGGGAGCTGGGGGTGTTTAGCCCTTGAGGTCTCTGGTGTCAGGATGACCCCAAGTGTCAGAAACTCTCTTTTTCCCAGCCCCGAGACCCAAGAAGAAGCCAAGATGCATCGGTTCTTCTTTTCAAGGTTGTTTATTTTTTTTATCTAATACATTGTCTTTCTGACCTGCTGACGTTTGTCTGGCAGGTTGGTTCGTTGCACACTGTCCACCCTCAGGGAGGTGTTATCTTTTTATACTAAAGACTACGTGTATTTATTTACAATACTTTTCCAATACCTATCACCTATGTCAGACAGTTTGTCTCTACTCTAAACAAATCCAAAAGTGCCACCATCACAGCAGAAGATGGAGGACAAGAAGAAGGAGAAAGACAGGACATGCCCAGATTCCTCCATCTTGCCTCCTGAACCCCCATTCTAAAAAGTCCAAAATTCTACATTTTCACCCTGAGATAAATTCACTATCATTCTATTCAAACCCTTGTGGCTTGTAACTCCTCACACAAAGTTGGTAATTGTTTCCATGGGTTAAAATTGAAGGCACAGGTGTCTTTGACTCTGTACCAAGGCCTCTGAGCCCCCTGCCAGGGTCTCAGCCCTCCATGGCAGCCAGAGGAATGTCCTGGGTTCTGACATTTAGCCTGGAGAAGAGGAGGCTCAGGTGAGACCTCATCATGCCACACCTCCCTACAGGAGGGTACAGCAGGTCAGTCTCTTCTCCCAGGCAGCAGCAGCAGGACAAGGGGACATTGTCTTAAGCTGCACCAGGGGAGGTTTAGGCTGGATTTCAGGAAGAAAGAGTGACTGGGCATTGGAATGGGCTGCCCAGGGAGGTGATGGAGTCACTGTCCTGGAGATGTTTGAGCAGAGATTGGATGTGGCACTCAGGGCCTTGCTCTGGTTGACAAGGTGGTCTTAGGTCATGGGTTGGACTCAGTGATCTCAAGTGTCTTTTCCAACCTAGTTTATTCTGTGATTCTCTGACAAGTACTAGAGTTTGAATATACCTTCAGCACACCCAAATCATGGCCTGACACAAGCTAAAGTAGAGTTCCTTACCTCAGAGGTGTATCAGATGTGTAGCTTAGCAATTTTATTTTTCTTTCTCCCAGTTATAGACATATATTGCATATATTTTACATCACATTATTGTCATTCCAAAGTCTGAGGATGGTGAATGAAAAATTAATAACCTTTTAGCTCTGGAATGAGATGTTTTTGAAAAACTGTAGTGCTTGAAAGGATAGCCAGAAAAAAACCTCAGTTTAAAATAATCAGTGTAATAAGCCAGTCAGTTGGAAAATTACTAATCAGGAGCAAGCCTTGAGAAATCTAAACCCTAATGCTTATATGAGGAGTTCATGTATCAAAATCCTCTTCACTCCTGCTTCATTAAAGGACACAGTCAAATCTATGAGTGCCATGAAAATTATTGATTAGCACCTCTGGAGAAATTTTTCATTTTGCATCTGAGCTACATATCCCTTTAATGCCCTGTATGTCTCGTATGTCTCAGAAAGGGGAATTGTTAAAAGCCCTGACATGGGTCTTCCTCAGAGACTGTGCTTGACTGCTGTCAAACAACAACTAAAATGTTGCTTCTGAATGTGTTAATGAAAAAAATTTAATCTTTATCCTCTCATTGATCCTATAGAAAATTTCCAGGCAGCCTGGCAGATTGCCAAAAGTACATTTGCAGAGGAGGAGATGGGGGGAAGGAAGGGCAAAAAATAATTGAAAATCTGTCCAAAAGCTGTAAAAGTCCTTGGATTGCCTCTGCTATAATCAGGGAAATGTTAAGGATCTACACTTGTGTATTAAATAGAGCTGGTTTGGAAACTTACTTCCTTGAGTGAGGCATGACCTCCTGAAGTCTTTCCAACCTGAATTATTCTGTGATTCAATAAGCACATGAGATGTACTGTGTAAATGGCTGTAATGCTTCAAAATCTTGATCTGACTGTTGTGGCCTATTAGGTGCCATGACTGTCAGCATTTTCTTTAAAAGAATATCTTCCATTCATTAATATTTAAATTATTCATATTCCCTCAGAAGCTTCCCTTCTGGGACTTTATTTAAGCCATAGGAGGGGTCAAAAAAAGAGAAATCTGAATTCTGCTCTCATCTATCTAGGGTTCTTGTCTTTTTGGCCTGTGCTTTTACAGAAATGAGCTGTGCTGACCCTGGAAATCTGCCATTTCATAAAATGAGAAGAAAAAAAATCAATTTCCCATACAAGAGCAGCAAGAGAGTTAATTAAAATTTGCCTTGAGATTCTTGCACATAATATGTTATTTACTTTTTTCTCCTTATACTTTTCATAATATTATCATTCTGTCCTCAGGCTTAATTAGACTTCTTACCTCTCTTAATTACTGCTTTGATCTGGCTTTTAGAGAGTTTTCCTGAAGATGGAGCCAAATGATGTCATTGGAAAGATTCCAGTTGATATCAGTCGATTTCAAACTTTGCATGGACCCCAAGATGCTGACTAAAATGAAATCACCCATTCATGGATTTGTTAAGTAAAATAATTATGAGTTAATTATAATATGTCTTTAATTATACAATAATTATACAATGTCTTTATATATGTGTTATTTAGGTGATGACCTGAAAAAACCATGTCTGAGGTCCAGGGAACGGTCGAGTTTTCTGTGGAGCTACACAAATTCCATAATGTGGACCTCTTCCAGAGGGGGTGAGTTGATGTTTCCATTAATATGCAGCTGACAACAGAGGAGCAACCTACAGAAAAGAGTGAAATTGCAAAACAGGTTCTTTTCTGCCAAGTGCAGTTATATTTCATGCAATCTCCAGGGCAGAGAAGGATGTCATTGGGCTTTCATTGCTGTCAAGGAAGATCAATGTACATTACTTTCACTATAAACTCAGACTGACTGACTTGTTTTTGCAATACAATGTTGTAATGCTCCAAATTATTTTAAGCCCTTGTTCAGATATAAGTACGATGGCTGTTTTAAATGCTTCTGGGCTGAATTTGAGTCTCTGTGGTAAATGCTAGCTGCATTGAATTATAATGCAAACAATTTCATTTTAGGGCCATAAATCCAATGACTACATTCTTTTAATGAAAGTTAGGGAATCCCACCATTTCAGAAGGGAAAATGAATACTTATATTTGTCAAAAGCTCTGTTTCTGGTGGCCACACTGATTTTTCACATCTCGATAAATTAGGAGAAGATGTGCAGCTTTGGTCTAGTTAAACTTTTGCCTCAATTATTTTTGCACCACTCTTCCTAGTAGATTTTTAAAAACCTGATGGCTGTGAAGAGACCTGGCCAGGTGTGAATTGTTGCTCAGCTTGCAAATTGCACCCCACAGGTGTTCTTCAGTAAAAAAAAATAGACAAAGAAGCACTTTTGGGGGAGACCAGGCCACTCAGGTCAAAAGAATGTGCTTCATGGAAAACAGTGGCTCTAGAGGAATACTATTTTCTTTCACCTACCACAACTGATATTTACAGAACATTAAATATTCTCTTTCAAGCCTTAGCTTGGCACTAGGGTGGTTTACAGCTGATTTGTCTATCTCAAGCACCATTTCCCTCACAAAAAACAGAATTGTTTCAGGTATTGGGATGGATTAGGTAGAGCTGCTCCACCAGTATAGAAGCATTTTGTTATTTGATTTGCTTTGATGAACAGTGTGGGAAAAATGCTGGGAACTTGAATGAAGGAAACACAGCTTTATTTGGTTTTAACAGCTGGCATCTGTCATTCTGTTGTTCCCTCCAAGAGAATATCCACCAACTTTATGTTAGAGAACATTCTGACTATGTAAAATACTGGTGTCAAACTGAAAAAGAAACCTCTATGCTTGAGCTGTTTGGTTTATCCAAGCTATTTAAAAAAAAAAAAAAAAAAAACAAAAAAAAACCAAACCAAAAAAAAAAACAAAAAAAAACCAAAAAAACCCCTCATGTGCATTCTAGTCCTTATGATAATGAAAGGAAGAATCTAACTATAGATTTTTTTTTTCCCCCTGGTTTCTGGTGAATACTGTAATGTCTTTGATCTTCCTCACAACTGAAAATCCACTCCCATCTGTGGGCTGTTCTGAGGTTAGCCAGGAATCTTTCCATGTTCCAGTGTGATGACCTGCCTGCTTTTTTCTTTTATGGGTCTGATTTTGCATTCAATCATTTTTGTAGAATGCTTTCCTTGGCTTTGACAGTCAGATCAAATCTCTGGTGTGGGGGTAAGCCTAGCACTAACACAGATAATATATTCAGCTGTCACACTAATGAGTTCCTAATTACCTTTGCTTTTTTCCCCACTGGTACTTACCTTGCTTTACTGATTAATATTCCAAACACATGATACTACAGGTTATACTGCATTAAACTGTTTGCAATAATTTTTCTTTTTGTGTATCCCGCACAATATTACATTTGTTTTCCTTCCATCATTTTAGCCTTTGCATTTCCAGCAAAACCCTTGTGTCTCATATTTGCTGGTCACTATCTTCTGGCTGATTTCATCTGCTCTGCAGGCCCTTTCACTGTAGCATGAACATGTGAAAAGAAAGAGTGGGTGAGGTTGCCAAATTCCATTTTAACTTTGGGATACTTTTCTTTTGACATTTTTATATTGCCGTTGTTGATATTGGCTATAGACATCTGGGATATCTTGGTTTTACATGGTCTCCACAGATGAGAGTGTGAAAGAATTAAGAATGATGAGTATTTTCTATTTAGCTAACATCTTTTTCTTCTCTGAGTGACTTGTAAATTGAATCAATATCATTCTGTCCTGATGAAGGTCGGAAAGGTGATTTATGACGTGTTGTCTATCAGAAAAGCAGAGAAATTGAAATTCATCTTATTTTCTGTGGGAACTCAACATGCTGTGGTATTTTTACCTCAAAAGCATGAACAAAAAAAAAGAGCCTTAATAATAATTTATATAATCTATTTTTCCTCCTAACATTTCGGTACAAAAACAAAATAAAAAATCATAACAAACCCCCTGAATATGCCCACAAATACAGAATAGCCCTACTCCTGTATGCCTAACTGACAAGGCTGAAATTTCTGGTTTGGAACTTGGCAGCTGCAGAAATAAGGGCAATATTTCCCAAACCACTTAGTCTTGGCTAACAGTCCTTCTGAAAGCATTGCCCTTTGGGAGAGGGTGGCTGTGCCAACCACGAGTCTTTTCAAGAGGAGCACTCCACTCAAATAAAAGAATGAATAAATCAAGATGATTTAGGGAGAATCAGCCCTTCTGGAACCACTGGGTGACAGTTAATCAAGCTTGATTAAGGACATGATCTGCTGTCCATAAGTCACAAAGTGCTTTAAAGTGTTAGGCTGCTGGTAATGGCCCTGTTCTATTTTTGATTTTACTGGATGCTCTTCTGAAATCTGTATGCATGCAGAGCCAGTTGTCCCTTCTACCTCCCCATGAGAAATGGAAGCTTCTTAAACTATTTGAACTACAACTTGTGCTATTTGAATCATGTTTCTTTACCTGTATGAATAGTTATTATACAAAAATAAGGACTCTTTTTTTTTTTTTTTTTTGGTGAGCATTTGTTATGGTTTTATGTTTTTGGCAAATATATATCAGGAACAGTCAGTAAATTATGTGTTGCAGGTAGTTTGGTCAGTTACTGTTAAATATATCTTCTTCTGGAGCACAAATATAACAATGTCAGCATTTATAGTCATCAAAAGTTAAATGCTGTAGGTGATGCTACATGGAGAGAAAACCTTTTTTTTGGTCAAACCAAAGGATTTGCAATGCTGCTTGATGCCTGAGTTCTAAAGGCTGAGAAATGAGTAATGCAATTTCTGGAAGGATAAACATTTTTGAGCTTTCCGTCTTTAATTCTTTCTATCATGTGCTGCTTAATAACTGGTGACATTTTCTCTAGTGAAATTAGCTAACTGATTCTGATTTTCCTTAATAGAGTAGGAAATAAAATTATCCCTGACTGCCGGAGATCAATTAATTGATTTGTCTGGTTCTGTCAGAAGCAATCCTTCTGCACCTTTTTTTCTTAAAGCTTTTCAAAATCTATTTGACTGACGAAAAAAAAAATAACTCCACATCTACTGCATCCACAGGGTGAGTAATATTTGGAGTTTGTGAGGAAAGAGAGGGCACCAAGAAGGTGAAATAGTGACTGATCTGTGGTAGGATTCTGGCAACAATGTATTATAAAACTAGGACCAGGTAAGTCACTGGTCACTGTTCGCAGGGCTGAATCAACTGCTTATCAGTCTTCTCAATCCTCAGATTCCAGGCTGCAATTTCTAAGTGTCTGACACTTACACTGGTGGTTTATGTGTGTGAGGGGTGGTGGTGATTAAAAATGAGTGGGAGAATGAAGTCCAGTTTCGTCTAAAAGGAAGGCACCATTGCCCTGGAGAAAAGATGAGTTGTTTCAGAGCTTGAAAAACCCTAGAAGGATCAGGCCAGGGATCAATAGCATTCAGAGCTGCTGGAAAGAAGGTCCTCTGACTTAATAGATTAAGCTTTTGAGTGGCAAAACATCCTTGCTAACTACCTGATGGACACCTGGGTTTCAGTGTACTTAGCCATGAAGTCATTCCTTTAGGGACAAAATGCAGCAGCTCCTTTTCCCAACAAACTGGGGTTCAGCAATCCATCAGTGTCTCTCTCATCAGATGAGTACCTGAAAAATACATATTGTGTTCCGAGCTTCAGACCTTATTTCTCAAAGCCTTTGAGGGACAGTGTCAGAATAAATATATCATCATATAGTTTGAAAGTGTAGGACAGAAGTAAATCTTGTTACTTTGTTCATAAAAATATGCCTTTCTTCAGACTTCTTACCTGTAATGAAACACAAATCACTTTTGGACTGTAAATCTGTCATTTTGAAAATATTTACCTAGTGCATTTATGATGCATGAATTCTCTTTATTATAAATGAAGAAAGAAAAGGGGGAAAAATAAAAGGAAGAGGACTTGTAAGCATTGTAAAGTGATGGAATCCTTTTTAGAATAATGAGTGCTGTCCCTTGGAACAGATGCATTGACAGAACTGACTTTTTTCTTGCCATGATGCCATATTATCTTTACTTTAAGGCAGCATCCAATATTCCAAAAAGAAATTAAAAAAAGAAAAAAAGAAAAAAAAAAGCATAAAAAAGAGAAAGCATAAAACCCTTCAGGAATCTGCCATGGTCATGCAGTGATATTTGAGAACCTTGTATACTGAACTGACAAGATGGAGCTTAGTTTAGCACAAATCTAAAGTCATGAAAGTAGCTGCAGTGCAGGTGTGCATGAAGCTAAAGATCAGTGTCCTGAACTGTAGCAAATGGCAGCTCCATGAAAATCATGAGTGATGGGTTATTGTCATGACAGCTGGTGAAGTCAATTTTCTCATTTGGTTAATGAGTATAGCCATCTTTAATTTCTACGGACTCTGTGTCTGCTGAAGAGAACTGGGGAGTCCTGTGCCAGTGGTAGGGGAAAACTTTGAAAATAAATGGACTAGAGCCTCAGAGGTGAGGCTGTTCTGCAGGTGAAGAGCAGCATCTCAGCAAACTCCACTGACAGGTAATTGATTGGTCAGTGGAAAGCAGGGTGCTCTTGAATCTGGAAATTATCTTTCTCCTTCAAATGAGCAATACTCTGGCTCACCCAACCCTAAATACATTAGGTAGCCACTTGGTCACCTATAGACAACTGAGTTAGAGGCCAGCTTCACCTCTGCTAAGAGGTTGTCTAACCAAAGCGGTATCACAGAATTTGTACAAATTCAGAAATAAGGGGCCTGGATAGACACTGCTCAAGGCCTTGGGATAAGGCTTTACATGTTAGTTTGTGATTGTTTCCCACACTCTGTTCCAAGCAACCATTACCACAGAGTAAAAACCAGGCCTGTGCAGTGTCAGAGGGAAAATTCTGGACAACACAGTGATTTGGAACAAATACATGTTGGAGAGCCCAGAAATGTTACAGCAATTTGAGAGCTTCTGAGAACTCCAAATGTCGTCTTGCCATTCCTCAACCCATATGGTCCAGCCTCACCACTTGTTCTGCTCCCATTTGGCACCCGTGTCACACAACATGAGTTGACTGAGTCATATGTTGAGAAAGTGTGTGCTCAGTTTGCTTCAGCCACCCTTCACACATGGGATAGCAACTGTTTCTCTCTTGGTCATGAACACTAGTGTGATAACTAGTCATTAAAACAGCTTACTTCAAAGTGCACACTGCACAGCATTCAGCAAATTGGCCTTTATTCATGGGCACAGCAGAGGAAAAAAAATAAATATGCTCTAGGGAATCAATACATTCCCTTCCTATCTTTCTTTCTGATCCAGGTCTTGTTAGAATAGTCTCTGGTTTTCCCCACCTGCAGAAAATAAACAACTAGGACTTAAGAAAGACATTTTGAATGATCAGTAAATGCTGAAATTGCAAAGCAATTTCTGATCCAAAGATAAAAGGTGGTGATAGTTACAGAGAGAACAGTTTGGTATAGATGCTCTGGCATCCAGGTGGAAAGCTTTGTACACACCAGGAAAATTCATAAATCAAAGGTAAGGATACAGAGAGAGAAGGCATTCTGCTTGCTCCTGGAATACAAACATTAAAATATATCATATAGACAGTGCTAGCCAAGAGGAATGTCAGGCAAACAGATGGGATCCACTCTCCTAGGAAATAAAATGCAAGCTGTGATGTTAGATTAAAGTCTTGGGCAAAAAAATGGAGTTAAAAAGAGAAGAAAAAAGTGAAATGAAACTTCTGGGATTTAGCCAGCTTTTAATGCTCATCAGCCATTAACCTGGAAGACAGTTCATTCTATCATCTGTAACATTAAAAATTGACTATTATAAGATTTTCTTCAAAGCTCTTGATGTGTAATTTGGCACTGCTTTTCTTAATTTTATGAGTTCAATTCATAAAATAAAAAAATATTTCTATAAGCAGAGATCTTAAATTTAAAGTGTCATCCCCTAGAGTATCACCAAGTGGCTTTGATCCCTCTTGAGTTCTGCTAATCAAATGTATTAACCTAATGGACTACATGCATGTCTTTGAGGTGAATTTCTACTTGAACCAATAGATTTTATACAAAAAAGTAGCTTCTCTTTGTTCAAAGGTCTTTTAGAAGTAGCTATGATCTTCATTGATGCACTTGAATCTGTTTCACCCTCTATGTCCCCAGTGAATTGATGACAGAAGCCCCATAAATTCTTACAGCCATTGTGTCATTGAGCGCAGCATTGAAATTGAGTTCCTCTGGGATGTGAGACACTTGTTGAGGAACTGCACAGAGTGACATCAAGACTTAAGGCATGAAGCATTGCATAATGCTGAAAAGCAGAATCCAATTTTATTAGCAAACCACATTGCTCAACTGAAATCACATATTAGTAATAATCAAGTCAACCTGTTTTGTGCTGTAAGCTAAACAGGTGAATAACTGGAGACCATCATCCTGATGAAAAATCACTAAAACAATGTTTACTTCATGGGTTAAAACTGAGTGCAGAAAGAAGCTGCAGATCTTTGTTGTTTCTGTGCTGAGGAAGACTATGGTCATACTCATCCTAGAGTCAGGGAATCGTTCATGCTGGAAGGGAATTTCTGTGATCTTCAACCCAATACCTGCTTAAAGCAGGAATTATTGAATTCAGACCAAATTACTCAAGGTTGTGTCCAGTCCCATCTTGAAAATTTCCAAGGACAGAGATTCCCTAGATTGCACAACAAATTTCAGAGCTTGAGTATAATCAAAGGATTTTACTTTTTCCCTTGCAAGGACTTGGTCTAGCTGTCCTCCCAAGAGCTTGTCCTGTATTTAAAGACAGGATTTGCTGCTGGTGGTCACTCTGTGTTTTCCCTAGGGATATACACAGAGTGTGCCACAGAGCCATGGAATGGTTTGGGTTGGAAGGGACCTTAAAGACCATCTATTTCCAATCCCACAATGTGACAATGTGATAACAAATTCCAAATACAGGTAACTTCAGTTGCCTCTATTAGCTGTTGTTTGCAGAGTGCTTTGGAGAGGAAAAATGCCAGAAGAACTAAAAACACCACAATCACCCTCACATGAAAACTTGGAGAATAAATTCTCATTCCCTAAAAAATTGCACTCAAAGAACACAGTGGGTTTTTTGAAGCATTTCATAGTTATTTTATTACCAGACCTTCTCATTCACTTATGTCTGGCACTCTCTGTTGTTAAGAATAATTGCCCTGACACAGGCTGTGCTGATGCCATGTTCCTGGCTTGTTCTAGTTAAGATCAGCGCTTTAAAACTGTTTCACTTCACTTGTTCTTAAGTAATAAAATGTTGCAGCACATACACATAAATCCATTAACAAGCCTGAGGCCTCAGGCTTCCTTCCACAGCATACACTACAGAGAGCTGAGTGATTCCCAGCAGCAGACATGGGCCCATCTGTAACTCTCTGAGCTAGGAACTCTAGTCAACATCTCAGGTATAGTTTTTGTATAAATATAAATCATGTTAGGTGAGATTGAAGCTACTTTCTGACATAATTCACTCAGAAAGTCATCAAGGCAACAAGGTAAAGTCATTTGAACTGGGGTGATGTTTGCTTTCTGCAGAGGAGACAGTTGGTGGATGTTAAAGGGCAAAGGTTTAATTTTTGCCTAGCCAAATGCAACATTTAGCCCAATTTGGGGCTTTTTCCTTTTTTTTTTTTATGTAAGGGATTGCAAAGAACATTCTTTCTTTCCACTCCCATATCACTGATTGACAGCAATGAATTGTTTAATAAGTGAATGGAACCTGGATTTAGTATTTTTGAAATATATATATTTTTTAAGCTGTTACATATCTATTTGTTTTTCAAGCTTTGGGGTACAACCTGCCATGGTTTTCATAGCAACTATGAGTATTCAAAGCTTAATTGTAAATAGTACAAGACTTTCTTGCCTCACTCCAGAAAATATGGTTTTAAAAGAAAGGGAAAGGATGGGCATATAAAACATAGACATTACCAAAGACTCAACTACAAACTCTTTAGTTTAAAACATGTACATAATATGCCCATAAACACACCAGGTGAAAAGTTTTGGGTTTTTTTTAATCCCATTCTGTATGAGATTTTTATATGATACTCATCACTAACATCTGAGTAGCCCTCAGAAGTGTTAGATGAAGAAATAAACCCCACAGGAGTATTTTCTCTCCCTGTTACGTCCACATTATTTTCAGAGAGGAGGCACTGCCTAATGTCCAGGAGATGTGGTTTACCTCTATTTTCCTGTCCCATATTTGAAGCAATATTGTCCCTTGGCAATCCTGTTCTTACAATTCATTGCACTTTTGTAATGTGCATTTTAATGTAACTAAAGCTGAAATAAGTATCTAACTGTTTCTATTTGTTGGGATGAGTAGTGAGTTTGGGAAATTACCCGAGGTGGGCTTGAATGACCTTTTAGCTCATCAACTATTATCTACAAACATAGGAGTAGTAATGATATCTCAGAAGATTGTTCTTTATAGGGTGCAATTACAAATGCTCAGATGCTATGATAGTAGAAAATATTACTGTGTTATGGGAGGGCTTTGTTCTGACTTTCATTTATCAGATTTCTTTGTGTTCAGCTGAAAATATCCCAAAGTCTAATTTTCAGAATAGAAAACTGGACACAATCTCTTGATCAGATCCTTTTAAGATGGCTTATGCTGTCAACTCAAAATAATTATTCTTTTTTAGACATGCAATCTTTTAGAGTTTTCTTGCTGTATTAACTGGTTTTGGAACTGTTTAAACCTATGGATTCAATTAAGCTACATGGTGTATATGCTGCAGAGAGGGTGCACTCAAGATGCAATGGAAAACCCAGTTGTCCTTTATCCTTCATTAATGGAGTTCAGAATATTGTGTGTCTGGATGGGAAGATCTCTTTCAGCACTTTAATTACTTAATGTGCTTGCTGCAACAAAAGTACATTAACAAACACTAATCAATTTCTCCCATCAATCCACGTCCACTTTGTTACAGTGGAACATTAATTCATTTGTGGGGATAACATCTGCCAATAAAAGGTATTACAAATAAAATGCAGCTTAAAAATGAACTGTTGTTTAGTAATCTCTTGTTCCTGTTTGGCCATGCATGATAAATCTTTATAAGGATGTCTGGCAACAAATGAGAAGTCAGTTTATAATGTGACTTTTTGGAGTGTTGTCTGCAACCAAAACTCACCACAAATATTGAGAAAGCTGTGGATTTTTAATTGATTTTGTAATTTTTTTTTGTTGATCTGTTTAAAGTAATCTCTCCGTTTAGCTCTTTCCAGGACTCACATGTCCTTCTCACAAGATAAACTCTGTGAAGCAGTGGAAAGAGATAAATTGATGCAATAGACCCATGAGAGCTTGAGGAAAGGACAGGGTGTGAAGATTCTTAAAGAGAAACAGCCCTGGGTAGCTCAATCACTTAAAAGTTTATAAAGTATAAAGAAAATGCTAAATCATGGAATGGCTTGGGACTTTCAAGCTCATCTTTTTGAAACTGCCCTGCCATGGACAGGGACACCCTCCACTGGGCCAGGTTGCTCCAATCCTGGCCTTGGACACTTCCAGGGATGAGGCATCCACAGCTTCTCTGGGCAAGCTGTGCCATGGCCTCACCACCCTCTGAGTGAAGAATTTCTTCATAATACCTGATCTAAACCTCTCCTCTTTAGTTTAAAATCCCATATCCTGTCACTATCTGCTGGTGTGTAAAATCCCTCACTCTCTTATAAGCCCCCTTTAGGTACTGGAAGGCTGCAGAGGGGTCTCCTGGAGCCTTGTCTTCTCAAGGATGAATTTCTATTCTATCATATAGCCAGTAAAAAATTAAAATTAGAATTTCCTCCTGTTCTCAGGTCCTAATGCTTCCTTCATTGGAAGCAATTCTGGATTACTCTTGATGTGCTGCTCTAGTTCAGGACTCTGCAGAACTTAGATGATGGTCAAGCCTGTTAGGATGGTCCAGTCCCAAGATTAGCCTGGTGGCAGATAATATCCTTTATTTTTCAAGATTCTCGTCTAACCAAATTAGCAAGGTACAAAATCCACTGAGTTCAGGCACTGAAAAATTAAGGATAGTAGAAAAACTGTTAAAGGGATCCAGTGAGATTTTCATTCTCTAAGGCGGATGGCAAATCCATAAATGACCTGCATGGCCAGATTGACTGAAGCCTCACTGTGGTGGCTGAGGTGGATGTGTCAGGAAGGACCTGGACAGGCTGGAACAGCAGACAACAGCAACTGTGTGAAGTTTGGCAGGGTCCTAGCCCTGGGATGACACAACCAAAGACCTGACCTCTGAGGAATGACAGGAGACCTCTTCTGACTGAAGGTTCATCTCCCTGGGGAGGAGAAGGCTCAGGGGGATTCTCACCACAGTGAGATACTTACCCAATTAGTATTCCAGGGAAACCATGAAGAGGACACTGTCTCTTCATGAGAAGCCTCATGGAGAAGACAAAGGGCAATTTACACCAGAAAAGGTTTCATCCCTGAGAATAAAGAAAATTTTTCAGTGAGAATAATCATTAACTGGAACAACCTCAGGGGTTGGGTCATTGTAGAGTCCCCATCTCTGGATATTTTCTAGATGTGACTGGTCTAGAAAAGGCTGCTGGATGATCTCCTGGCTTCCATTCCCATGAAAGGCTGAATTGGATTATCTTTTGAGGTCACTTCCATTCTAGGCTTTTCTATGACTCTGTCATTCTATGGAGAGTGTTTTTTCACAGATTCTGGTAGAAGATAAGTGTGGGTTTCACTTCTAGCTGTTTTGGAAATAAGCCCCCCTCATACCAAGAGCAGATTTGCAAACAACTTTGAGGCTTTACTGCTGCAAAGATAAGTGCCTGCAAACTCTTGGTGTTTCCAGAGTTTGGTGGCAGCTCAGGTGGACACATCATCATTTATCTCTACTGTGTTGTTCAGTATTGCTCTATTTTTTCATCTGTGAATAATTTCTTCTGGGAAAAAATTTCTGAAACATAAGGTTTTGTGAATTCTTATATTATTAATATTTCTAGGATTAGCGCAAAATGAGATCAGAGCTTGAGAAGAGGGGACAGATTCATGATACAATTGGGAATGAAAACTCTTTTCACCTCTCTGTATAGATTTTCTGTATAAGACTGAGGACTCATATTGACAAAAAAACGTTGTGAAGAGATTTTAGTGTTTTAGTGTAGTTGTTAGTGCTGAATCCATTCAGCAGAAAATGGGATTTCCATCTCTAGAGCTGTCAGGCTTGTGCCAGCACTGAGTGTGCTTTCAGAAGAGAGTATTCATCCCTGGTAGAGGGGAAAGTGTCCCCTCAATGCTGCCAGCCCCCTGGCATTGTGCAGCCCTTCAATGAGAAACATGGGTGAACTGGTAAAATCCCACATTTAGCAATGGGTTTTGTTTGAGTGAGTGGGTAGACATAGAGATGAGATGCCCCATTTCTTGAGAAAATTTAGGAAAGGAAATGTGATGCAGACATTGTATCACAAATCTATCTCTTGAAACTGTTTTTTGGAAAGTAAAAGCTGGAGGGTCCCTGTGCAGGTTCTGGAAGCAGGGACAGCAAGGAGGGGCTCTGTGGGGAGAGCCTGGGGCTGCACAATGCCAGACACAGACAGTCCCTGGGGCAAGGAGGAGATGGAAATGAAGGAGCAAGAGGAGCAAGGTTGAGATTGGGAAAAAGGCAGGAAAAGGAGTCAGAAATCAAAGAATATGGCTGGCTGAGTCTAAAAAAAAAACAAAAAACCAAAAACTAAAAAAAAAAAAAAAAAAACCCGAGTTGATGCAGGGAAAAAGGTTTATTTTTGTTTGTCATCAGCCTACTCTGCTTTTAAATCTAAATAAATAATTTTCCCCAACCATATCTGTTTACCCTGTGATAGTAAGTGCTCTATCTTTATCATGAGCCAAGAACACTTTTTCTTTTCATTTCTCTTGCTGTTCTTTTGAGGCAGAGGAGTGAGGAAGCTGGCAGCTGACCCAGGCCAAGCCAGAGCACCCAGGTCCATCTCCAGGTGTGCACTCTCTGACCAAAGCTGACTGATGGTGGAAGTCCTGTGCTTTTCCTGCATCTCTGTCACTTCAGCTGTAATATCTCCTAATTTATACTGATCAAATGATCTCTATATGGTTCTATTTTTTTTCTAATAAGGCTGCAATCTCTCTTTTGTCACTACTGCTTCCTGCTCTGCCTCCAACAGTTCCTTTAGCACTTAATCAGAGCTGCCTTCTGTAGGTAGCCATGCCTTGTATCATCCAATTTAAACTGTAAGCAGACATCTGAATCTTGTTATTGTACTGTTGCTCTTGTAATCTTTCTTCATTTTCCTTTAATTCTCTTACCACTTTCTTAATTCTTTGTAGTTGTTTTTCCAACCAGCTTACAGTCCCTAAGACCTCATTACTTCTATTCTCCAGTTCTTGCATCTGTGCTACCAGTTTTTCTATTTCTTTGTCAGAGGCTGTAAATTCTTGATGGTTTTGTTCCTTTCCTAATAAAAAACTTATTATATTCATCAATTCTTTATTTTATTTCTGCTTGCAAAAATTATACCTCATACTCTGTAAGCATTCCAGAAGTCTTTGATGTTACTCCTAAGTTTTAACTGTTCTTCCTATTCCTTAATTTCTTGCACCCTATTAAATTTTCCTTTTAAAAGCTGGTTTATTCATCAATGGCCACTGTTTTTCAAGGACTGAAATTTGCCTTCTCAGATATACAGGCTCCAATAATTATTTAGCTAAGTCCTGGTTTCTATGCAGTTGTTCTCCATGTTCTACATCTTGTTTTATCATTTGAGAGGCCAAGCTCAAATGGTTCTTTCCTCCCTGACACTAAAACTCTAATATGTCCTGCACTAAACATTCTACTTCAAGTCCTAGAAAATAATTATAATAGGAGCAGAGGTGTTACAGTTTTGTGGCACATCACCTTCTTTTCTTATGGAGTTGTACAGGCTGTGCAAAACACCAAAAAATTATGTTTTGTACAAACATGTAGTTTTTTCTCCACATTCTATTCTGACACTGAAAAGTGTCCACATTTCCTAGTTGCTCTTTGAGTGGTTTTTTTTCTGATTTTCTAATGATTTTTTCTTTTTCTGTACTGATTTTTTTCAGATGCCGATTTCTGATTCTGGGGTTTTTAGTCTCAGAATAGGAAATGCTGTTTGTTTGTTTGTTTTTCAGTTTCATTCTTTGTACATGTATGACACAGACACATGAATCTCTGTTTACATCTCACAGGGGTTACCCTCATAAATAAATCTGTCTGTCTGAATTAAGAACATAATTTTGAGAATAAATGGACCATTGCAATCCCTTTCTCTTTAATGGGAGGACATTGAGCTGTAATGAGTTCTAGGAATCAGAATCCAGAAGAGAATAGGATCAAATTCCTCTCTGAAACTCACAGGAGACATATTAGGAAATTTTCACATTTTCATCTTAGGCAATGACTGTTGGTGTTCAAGAAGTGGATGATGCTCTCATTCATGTGGATTAGTTTTAGTTAGTCCTGTGAGAGACTTGGACTCAATGATTGCTTGAACCCAGCCATGGGTCCCTTCCAGCTTGAGATTTTTTTATTATTCTGTGAGTTGAATTAAAAAAAACAAACTCCCATCAAAATACCCCATAACAAGTAAAGCTGCATTTCAGCAAAAACCACTGAAACAAAATTTCTGTTTTCTCACCTTAAGAATTAAGCTGGACCCAGACAGAAATGCTGAATTTTGTATTTCTCTTTGCTGTGCTACTGATCAGGCCCCCCTGGGCTCAGTTTCACATAGCTCTGCATTCCCTTGGGAATGTGCTGTGTGCTCTTGCCTGATGCTCCCACCTTGCCCCTGATGATGCACCTGAGCAGAGCCCAGGCCTGACGTGCTGGGTCAGGGCTGGGAAGAAGAGCCTGTGTCCCCAGACTGCTCTGGGACAGAGCTGCCAGTGAGTGTGAATCCCCTTGGCCTCCAGCAAATGCCAGGCCTCATGGAGGCTCTTTCCAACTGCAGTAAGGTAAAGTTGCTCCTCTTTTTGCTGAAGACTGGAATTGAGTCCAGTGATGGCAGATCAATAACAGAGCAGTGTCTGTCTGGGATCATGGACCTGGAGACCTTCCTGCAATTGCGAGAGGTGCAGGCATAGCCATGAGACAAAACGAGTCACTCAACTTGACCTATCTGCACAGCTTTGTTCCACCACAGCAAGTGGTCAGCCTGGTGTTTGAGCTGGCCAATTTAGTGGCAGTAGAATTTAGGGATCTGCTGGATGACCCAAGTAAAGTGACTTGTCCTGGGATCGTGATTCACTGTGTGTCACGTCACACTGCATCTCCACTGTGCTCATTTCCCTAAGCCTGCTTCTTTTGGAATCTAATTCAGGGTCAATGGCTAGAAGATACTCAGTTTTTGTATTCATTTGGGATTAGAAAATCAGGCTGTGAATAAAGTGAAAGTCTCTCCTTGGTCTGCTGGATTAGACGTTGTGTCCCCAGTAGTTTGCATCTTTGTTTCAAGGTAATTTTGGCTTTCAAATTTCTGAGAAGTTCTGAGAAATGAAAAACAGTTTTACAATTTTTAAAGCAACAGCTTCTGAGAAGTCATTTCATGCCTATCATTTTCATTTTTCTCCTGTTTCCAGGACTGGGATACAAAACAAAATGTAGTGTAGATAACCCCATCTCCAAACCTGTTTATCCATTTCACTCCACAAGTACAGAAGCACTTTAGAAATCTCGTGAGACATGATGTTTGTCTTATTCTGCTAAAGAAAATATATGCAATATAAGGGTTTGACTTGAACTTCAGGAATATTCAGCTAATTTTATATAGATTAAATGATTTTTAGAATCTCTTGATTGCACACAGAACAGGTGAGGGTTAATTCTCTCTCTCATATAATCAGAATGTAAGTTTTTCCAGGTGCTTCAGTTAGAAAAGCACAAAATCTCTCATCTTTAGCTCTTCATATGATATAAGAACAGATTGGAAAAGGTTGCTACTTGACTGTGAGACTAAATTAAATTATGTTCTCAAGGTTTCCTATTGCTTTTGAGACAAGAATATAAGTGCTTCTATCCTTATTGGAGTCCTAATTTTTCTGCCCTTTCCTTTCACTGCCTTTCTTTTCTAACACTAAAGCACATTTCTATCGTTTTACTCTTTATTCACCATTCTACTGCCCACTCCTCTTCACCCCTACCTTGCTATGATGACTGAAAGGGAAGTAAAGGGCAAATTGCTCTAAAAGTATGAATATGGGACTAAATAAAAGACAGCATTGCTACCTTGATGAGAATAAAAGGGCAAGAGCCCCTGAGGTGAGCATAAAAGGAGATGTAAAGAGAGCTGGTTGGTGTAATTGTCGGAGAGCTGCAGGGTTTCATGGGCTGGAGATTTTATGGCTTGTGGGATTGCAAGTTTCTGCAGAGGAGGGATGATCCGATGAAACTACAAGAAGCTGGATGCATAAAAACAATCAAGGTTGTGGCTTACCTGGATCCAAATGAAATCCTTGCCTGAAAAGCATCAAGTGCCAAGTGTAGGCTCTCCTTTGGTGTGCACTGAAATACTTTAGTGGCTCTTCTGCCAGAAGTTGGGTAGATTTTTTCTAATTATGCCCAGAGCACTGCATTCTTGAGAACTTCCACCCCTAAATCCTGGATTCAGGACAAAAGTATCCATGTTTGATCCAGGGTTATGCTGAGAACCTTCTGAAGATATTGAGAGCCCATGTGTACTGTTTGCCTGGATGAGATGGAATCACACCAAGCACTTCTCAAGCCTGCAGAAAGAGGCAGCATCTTGTTTTAAAGCAGGATTTTCTATCATAATAGAAATAAGAAAAAATAAAAAAAAGTTTGCCATACCTTTTCAATAGAACAATTTAATCTTCTCTGCATGATGGAGAGTCCTGGTAGGTGAAAACATTGCTTTCATAGACCCACTTTGTCTTTTCCTGAGAGACCAGTTTGTTACTGCACTGCAGGGAGGGTATGGCTGACTGTCCCCACACTATTAATTTTAGACCTACCTTCATCAAAAGTTAAAGAGCTTGAGAATAATGCTGGGATGAGAATTATCAAAACTTGATGTGATAAATGGTTGTGGAGTCTGAATTGGAGCACTGCAGCTGTGTTTGACCTGCCCTGGCACAGCAGCAGCTCTGGGCATCACAGAGGGAGTTTCCAGACAGACCTGTCACTGTGTGTGCAACACTGAGAAAAGCCTTCCTCTCCAACACCTAATAGTCTCCAAAGTGAGTGTAAGATTCTCTGGGCTGTCTGGGATGTTCTTCCTATTTCCAGAAAGGTGAGAAGAAAATGCTAATAATGGTGATGACTTCTGTGAACATCCACCTCCTGCCTGCTGCTAACTCCTGTGTCCCACACTCCGTTTTTTCCCGGGCTATTCTAGAGCCTGCCAGAAGCTTGAGGTAGAGTTAGGTTGGAAAAGCTTCTTGAAATAATATTTAATTGAGAAATGTCTGGATTTTTTAGATATTTCTGAAATATTTTGTGCTTATATTGTAGGACTTCCTCATGCACATGATACTGCACGTTGTGCTTGCATATATAACAATGTGGTAATTTTTCTGATATGCTCCACAGTCTGATTTATCTGTCTGTTTTATCTGCGTAAAATTATCACCTTTCCCATGCTCTTCTGTTTGAATAGCCAAAGAACCCACCAAAATATTTATATACAAAAATAGGGCTGGATTTACACAGTGCACTTCTGTATGACTCATGCACTTAGAGATCCACCAAATATTATTGACTCTGTTAGATATGTAACCTTAAACATTATCACCACAAACAAGGGAAATTCTATATTGTTTTATGCAAACTTACAGAATTTTTGGCTACACTTCTGTAAAGGGAAAAGAGAAATAAACAATGGTCTACTTGCATTCCTTGCCCTGGTGTTCTCCCTGTACTTCCACAATAGGTATTGCTTTCTAGTTTTTATTTTTCAGCAGGAAGCTAACCAGATAGAAAGCTTTATTTTTAAGCTTTGGTCCCCAGTGTTTATATGGAAAGTAATAGTGTGTTTGGCAGATTATAGATTATTGTTTTTTCTGGGAATCATCCTGGTGGTTGCAGACATTTACTCTGTCCTGCACAAACTTCTGGAATATCCATCAGGAAGCCCTCAGATGTAACACTTGGCAATCCTCTGCTGGGGCTCATCAGCACAGGACAGAAAGGTCTCTTAATGCTGTTAGAGAGACAATGAGGTTTTTTACATCTGAGGACCTGGAGTTCAAAGCCCGTGAAGTTAAGCCTTGCAATGAGGTTTTGAGCTCTTCTCTATTGCTGTTTTCATGAAGACATCCATCTTTTTCCTTGCCTGTCAGACTTTTAGGCTTTTTCTCACTGACTCCCAAAACAGTGTGCTGCAGTCCTTGGCTCTAAGGAAGCAGTAATTCAATGGAGAAGATTTGCTGATATCCAGGGGTTCCTGGAGGACAACTCCAACACTGGTCTGAGAAGCAGCTGGAGCTCCAGGCTGACTCATCAGGCTCAGATACAGCTCGTTTGTTTGCTGGATGTATCAGCTTAAGGATTGTTTATTTAAATGCAGCCTAACCTGGAATGAATTTTTCAGCCTTGGAGCTCTTCAGGTGTAATTCAAAGCAGGTGGAATTTGAACTTGTCTGGCTCCTGTGACACTGCTACTGAGCCAAAGGTTTTGATTTCTGTGCTGCAGGGATGATCAGGGAGGAGCAGCCTGGTCTGTCAGTGCTCCTGGTGGGACTGATCTGGTTTGGTGGTGTGAGGCATCAATATTATCTTACAAATTGCATCTCTCAAACAAGTCAAACCTTCTTAACCTGAGTTTTACAGTGTCATTACAAGCCAATCACAGGGGAAGACAAGTAGGCAGCAACATGATGAGAGCTGAGATATTCTGGTATTAATGTGAGAGGAGGAAGAAAAGGGAAGGATGGAGTCCAGAGCATCAGTAACAGGGCTGGTACCACCCAGCTCTCTGTTGATTTTGATGTAAATCCTCTAGAATTAGAAACTGCCCTGTGCTATGGTTAGATCACTAGAGATGACGTGATGAGTTATCTGTAGCAAAAACATTTTATTATCCTGATATTAGGAGAGGAGGTCTGAGCACCTCAGGGTCAAGAGACTGAGAGGTATCAGCAGCTCTGCCCCGTGCAGGGGGAGGCAAGGACAGGGACTGTGACCCAGCACATCTGTCAGGGCAGGGATTTTCACCCAGCACATCTGTCAGTGCAGCCAGGCTCCTGAGGGAGGCTCCAGAGCCAGGAGTGAGGAGAGTCAGTGCAGGTCAGCAGGGCTTAATATGTGTCCAGCCACAGGAAAACAAAGGAGCCACTTGAAGTGTTTAATTTTAAAGATTAGAAATTCACAAATAGCGAGTGAAGGTGGGGATGGCAAATTCATTGCTGCTAGGGTGACCCATGCAGTTTATCTTGCAAGAGAGAAGGGACTTGGTGTAGTATGCACTGCCTGCATAAATAAAATGGCACTGCAAATAAAAAGGATCCATGTCTTATAAATCATTTGGAAACTTACTGAGCTTCCCCTAAAAACAAATTGGCTTTTTCATTCCTGCTTCTGGTAGGAGCTCTTTTGATTTTTTTTTTACACAGTTTTGCTCCTTTGCCAGCTGCAGTTTTTATGTCTAAACTGGATTTATTCATGGACAGTTTATATGTGTTTGTTCTTGTGCCAATGTTGTACTTTCTTGTACCTCAGTCTTCTTTCTTCCTGATTATTTTCCTCCCAATATATTTATAGACAGAGAGGGAATCTGATTGCTCTGTTTTGCTGAGTTAAGTGTACCAAGTTCCTTTAGTTCCTAAAATCAGCTTGCCATTCCTGATCTTTCCTTCACACTGCCTGTGCCACATTATCTGGCAATTTTCCATGCTCTCCCTACTTTACTGAAGTCTTAATAAGTTTTTCTGCCCTGCTCTTCCATTTAAAAAGGGAAAAAAAACCAAAACAAAACAAAACAAAACAACAACCACAAACCAGATGTTTACTCAAAAAGAGGTACTGCCTAGCCTAACTCTAATGAGCCAGACTCAGCCTAATTGAAGTAAAACAGGAATTGTGCTGTAGTTTCTCATTTATTCCCTAATTATTTTTTTCTTTAAAATCTACAGTAAAGACTCATGTGTTTCTGAGGCCACACTCAGGGAGCCAAGTGGTGTCCATTCCACTCCCTTTGCAAAATGACTGTTCAGCTTCTGCTCTTTGCCAACTCTTCTGTAACTTTATGGATTTATTGTATTTGTTGTAAGTCTGTATTACCAAGTGTCCAATTCACATGCCACTTCTACCAAGGCTCTCTAAGAAAAATAGCTTGTTATTTTTGGAGGCAATATCTCATTTATCATTACTGTCAGCTCCATATCACTATCAGGCAGTGCTTTCCTACACATTTGTGGTGGAGGACCTCCTGTAAATATTTTGGTGGCCTTTGCAATGTCTACCTCAGTCTGATTCTCCAGTTTTAAGTATAGATTTTGATCTCCACACCCTGTTCTGTTCTTTGTTGGTTTTTTGTGTTCATGCTTCACATGATTTTGGAGAGGGTTGCTCAGCTGGGAAGAGATGAAGTTGTCTGTAGGATTTCTCCCCAAGCCTGAAATTCAGAGAGGGAGGAACCATTTCCTTGGAATTGCCCCCACCCAAGCAGCATCCCACCCTCAGGGCTCTGCTGCTGCAGGGTCCACACAGCAAATGTTCCTCTCAGGTGAGAACAGATTATGCAGACTCTAGGAGAGCTCAGGAGACAAAACTGATCCCTCTTTATCTTGAGGGAATTGGAAGAGTCTGATGAGGGTGACCAGACTATGAGGCTACTCCTTGATAAGAGTATTTAGAGCCAGCTGGAGATGGTTCACTTTGTTTTGGGGAAAACAAGGCCCACTGTATGTGTGTGGTGTACACACAGGTGTACCTGTTGATTCTTAGCATAATTTATGTCATTTATAGCTCAGAGTACCCCAATGGAACTGATAAGTGGTCTTAGTACCCAAAAAAACCCATTTTCCTTCTGCCATTCTGTTAGAATCATAGAAGGGTTTGGGTCGGAAGGGACCTTCAAGATCATCTTGTTCCAACCCCTTGCCAGGGCTTCCACTATCTCAGGTTGCTCAGGACCACATCCAACTTAGCCTTGAACATTTCAAGGGATGAGGCATCCACAGTTTCTCTGGGCAGCCTGTACCAGGGCCTCATTGCCCCCTGAGTAAAGAATTTATTTCTTATATCTGACTGAAATATATTCTGTTCAAGTTTGAAGTCATTCCTCCTTGTCCTGTCCCTTAGCAGGGACTGAGGACAGTACTCAGTCAACCAAGCGTGTGAGTTTTTGTGGAAGCACTGAAAAAATGTTTTATTTAAGCTCAAAATTACATGGCTTCATTTTATATGTTGGTCTCAGTGTCACTCAGACTGGTACAACAAGAGGTGTGGCACAGTGGGATGGGGAAGTGGAGGACACATCTGTGTTTGCTGCTGAAGAAATTGTGTGGGACTCTGCATCTTGCAGTGTATTTTATAACATATTTGATTTCCTGTGTTTTGATCAGGACACCCCTCCTCACAATGCACAAGCTATTATGAGTAAAATCCAGCTTCACCGTGTGGGAGCAAGAACCTTCATAATTTTGCTTTTGCTTGGTTATAAAGTCACTGTTTGGCAATTCCTCCCTACTTACAAAGGCTTAGAGAAAGCTCTGAGGAGGAATGGATAATTTTTACCTATCTAATGATTTAAATATTGATATGTGGCTTAAAAATAGGAAAAAAAACAAACAAAACAACCAGCAGCAATGCAACAGGTACTGGGTTTTATTACGTTTCCTGTATGGAGGTTGCTTATTTTAATTGGACAATAAGCATTCTTGTGAAACTCAAATAAGGATGTCCTTTGGTTTTTCAGACCACCCAAGGTGAAGCTGTTCTTTCTTTATATACTTCTTGTGATATTTACCTCTGTTATTTACCTCCTCTGGAGCTGTTAATATTTTGTATGAAACTCTCACTGAAAATATTTTCAGGAAAAGTTTTTTTTTTTTTAATAATAAACTGATAAATTGTGAGCACTAATGTTTTTTTGTTATTTGTAATTCAATCTACCAGTTTGAGCCTTTAACATTCTCACTGCCATGTGTGTTCTTTACCATGAATATCCCTGAGATGTTGTGGGCATCTGAGGTGCTCTACATCTCCGTCCTCTGCCATTAATCCAGCTGAGAACCTTGAGGTACAAACCTTTGCAATGCACTCATATGCACAACTGAACGAACAAAAGGACATTTAGAAGCCTCTTTTGTCTTTTGATTAGAAGACCATTCTCCAAAGTCTTTCTTTAGGAAGAATCTATCTAATTACATGATGATTTATACCAGAACTCTTTTATACCATAGCATTATGAAAGCCAGACTTCTTGGCATTAGGTGCCAAACAATCTGCAATAAATAATTCATTAATAATTCTTTACTGTGATTTTTTTAGTAGGAGCTAAAACATGCCTGGTCACCTAAAGAAAATGAGTTACAATTTTGGCTGCAATCCTCAGTAGTGCAGAACTTGCTAGTCCCTGGATTCTCTTTATATCTGGACTTTCAGTCTCAGAGTCTGACCTTAGTCTGAGAGTTCCTTTGGTTTCTATGAATTTTCTGTGTATTTTTCACTTTGACCAGTTCAGTTTGGTGGGTACACAGGAAGATAGCTACTTGTGACCCCTACAACATCTCTGCCATCCAAATGAATTTACCAAAATTTAGGGGATGAATATGGAAAGGTTTGAATTAGATGAAGACCTATTTCTTTTAAGTCCTTGCACCTAGTCCATTTGGCAAAGGACATATTGAATGTAGTGAGATATCTTCATGTGGTTTTGATATCCAAGGCAGAATTGCCTGGACAATGAGGAAATAAATGTCTGCCCAGCATCCTCCAGGAGCTGAATGTCTCTAAATCTGCTGAGAGATTTGGCTGCATGGCCATCATTGCCCAGAAAGGTTTTGGATGCTGGAAGTGTTCAGGGACACGTTGGATGGAGCTCTGAGGAATGTGCCCATGCCAGGTGGTGAATGAGATGGGCTTTAAGATCCCTTCCAAAACCATTCCATGATTCTATGATTCCATTATTTGAAAGTGTCACCCTAGGCACCTCTGCATAATCTCCCCAGCGTTAGGTGGCTTAATCAGAAGCACCAGGAAAGCCATTGGAAATCAGTTTCCTGCTGGAAATATTTAGGGCTGCGTGGGATGTTTCTGAACATGAGACACACAATGAGGGAAGGCTGACATTCCCATAGTGTGGCAGGAGGTACCCAGTATGACATTCCCTGGAGGAACTGCAGCCTGTGGAAGCATCTGCACTGGATCAGGGAATGTGTGAAGAGGAGGGAGCAGCTGAAGGTTGCCTTTATGGACTGACACTAACTCCCATCCCCTGAGCTGTATGGGAGGACAGGAGTCTAAAAGACTGAAGCCAAGCCTGGGAGAAGGGAGTGGGCTGGAGAGAGGTTTTATTTTAATGTCTGGGTTTGTTTCTTACTACCCAGTTGTGAACGAATTAAATTAATTTCCCAGAAGCTGAATCAATTTTGCCAGTGGCAATAACTGGTAAGCAATCTCCCTGTCTTTATCCCATCCTATTTTTCAGCCTATTTTCTCCTGCTGTTCTGTTGATGAGGGGGAGGGACAGCTCATGTGGTTGGCAATTTGGCTGTTAGCCAAGGATAACCCACCACAATTCTGAGCAGCAAAAATCTAAAAAGAAGTGGCCAGACAGTTATAGAATATTATTCTTTGAAGCTGATCTAGTGGAATGGGCAAATGGTAAATCTTAAATATCTGCATATGGAGGAGTTTCCTGTTACAGTAATGTGTAATATCACTTTAATACCCTGTTACTGGTATTTGAAGTTATTAGACTTTGTGAGTAGTCCACACAGAGTAATTTTGTCAGTAAAAAAATTGTATTGCATAGAACCATAATGAAAATTCAAAGGGCCTTAAGGCAAGTCTTGTACTTGTTTTAGAAAAAATCAGGATCAATACCATCAATTAAAAATTTCTGCATAGTGCTAGAACAGCATAATGGAGAGAAAGATCAAGTAGCTTAGATTTGATTGCTGTTATATTTAACTAGATACTGTGTGTATTTAAAATATGGACTGCTTTTATTTTCTTTTCTGAAAACTAGCATGTAAACAGAGAGTTTTCATGCCCAAGCTCTTGACTGAAACAGATACCTAGAGATGTCAAAGGTTGTGCTGGAATTAGATCCCAGATGGGAAGGAGCTGCCAGCTGAAGCAGGTAGAGTAACAAGGGCTTTCAGCTGTGAAGGACATGGAACATTTGCCTCTGGAGTGGTCCTTTTTTTGGTTTTGTTTTGTTTTGTTTTCTCCCGATCAAACTCCTTTCTTCAGCTTTTAACCTTGGAAAGACAGATCTAGGTCATTCACTATTACACACTTTGGAAAGATTTTATTGTTCAGTGCAGCCTGGGATGTTCATACAGGGGTTCACAGATAACTTGGTGTTTTCATAAAGTTACAGAATGGTTCAGGTTGGAAAAGACTTGCATTTAGAGGCTGGGACAAAAATCAGGCCAAAACTATCTGTAAATACCAGTGGGTTAAAGGACTTTATAAATAAAGAGACCAAAGGAGGGAAAATCCAGAGAAAGGGAGACTTTTGTAACACCAATATGGTGCTAGAGCTGGTTGGGGAGGTCTGCAAAGAGATGGAGGCATCCAGAGGTACAATATCCTGCATTGGGTACTGTACTGAACACTGCCTCATATTCCTCATCCACGGAAGTGGTGGTGAAGGAAGACCAGGATGAGTTTTTCCTTCTGTTTAGACTGAGCTCATGCTCTGGGGACTGAAACAGGCTCCCCAGGGAAGTGGTCCCAGCACCTGCCAGAGTTCAAGAATTGTTTGGACAATTCTCTCAGACACATGGAGGGATTTTGTGGTGTCCTGTGCAGGGCCAGAAGTTGGCCTTGATGATCCTTGTGGGTGCCTTCTAATGCAGGGTATTCTATGACTCTGTTTATAACTTAGACCAGTGAAATTGCTGATGTTTTCTTTTTCTGTCTTCCTTCCCCTAATGCAGGGATGCCCTATGGGATAGAAAACAACCAGAATATAACTGGTTTAGATGTGATTAACAGAATCACAGAATGGCAGGGGCCACAGTGGGCCATCTGATCCAACCTTCCTGCTCATGCAGGGCCAGCCCAGAGCACAGGATTGTGTCCAGACAGTTCTGGAATATCTCCAGTGAGGGAGCCTCCACACCTTCTCTGGGCAAATGATTAATGCTAACATTTTCTTGATAAGGCAGACTCACCATGGAACAGCTGAGTTATAACTATTATGTATAATATATGCAATAATGTTCCTAGATGTGAGATTATCACTTTTGTTGTCCTTCCACCAAAGTTTTTTTGTTGTTTGTTTGGTTGGCTTTTTTTGTTTTGTTTTGTATTTTTTGTCACTCATTGTCTGATATTGGGGTGTTTTATCACAGAAATTTCTCCATTTCTTCTTTTCCTACAGGAGGCCAAGTGCTTTTTCTTTCTCCTTTATTCACACATCAGGCATTGTGTCCACTCTGCCTGCTGTAAAATAGAAAAGGTCTGATTAAACCCACTTTAATTAAAGCTAAAGAGCAGAAGAAAAGATCCTGAACATGCCTGTTCTCTTGAGCCCTTTTGGGTGCAGATGCCCAGGATGTGTTCTCACAGAATTTCAGGTTGGATCAAGAGATCACTTCTCTAGCAGTGTGTAACTTTTCATGCTTTCTCTCCAGGTATTACCAGATAAGAGCTGGACTGAAGATCCCATCCAGGATCCCCCACAGGCTGTTTGCTACCATTGCAGGACAGACAGGTAAGCAAGTCCCAGAGGAATGTGACATGGCTGCAGGTGGGGTAGGATGGAGAAGGAAACTGTGAGAGGAACAGGTGAGCCTGGGTTGACATCCAAACCTGGTTTTCCCTAATGATAAGCAGTTGTTCATCTCTGTTTGGGTAAGAGTTTGTGTCTGGTGTTGGACTTGTGTCTGTCAGAAAAGCAGAGGAAATTCTCACAATCTGATCTGAAGGCATGTTTCTTCTATATGGTTCCTTGCTGACAATTTTTCAGTTTAATATTACTTTATATCTTTAGAGTTCTATTTTTTTTTAAATAAATAAGAAAAGTGTTGTTCAATTTGGAAGTCTGGTTCAATTAGAATGCAAAAATATTAAACAGGTTTTATAAACCACAAATAGTTACATCAAAATCTGAGAAAATCACCTTAAAAAAAAAAAAAAAAAAAGAAAACCCAAACTCAAAAGCTGACTAAAGAAATTTTCTTGGAAAACCAATGAATATATAAATAATTTAGTCTAGGTTTGGAAAAACATTTTGTGAAAAATCTTCAAGGAAAAAAAAGTATTCTTTTACAACATATTCTACTGCAATTTGCCCTTAGCATATCCATAATCCCCTGGAGTTCCTTAGATTTCTGGAAATGTCCTCAAATTACAGGAGTTTCTGGCATAAGTAGTCTCAAACTAATGAAATAACCTTTTATGAAGACAGCTAGAACTTCACTTTCTTGGGGCAAAAAACCACTCAATAAAAAACAATTAAAAAGCCAAACGACTCCTGTTCAGAATAAACTAAATTTTATATTTACTCTTTTTTGCAAAATAGTATTTTCTTCTCCTTCATACATCCTCAGCATCGAGAAAATACTGAAGATTCTTTCACTTCTTCTGGAAACAACTCACGTAGACACACGGGCAGGGGAGAGGCGAGGCTGGCAGTGCAGTTACAGGATTAGCACTTGACTTTCATGGTGCTAATGCAATCCAGACTGGGCTCTAATAGCTTTATAGGGCTAACATCAAGACAAGGGATATTTAAGCCATTAAGGCTTTAAACAGTTTCTCCTTGGCTATCTTTGCAAGTACTTCCTAATTGATTTCATAGATCTGCAAGAGAGCATTATTTAATGGGACTGAACTTAAAGGTACACAGGCCATAATGTGGGTTTTTTTGTCATGCCACTGATCTCTATCAGTGTGTGGATACTTGGGATAGTGCTAATTAAATTTCTGTGCATGTTTCAATAAGACACTCCTATTAAAATAGCATTACAGCAAAACATGGGGGATATAAAATAGTGAATAAACTCCTACCTCACCAGCAAGAATGACTATAAAATAAGTGGAATTCATGAGTTCAGCTTAAAGGAAGTATTTTTAATCTTTCCCTTATCGGGTTCGTAGGATTTGTGAAAACTGAGAATTTATTTTGGAAATGATGATGTAAATTCAGAAAGTAAAATCTGTGAATTGTTGCAGTAATAAAATATATAAAATATGTAAGTATACAAAATAAATAGGAGGCAGGATTTATCTTCCGATGCACATGGCTTTTTATTTTTATTAAATGTACAGGATTTACAACAAAACCTTGGGAACTGACAGCATTAGCAATGTTTGCTTCCCACTAGATGTTTTCAGCAGCAGAGGCAAAACCCCCCATAGTTTACAATAATTCAGCAGAGGGAAAGCTGCAGTCTGTGCTAGGCAGTCCCTTGGTGGTGACCAACCAAATGTGATTAGAAAGAATTCCAGAATTGCATCCGTGGCACGAGACTGACAGGTTGTGCAGGAAGCCTTGGTGACCTATCACGTGGTCCACAGTTTATCCATATCCTGTGTAAAATTTAGGAAGAGACTGGGCTGTGTGGCTCAGTCAAATCACAGGAGAGCTGTGCTGGAGCCCAGGAGCCCCTGAGGGGTGGTCACTCACATCCTCAGTGCTGACCATTAGCTCGTGTTGAGTCAGGGTGCATGAGCAGGAATATGCTGTGAACATAAATACATTTGTAATATATTTATGTATTTGTAATTTGTAATGAAATGTATATTTAATTCATACTCCTAAGCATTTTCAGCAAGGTGTGTTTCCCTAAAGACAGGACAAAAGTGGTGGCTGGGGATTTTCACAGAATCATGCAACCATAAAATCTGGAAAAGACCTCCAAGATCAAGTCCAACCTTTGGGCTGAACAATGCTTTGCCCACTAAACCATACAGTGGAGTGACACTTCTTGTTTTCTGAACACTTCCAGGGGTGGTGACTCCACATTTACCCAGGGTGCTTGTTCCAATGCTTACCCACTCTTTCAGGGAAGAATTTTTTCCTTATATTCAACCTGAAACTCCCCTGACTCAACTTGAGGTAATTTCCCTTTGTCCTATCACAAGTTGTCTGGGAGAAGAGACTGACCCCCACCTCCTTTCAGGTGTTATAGAGGATGATAAGGTCTCCCCTGAGTCTTCTTTTCTCCAGACCAAACCACTCCAGCTCCCTCATCAGCTCCTTATGTTCCAGATTATGCTCCTTATTTTTTGAGCAGTGAAAAGGAGAGAGATAACAAGGCTTGTTGTGCACAAGTTGCTGTCATGCAGATTTTATACCCCCACGAAATTCAGCTTCCTGTCTTTTAATAGATACCATGACTGAAGACTGCTTTGGGCTTGTGAAGAAATTATTCTCTCTGCTCATTCATGTACAGCTCATAACAGCACAAACTCCACTGCCCTCAGCATCCCTCCTACAGGGCTGAGTTAATGCAGACATAGCCTGAATTTAAACCCTAGAAATGCCTTTCTGAGTGGATTTGTGGGGCTTTGGCCCCTGGTGCTCTTCAGCAGCATGGCTTGTTAATGTCACCATGTGATGGTGTCTGCCTGCAGCAGGCAGTGGGCTGGGCCTGTGGGACCCAAGCATGAACAGCCAGAGGAGCAGGGAAGTGAAGATGCTCCTCTCGTTATAATTTGCATAATTAGCTCCTTGGCTGAGTTCTCTTATGACCCACTAAGTGTCTACCATAAGATTTTAAGCTACTGTATAAATTTTGGGGCTAGGATTCATAGAAGTAGTGAACATACAGTCATTCATTGATTTCCAGGTTGCAGGCACAAGCTGATATTAAAAACAGTTATTTAAACCATGGTTTTTTGCTCATTCCTCAGAACACTGGGAGAAAGAGCAATGCTCAGAAACAGTTAGGATTAGCTGTTTTATCTTGATGTTCTGCACTGTGGGAAAGTGTTGTTATCAAATATCAAAGGTCTTGTTGTTATCAAAAAGCAAAAGTCCCATACCTTCTCAGCTACTTCTCATGTGCAGCTCTTCACATCACTGACTCCTTCTTCTTCACAGCACAGCCAACAGACTCCAATTCTTTTCACAAACATGACCATTCCTGGTCCTTACAGCAGCCATCTCACTCTTCTTTCAGATCCTACCAATCCACTCTTTTATGCTACTGTTCTTATTAGCTGCAAGTGTAGCTTCTTAACATCAAGCCTGCTCCTAATCTTTAGTAATTAGTACAGCTGCAACTCCTTAAGAGTAAGATTACCTTCTATACAACCTTATAGTGTATGCCCCTACAGGAAAGAGGGGGAAATGGAGACCAGAACAGTACAGAGGAGGCCAAGTTAAAGAACATGGTATGCATGGGATAAATCTTGGCAGCATTAATGCCAACAGAGCCTTAGAGGGTGAATTACAGCATTGAAAATGCCTGATAAACCAAATCTCAGAAAGAATATAAATCTCCATCTCTTCTGCAGTGTTTTGCAGTAGTCTACACACCACTTGAGTGCATTATAATTTTGAAACAGAATTATTCTTTATAAGTGAAAGCTGCAATTGGCTTTTTTGGTAAGTTTTCAACCCACTATGCCTCACTCTCATTTACTGCAACCAGCAATACTCATTTGCTTCCAGCTTGCCTACTTGTTTACCTTACAGGCTAGGGAAATTGTTTTGCTGGGTGAGCATTAAGAAAAAAAAAATCTTTTGCATGGCATATAACTAAAGGAATTATTCAGGACTTTGATTTGTGTCCTGATCTCCTTTTTTCCCCACCCAGAAGTATGACATTGCCAATTCTCAATACTCCAAATAGACAAATATTTTTGAAAACTTGACCTGAAAATATAATTACAAGTAATACAAAGTATTTAAGAAAAATTATCACTGGCTATGCTAATCTTTATTGGACAGTAGAAGTCTTCCATCTAATTTTAGTCAATTAAATTGGGTTATTGTTTGAAAGTGCAGAAAGCCAAGGACAGGCAAGGAATTAGATTCTTCCTTCATTTTTTCTCACAAAAGGCAGAAAGATGAGATACAATATTTCTTCCAGATAAGCCAAGAAAAATCAGCTGTGATTGCCATTACACATTGACTCTTTTTATTGGTGATGTAAAATTGTGTACCCACAATTTTATGCTTTTTCATAGAATGGAATGTCTGACTTTGGGTGACAAGAAGAAGCACAATTTCAATTGTGGCATGCAAAGAAAAAAAAAAGTAGGAGCATCAGAAAATCATGGAATCATAGAATCATTTAGGTTAGAAAAGATCTCTTGTGTCCCACCATTACCCTAACACATTAACTCCACCACTAACTCATGTCCCTAAAACAAAGGACATTGCTGTAGCCTCTGTCTGAACAATACAAGTTCATGATAATACACACTGAATTCCTTTTCCTATAAATTAAATTATTTAATTAAATCTCTGGCTACCTTTCACCTGAGATATCATTTGAAAGGTTATTTGCATTTCTGATATGTTCCATAATTAACTGTTTGTGCCTGTTTTTAATAAACAAGCAGTGATCTTAATTTCTTCCTTAATGTTTGACTATCTCAGAGCAATTCCCAGTGAAGGAATTCTGCTTTGATTATTAAAGAGAAACCTTTTCTTGTAAATGGCTTCTTAATGCAGTCAAAACAAACAGCTGCAGTTAGTTGCTCATTAGAGCAAGGAGAAACAGCACCATGACTTGTGGAACAGTATAAAATTGCAGCCATTATTTTCAATAACTTCTTGAAAGGTAATTTCTTCCTCCATTAGTGAGGGTAAGGTTACTGTTTTTGAAGTATGAAGAAAAGGGGCAGAAATTTATGCTTTACCAAACAAATGAGTTTATTTTCAAAGCTTATTAAAAGTAATCTGAAAATAAATGGGGATTTTCTATATAAAATAAAGCATACACGATAAATATAAACTATATCCAGAGGGCACTTCACTGTGAGAAAAGGTGTTTTGGGGATGAGTTGTTTTAGGAAACTTCAGCTGTGAAGCCATAAGAGATGAGCCCATCCCTGGAAGGATTCAAGACAGATTGGATGGGGCCCATGGTCTAATGGAAGCTGTCCTGGACCATGGCAGGGGAGTTGGATAGAGATGATCTTTAAAGTCCCTTCCAACCCAAATATTCTATGATTCTATGATCAAACGTTTAAAGACTTCTTAATTCATAATCTAAACCGAACTAATTCCATGATATACCAAGAGAAAAGGAGAAAGAAACAGAGAAAAAATAATGAAAGGGAGCAAAGAGAAGATCTTTCTGACTGACATGATATTTCTGTGGGCATGTCTCAGTCATCTTCCAGTCAAGGCCTTTCAAAAATGCCTCAAAGGATGGAAGCTGAAAAGTATTTTGGCTACAAGAATTTGCATTGTACCTTCAGCTAAGCTGGAAACCCTCAGTTCCCTCCTCCAGAAGCAGGGTCAGATGGAAATGGAGTAGGTCCCATAGTGTTGGAGATGCTGAGCAGCATCCCAACCCACAACTGAGACCCGATCAATGGAGAAAGCCAAAACCAGGAAGGGTCTGCAAGCATCAATACAGGCTACAAGTCTCTTCCCCTGTACAATGAGTCTGAAACACAAAACTTCAGCACCAGTGAAGGTTTGGATGGGACAGAATCCAGCTGTTCATATGTAGAGAGCCAACACAGTATTTCTGGTGCTTGGGGCCACGGATGAATTTCACCTTTGGGGTAAAATTGGCCATGCAGCAGTTTCAGACCTACCACTCCGGTGTGAGCTGGCCTTCACAGAGCTCTCTTCTCTTCCAGGTTCACTGACATGTCTTTAATTTCCCCACACAGTAATTCTTGCTACCTTCACTCTGATGTAAATTTCAGTCTTGGGATTCCTTTAAAATCTATCATTGCTCTAAACATTGGCAAGTCACACTAATTGAGTAGGCAAATTGCACCCAGACATCAGTTGTCTTGTTTTCTGCAGTGATGAAAAACTATGTGCTATTGTAATGTCCCATACTTGGAGTTTTTTGCCACCTCAATTATTATTTGGAATAAATATATGGAGTGGCAGCTACAGAGTTATATAAACACAGTGAATGAATATTTTCTCATACAAGTTTCTGAAGAACAGGATTCTTTTCAGATATGAATTCTCTAACTAAATGAGGCTCTTAAGGAACTAGCAATGAGTTTAGAAAAAGAAATAAACACTAAAGAAAAAAAGATGCTGTTTGTTTTAACAAAGCATTAAGCATTTAAGAAAGAAAACTTTCTGCTGATCCCAAGCAGTTCAGTTATTCCATTATCTCAGATTTCAGCATCTCTGAGAAATGAACCTTGGTTTATAGAACAAATCAGTGATAAGAGACTGTATTTATGTTAGGATCCTTCCTACAAGGAAATTAATAGGACATCTTGCTTTTTATCATCACTGAATCTATGCATGGGCAGAGAGGTAGCTTTATATAATTCTTTCCATGAGGCTAATTCAAAATGTCAAAAGGCAAGGTTAAGATAAAGGATTCCTCTCAGAAATGTGCAGCTTTAATCAAAAGTCACACAGAGGGAGAAAACATCCTGAACTTTTTGATCAAGCAATTTTAAAATTACAGTGTCTCCTTTAGAAATGTAACATCTCCACTTATTCTAAATATAAATATGCTAAACATAATATTTCAAAATTAAAACAAGTCTCTTCAAACATTTAAATATGAAAATGATTTTACATTGAATGAGTTCATGCCTGAAAAATGTTGTCTTTGCACTTTACAAGTAGGTTTATTTTAGCCCTGGAGGGTCTGTATGAGTGTTCCTCTGCCAAAGAATGTGCATTTTCAACCTTCAGCAACTGAGTTTTCAAATTTCCTTAAACCTGGATTTGCAACTCAGTACATGAGGATAAATGTGTCATGTTCAACCCTGGTTTGTTGATTTCAAAGCCTAAATTTTCAGAAGTCACTACTTACCAGTATCAGTTCAGTCTTTATTTTTTGTTCAGCCTGGAACATGCCAGTTTCAATAGAAAAGTACTTGAAAGTGGGATGTCAAAATGGCAAACTAAATAACAAATCACAGTTTAAAGTCTGCAATAAGGTCTGATATTTCCTGTTCATTGAGTGCCAAAAACATGACATAAATGAACAGCTTGCAAAAAATTATGAAAATCTTGACAATCAACTGTTACAAACCAACATATACAATTTTTGTCTCTATCACAGGAGGAGAAAACCCCACAAAATGTATCCAGAATTCTATTCAGGAGACAACCCTGTTTTATTAACAAAGCTCCTTGAAGTCTGTCATTAGAACCACAGCCAGGGTTTGTCCTAGTGGTTCATGGAGCTGTAAATTCCTGTGAGCTTCAAGTACCTGGCATGTTAGTGCAGCAGATTTAGTGCTTAGATTGAAAAGCAGGTGTATTGTCATTCTGGAGATGTGACAGATAAAATGAAAGTTTGTCCTGCATCACTTGAAGTCAGTGTGAACTCTGAGCAGTACCACATGTAACTGGCAGCTCTGATAGCCTCAGATTTCCTTGAGGAAGGATGTGTCAGAGGGCCTGTGACACACTGAACAGAGGTCTAGAAAACACTAGAAAATTCTGCAGAAGATGCTCCTGTGCTGGATTTACGTTAGCTGAGAAATAGGTAAATAGCACAACTGAGTGTTTTCATAGAGCCATTTAGTTTGGAGAAGACCCAAGTCCACCACTAAACCATGGCCCCCAGTGCCACATCCAAATGTCTTTTAAATACCTCCAGGGATGATGACTGAACCACTTCCCTGGAGAGCCTCCTCTAGCTCTTGACAGCCCTCTCTGGGAAGAAATTTCTCCCAATATCCAATCTGAACACCCCTTGGCTCGACTTGAAGCTGTTCCCTTTGTGCTGTCACTTGTCACCTGGGAGAAAAGAGGAACTCCCACCTCACTACTTCATACAATTGAGGTCCATGGATCTAGCCTGAAAAGATTCCTCTGTGGAGCCTTCCTACCCTCCATCAGACCAACACTTCTGCCTAGCTTGGTGTCATCTGCTCTTTTTTGCCATCATCTTTCTGTTTTTCTAAAAGCTGCTTTTTACTTATTTTAGTTAGTTAAACTCCTACAAGAAAGGGACAGGCATCTTTGTTGAAGTCTGTGAATCACCAATTAAGGGATGACCTTCTATGGATCTAAAATGCAGAGGAAAATGAGGGATTATATGAAGGAGCATGCAGCATGTCTGGAGTCAGTTGTTAGAGGGGTTCTCCAGTAACAAAATCATTTAGAGTGATTACATTCTCCTATATCTCCACCTCTTCATGTCTTACTTTCATATTAAGCAGGTAATTCTGCAATAAAGAATTTGCTACACAACTAAGGTGATAAATATAAAGTGTCAGCATCATCTGAAATGAAAGACTTTGGGGTCTAGTAGTAATTAAATTGTTACAGTTTCAAGAGAGAGCAACTGTATTTTTTATGGGGACTACAAGTATTTTTAAGATTTTATTAAAAAAAAAATTATGGATGGTGGATTGTGCTCCAGTGTTCTGCTTGGGAAATCATCACAGATTACAGACATTGCAGGGAGTGATAGTTCCTTGAAAATATAGGTGGTCAGGATTTCCTAGTGACTATGTGATTCAGAACATCTTAAAAATTAGGATTTAAGTATCCTGAGATCTATAGATGGCAGTTACATGTCAGTTTAAATAACAATTGTTAAGTAAGAAGTCAATATTCATTCATTACAACATATCTATATATACCCTTTCCAGCTAGAGGCAATAATGGTTCTTCCCTAGGGAGGATGTATTGCATGATTTATAAATTAGCTTTCTAGCAAACCTTATTTCACCAAGCTTTCTATACCAGCAGGAAACAGTTGTCCTGCAATGATATGTTAGGCTATATTCGAAGGGCAGGAAATAAATCATCTGTAACCTGAGTTATGGCTGCAAGATGGAAGAAGCCTTGGAAATCTGTGGCTAAGGGTAAAAATAATCTTATCTAAGTGCTGAAATCTGTGCTGTGGGTGTCTCTACCTAAGCTAATCAGCCAGTCTCCCTTTATAGCCAGAGGAGAGAAACAGGTAATTTGAGGGAGTAATTTAACATACCTATTTTAAGATGAATTGAATCACACCTATTTCTGCCCATTTACTATAAAAGAAGTTGCAGGAACTTTTGCAGAGAGAGACATTTTCATTGTGCTTGTAAAAGACTTGTCACAAAAAGGCAGTGATTGCAGCTTTGCCTTCATGTATCTATGCAAATCAGGTAGTAATAATAAAAGGTAGGAAAGGTGACATAGTCAACATAGAAAGGAGATGGTGCTCTTTTCTTTCTCAGCAAATAATCAAAGATGGCATCTTGATTCAGGATTTTAAATAATGTTCCTGAAGATTTTTTCACGGTGAATAAAAGAGCGAGGAGAAGTCTCCAAAGTGAGAACAACTGTCTTATTCTTTCTTTTCCTAGAAATTGTTTCTGGAACTAATAGAAAAAAAAAATCAACTGTATTATGGGAAAAAAAAAAGAATTTATATTTTCCTTCTGTACTGCAGTATAATTTATTAATTGAAAATGAAGTTGTGGAAGCGTTATAGTAGTTTGTTTTTATATCTTGTAAGACTAAAACTATGAATATATTTTCACCATAAATTTCAAAAATGAACAAAATATATCCTGGGAAATAGAAGCTAGGTTTGAAGTTTGACAAACCAGGAATTTAATTTGAGGTTCAGCAAAGCATTCTGTGCTATTAAGAGACCTCTAGGACATTACTCTGTGGTCAGTACCTCTGAAGCTTAACACTATGCATGAAATGTGATCATAAATTAGAAAATTTACAGAATTTTCTGTGCCTTCCAGTGTGTATGTGGACCTTTTAGAAGGATTTGCTTAATTTACTATTCTAGCTAAGGAATGTTGCTTGGTTTAATTTCCCATTGATATCACTGTCAGGAAGATCTCTGAAAAATTCCTTCAGTCTAGATGTTAAAACAGGGAACACACACAGCAGGAAAAACTGTGTCTTATCTGCATAATGATGGCACTGCTTCAGAGATACAAATATTTATATAATTTAATAATCTTCCAAACATGTAAGATAAGCAAAAGGAATCCAAATAGCTAGAGCCATACACTCTCTAGCAGCTGCCTCAAAATATTCCATCTGAAGAAAAACCTATGTCCCAGGTAAGGCAATGATGCCACAAGAAGAGGGGAAAGTTATGGATGATTTGTGCAGGAATTCTATTGACTCCAGAAAGGGACATTTTCATTTCATTTTTATAGCTAATCTGAAATGCTCTAAACCTAAACCATAGCACTTTAGCCAGTGCTTTGTGTGCAGAGCACAGCTCCAGTATGTGAATTGTGACATATGTTTGAAAAAGTATACTCAATATTAATTTTTAAAAGAGGCAGGTGCCTTGGGATTATTGGCTTTGGCTTAGGATTCTCATTTGTTTCAGTTTTTTATTTTTCTCTTCCATTTCCACTTCAGAGAAAGTATTGTCCTGCTTTCTGTGAATATATTTATAGTGGAAACAATTGGAGCACTCACTGCCTTTCCAGCATCTGTAATTAGAGATATATGATGTCCAGTCATGCAGTTTTAATTAGTATTCTTTTTCTTTTTCTTTTTCTCATTGCTAAAAGAAGCTAAAAAGTTCAGATACTATCAGTTAGAGAGGGCTTTTAGCCACATAATATAGTGAAAGATGTCCTTGGTCACAGCAGTGAGGTTGGAATTATGTGAACTTCAAAGGTACCTTCCAACTCAAACCATCCTATGAGTCTATGATTTTACATGTGAATTGCCATGATGAGACTGAAAAAAAAAAAAAAGGTTTTGAATGCAGCAATTTCAATTTTCTGTTTACAATTGCCTTATATACCCATTAAGTGTGTGAAGAAATGTGCAAACAAATTGGACCATTCAGGCATAAGCACTTTTGCTGGATTGAGATTGCCCTTCAAATGCTTACATTTAAATTTGATGTTTGAATTTAATAGATGGGGTGTGTGTGCTGGAATTAAACTGTGCTTAGATGCACTGGTCAGCCCTGGCATTGGACCATTTGTCCCGGGGGAAAACCTCAATTTTGCTTTAGACTTCATTGTCTGAGATCCATTTTCCCGGAGTGTGAATGACAGCCTTGAGCCTCTTGCTGCCTCAAGACCTGGTCTTGCTTTCTCTAACAAAATAATTGATGGAATTTTTGGGAAGACAATGGAACTACGACAAACTGGGCTACAAGCTAGAGGGCTCAGTTGAGGAAGACATCAGGTTTGTGTAACATACTGAGGAAGAAAATGATTTAGACTATCTTCATCCTCTTTGCATTCCCTGTTGATGACACCACAGAGCCTGCAGACAGTGCTGAAACTCAGCACTTGCTTTCCTACAGATTTCACACCCAGAAGTAATATCTGTATGTCTATAGATTCACTTAACTACCCTTTTTGTATTGGATGTCATACAGAGTTTTCACTCCTTTCATGAATTAACAGCAAGTTGTATCCTGAGTAGGGATTTACAATTTCCATTGTCTTTGCACTTGCAGAAATTATGGGATGTACTTGAAGCACAATAACAAGTCAAATGGCTCAAAGACAGGCAAAGTTTGAGGGAACCAAACCACATTCAGTTTTTTGATTTCTTCCTTTCTATAGCTAAGAAAATGTAAATTTGGCTCTGATTTCTTATGCCATGAGCAAACAACTTTCTCCACCCTAAAAGTAACCTAATATCTGTGAATATGACCTAATCTGTCAGAAGCAGGTACTTTCCTTAGTGACTCATTTGTAGTAAAATGCTGATTTATAACTTAAAACTTACAAACAATCCTGTTGGCTTAAATATGACCTGCTTATTTATTAGATAAGCTGTTGCTTAAATAGCTTATCCTGTTTGATAGACTGGGGAAGAATGTTAGCAAAACCCATGGTCTTACCTTGATTTTAAATTGTGTAGCTGGTAGCATAAAAATGATGCATAAGGAAACAGGAACTAAGGAAGTTCAAAATTACATACTTGGCCTTTACAGACAGGTGGTAAAAGCTCACGTTCTACTGCAGATGATGTGCAACTTATTCTTCCCCTTCCAAATCTGTGTGGGAAGTCATAATGAGTAGTAAAATTTGCTACCACAACCCCCTCCACTGGTAAGATCATAAAACTCCCTGAAATTACACAGTGTCCATTTAAATGTTCCTCCAGGGGCTGCATGTAAAGTGGGGAGTTCAGTGGAGCAGTCGGCTCACTACAACTTTCCGTGTCAGAAAAGAAAGTGATAAAATCAGTCTCCAGCAACTCTGAGCCATAATTTTTTTACTCTAGTATTGCAGGCTATAACTTTGAGTGATCTATTTCACAAGAGCATTTTATAATGCTGTGGATAATTTAGAAAGTATAGCATGACAAGAAAAGTGTGTAGCTGAGGGATGGTACTCCATCTTCTGATTTTTCAGCTTAAAGGAATGATTATGCACATTACCTAACAGGTATCAGCTGTTAGAATCAAAAGCTAATATTCAAACACAAAGCAAGCAAACTTAATTAGGAAAAAAAATACAGGAGAAAGACTTATTCCTGTTCTTAAGAGATAATGTGGTTTTTTCATTGTATTAGAAGAAACAGCCATGAAATTGTTACTCATATTTAGGTCTCCAAAAATTATTTCAGCATTTCTTTGCTATTACAAAAAAACTCAATTGAAAGCGTAGTGTAGGGAAGAGCCCTGCATTACAGGCACTTAATTTGGTTAAACACACACAAAAAGGAAACTGTGGGTAGTAACCCGGTGTATGTCCAACATCCCACATCCAATGCCATCACTCAAGTCAGCTAATACCAGGAGCAGAAATCCAGGAAAGAATTTATCAGAAATGAAATCCCTGAGTCTTTGTAGCACCAAGCTGTGTTTCTGTGTGGAATATGATAGCAGGAAGACTTGAGGACCCAGGAGGATATGCTAGTCCTTAATCCTATGATTGCTGGGCTCTTTTCTTCTGCTCTGATTTTGAGCAATCAGCTTCTGTCTGTTTTAGATTCCCCATATGTGTAATGGGGTTAATTGAAGCTGTAACATAAGGGTATTGTGAAACTTAATTACTTAATATAAAGAGCTTTTACTTTTTTGGGATATGTTAAAGTGCAGGAGAGTAGATAATTATTCATGGTTTTGAAACTTTTAATGGTTAGTTTACATTTTAGGGAATAAACCAGCATATCTAAAGAGGGAAATGTTTGACCTACTATTTCTACTACTCACTGTATAATGAGTCTCAGTGATAACAGTAATCTGTGAGTCTGTAAATGTAATTAAAACCACTGACTTTCTTCTAGGTGGGAGGTTTTTAAATGTGGCTGATGTCCTCAATGGAATTATGCTGCAACTTCATCATAGCTGCTGCACCACATCCAAAATTAGGAGAATAATTCTGCTTGTGAACATATTTTTCCCTGAACCTCTACACATTAACATGTCAGTATTTACTAATATGCATTTGGAAAATCTTCAGCAGTGAAAAAACTTCTGCTTTGGACAGTCTGAATACAGCCAGAGGATCTGGAGTTTCACCAGTATTGCAAGAAATAAGGGACTGAGTGTGGTGGAAGGTGTTGGCCCTCAGCACTCCAGTGTGGGTGCCACAGTGAGGGAAGGGGGGGCCTAGGACTTGTTCTCTTATTAGTGTAAAGGAAAATATAAAACTACTTCTTTTACCTGCCCACTAAAAGTATTGCCATTCTCCTGCACTGCAATATAGGAGACTCCTCTGGGAGACTCTGGTGAGTGATGGACACCTCTGGGGCCAGGTGCAGGACATGAGTCCCATGCTGAGCACAGATGAGTGCAGAGCTCCCTTGGGAGAGGCTGCACTGCCTCACTTGCTCCAAGACCATCAAATCTTGGGTGCACAATTTGTGAATATGAAACAGACACCAGCTGAGATGAGTGTGCAGTCAAGGGCTGTTCAGAGGAAAGGAGTTTTAAAACTCAAGCAGCAAAAATCACTTCCCCACCAGCTTAGTTACATCCCTTCTGCACAGTACTTGAGTAGCACAATATATGCAGCCAGATAATACTTAGTGGAAATTTTTCTCTTTAATACCTTTTCCACCTTTGGGCTGCCCTCAGTCAGATGTAGACACCTTCCTGTTTACTGGGCAATGCTCTTCAGTTTTCTGGGAAACTTGACCTTAATGCCTGTCCTGTATAAAGGAAGATGCATGTTTATGTCTTCAGAAGCAACAGGACAAACCAATTAAAATGTGTGAGGAAAATCTATTTAATTTTAAACAGATCAGATGCATTGATTTATGATATTTAGTATTTTTTTATTAACAGCTATGAGGTCTTGCCACTTCTGTCTAACACTTTCCACCTGCACGTCTCAGCATGTCTTGTTACTGTGAGTTAACTCAGCTTTGAGGCCAAGTTCTTGTGAGGTAAACAGGAACATTTGTCTGTACTCCCAAGTGTAAAAAATATATATTGAAGATCTTTAGCCTGACTCTATCCTGGTTTATTTTAATAAATAATATTAAGGTGACCTAATAAACACCTTCCTGAGCTAACTTACCTCCTGAGAGGCTGCACTTGTGCTTAATGTCTCTGTCATCACATTGCATCCTGTATCTTGCTCTGAGGGAAGTTTGCTGGGTGTTATTTTAGGAGGACTGGCACCATTCAAACTTGTACAATTATTGGTATCATGCCAAGTTTATTTCCCGTAATTTTCACCACAGAAAAACTCACACAAAGGCCAGCAGAGGTGTTGGTCAACAAGTTTTGTCTGCAAGCCTTCTCAGAAGAAGAAAACTGTATAACCAGAGGTCAAGTTTTATCCAGGAAAATGATGGGAACACCTGAGTGAGGCCTCCCTCCCTCTCTTCCTCTGAATAATGTAAGTTTTTCCAACAGTAATGGTGCTTTGGTGAAGGTCTCAGCAAGTTCAGCCAAGGTGTGCTGAGAGTACTTCCAGTCATGGAGTCTAACATCATCCAGTAATTTCCTGGCTTTGTCTATTTATATCAGCCCATCTGTTATCCCTCATCTCACACTGCACCTGGAAGCCATTTACGCAGGTGACAATCACTTGGCTTTAGGTTCTGCACATGAAGGCACATTTTCTACCATGCCCCTGATACATTTAAATCATCTCTTGCCTCTCTGTCTGCTGGTCTTGGCATTGGGTTCCCAATCTCAGGAGGAGGGATGGGAGCTTCTCACATGATCTTAGCAATAATTGCAGATCTTGATAGTCTTGGAGTCAGGTTGAGTAACCTAAGGTTGTAGTGCAAGTTTCCCTCCTAATTAACCTGGATGGATGTCATTTCACAGGTCTAAAGGATGAATTTTAGGTTACAGCGATTCCTGCTATTAGGTCTTAATGTCTTGCCACTGATATTGCAAAAAAAAACCAAACAAAAAACCAAAATCAAAAACAAAGAAAAAAACAACAAAAACCCCCAAAACACAAAAAAACAAAACAAAACCTCGAAAAATTCAAACACCAAACCCCCCCCAAAAGAAAACCAAACCAACCAAACAAAAAAACTCAACCCAAAACAAAACCAAACCAAAACAAAACCCAAAAAACCAAAAACTAATTTGTTGCTTGCCCTTCCTGTGACCAAAATGGGACAGATCCCATCCTTAAAATTTTGATCAGGGCTAGTAGGTACAACCAAAGGGCAGTGCTGATATGAGGTGGATCTGGGGAACCTCATCAATAGTCTCTGAGAAGTATGTGGAAACAGGATTTGAGTTTTCCCCTTGTGACCTTTCCAAAAATATCAAGGGTCATTCACTCTGTCTCAGGCAGTAGAAAGTAGTGTAATAACTCCATTCATACACTAATAAAGTATTACTAATCAAATAAAATTAGTAAATACTAATGAAGTGTGGAGAGATTAATTCAAGAATGGCTAAAAGAGAGAGGCCATGAGACATACAATTGAGAGAAAAGTAAAGGGATAAGTAAAGCAGTTTCTAACAGTTCTCAGCCTTCTGATTTCTATAAACAATTACTCTCCTTTGAAAACAATAAAGTTCTCAAGCACATCTTTATTCACAGCAAAGTTCTCAGGCAGCTTTCTCATAACAAGTGGGTATTCTATCTTTGGCTGTTTTGGGAACAGACATGGAAGTTTTGAGAACCATTCATATCAGGGTGAGAAAAGAAATCTTAGTATTGTAAACAGAAGGAGTGGTTAGAGCTTCTCTGTTAGCCTGTCATGTACTTGGATTACAGAATATGTATGAAGCTCGTTAACACTGTTATTTAAGGGGATTGATGGATCAATAAACCGAGTTCGATGCATTACCCGGGTGGTCGTTCTCCCCTCGTCTCCGACAATGAAGTATTATATTTGTGGGAGATGAAAAATCTGTGGTACAAATAACCCAGTAAGGATTTCTGTGTTACTAGGTATTATAATATTTGATTGAGATTGCATTTATCAGAGTTCAGAGGCTCAATGCTTAGGTTGGAGGACAGTACAAAGGGTCTCTGACAGGATCCAAGGAAAGGCTGTGTGGCTCTGTACCAGTTTTACACACAGGAAGCAAACACTCAGGTTTAGATTTCTATAATAAATTTCTCTTTTGAGCATTACAATCAGAAGGCTAGGGGGGTTTAAAATTTTTAATTTTTGTTTTTGAATAGAGTATGAGTTTTTAATGAGATGAAAATAAGCTTCAGAATTTTTTTTTGTTTTGATTTCCAGTGATAGAAGTTTCTACAATATTAGGAAGAGAAGAGGAGAAAAAGGAGTTCATACTGAACTATGAAATGTGTGGTTTCTATTTCCTACTGCCCAGCAGGTTTCCTTTCCAATGTTAGGCACTTAGATGCAGATCTTCAATATCCCTCAAAGGCCTAATTTACATTGACTTTAATTGAATACTCCTGAGGAAACAGGTCCAAGTCAAGCCCTGCCTCAGTTTCCCACCTGTAAAAGAGACATGAGCAGTAACTACAATTAGCATAGTGAGGGGTAAAGGTGGAAAATCCACACTGTGAGGATGTGGCAAAGCCATAAAAATGTTCATGTGATCCATTGCCTCTAAGCTGTGTAAAAAATTGGAGGTTTTCATGTTATGTCAAAGAGATTTAATGTAGAATATTGATCACTGTTTACATTGACAGTGCCTGGTTTTGGCAGCTGTTAGCTGCAAAAGGAAATTGAATGATTACACACAATGAAGGAAACTCTGAATATCATCTGGAAGTGGTGTTTCATCCACTTATTGCTGTCCTTTTGGGATAAAGAGGAAAGCCCATTTAAAATTTTCCTTTTTCATTTTTTTCTTTCTCTGGGTAAGCAGTTCTTTTCCCAGACAGAAGCGAAAGGTTTTCAATGTTTTTCTTCTTTTTAATTGTGAGCCAAGTGGAACCAATGGAAGTTATCAGGAACCTCACCTTCATTTACATAATTGCTATGTGGAATGGGAAATTGGCTTATGCAAGGAAGCTGAGACTCATTAGTGACAAGCATCTCGAGGAGAGGGAGGGCTCCCTGCATTCGTGTTCAGCTGAAGGTTGTGGGGGTGTCTGAGGAGACACATCCCTGGTAGGCAGCCAATTAATGAAAATTCCAGTGAATTGAATGGAATTGAGTGTTAGCCTGTTTCTGTGAGGTCACTTGCCTGGTGATTGCAAACAAAATCTTGATGCTTTGCACAGCAAAAGAAGATGCTGAATACACGTTTGGGGAAGTGTGGGAAGAGGTACTTTGTTTTCTTACAGGGTGATAACTATAGATTAAATAAGTGCTTTGTAGTCTGAATTGTGATGTAGAATTTACTCATGGCTAACAAGGATAAAACCCTCTCCATGTTCTTCAAGGTTTTAGGTCCATCAGCAGCTTGGGGAAAAAGGGGAGTGTAGACACATGAGGCAGCCACCCTATTCCTGCACAGGAGTTTGATTGCATTTGCTTGCACTTCTTGATTCAGATGGCTCCTCCAACACGAGGGACAGGGTAAAATACTGTGTTAGTAGTGATTTTGTACAAATGAGAAATGAACAAATCCTGTTTTGCCAAAAAAGTTCAGGAAGGAGCAGTACCTCTATGGGGATTAGTAATAACATACTTTATACTCCACCCAAAAGTTTATTCTCCACTGACCCAAACCTAACACTTAAGGCACTGATTTTTACATCACTCCCATCCTTGCCAGCGTAATTCAGCCCAGGCCAAAGGGACCTCAGAAGCATTCTTGATTTAAAATTTCATTAACTGGAGTTAAGTGAAAAGATAAAGGATTAATAACAGCTGTGGCTGGGTGGGTTGATCAAAGTGTCGCCTCTTTTCCATCAGATCCTTGCTCAGATCCTTGCTGTTGCAAACTTTGAGACAATCTGAGAGCAAGGTAGCTCTTAATATTCAACTGCTGCTGAAAGGGAACAGCATGAAGGGAAAAGCCATTCTCAGTTAGGAAGAGTTCAGCCTTAGCAAACAGATAATTGTAGCAGGAAAGAAACACAACTATTCTAGTAGGCAGTTTTTGTTTTTTTCAGCTCTGCAGGCTTGAGTGGGAAATCATCCCTTTTTGGTATATTTTGAGAGAGTTCCCAGAAGTGTCCCAGTGGCAAATGACTCAAGAGTGTTCTCAAGCAGGAAAGGCACAGCTGCACTGAAGAAAGAGTTGCCATTCCTGCATGAGTTCTCTTCAGAGGTGCTGACCCAGCTTTGCATAAAATCTTCTTGAAGCTGGTGCACTTGCAGTTCTTGCCTGACAGAGTATTTTCTCAAAAACACATCGAAATCCCTATTAAAAGTATGAAAGAAAACCAGATGAATTTGAGTAATTTCAGCCAGAGAAATGTAGAAATGAAGAAAACTGCAAGAAGATAAAAAAACACATTTACCAGGTGTTGATGTTTGTGCTGTAAATTATTCATCTGGCTGTAGAAATTAAGATTCACTCAGCTGTTCAGCTGTAATTATGGCTGATTTAGACACAGTTTCTGCAGGATTCAATTTTGGAAAGAACCTCCTTGCCTTTATCCTATGCAGAACTTCAGCTGCAACTAAGAAAACCCAGAAAAATTATGTTTTTAAAAGAAAAGATAAGTCTTTTTTTTTTTTTTCCAATTTAATTAACTGGTGACTTTTCCAAAACTCCTGAGTTTCTAAAAACTATCTTTTCCTCCAGAAAGGTCTGCTGGCTGGATAATGCTTCAGAGAACTGGGAGACCTTGCCCAGATTTGGGTGTAGAAGAGTATGGGGTGATTCTGTGTGTGTTAATGATCCAGCTTTAGGAACAAGAGCCAGGATTTTAATCCAGTCACTTGTAATTTACTCAGAACACCAGACCAAGTATCTGGTCAAGCTGGAACAGGAGTGCCTACTGTCAAGTTTAGTGCTGAGGTCACTTGGACAGGATTAGAATTTGGCCCATGGTTTTATGTTGTCCTCAACCCTGTATTTTTAAAAAAATACATTAAGGAGAAGCACAAAGTCCTCTTAAAACATTGGTGTAATCACCTTATCTGACCCTGCACATCTCATATTTGAAGTTTATTTTATTTTAAGGGGTTTCACCACAGCTCCCACTGTCACCTTCCAGCTCTGATCATTGCCGCAGGGCTGGCTCACAAGCAGGTACAGTCAACAGGATGGAAAATCTTGAGAAATCTGTCTGCAAAAAGTTTGTCTCTTTTTTTTTTTTTCTGCATGAAATATTGCCCTCAAGCCTTTAAATTCTCTTTATTAATTTTGAATAAGTACAAGCTAACTCTTAGTCTTTTCCCAGTGATTCACATCCATGGACTCTTACATGATTTCCCACAGCTCTCACTTTCAAGGACAGCTGACCTTGCATGGACATTGGCATGTAGAAAAGTGCCTTATTCAAAAGGCACTGTAATTTTTTTCATCATCTTAATATCTGTAGAACAAGCTTAACTTAAATCACCATTCCCTGGGTAATGAAAAAAAAAACATTTTGGCTTTAGGCTTCTGTAAAAGTATTGAAAGGAGAAGAGACTTTTTTTTTACTGGCTTAGAGTCTTCTTACCCTACTTTATTTTTGTCGTTTCCTGGTTAGTGCAATAATGGCAGGGGGTCCTTGCTGCCAGGAGGGCCAAAGGTATCCTGGGGTGCATCAGGAAAAGTGTGGCAGCAGGTCAAGGGGCAGGTCCTGCCTCTGTCCTCGGCCCTGGTGAGGCCACAACTGGAATATTGTGCCCAGTTCTGCTCTCCTCAGTTCCAGAAAGACAAGGGGCTACTGGAGAGGGCCCAGCAGAGGCCACAAAGGTGGTGAGGGGTCTAGAGCATCTTTCTTAGAGGAGAAACTGCAGGAACTGGGCCTGTTCAGTATGGAGAAGACTGAGCTCAGTGCAAACAAATATCTCCAAGGTGAGTGCCAAGAGGATGGAGCCAGACTTTTCTGTGGTGCCCAGGGACAGGATGAGGTGCAAAGCCCATAAACTAAAGCACAGGAAATTCCACCTCACCATGAGGAATAACTTTGTTACATGGAAGGCAGCAGAGCACTGGAATAGTCTGCCCAGAGAGATCATGGAGTCTCTCTGGAGACGTGTAAAATCCACCTGGATGAGTCCCTGTGCAACCTGCCTTGGCAGGGGAGTGGACTGGATCATCTCCAGAGGTCCCTTCCAACCCTAACAATTCTGTCATCCTGGGATTCTGTGAATATTTTCTAGTTGGAATCTCCTGTATCTCTCTCAGACTTTCCTACCATCAAATTCTCTTAATTTAACAGCAGAAATGATATTTTTTTCCAAAGTTATGTCCCTTGAATATATAATATTCATACTATCATACTTTGGGAAAGTTTTAAAGCTAGGAATGGAGCTAGCTGTAAGCAGCTGCCACATAGTCTCTCCTGTTATCTTCTGTGAACTTTGAGTACAGTTATAAAGCCTCCAGGAAATGGACTTCAATTCAAACCTTGCAAATCATGCCCTGAATATTGTCAGCTTAAACTTGTCTCCATAGACTGCACTTGGAGTCGTTAGTTTCAAAATTATTGGGAATGTTGATGGATAAATTTAGACAAAGAAAAGTATGATTGTCACTAGGCAAAAATATCTAAGGAAATATTGGCACAATTTATTCCATGTGGGAGCCATAAAGGACTTGCATCCCAGGCTCAGCAGTATTTCTCAGCCAAGGTAGATACAGCAGCTGAAAGCAGTGTGGTAAATGTTGAAGAAAAATTCAGCTCTCCAAGTGCAAACTGGTTAAATGAGAGACAAAGCAAAGGAGAAATTGGTGGGAAACTGAGGCCCAGTGTGCCTTGAAATCCCTTCCAACCCAAACCATTCTATGAGGGCCTTCCCAGGTTTGCTGTTGATTTTCAGGATTAGCTTGAGCAGCTGACCATAACTTTGTGCAAGATCACTGTCTGTAGTGGCTGTAAGACTTTTTTTGCACCATTTTTTCACTTGCAGGGGTAAAGGAATTTAAACTTTTGGATGCATGGGAGGTTATATGAGATTTTTTTGGATCAAGAGGATTTGGCCCATTTCAATTTCAAAGTCTTAGATGGGTTTTGTTGTGAAAGGCAGGTGGGGTTAGGGATGTAAGTAATTTTATCTTATGGTGATTACTCCATTTAAGCGCTCACTGCAGACCTGTGATGTGTATGCAAAGTTTATGCCAAATAAAACCCAGACTGGCCAGAAAGAAATAAGTGATCCTTTTCTTGAGTGACCCTTAACTTAGACTGAAGGCAATGAATGGTCTTACAATAAAACAACCCAAAGAAAGAGAACAGTTAATGATACCTTTGGCATATCACAGGAAGGGAGAAAAGTAATGCACTTTAGTGAACCCAGAGAGAAACCCAAATGGCTCCTGCCTGACCTGCCTTGACAAAGAAGGATCAGTGTCTTGCTGATTTATATATTTGTGTGTATTATTTAAATATTTATATCTGTGTGATACAGATGAAGCCTGAAGATTTCAATTGAGATGAGGTGCATAACAAAAAAGTAAAAAAAAACCCCAGAAAACTTAAAACCCAACAACCAAACCAAAAAAAAAAAAAAAAAAAACACCAAACAAACAAACAAAAAAACCCCAAAAAACCACCACCCCAAAAATCACAACCAAAAACCCCAAAACCAAAATTAAAAAAAAAAAAAAAGGCAACAACAAAAAATGCAGCAGCAGATCTTGATGGAGTCTAATTGGGAAAGCAAATAAATAAGAAAAAAAATCTATTATATTTTTCTGCTGAGCTGTATAGACAGCAATTAAATCACTAATCAGGCAAGAGTTGGCTGACCTAGGAAAGGAGCAATCTCATTTCTCAGCTGGATGGGAAGTTTAAAAATATCTGCTTAAAGGAGTATTTAAAGGATACAAAACAAACATAAGAATATTTTGGGTTTCAATTAAGTTTATGGCTTATGGAAGCAGTTCCTGTGGCAAATTAGCAATATGCTTTACTTACTTAGAAGCTACTTCATAATGATGTTGGCTTTATTTTTAACAGAAATTTTTTCTCACCAAAAAGAAACAAAATTTATTTTTGTGCACTTGTGAGTTAGTATTTAGGAGAATTTTTTATTTTCTCTGCCAGTCTCTATCATGTTCACTTCCTTTCTGGAGGCTGTTTTGTAATTTCTTTGCCTTGAGAAATCAGCACTGTACATGTGAAATGTCTCCAGAGCAAGGATTGTATTGTAATTTATGGAAAGAACTTGGGTCAGGAGAGGAACATTTAATTTAGAGCACGTTATGTTGACCTGGGGACTTGTAGAGCTCTCCCACCTTTTTATGGCCAAGCAAGGACTGGATGTGTTCCTACTTTTTCTCCCATTATACATAAATATCAAATCTAGTGATCAGAATCAGAGACCACCTGGGCAATAGGATCAGATCTTTCAGGAAAGAGCAAGGGATCTGTACAGGTCCAGTGGAATGTGGAGGAAAAACTGAATGTAGAGGGATCCCTTTGCAGATGTGGGTGTGACAAACCCACCCTGAACATCATATTCTACATTGAATGCTGTAGAGTGACAGACCCTCAAAAGCAGCAGCAGCAGTGACAGCTGAGATATCAGGGTTCTTGTATCTCTATCTTGTATCAGGTTTCTTCTTATCTCTAACTACTCTCAAGATTAATCATAGAAAGGATGTGAAATGCCTCATTATTGGTATGTACAGAGAGGGAAAACATCTGTAGGACCTTGAAGACTTTTTTGCAAGTCTGAAGCCCTTACTGAATCCTCAGGATTTTTATTTTAGAGTGGAATATTAGGAACTACATCCTACATCTGAAAAATTAGATTTTTTTTCTCATATATTTTATAATCTTGTCATAAGATGTTTTTCATATTCAACTGCAAATAATTTACCCTCTGCATAAAGTGCAACTGGCCAAAGTGCTCAAGACAAAAGTTTGGTAAATGTACAATTTCCATCCATCACTTTCTTGAACACAGGAGACATTGAAATAACACATTAGGAAGCATTTAGTCCCCAATCTATACCATTGATGCAGGACTTCAAAGTGTTACAGATATATCAGGGAAATCTTTATTTTCCAGTTTGACTTTAGGTCTGAGATTTTAACTCAGGGCCTTTCTTTTTGAATCCATAGCTGCTGTGTTGATGAGAGGGTGCCAGATATGCTGTGAGACACTGAGGGAAAAACCAGTGGATTATTACAACATCTTTGCTTGTCTGTAAAGTACAGATAGTCACGCTTTTACATATGTATTCCAACTCTTACATTTCAGGACCTCTAAACATTTGGGGTTTCCCAGCTGCCAAAGCATTATGTGAACAGTGGTTAGAAAAGTGGAAGTGAATCTTCTAATTGGTAGCCAGAGAAAAAGAGAAGTTGAAATGAAATTCTGGAAGTGATTTCTTTCTTCTTTGTGCACCCCTCACTTACATGGGGAGGTCTTGGTTGTTAAAATGGGAAATAACTCTCTACCTGATGGGTGGAATGAATTAAAACCATATTATTTAAATTTCTCTTTTATTTCATTTTCTTTTATTAGTCTTAATTTCTGCTAGAATAGTTCTAAACTTCCTGGAAGGTCAGTACAACAGTCTGAAATTGCCAGAGTCTTGTGATGCTGATAGAGCTATTTAGTATTTGGGGTTTTCAAAAGGCACTTCAACTGTTCATTTGCCATATTTAGGACAGGATTATTTTTATTCTTCAGTCTTTTTTTGTCTTTTCACATTACACAGCAAAGTAGAATTATGTTGACACTAGAGACAGTTATAAAACATTTGCCTGAATGGTACAAATTGACATTTATACAAATGGACATTTATACAAATGCTCATTGGACATGAAAGTGAAGTCTCGTTTTTTTTGAGCTCATTAGGAGATACATTGTTCTCTAAATAGGCTGGAATCTCTCTTCCACAATTTTATTTTAGCATTCCATCTATCATTGCTCCAGTTCTTCAGTGCTAAAGCCAAGAGGATTTTGTGACAAAGTTGTTTCTTTCCTCTCTTTCACTCACTACAGCAGCACAGGGGCAGTGAAGGAAAACTCAAATCACCAAGAGCTCTTCTCCAGAAAGTGTCAGTGGGTATTTATCAGACACAGTCATTTTCTGTCCCAAAGTCACCCCACCTAATGTGCTTGGGAGCTGTACTCTTTGTACTTCCACAGCTTTTTATGGATTTCTCCCATGTGTTAACACGGACATGAGTGTGACAGCTTTTACTGCTGTGTACCTAAGTCCAGAAAACCAGAGAAAGGCGACCCTCTAAGAACCTGGCTTGGATGAATTTTTGTCAAGGAGAAATGAAAATTCCAGTTGAAATTTTCAACAGTTACCACTGTTTGATTAGTATTGGTGGAGACCTATAATTAGCTCTTATTTAAGATGGCATATGGCTGCAACAGATGGTAAAGGAAAAAAAGAAAGTTAGATAAACAGGGATATTTGCACAAGGTTTTCTGATCTCCTTTGCTTACATTTTGCAGCACAGTGCTTGCTTAGGTTCTGGAAAGACGGCCTACTCACCATATAAGGAACACTTACATGTCTTAATTTTCTCTAAATATACCAAAATAGAGTGGCCTGCAATTATTTAAGAATTCTGACCATAATAGAAACTTGAGGTGTCAAGAAAACCTAGAAAATCCTTATTTTTTTGGTAGGGGTTCTGAGCAAGAACCAGCTCTACTTTTCAGGTTAGTGGGAATTTCAGATGCTAAAGGCCCAGGAAAAGGACAGCAAGTTTATGGATGGGTGAGGGAGATGGCCATTCAAGAGAGAGATCTGGGTTATATTTATGGCTGTACCAACCAGGATAATGTATGCTGTAAAGGTCACTCAGATAACAGGTAGGTGGATTTCAGCTAGTCCAGACTGAGATTTTAAATGCTTTGGGGAGACCTCATTGCAGCCTTTCAGTACTTAAAAAAATTAGAGAGAGAGAGAGAGAGAGAGAGAGAATGAGAGAGAGAGAGAAAGACTTTTTACACAAAGAGGGATAGGACAAGGGCAACAGTTTTAATCTAAAAGAGAATAGATTTAGTTTAGATGTTAGGAAGAAATACTTTCTTTACTGTGAGGGTGGTGAGGCCCTGGCACAGGTTGTCCAGAGAAGTTATGGCTGCTCCATCCCTGGAGATGTTCAAGGCCAGGTTGGATGGGATTGGAGCAGCCTGGTCTAGTGGAAGCAGCCCCTGCTCCTGGTAGGGGATTGGAGATAGAGGATCTTTAAAATCTCTTCCAACCCAAACCATTATGTGATTCTGTGATTTTTTTATTGATGGGTTCTTTGTTTCTTTCCTGCTGAGGCTGGGATTAAATTGTGAGATGGTGTTTCTTGTTCAGACTCAGATGTTTATTAGTTCTATGCCACAGTCTCACAAGCTGTAAGTTCTACAGTACTGTCCAATTGTCAAAGTGCTGTAAGTTCTACAGTACTTTGCTCTAACCAAGTACCAAATAGCCACATATCTCTCTCTACAGGGCCTTTTAAGGATAAACTGTCCAATTAAGAAATTACACCTAAATTATTTTTACTTTTAACCCAATAACCAATCACCTGTGCCCCACAATGTGGACTTTTCTGTCCAATTACAAAATACCACCAAACCCATGAAGACAAAGGTAAAGAAGGATCAGCCTCCTCCCTAAACCCTCCATCTTAGCTGTATACATATTATTATATTCTAAAACCTTAAACTCCAAGTTTCCCACCATGTGATAATTCAACTTCCATGGAAAATGCACACTCAACTAAGCTGTAGCATTCAATTTTGGAGGCCTTCTCCACGGCCTCAGGTCAAATGCAGTTTTCTCTTGGTGGTCAATCCCTGACAGCACAGAAAGTCTGAAATTCTCAGCATCCAGGGCTCCAACATTTTATGATGCTCTCTCTACCCTCCCTGTTCACCCCTGATTACCTGACTGTGCAAATGCTTCCAAGGGCTCTGGGATGAGGTCACATAGCCGGGCTCAAGCTGCCTTCTGCTGGGATTTACCGACAGCCAGCTTTCCTCAGAGGCAGATCCAGAGAGATCCCATGAACTGCTGACACCACATGGCTGTGTGGGCAGCAGCATAAGGTTTGTGGGCAGGAAAGTTTCAAAACGTTCACAGCTCATTCTCAAGTGAGTGCCTTGCAGTGCCCTCCCCCTGTCTGTGCACGAGTGACCTGGGAGAATGAACCCATCTGCCTTTACAGATATCATCTGCATCTGAGATTTTCCTACGTGGAAACACAAATATGATATGCTTCTATTAGCTATGAATTAGGCAGAAATACAAATGTTTAAGCGTGCACTAATATCTATAAAGAAACATTTACAGTAAAGCTCTTTTTACAGCTGCAGTGTCTTAATTTCCCTACATTATTGAAGAGCATCTCTTTCATTGAAGCAAAACTTAGCAGAATCCTGCTTTTCCTTTTATCTGAATAGCAGCATAATAATACTGCTTTTCCCAGATAGCAAGAGACATTCAAGAAGTTGCCAGCATTTGAGTAATTATCTAATTTCCAATGCTATAGTCATAAAAACATTAGAGAGGCTAGATCTGAAGTTAGATCTGTTTTCCATATGGATTTTTCCTGACTGTTTAAGCACTCCTTATTTATTTTAAACCTCTGACACAGTGCTCATGAAACTGCAGAGAGCTAATTCTAAAGAAAGCTGGTTCTAAACCTGAAGTTGTCCTTCTCAAAGGCCTGTAGTTGTAATTTTATATTTAGAATAATAATAAAAAAGTTATTTTCTTTGTTCTCTGCCTTGCATTGGGGATAGGAAGCAATGTAATATTTTCAGCAGTAGCGTGCAAGGACTGAATTGTCACAATTCCTCCTTCTTTACTTTGAAAAAGTATTAATTAATAATACTTTTATTGTCTGCAGAATGGAGGACAGAGTTCAGATAAATACTGTCTCTGCTCTTCCTTTGTTAAACTCAGAAGTTAAACCATACTAAACAAAAAATGTACAGAGGGGTATAAGTGTGTTGTTTCCCCCTGAAATTCTCAGCATTCTGTGGCCAAGACCTACAGTTTTAAAAGAAAAGTTGTGTAGGATATAATTCTCTAATTCTCTGTGCAGGAGGTTTTAATATGTTTCCTTTGGAGAAACAAAATTTTCATGTTTCATTTACGTCTTACACTCCTGGTTGTGTGGAGAAATCTAACATTATTAAAAGTTATTCCTAGTATGATAGTAACTTTAAAATAAACCAAAGAAACAACTCCAAGGGTTTTTTCAGGCTTCCTGTGCCTGTTGGAGGAAGAGCGAGAAAGTAATGTGAAATGAGGTAATGAAGGATATTTAGCTTTCCTTTTCTAACCTTTCCAAAACAAACTCACTCACAGCTTTCAAGGTATCCTCCTATCAGTGGAGAATTCCTTCATGCACTTGTTCTTTGATAAGGGCTGTGCCACAAGGAATTTATGTTTTAAAGCCTTTAAAAAATAAATATGAACAGACCTCCATGACTTCTCAAAGATTAATACTTCTGGGCAAATCTAGGTTTGCATACTGGAGTCCTTACCATCCTTGAAAAGGCTGTTGGTTGACATTGATTCCAGTTTTCTTTGGCAGGTAGGGACATCATGAGGAAGCACAATCAAAATTGTGATTATGGAAAGAGTCTAGCTGGTGAGATTGGAGCACTGCAGTCACTGACACAGCAGACACAACGCAGAGGACACAAGGACCAGCCAGTCCTATGGCTCTGCAAACAGCAAGGGCTCATGTGACCCTGGTGGCTCTGGGGAAATAATTTATTGCAAGTCTCATCAAGCTACACCAAGACTTTGCCATTTCAGAGTCTCTCCTTGGCTGAAATCAGAGGTTGAGATGTGCATGTGTCATTGCTTGCTCCATGGGAGAGTTATTGACCTACAACAATCATGAAACTTCTCAAATTATTTTTATAGCACTTAAAATAAAAGAGTAAAAGAGGATTCAAATAAAAAAAAATAAAGGAAAGTGATATAATTTAGGCATGATGAAAGCAGAGAAAGAACGCTATAAATCCTCAGAGTTGAAAAATGTATAATTTGAATTTCCTGGAATGAACAATTGGGATAATTGACCATTGGAGTTTGGGAGAAGGAGTGCTCATCTATCTGCTGTGTGCATTAGGATCTTAGAAATTTCAAGAATATTGCCACCACCTTCCATAATTTTTCCCTAGAAATGTTTCCCTCTCCTCACATGAATGGGAGTGGTGTGAGGGTTCTCTTGGGGAAATTACACAAATGAGAATATTTGAAAAGTGGCAAAATTTGAGTCCCTGTCACAGCTTTGCACCAGCTGATGGACACTGCCAGTCTGTCCAGCAGCACTTTCAGTGTTTCTGAACTTCAGTTTCAGTGAACACAAGTTCAGCATTCAGAAAACACTTTCAGTGCTTTCAATGAGAAATCCCAATTGTTCTGGCATATCACACTCCTTCAAAACACAACTGGCACAACAGTCGAGAGAAGATGACTTCATTATCTACTTTATCAAATTATACCTACTGCCAACAACAAAGCTGTGGTTAAGTGGGTTTGATCAGGGGGTTTGAATGGGGTTTTTCACATGTCTTTGTACAAGGCTAAGGTTTCTGGTGGTGTCCTTTCCCTTCCCTTCCCCCTTCCCTTCCCTTCCCTTCCCTTCCCTTCCCTTCCCTTCCCTTCCCTTCCCTTCCCTTCCCTTCCCTTCCCTTCCCTTCCCTTCCCTTCCCTTCCCTTCCCCCCCAGCCCACCTCAGTGCCTTTGTCCTGGCAGTGATTAGAATTTTATGGTTTCTATTCTCACTAAATTAGGTTTTAAATACGTAACAAAATTGTTTACAGGTCACCTATCCATCAATTCATTTCTTATAAGATTATCTGGAGAGAATTTTTTAAGGGCCTCCAGGATCTAAATAACCTCTCTCTGTATCTTCAAAGAGATGAGTAATTTCTGTATGATGTGCTGCAATAATATTTAGAAACCTCCATCTATAGAAACACCCAGATGGGAAAGTTGGGTAGACTGGAGTGTATCTGGGGACACTTGGAAGATGGGAGAGGGAAAGCAGGACATGCTACAGTGATGGGTCTGTGCCAGCACCCTGTGCATGAAAGCATCCATAAGTGCAAAGAGCCTTTTCCCCCTTCCTTTACAAAAATGCCCTTGTCCAATAGCCTGTGGAGGAATTTCTAGGAGTGATGGTGGGATGGCATGGAAGGAACAGTAAGAGAGGGATACATGAAAAAGATTTTCTCATTCTCTGAATGCCTGTGGAACAACACTCTCCTCTTCATGCTTGCAATGGCTCTCACAGCCCTGAGAGCTCTTTCACTTTCCAGATAAACTGAAGAAATATTCAAAACAAAGATAATAGGCAGTTAATGGAACAGACACTTAGGAAGAGAAGACAGGAAAACAGGATTCTTTCTAGCATATGGAATACTGCACATGTCTCAAATAAATATCCTGACAGGGAAATTTACTGATCAAAAATTAATTACCATAGAATTGAACTTTCTTTTTTGAATTCACCAAAGCTCAAGCCTTTGAAATTGTGGAATAAATGCACGTCAGCAGACTTTTAGCTCCAGATCTCCCCTGGGAGTGGGAGCAGTTTCCAGACAGTGTGTCTGTCTCCTTTGGGCTGCCTGTAACTGCTGGGATTTTTGAACACTTGAGGTTGTACTAGAAAGAGATGTGGGAAAACCCAATGGTTCCAGTCTCCTCTCTCAACCCTCCTGCGCTTTGTGCCAAAGGACAGAGGCCCTGGTGTGAGCCCAGGGATGCATCTGCTGTGTCTCCTGAACAGGGGCTACACCTGCTGTGCCTTCTGCCAGCAGCCCTCTCTGAACAGTGGCAGCTGTGACAAATGCCAACCTCAGTGCCACTGCCTGCCAGCAGACACACCTGGGGTTTAGAGAAACACAGGATTCAGAAGAAATCCCAGGAACTAGGGGAAGTTTGGGAAAGCTACCTGCATTATGATTTTTTCATAGACCAATGAAGGATATGTTTGGAGCAGCAACTGCTTCCAGTTAGTGCAAGAAGCTCCAGCAGAGTGAGGTAGCCTGGTCCCTGCCTGCACCTGAAGCACAGAACACACCAGCAGGTGCTGCAGCCTGCAGGAAAATATCTGTGAGATGTTGTCATTCCTCTCTGGTTTGAGAGGCAGGATCCCTGCATTGCTGTCAGCACTGCCAAGCTGTCCTCTGAGGAAATCCCTGCTGCAGCCTTAGGTTGTTGTCCAAGAGGGGGAGAAGCCACCTGTGGCCACTTAAGTAGGCAGGGATGGATGTGTTTAGGGAAGATCAGTCACTCATCTGCTGTAGTTCTCTGCCAGCTGTCTGCAAAGGAGGTCTCCCTGCTTAAAACTGAGTGATTTTTGGCCCTGTACCATCATACTCTGATTTGAGGCAGCCCCAAACACTGTAGCATGACATTGACTTTGACCTTTCCAACAAGAGAAATGATTCCTTATGCCACCTTGCAAATCCAGCTCCTAAAGCAATTACACACGAGGAGTGGTCTGCTCAGGAGTGTGTTTGAAAAGAAAATGAGATTAAACTTTCTATCCAAGAAGAGTGCCAGTATATCAATATCCAAATCAAATAACATAAAGTTTCCTTTGTCTGCCAGCTAGGAGTAGGAATGTGTTATACCTCTAATATAATTTTTGCAGTGTCTGTAATAGCATGAGGTTTAAATTAAAATAAATATGACTGCATGCTTTTGAAGAGCTAATCAGGCTGAAACATTCTAGTCTTATTGGTGTAGCACATGGAAATAAATATGTATTTATCTAGGCTGCCTGGATTCATGGATAACTAGTGTGCAGATTGGGTGGTGGGAAGACAATAGCAGGTTTAAATACTTGGGTGTGCTTGACAGAAGTCAGTAATAGGAAAATTATTTGAATGTAGCCTGGAAAACAGCACTATGGTTCTGCTAATTAATTAGATCAAGTTTTATTTGTCTTATTGTCATTTAGTCAATTCTGCCCCATATGATTTTTTATTTTTTGAGATATTTCAGTGTCCATGCTATTCCAGTTCCAGCAGACTGGCACCACTAAACTAATTTTTATAATGACAAAACCCCATTCACTTGTCTACTTTTCTTTAGTACCTTTTTTTATTTGGGTTTTTTTGGTTGTTTTGAAGTCCTTTCTGTTATTTTATTTTTATATAACCAAACTTGACAACATAAAATATTTAATCCTCTGTCAGTCTTGACTCACTGACCTATGATAGCAAATTATATACAAATCTCAGCAGAGTAAACCTGTCCTGATTTGAAACTCTTGACAAAACAGCAGGCCCTGGACTTTTATCTTACCACAGCTTCTGGTGCCAGAACAATTTTGCAAAGGGGCAAATTCCAAGAAGTACCTTCTGAAAACCAGAACTTTCTAAAAAGGATTTCCTTCTGACTTTTTGATGATGATCACACATCTGTCTCTTTCTGAAGGACTAATCCTGGTACACCTTTTTTAAGCACCCTTTCTCAGGAGTTCCAAAATACCATTTGCTAAAGGACTGCATTTCAAAAGCTCAGATTCCTCCAGGATTGAGTGCTGGAAGGGGACAAAACCAGCTCTGAGTAAATTTTGCAACCTGTTGTTGCTCTGGGGCTACAGAAGTAGAATTACCAGAGGATTCTGATTATCAGCCAAGACAAACCTTGAAAATTCCTAACACTGGTTCCCAGTTGCTCATTTAAAAGCCACACTGTCATTGCAGGCTCCTCTGGAAGGCAATCACTGTAGTACAGTGGATGTTCCTTTCAGTGTGAGTTTGTATAGCTCAGAAAACCACAGGTCTTACTGAAAAAGGAATTGCTCAAAAAGTATTTGACTTGAAGCAAAAATCTTTTTCAGTATAAAGCATGTTTGGGTTTTTTTTTTAATGATGTCCTAAATTCCATAGGCTCCATTGTAACCAAAAAAAAAAAAAACACACACTGGAGGCACCTAAAAGTTAGAAAGGATAAATCCCACCTCAGTTTATGTGATGTTTATTTGTGATCATTTGATACATCAGCATACAGGTGATGCTATTGGCTGATTTTGATGTGGGGAAGCTTAGAGTTTTGGTTCTTGAGTTCCTTTGATTTATCCAATTTTTTGGACCAAAATGGCATCTCTCACACATGCCAAGGACCTGAAGGATTACACAGGTATTTTGAAAAAAAGACTATATTTTTATATTTCTGTATTTTAAGAAGCCTCTGCACTTCCAGTTTCTATATACAATATCTGCTATTGGATATCGTCCCCCCTCCCATGTAGTAACTTCTGGGAGTAACAGAGATGACAAGAAAAATCCCTCTTCTGAAAGATGCCCATTGCAGATAAAAGATGAAGTTTCACAGGTGAACTCCCACAGTTGTCATGCTGGATGCATCAAACTGAGCATTTGATGCTTTACCTTTTATTAGAAATAAATTTAATAGGATAAGTGCTATCACAGGATCAAGTACTCTCACTTTGAAATCCAGCCTGCCTACAGTTTAACATTTGTTTTCTTAAATATCATGTCTGTGAACCTGCAACCCACAATAACAGCCTGCTCTACTCCATTAATTATTGAGAATGCAAGTGTTTAATTACAAGTACTACTTAGGTAACCCTGGAGTGAAATCATAGGATACAAATTAATCTCCCTGCTGAAATCACACCAGGAGTTTGTCTGTGTTTTGTGCAGGTGATTCCAGCCTTTGCTCGACCTGCGTTCATGAAAACAATGTTTACAGCAGAATCTTTCAGATTTTGTACAGAAATGAAGAGATCATTCTTAATGAGACCATGAACTTCAGAGTGCACCTGCTCCTGGATGGTGAAAGGGTGAGTTGTTTTGGGATGCATACAAAAACCAGCAGGGCTGGGATTCCTCTTACTTGATTTCAGGTGTGCATTGCACAGGTATTTCCATTTCAGAAGAAGTCCATGTGCTGCCAGAGGTCACATGAATGCAGCTGCTGGAGGGAAAAGCACAGTTTATCTGACCAATACACAAGCAGCTGAATTAGGAGGAGACTGACTGTCCTGTACCCATAAATACCTGTGATTTATTTGTACAGGCTGACACTGTAAAACTCTGCTTGAGGTCAGAGAGACCCTCTGCACTGTGCCTGTTTGTGAGGAGTAGGGTACACCTTGGATTTCCAGTGGAATAATATGTTGACATAATGTGGTAAATCTGAATATCAGAAACTCAAGTGTCTCAACAATAATTTGTCATTTGTGCACTGGATCACTCAGCACAGCTGTGCTCATAAGCCCCACCTGAGAAAACTGGGAGTCTGCTGCTTCTTTCCAGGACCACCTACTATTATTATTACTCCATTATTATTACTCTCTTCTCCTCCTCTCTCTTGTGACTGAAATTTTCTACAGCTTCTCAGCCCTTCAGAAGTCTCCTGACCTTTTTCCTTGGCGCTCCTGACTACAGGAGCCCTTGGGAGAGCTGCTGGAGCTTTCCCTTCCTTAGAGTCCATGTACAACCCTGTTGCTTTCTGTGGTACCTCAGCAACAACATGTCCACCCTGAGGTCCTTCTCCCCTTTTTCCATCCACCCCTTCAGCCAACAGGAGCACTCACACAAGGTAAAAACAAAATCTGGGACACCCAGCTTGTACAGCACCTTTAGTTTAATCTTACTGGCTGTGAAACCAAAGGCTTCCAGCAGCAATTCCTGTTCCCAGGAGCTACAAGGGTGGAGCAATCTTTGTTCATGGAGAGCAGTGTTTTGCTGAAATCTTAAACAGGAAGGGGACAGAGTGTCATGGTAGAATGGCATTCAGGCATGTCCCATGTGCCAACACTGTGCTTTGCCAGCCCAAGGACTGGTACAAAATGTATGGCATTGGTACTTGCCCTCGGTGGTGACAAGAGACAGGACACCAGCATCTTTGCCACGTCAGCTTGTCATCGAAAGGAGGCACCCTGAGTTACACAGCCAGTGTGAATCATGTGCTGTGTGTTGAACTCAGGGCCACAGACACTCTCCTGTCCTTTCTGTAATTTCCTATTTGATCATGATGATATTTAAAATCTCTTTTTTGTCCTATTTCAAAGCATATATATATGTGTGTGTGTGTGTGTGTGTGTGTGTGTGTGTGTGTTATACAGAGATCTCAATTAAAACAGCTTGAGAAGCCAATTTAAGGTTAACATGCTTCCTTTTCTCTCCCACTTTCCTCTTGCTGTTTTGGTTTGGTTTTCTTTTTTTTGAATGATGGTGTCGTCAATTTATTCCTCCCTAGAATTGCTGGTTTGTGCTTATGTGAAAAATTACTAAATGCAAGTCTATCAATATTTGTTAGGAAAATGTCCCAGCATGCTTTATCCAATATTAATTTCATCCTTCCTCTGTGGAGTACCTCGGACTAAATATCACTCCCCTCAAATTACAGCAGTTTTCACTGTATTTAGCAGGGATGATTTCTGATGAGTTTTGCATTATTATTCAGGAAAGTTGTGCACCTCATGAAATGGAAAATAAAAAATAACTCACAAGATGCCTCACAGATAAAACTCATTGTGACTCTTGATGTGCTGTGTGCAGCAACACTTGGTTTTTCACAGGACATTCCCTGGAAAGAGGTCAGCTGCCCAGTTCTGTACTTACAGAGTGGATTTGCTCAGATAAACTCAATTTTTCTTTGTGGCAAAGTAACTTTGGGTTTTCATGAATGTAGAATAAGAGGATAAACAGGTCTGTTGTTCCAGATGAGTTGCTAAAGGCACTCTAAAAAATCAAATGCAAAAAATAAAAATCTCTAAAAAATTTTTGTGTATTGAACAGATTAGCACAATTCACTTTGTTTAATGCTTTTAGGCTTCTTTTTTCTGCTTTGCTGTCTTGTCCTCCACAGCTTTGCAAATTTGATGTAAATGTGGGAGAGAATGAAGTGTGCCACCACAACATCCACAACTATTCAGAGACAGTTTTGTATCTTTGTCACATAATCTCCTGTGTTGGATGAAATCCTTGCAATGTGGTGTTGGCAAGTCAGCTAGAGATTTTTAAGTGTTTTAAATATCATCTGTGTTCCTAACTCTTAATTTATTTAGCACACAACAGATGTGAATCCTTTTTTGTGCCTCTTGTGTGCTATGGTGATTTTTCTTGGTTGAGGGTGAAGGTTCTATTCACAGTTTTTGTCTGTGGATGGAAGTTATGATAAATAGACAAAGGAGTTAGTCTGGGTAATGCAAGTATTGAGTTCATACACTCCATGCAGTTTCTGCTGCCAGAGCTGGAATTATCCAATATTATATTAGGGGACCATTGTTCCTCCTGGTGCTCAGGTAGTTTTGCTGGTGAGATGTTTTGCTGATAGAGACTCAGACAAAAAAAACCTCCAAACAAACAAAAACAACAAAATGACAAAACCAATGTGTATGTTCAAATTAGATTATTTACTATTTTTTTTTTTAGTTCTCCCCCTCCTCCTCTAACATAACCATGAATACACTTAAATATGTAAATACATTTTTTTCTTCCTTTTTGACTGGTATTAAACAGAAGGAAACACTATTATTTGCCTAGAAATGGCACTGAACATGAATTTCAATGGTGCTTTAAATCTCTTTGGTTTATTTGATGTCTTTTTCTATATTGTACCTGAATACAGCATTTTTTGAATTCAAAGGAAACAATATTGCAGGGCTGGGGCAGAATTTATTGCTACAAAGAACTCTTAATTTATTTTCATAGGTTTTTGCTTTCTTTTTTATTAGAGAAGAAGCTTTGCCTCTTTCATCCTGCAGTAGAATAGATAACTGGTCTGGCTTCTTCCTTGCTGACCCTACTTAGGGAAAATTTAGTAGCAGGGAGAGAACAGAGCGAGGTAAGCTGGAATAAAACAGTATATTAGATTTTATATATTCCAGAGAAATTTAAGTGATCTGCGACATCCAGATCATTCAGTTTGACACTCTGACTTAAACAGTTAAATATTAGTGAGGGAAAAAAGAAAACATTACCTCTGTAGTGGGAACTTTGATCTGTTTTATGTAGAGTTGTCTTGGTTTGAAAAGACAGGTGTCTGCTTAAGAAAGGTAGGAACCTCTCCTGAAATGGAAAATGTAAACACCCTCCCTCTGAATTATTATGATTTTGAAATTAAAAGACTCTCAGGCAAAGATATGGGAATAGGAATATCAGTTCTTTACTAGGAAAACTTACAAAAATTACAAATGTAATAGTACAAACAAAAAAAAATCTGTTGACAGTCAGAATACGACTTGACACCCTGTGGGTCAGGGTGGTGGCAGCTGTCCCATTAAATGGTGGCTCAGCCCTCCTGCAGTGACAGGGGTGGCTCTGTTGGAGCAGGGATCCCACAGAAGGGTAGAGTTTTCCTCTGAAGATCCAGTTTTGGTGTAGATGGGCCTGATCCTCCTCTGGGAATCCACTGGGAAAAGGCTGCCTCTGGTGTTCCAAACCCCAGATTATATCCAGGTAGGAATGCTTGGCTCCTCCCCCTGGGTGGAGCATCTCCCAAAGGGATGATGGAATTTTATCAGTCCTGCAGTGACACTCAATGGCCATTAGCAGAAGAGATCTCCTGGAGGGAGGATTGGTTGTGGAAGGGATAGAGAAAAACTGCCCAATAAACAAAATAACTGCCGCACTTCTAACAGATAGGAATAGAATACCTCTGTTTCCAACCTAAGAGAGGGGTTTTGCACTATTCTGATCAGTCTGATTTCAATACAGTTTTGAGATTAAAAATATCTAATTTATGCAATTTACTGCATGACCCCATGCAGGGAAGAGTATCTCTTGGTCTCTCAGGCATCTGCTCACTGCCTCAAGGTGTTTGGGGTGAGTGCCACCAGCTACTGAACTTGATTGGAGCACACACTCAGATCTCAGGGGCTGTTGCAGGTGCTCAGCAGGGCTGGGCACAGCCCCAAAATTTTATCCCCGTTATTTGGAGGAGGAGGAGGAGGAGGAGGTTTGCTTTGTCTGAAGCACTGTACTGAATTCCTAGTTTAAATTCAGAATGTAGCTTCAGTAATGATTACTTTTTTTGCCACTGCCAGCAACGGTGATTTTTAGTGATAGCAACTAATTAAAAAGTAAAAAGGTGGGGGGTTTTTGTGGATTTTTTTTTTTTTTTTGCTCATGTTGTTGTTGCTTTTTTGGTTTGGTGTTTTTTTTTTTTTTTTTTTTATGAAAGGCATACTTCCAGGTATTTTGAGGCAATCAGAAAAGAGAAAGTACACTTTCAGTATATAGAAGTGGGAATTTTCCCTTTATATCTCTATGCCTGTGGCCATGCTAGAAGAAATACCATATTACTTCAGAAGGAATTAAATTTAACATCTTTCAGAATTTCTTCAAAGCACAACCAATCCTTGAATCTCAATTTTCTTACCTCAACAGGAAAGGATTCTACATTGTCAATGCAGTTTCACCTTTGGGAAACCTGGCTAAACATGGTTAATGTTATTTATTTTATGAATCCTATCTCTCAGAGCACGGTAGATGCCTCTGATGTTACCTTCAGTGCATTTTTAATGTAGTCTCTGCTCTGTTGTTAAGAAGATGATGATCACCCTTGGAAAGCACAGTTCATCTTGTCTGTTTGAAGCCATCTAAAATGCAAATGTATCTAGACCAAGATATTTCTCTAAGCTTTACCTACTGTCAATGGAAAGAGACAGGTAGAAACAGAAATTAATTGTCTTTCTCCAGTGGGTACCTCAGGATGGAGCAGGTCTCTCTCTGCCTCTGCTTGCCACTGACAGAAGACAGAGCCCATACATCTCACCTCACCTTTCTGTGGCAAAAAAATGTATTTATAATATCACACCCCCAGTGAATAACTTCAATTTTCCACATTTATTTCTGAGCACCTCCTGCTGTGTTCTGTCCTGCTATAAAGGATGTTTACATTCACAGAAAATTACTATTTTTGTTATAAAATGTGTAAATAATTTTTTGTTCATATGTCCATTTAGGTTGTTAGAATTTTTTTTTTTTTTTTTATTCTATTAAACCTATTTTTCTTGGGGAATAAATGACATTTTAAAGGAGTTAATCAGAAAGTGCTGGACAGCTTAATCCTCTTCTGTTCTAATTTATTAATTTCCATTGATTACAGTTGTTTTAACTGTGCCAAGCTGGGGTGTGTTATCCAATTTATTTCTTTCCCAGTGAAGATAATGAACTACTAGCTCTAGTACTGTCTCCAAAAATCCAATAAAGCTATTTCATTGACAATAAAAAATGGGTAATTTTACTGGTGGGACCTGTTAGATGAGTTAGAATGGAGCTACCAGTGAATCACACATGATTTCTTCAGTGGTTTTTGTGAGCAGAATCCTTCTTCCATATACAGACACACTCAGCCATGTAACAAGTTAAACTTCTGTTTTAGTTTTTAAAGCAACCAAGGCCTTTGAGTTTTGGAAGGAAAATGGTCTACTTAAGAATCAATTACCAACTACATCCATGAATCTCATAAGGGCCTGAAAGAGTCACCATGGGGCAGGAAAGCCTTGGTTTGCTGAGACATAAACTCAAAGATCAGTGATGAACGATCAGAAATTTCCAGAATTATTTGAGCCATTTCTGAATGTTTTAAGCTGTAAAATTTGAAATTTCTATTAGTTACAGGAAGGTAACCACAGATTTGTGGCTGTTTCTCATCCAGGAAAACCCAGTCCTTGCTTTCTTTCAGCTGATAAGGTATCCCAAATAGAGGCTCACTCAGTGAGGGAGAGCAGCCTCAGAAATGCTCTTCTGGCTCTCCGTGTACAAGAACAAGGATCCAACAAATGCAGAGCTTGATGCTCTCTGGTTCCTCTTGTCTGAAGTGATTTTTTTGACATGCCATGGCACCTGGTGGCAGAAAACACCTCTGACTGCTCTGGTTCCCTCTGACTCCTTCAGCAATTACCTCGACTCACTGTCACATTTGCTTCTCTCTGCCTCTGTGCTGTCATGCTGCTGTTGCTCTGTGGTTTTGCCTTTGCTCTTATCAGACAAACCCACCCACCTTTGCCTTCTGTGTTGTAGGTGCCAACTTACAAAGGTAACCTTGTCTGTCTCTTCTTGCAGGTGGAAGATGCATTGAATGAGGCAGATTTTCAGCTCAAGCTGGACCTGCACTTTACTGATAGTGACCAACAGTAAGTGCTGGTTTAAAGCTCAGTTGGTAATGTGGGGATCTGTTCAACTGGAAAATTACTTTGATGAAATGAATCCTTTTTAAAAAATGAGAGCTTTGATAAGGCTCCTATTTGCCTTAGTGCTGAAGTTTTCTGGTTTCTTCTCTCTGTATTTGAAGAGTGTATCTCATATTCCTGCTCAGAGGGAGAACATTTTTTTCTCCTTGAAGTGTAAGTTTCTCAAAGGTTTTAAGTGTTGGTCTATCTCTGCTGCTGTTAAAGGTAATATCATCATTGACCTCCATATGGTCAGGGTCTGTGACTCAGGAATGCATTTATCTCAGGAGGCAATGAAGTATTTTCTGACTGAAGACAGGAGTTACGGACACGTTAAGCACTTCTATTTAGAAAATAGCCTCTACATTTTAGGAAGAAGTAGTTTTCCTATTGAATTTGATTTCCTCTAACTAAATTTGATTCTGTAATCTTAGGTGAAGGGGGAGCAGCATCCCTTCCTGAGACATAGCAGGAAGTGTGATCCCAGATGTTTCTGAGCCTCCCTGAATCAGGGAAAAGGTTCCAGTGGCTTGAGTAGCATTTATGGGGAGTGGGAGGGGATGCAGAGAAATCATCTGAGCTGTGTTTTATGGTGAGACTGTCCCCGTGGGATTTTGTTCATACTCACAGAGCACACAAAGTTCGAGAACATATTTCTGTTAGCTTCAAGATACAAAAAGAGAAGATTTGTTCTCTCAGGCAGGGGGGACTTAACTATCAGTGCTTATGGACCTTGAAGAGAGAAAAAACAAACATTAAGTTACAGCCAAAAATAAAAAGAGCTGAAACATTTAGGTTATGGAATTGTGCTCTAGCCCTACACCTAATTTCTGTTATCACCTGAATGATTAGTGTGCTTTACTAGAAATTAAAGTAACAATTTTTAGAAAATTATATTCTGCAAATATCATTGAAACATTTCTTGGAACTAACCATGCACCACTCAGCTATCTGTTCCTAGGTTTTCTGAGCTCTGGAAAACAATTGGGTCCAGAAGTGTCTTTAATGCCTTCAAATAATTCCTCTTTAGAAGTTTCACTTGCATTGGGAGGATCTGTTTAGGCATGCTCCACGTTTACAGCTCAGTCTCCTGTCCTGCAGATGACTCAGATATCATGTGGTTGACTGCACACTAGGATAGTTATTCTGGAATAGTTATAAACAAACTTTTAATTAAAGTCTTGACTTTATTTACTGAAAAAAACCAAAGAAATAAACCAACCCAAAACCCAGAGAAGCTAATCCAACTTGTACTGTTTACTGGCAGTTCAATTTCTCTTTTGAATTTTGGCGTCTTCCAAAAAGTTTTTTTTTCAGATCGACAAACTGGAAAGGTACTCTGAATATTTTCAGCTCTGTCTGACATAGGACTTCTTCTAACTCTCACAAATTGCCTGAGTTGATTGTTCTTACACAGAAGAACACAAGTATTGTATTTGCTGGGAAATGTCCCGACAAAGGCTGGAATGATGAATCTGACTCCATGTTCTCAGAAGAGTAATTTATTACTTTATGATACTATATTATATTAAAGACTACTATACTATACTAAAGAATACAGAAAGGATACTTACTAAATTGCTAAAAAGACAATAATGAAAAACTTGTGACTCTTTCCAGAGTCTCAACAAAGCCTGGTCCTGATTGGCCAAAGAGTGAAAACAACAAACACCAGAATCCAATGAAACAATCACCTGTGGGTAAACAATCTCCAAACACATTGCACATGAGCAAAACAGAGGAGAAGCAAATGAGATAAGAATTTTTTTCCTTTTCTCTGAGGCTTCTCAGCTTCCCAGGAGAAACATCCTGGGCGAAGGGATTTTTTCAGAGAATGTGAATGCCCCACATGAGCAGTGTGGTGTCCTGTCTATGAACACTCAAATAAACTGAACAGTTTGCTAAATGCATTTGCTTCTGCTATTTAGATCTTGATGTGCCTACTAGTGCAGATCTGGACATCAAGGGCAATCACCAGAGAAAACCAGAACTGTGTCACATCTGTTCTTCTTGTATACTGTATATTCATATATAACTCTGCATATGTTCTTTATGTTTTTTGTATTTCTATTTATATTAATTACATCTACATTAGTATTAATATTTAAGTTTGGCACGAGCACAGCACAAGATTTTCTTCAGTTACATTAACACTTAATGAAGCTGGGGAGTGATAAAATTTCACCTCAAGCCATCTCTGTCTGCTGCCTGTAGCACATTACAGGCTGTGCCAGCTCAGCCTTTCACTGACCCCTGCAAACCCCTTTCCCTTGCAGGCTGAGGGACGTGCCAGCCATCCCCATGATCAGCAGCCGCACTCTGTGCCTGCACTTCCACCCCCGCCGAGGGCTGCACCACCACGTTCCCGTCATGTTCGACTACTTCCACCTCTCCGTGGTCTCCGTCACGGTGCACGCCTCCCTCGTGGCTCTGCACCAGCCTCTGATCAGGTAATGGGCACAGGAATGGCTGTGAGAAGGCAGAGGAGCTTCCTCTGCTGGGTTCTCTCATACAATTTGCTCATTGGATGGGAGAAGCAGAGAGGATAATTTAATTTAAAGGGTGTTTTTGGTCCTGGGCAGAGAGGCTGGCGATTGAGGTTTAGAACTAAACTGTGACACAGGCCTCTTCCCTTGGTAAGAAACTGGGGATCTGGTAAAAAAATGTCAAAATTTTGGGGAAGAGGTTAAGAATTTGGATTAGCCTTGATCTCTATTCCCCACCTGTAATGGAGAAAGTGCAAATTGTGTTTTCCTTGGTTGTTTTTGCTCTTTATTCTAAAAGCAACTAAAAGCTTTTATATCTTTCCTCTCTGATGATTTGTAAAGCATTTATGGCAGCCAGACTCATCCATGGCCTCTGTGCATGGGCATAATTCATGAAGGTGTTTGGAGGAGGCACATAGGAGTCAGTGCTGGCTAAGGCTCCACTGATTTTCCTTTGCAGCATCACCTGGTTTGACTGTGCAGCACTATAATACCAGCTGCCATGGGGTCTAGGTGTGCTTTGTGTTATCTGATTCATAATGACAAGAAAATAATTCAGAACTACTTTAAGTAAAACAGGGCTGGAGGTAAATATCCTCTAATATTTAGAGCAGGTGAAGGGAAGCAAAGGTCTTCCTAACAATTTACTTCGAGGCCAATCTTGTCAAACCATGAGAAAGAGAGGGCTGGGAGGGAGGGAGAGAACTCCTTTGGTTTTGAAGCAAAATGCAGCATTCAGATTTGTTCAGCTTCCCTTAACTCCAGCAAGGTCTTTCTTATGAAATGACCAAGAAATTTGAATTTTGTCAAATATTGTGTAAAGAGCACAGTGTCAGAAAGACAAATCTGTAGTTTGTTTTCCTCAGGTTTGGTGTTTTGACTTAATTCTTCTTTGCTTCAGTTCCCTATCAGTGTAAAGGCATTGCTTGAACATGATTCCACAGAATGAATTGGGATTGTAAGAGGCTGAGCCTGAGCTTGTGAGAAGTTGTGGAAGCCTGATCCCTGAAACTCTTCAAGGTCAAATTGGATGGGGCTTTGAGCAGCCTGTCTAGTGGAAGATGTCCCTGCCCATGGCAAGAAGGTTGAAAAAAGATAACCTTCAAGGTCCCTTCCAAACCAAATCATTCTAAGGCTGAAGGATTCTGTGAGACATGACAGGGATGTGTCTGATACCTGCAGATCAGAGTGACATATCTGTGTTCTGCTGATGTGATACAGGTAGCTGCTGTATCTCTGATTCTCTGTGTGTTGACTTTTTAAACAGTGAATTAGATTGTAAAAGATTACTTCTAACCAGAGAGTTTTGATCAGATAATTTGCTCATTGTTCTACTACAGGAAAGGATGAAAGTACAATAGCTTAAGAGGCTTAATGACTGTTTCCAGTTCTGTGTTATCCTCTAATGAATGGGGTTGCACAGCCTTTTTACTCTTATTAGGCATAAATCACATGATGAGCAACTGTTCCATAGTCAGATTATTATAGCCTTTAAAATACAATTTTGTGGACATTTGTGAAGTATACAATGTATTTACTTACTGCAGTGGAATCAAGATTTTTGGCAACACAATATACAGTCTCATTTGCTTAAGCCCATAAAATCATTTTAAAGTGTGCTAGTGAGGATTTATCTTCTTCTTGATAAATATTCCAAACCCAAATAGTTTTTATATCATGCATTCTCTATGTATAAATTAGGATGAAGACAGTAATGTAAAATAAATGGCACTTCCAAGCACGCTAAAACAAAACCAGCCAATTAAAATTCATTTGGGTTTCCCACAGCTCAGAACTTACATTTTTATCATTTATCATTGTAGTTTATTAGAAGTATAAAAAAAATTAAGTATACAATCAGATTTTTTTCATAACACAATAGAACCTGAATGACTATAGAGTTGGTTTGTTTTTGTGTTTTTTTCTTGGTCACATTATAAGAAAAAATAAACCCCAAATCATGCAATCACAAAATGGATTGGGTTGGAAGGGACCTTAAAGATCAGTTAGTTCCAGCCCTCCTGACATGGGCAGGGACATCTCCCACTAGACCAGGCTGTTCAAAGCCCCATCCAGGCTGGCCAGGAACACATCCAGGGATGGGAATAATTACATTATGAAGGAAAAAAAAATAAATCTAGCAGTGTTTCACTGTGGTTTCATTTGCCACCTTGAACTTCCCCAACATGGCACATGCCTTGTGTGTATAGACACATTATTCCTACACATATCTGTAGACCCATATGTAAAATTGCAACAGTTCTAGACCAACCCTGAAAATAATAATGTAAAATTGAAATTGACTGCTGTATTGAACTTTTCCTGGAACATCACTCTACCTGAAGCACATCTGTCAGCTCATGCAAGCCATGTGGACTCAGCTTTTCATATTCTGATGACAAAATAGATAATTGTGTTCAAGTTCTTCCATGTTGTTTGTGTTTAAAGAGGAAAATCAGTAAGACCAGTCCAGGCCTTTCCCTTCAGCGTGGTGCAGACTCACAAACAGCTCCTGCTGGGGAAACCTTTCCAGGGTGCCTCCATTACCTCCTGCTTCTTTGACAAGTGAACATTTTGATATTGATGTTTGTCCTGGTTAAAAATTCTGACACAATAAATATTACATTAGGTTTGAGACTTTGAAGCCCTCACCTTTTACCAGTCTGAGAATGAGTGAAATTCACATGTCTGGAATCCTTTGCAGGCTTCTGGATGGGAATTTTGTGATTCAGCTTTTCTAAAAAGTGTAACACAGCTTTTTGACAGAGTTCAAGTTTATGGCAACTGCTAATGGCTTTGTGGATTTACTGAGAAAGTGAGAGGCTGAGTAGGAAGGTGGTGAGGCAGACTTTGAGTGAACTCATCTCCAGCTTTGTTAGCACAGAACCATAGAATGGTTTGGGTTGGAAGGTACCTTAAAGATATTTTAGTTCCAAGTCCCCTTCGATGGGCAGGGATGCCTTCCACTAGACCAGGTTGCTCCAAGCCCCATCCAACCTGGCCTGGGACATTTCAGGGATGGGGCAGCTACAGCTTCTCTGGGCAACCTGTGCCAGGGCCTCACCACCCTCACAGCAAAAAAAAAAAAAAAAAAAAAAATCCTAAAATCTGAAATATATCTCTTTTTCAGTATAAAACCATTTCCCCTTGTCCTATCACTACCTCCCCTTGTCAAACATCTCTCTCTTTTTTATAAACTACTCTTAGGTACTGAAAGGTGCTGCAAAGTCACCCTGGAGCCTTTTCTTTTCAAGGCTGAACAATTCCAGCTCTCTCAGCCTGTCCTCAGAGGAGAGATGCTCCAGCCCTCTGATCACTTTTGTGGCCTCCTCTGGGCCTGCTCTGAGAGGTCCACACTATCCCACAGCAGCACTGCAGGTGGGGTATCACAAGGGCAGGGCAGAGGAACGCAATCCCCCCCCTTCACCTGCTGCTCATGGAGCTTTGGATGCAGCCCAGGACATGCTTGGCTTTCTGCACATTTTTGGCTCCTCCCCAGTTTTCCATCCATCAGAACCCTCAGGTTCTCCTTTGCAGGGCTCCTCTCAATGAGTCTCAGTCTGTACTCTCACTTGGGAATATCCAAACTCAGGGGTGACACTTGGATCTGTTGAACCTCATGAGGGTCTTGTGGGCCCACTTATCTCCAGAGCAATCATATTTGCTGCACTTGTGGGATGACCACAAACATGGTGTGATACTTTGGTCCTTGGATTTCCTCATCTCTCTGCTTCTTGGGCAGCTGCATCTGTCTGCAGCAGAGAAGGGACTGCTTGGTTTTACTTGTCCTTGCTGAGCAGTGAGCCAGAGCTTGGTTAAAAACTCTTTCTCTGATCCTTAGAGATCTTTGACTTCTCTAAAAAAGACCCCATGAGTGGCTCAGGAAGATGGACTGCCAGGGACCAAGTTTAATACTTTTCTTTCTGAGGTCTGAGTGGAATAATAGGGGAGAACCGCAATGTAGGGTCAGTGGCTGTGTGAGCTGTTTTCATGACCTGAAACAATTCTCCCCTCACATGTTGGGGTACCTAAGCCCAAACCCTTTGACAAGGCACAGCAGGACACTGTGACACCAGGGCTGAGGCTGTGCTGGGGCAGAGCAGGGACAGCTGCTGTGCGGGCTGTGGTGTCTGCACCGAGTGCTTCTGGCACCTGCAGATCATGGAGTTGGATTTCAGACTTTTAGAATGGGGAGAAATAGAGCAGAACCCACAGCAGGAGTTGGATGCCACATCCTAATATGACACAAGTGGCAGTTCTCTTTGGCAAGTTGAGGGCTTGCCTCTGGCAAGCTCATTTTACCCAAGGTGACAGAAGATGAGCAGGTGAGCCTGCCAAAAGATAACCAAAAAAAGGGAACAATGTCCAAGCTTGAGACTGCTGCCCTGCTGAAGCACTGCCCTCCAAAAACAGCCTAAATACCTTCCATTCTCTTACCTAAGATCCAGGGGCTAAACGTGAGCAGACACCTGTAAGAGGAAGGTGAGGAGGAGGAGGAGTGGGGGCTTTGTGCTCAAGTTTTCTTATTTGTATGGATGCATTTGGTTTTTGGCCTGAGGCACTGACTTCTCCCTTAGCTCCCTGTCACTAGCCAGGGCTGTGAGTGCAGCCAGTGCTCATTAGCCCAGCTGCAGCTGTTAGGAAAGATATTTTGCTCCAGCATAACTCAGACTTCAAGGAATATTTCATTTTTTTTCCCCAAGGAAAATTTGGTGGGTCTGTGGTGTAGAGGTCTGCATAGTCTCAGGCATGCTGCAAGCACAGTGCCTCACTTACACTGGGCTCACTTAGGAGGCAAACACAAGGAGCACGGCTCATTAATTCTAGAGAGCTCTTCACTGCTTCCCCAAAAATAAAAACCCAAACCACCAAGGAAATTTTAAAAAGCCAGTCTTGAAATTGCTGCAGAGAAGCAGATCCTTTGCCATGGGCAGCTGGCAAACCTGTTTTCTCTTTCTTACACATGAGAGGGGTTTATTTTTCCCAGCTTTCTGGATTCTCCTCAACTTTCTATTCCTTTCCCCAATTCCATACCTAAGTTTATGTGAAAAAAAAAAAAATAGGCTTTCAGGATTTTACTTGTTAACATTGAATTTTTAATTGTTCATCTCCAAATCACTGTGGGAAACCAAGAAATCTTGGTGAAATCTGAGATGGGGAAATAATATAAATTTTGTTGGTAGAGCAACCAAGACACAGATGCTCAGTTTTTCAGTGTCTTTACCTTGTTCTTTCTGAAAGAGGAAACAGAGTCAGAGGGACACAGTGTATTTAAAGATTGTTGATCTAGCCCTGATCTTGTTCACTGCTTCACTGCACTGAGGAATTAGGCCAAGCCTGGCCCTTCTTCAGCAGTTTTATCTCACCTAAATTTGTTTATTCTCCTGTTCCTCAAAAGCACAACTGATCCATCTAGAAATGATCACACACTGCGCTGCCTTGTGTACCTTGAATCTGGGTGCAGATTGTGCAGGTCCATTCTCCTACAGCTGGAAGTGTTGCTGACTCCTACCTATGGGCAGCTTGTGTCTGAAACTGCACAAATAATTTACTGGGGACTAAAGTTCTTCACTTATTCCCCCTCTCCACCCTGTTAGCAAATAAATTAATCTGTAGAAAGAAAATAGAATTTTTATGCAGTAAAGAGCCATTCCTTCCATAATATGTTTATTAGAAGAATATTGGTTTATATTATTTTCCTCTAAGAATTCATCTGTACTAACTGGGTGGTTTTTCCTTTGAATTTTCTTTTATTTGGTAGTTTGTTTCATATCTGCAAAGATAAAGCTCCACTTTGTCATGTCATTCTCCTGTGCTACCAGCTGAGAAATCACATAAGAAAAGCATGACAATTTCTGAGTCAAATTTAAAATGAAAAATCCCACTCAAAAGTAAATTAAATATCACCACATGGCTTTATCTGCTTTCAAGTTTTATAGCAAATAAGGTTAAGTTCAGGACAAATGAGCCAGCATTTTCCAGCAGTCAAAAATCACTAAAGATTTCAAAACAGATTCCCCCTCAACTCTGTTAGGTATCTAAGAGATATGTATTTTCATTAAAATTTAACTTTAATAAATCTTATCAGTTTTACCCAAAAAACTCAGAACATTTTACAGTCACTGATTATAACCTTAGTGAAACTCCTTGGGTAAGAGAGGATCATGTCTAGAGCAACACAATCCATAAACATCCACAGATTATTCTTAAAAAAAAATAACAGATCACCCATGTACCCTATGGCCACGTGCCAGTAGGAATTTGCCAAAAACTACATTAAAGGTTTGAGTTAAAGCAATGAGGGAAATCAGTGTTGTCACTACAATTTTCCTGATCTGTGGGAGAAGGCAGTTACTGGTGAAGTGCAAATAGATGTTGGTGAGGACTGTGAGGCTTTAATCCTGAGTTATGCTATTTCTATGGGACTGACTTATATTTTCAATTTTTAAAGCAGTAGTATTTTATGTATAAGGTGCTGAGATATAAAGAAGTAGTTTCTCCAAGGATCTGGCCTAAATGGGATACAAATTCATTTCTTGAATTTCCACTCCTGGTTTACTCACAAGATTGAAATTTCTTGTCATTAGAAAGGTGATGATTGTGTGCGTATGGAGGTCGTTTGTTATTTTACCATTTGGTAATTTCATATAGTGCAAGATAGGTTTTTTTTCCCAACCAAGAATCAGATCCTACTTTTTTCTCCACATTCCGCTAAAAACTTTGCTTTGTGAAAAAAAAATTGTTTTGCTTACTAAAAAAACCCCAAACAACTAAACCCTCCCCTGCTACAGAAAGAAAGTCCCAAAACCCCAAAACAAAACTAAAAATGAAAAAAAAAAAGTATTTATTTTTTGGGCAGGTTAGTCTGAAAGAGAGCATGGTTTTCTATTAAACTACCCTAAATAATTTTTCTGACTTGCCTCAATAACACATCTGAATTAACATTTATCAAGGCCATTCAGTTTCTTATGCTAGGAAACTGTCATTTCATTTATATGTAAGATAATTGTCCACAGAAGAGAAAAAACCAGGGAATGATAATTTAATATTTTGTGCTACACAGGAACCTAGTGTTGCCACATTGAATTCTGCAATAGCAAGTTCAAAAGAACCAGAAAGTTCAACACTTATTACAACGAACAATTCATTCCAAAAGATGTTACAGAGGCCAAAAGTATAAATCACAAAGTCATGGACACAAATTCATAGAAGGTAACCATGACTGCTGGAAATAATTGCTTGACTATAACCTTTGAGTCACAAAGGTCTTAAATTTTGATTGCTGGATCTTGCAGGCTGTAATGAAGGAAAAAAAAAAATGGACTTTTCAAGGCAGTTTACTGTACTGTATGTCCACAGATGACTACTGCAATAATTGGGAGACTCCTTTGAAGGATAAGGGTATAAAATAATAGAATTATAGAATGGTTTGGGTTGGAATGGACCTTAAAGATTATCTCATTCCCTGCCATGGGCAGGAACACCTTCCACTGCACCAGGTTGCTCAGGGCCCCATCCAAGCTGGCCCTAAAAACTTGCAGGGATGGGGCATCTACAAATTCTCTTGGTAACCTGTGCCAGGGCCTCACCACTCATGGTCTCATGGATAAGGTCATCAAAAGGCCAGCTCAAAGAGAACCCATCAAACATTTCACTGAAAATATTAATAGTTCTGCACGCACACACTTTAATCCTCTTGGACACACACACATGTTACCTCTTTTGACCTTTTTTATCCTGACTCCAATTAAAAACTGAGGTTATCATACTGGATAAGGATCTAAATGTTGATATGAAATCAGTGCTATTAAATAGATAGTCCAAATGGACACATAAGTAACCAAGGTTCATGATTCATACAAATGAGAATGTTTACAGAAATGATTAGAAAAAATAAATACAGCAAAAAAAATAATTGATGTAGCAAATGAACTAATAAAAATTTTCTTCCATCATAATGTACTCCAGATAACATTAGAGGGACTCAGCAGTTTGTAAGCCTTCCACTTAAACTTACCCTCAGCAGACTGATGATGTTTTGGCATGTTTCCCAAAAGGAGGTTTTTGTTTTACAGTGCTGTGTGAAATCAATTTCCATAAAACCAGCAGATTAAAACCACTTCTCTGCTGTAAAAGCAAAAGACAAATAAAAAAAGGAATTAAAAACTGCTCTTCTTTCCCTTAAAACCCTTGAAAGCTTTGCCCATATTCAAATGAGGAGTATTTCATGTGACCAGAACATTTGTTTAAGCTTCTCTCTCTGATACCACATCAATCATTTTTTATTTTTGTTTCTTGAGCCTTTCCAGCGGACCACAGCGGACAACATCATTCAATAACAGATGAAATTATTCAGAGCAGTGTATGGCTCTTGTCTGTTGGAAATTGCTTTATTTATTTCTTTATTTATTTTTTGCTTTTATCTTAAATTGTGCATGTAGGAAATACATGGAAAGGTTTCAGGCTGCTTAGAAGCAACCAGCTGGAAATTGCTTTGATCGCATAAATAAAAATATACATAAGCAAGAATAGATATTTGCTGATTTGTTCTACCCCATCCTCCTTCTCATGGAATGACCTTTTTGCCAGTATTTATCTATAACAAGCAGCAGTTTTGTTCTACAGACAAGACAAGGATTTGTGTTCAACCTTCTGAAACTGGTCCAATTTGTAATTTTGCTTGAGATTTTTTTTCCAATGTTGCAAAACTCTTTCACACAAGAACCTCACCTTTTGTATGGCTATTAACAATATTTTTTGTTTGTATCTTTTTTATAAGTCCTTCCAGAGTTCAAGAAGTATTTGGGCAATACTCCCAGGCACATGGTGTGATTACTGGGGCTGCCCTGTGCAGGGTCAAGAGTTGGATTTTGGTGATTCTTGTGGCTCCTTTCTATCTCAGGATGTTCTGTGATTCTATGATTCTCTGTTTTCTGTGGTTTCTGTAGAGCACTCAGAAATTTCATATGTCCCTAAAAACTGAATCTGGTATAGATATCAATCCATGAGTTTTGTCTGAGCTGATATGGGCATGTGATACACATCTACATAGAGAAATAACCTCGGCTTGGAAAGGCATTGCAGCAGGAGTCACAATTTCCTGTGGCTTCTAGTTCTGGCCCATTATGGTTTTAAGATATTTTTTGTGCTCTCCATCCTGGAAGGTTTTATTCTTTCAAGAAGACCAGGTCTCCTGGGTACAATGGGGTTTGGGATGCTTGGATGGGCATCAGATACCTGTGGATGGTGATCCCAGTCTGGGAGCTGTAGCACAACGCCAGTGGCATTGCCTCTGCACTTGGTACAAACACCAAATATCTTTTCCCTTTTTCTCTACAGTTCACAATTCCAGTTCCTCCTTTGCCTGTTTTTTAAGAACCCTTTTGTGTACTTTCATTGCACTTTAGTGATCACAGTTGGTAATTTGACACATTGCATTCCCCACAAGTAGACTGATTTCCCTCTTGAAATATTGATGTAGTTTGTGTACAGTGTGTTATCAGAGGGACTAACAGTATGTTTATCTCATCTCCAGTTGTTGATGAGACAGTCATCCATCCTCTCTTTACAGTCCACAATTAGAATTAAATACTTGGAGGGTAATATTCCTCTGATCTGTTTGATATCACTGCTTCAGCAAGAGATGACTCATGCTGGAAATGCCAATTCCTCTCCAATGAATATAAAGGCGTCATTAACTGGGGTGTAAGTACTGCTCAGATTAATCCAAAGTATGAGCCCTGACTGTCATCAATACTCTGGTGGGCTTGATGCTGAGTAAACTTCAGACAGGTTATTCCACCCTTAATGGGTTCTTGGTCTTCAATAGAAAATGTACAAATATAGCCAGAAGGGAGCACTAACCACAAGAGTCAGCACTGAGAGCAAAACAACTTATTCTGTCAGGTTTTTGAGGAAGAATTTGGATAACAGTGAAATCAAATTGCACCCAGAAAAAAATGTTTTTTTGAATGAAGTCTTATTCTTTTGGTGCTGAAAGCTAATGCCATGGGAGAGTGAGAAGTGGCAACCAAACTTCCAATCTATAACAATAAGTTTGGGATGAGCTAGAAAAGATTTTGGTAGTTAGGAGAGATCATGCACAACTCAGAGAGGAAGGGTGATGTGGTTAAAGCCAGAGAGAGAGAGATGTTGCATCCGTCAAGGTGCAAGCTGATGAGAGGTTGCATAAGAATGTGATCCATGTGGGTAGATGGAAAAGTTGTGTTGGTGTGATGTGCTGGAAAAAGGTCTGTAAGGTAGCAGAGAAAGGAGTGAGTTAAAGATAACAGTCAAACCACTCTACTGAATGCCTAGAAAACAAACTTCATTCACATTACTTGAGCTACTGCACACTGGACAATGATCATTTTCAAGGAAAACAAGAGTTTACAGTGCAACTTGAAATAAACAAAAGCAAAACTCACCAAAATTGTAAATCTTTTCTAAGCAAGGAAATAATACTGAGACAACAGTGATTCTTCTCTAACAATGCTCCTCTGATTACTTTTTTCTTCTAAATTTTTCTCCTTCTAGTTTTGCTCGTCCAGGGAAAGGTTCATGGCTTGGTAAAGGCAACCTGGAGGCGGGACCAGACCAGTCCAGTATGTCATTAGAAAATCTAGTGTTTGGAGCTGGCTACTGCAAACCCACTTCTTCAGAGGTAAGGAGGATGAGGAATGATGTCTTCCTTCAATTCCATCACACAGAGCATCCACACTGTCTGTGGGGAACATGTCATGGTTTTATATTTCCTGTAGGGGGATTTTTTGGAAGAATGACCCTTCAAACATTTCTGCATGAACCACCTGGCACTTGGCTACATAATTCCTGAGTGTTCAGCCCACATCTGTATGGCCATTTCATGGTTCAAGATGTATGGATATACCCCCCCTGGATAGTGACACTTTTAAGACAGGATTCACCTGACCAGGTGTCTGCTGGCAGGTGAAATTAATTATTCAGGAAAAGGTCCTGGCTTTCAGTTCTTGTGTATGACAGTCAGAGGATATGAATCATTATTAAGGATGTTATGAAAGAAGGTTTTGTGTCCAGAGTATTGTGTTTGCTGGTGACAGGGTGTTACCCACAATGGAGGTCCCAGAGCTAGTGTGTGTCTTTGATCTTGCTACTTACCACAGGTAAAAAGGTGCAATTTTTGTGCAATTTTTAAAAGAAAGTTGGCTGTTTTAAAATGATTCATTGATTTTTTTTGTTGAACTTTTTTCTAATTTCTTTTTTATGTTTTTTAAATGTTAGTATTTTTGGTTTTTTGTTGCCTTTTTTTGGTCAAAAATGTTTCCTCAGCCCTAGAAACTCACCCCAGAATACTACAACCATTAACCTGTTAAGAAACCTTGATTCAAGGCTTCTGATTAACATGCTGCCCTCAGCTTCCCTCAACCTTTCCTGTCAAAGCTTTTCTGTATAAATATTAAAAATATGCAAGCCTAGAGCACTTGGTGCAGAGGAACTACCAGGGAATTAACGAGGGCTGAGAGAATGTTTGGCCTGAGGCTGCTGTCCCAAACATTGGGTCAGTGTATGCTTTTGGCAAACAAACTGACCTCAACCTCTGCCTCTCTGGTACACATCATAGACATTTAAATAACTGTTTGTATTTTGAGCCAGTCTCATCACATTAGAGAGAGTCTTCTTTGGAGAGTGGTGCCTATTTTCATTATCCTCTGGATACATCTCTGTTGAAATAAGAGAAATGGAAAGTTCTCCCCTCCCATTTTTGCTTTTTTCCATGGAAAAAATCTTTGTCTGTTCTAATTAGAAAAAACCCCAAACTTACTTCCTTCCCAATTTTCTTCCTTAGCTGGAAACTCTATCTTCTACCTATCTCTTGACTATGTTTTTTTTTTTTTAGTGGCAGGATAATTGTGGTGAGTTGACCTTAACTGGAAGCCAGGTGCTCACCGAGACATTCTATCATTCCCCTATCAACAGGACAGGGTGCAATAGAGAAAAATTGTGGGTAAAGTCAGTTTAATGAAGCAAAATTAAGGCCATGTGCAGAAGCAAAGGAAAACAAAAGATTCGTTCTCTCCCTCCCATCAGCAGGGGATGTCCAGTCACTTCCTGGGAAGCGGGGCTTCAGGGTGTGGTGTCTCTGGAACACAAACGTTATAAATGTCAATGCTCCCCCTGCACCTCCTTTTCCTCAGCTTTTATTGCTCAGCACGCATCCTATGGTATGGAATATCCTTTTGGCCAGCTTGGGTCAGCTGGCCTGGCTGTGTCCCCTCCCAGGGTCTTGCCCACTCCCACCCTGCTGATGGGGGAATGTTGAAGACAGTGCTGGTGCTGGTTCTTGATGCCTTGTCAGGGCTGACCTATAACAGAGACCAAACAGAACTTAAAAATAAAGTAGGGATTTATTAAAAGGCCTGCATGGAAACACCTTGGGCAGCACAAGAGCCCAGCCAGGGCTACACCCAAGATGAACCCAAAATAGTCACAAAAAAATGAGCGACCAAACATGAGGTCTCTCACTTTTATAATTTCTGGCCCATTTGCATATTGGAGTTAATTGTCCAATTATAGCTGTAGCTTATGAAGTCCCATCCTTCTTGTTTTTCTCGCTTCAGTCCATGTTGTTTATGCTCTTGGGCCTGAAATTAGGATCATTTGTCCTTGGTCCCCAGCTAGAGAAGGAGTTGCTTTGTCTACCTGCTCTGTGCAGAGAGCTCACCATCCCCTAATATGAAGCTCAGAACTACACACTGAAGCAGTACAGAATCTGAAAAATATAAAAGCTAAAACCTGAGGCATCATGCTCAGCAGGAGCCAAAGCACTGCAGTGCCACCAACACCTCTGCAGCCACCAATGCCCAGCACAGCACTGGGAGGGCTGCCATGGGCAAAGTTAACTCCATCCCAGTCAGAGCCAATACAATTATTATTATTATCCTAGCAGATGAACTATGAAATACCAAAAGGAAATTGCTCTGCCAAGAACTGGCTTTAGCACACTGCTACCCTGCAGTCATCAGGATGCCACACACCAACCATCATAAATATAATTCTGCACAGTCCACATGGCCAGATGTGCATTTGCTTAGCTTCAGAAACCTCCATAAGTCATGACATCTGTTCTTGAGTTGAGTGTTTTAATTTAATAGACCATGATGGCCTTTTTGCCTATGCATGATGCATGATAATGAGCAAAAGCTATTTTCTCTTGGCTTAACTTAAAAAAAAAAAAAAAAAATCAGAGCTAGAAAAGAAACTGTTGTGGGGCTACACCTAATTCCAAACAAAGGGCATGTGACTGGCTGCTGGTTTATATGGAAGTTTGTATTAGGCTGTAAGGAATTGAAGGAAAAGGAGTAATATTAGTTCTTACCATGCTGCAGTGCTTAGTCCTGGGTCAAGTTTTCTTCCCTCTAAAAACTTGTAGATATGATTCCAGGTTGTTTGAATGTATTTAATAAACTTCAATTGGTTTGGAGAATTTTACGTCATGGCCAGTGGGCATGGGAATGGATTTTACCCTTTTCATGAAGTAAAAATCCCCAAAACCTGGAGACCTCTGATTATTTTATGTATATTTTTGTTAGGATGTGCCCTACTGTATGTCTGAATTAGAAAATGTTGAATACCAGAGCTCAAAATATGCCCTACATATTTCTGTTTGTAAACTATTCTGATCTGATCAACTGGCTAAATCTAGGGTGAAGCATTAATAGATCTGGTCTTCCAAGGCTGACAAAGCTTGGAAGAGAGGCAGAACATGGGGAAATCAATTACATAGGGATGTTGGTTACTTTCTTTTTATGTCATAAACTGGCATGGAACATTTAGTCCATGACTGGTCTATGGACTATAGATAGTTGGTCTATCCTGTGTTTAATTCGTTTAGCTCTATTTTCATCTCTTTCTACATTTCATGTGCATTTCTGTGTTTTCCTTGATCTAAGAAGTCTCCAGGCTTAAGCTCTTGTGGTAGTTTGACAGGAAATGGGATTTCTGGGATATGCTGTGGTCACCAATAGGTGCTCAGATTTTAATATTGGCACCTGGTGCGGCCACTGGGGACATTTGGACACGCCTCTGAGAACACAAACACGCATGCACACACACACACACACCCACACACACAGACACACAGACATGCAGACACACACTCACGTTAAAGAGCAGAGCTGCTCCCCTGGGAAGTCTCTTTGAATTTCCGGTGGGAAGAGTTGGATCTCTCCCCCGACCCAGCTGCTAGCTGGGCGAAGGGAGGGGAAAGCCACGTGGCCCTGGGAGAGGTAGGCCTGAACCCCCCCAGGGTGGAAGGGTGGGAGAGAGAGAGACCCCAGGAGCCATCGGACATTCCCCCCCCCCCACACCCCGGCCCAGCCCGGAGAGAGAGAGGGAGAGAGAGCCGTGCCTGGGACTGTTATCTGTGACGGTGGTCACAGGGGTTTTCAGATGGAGGAAGAGACGAGAATCTTGATTCCATGATCAGAAGGCTTGATTTATTATCTTATGATGTATATATATAACATTATAACTATACTAAAAGGAAACAGAAGGGAAAGGGCTTCTTCAGAAGCTGGCTAAGCTAAGAATAGAATAGAAAGAATGAATAACAAAGGTCTGTCTCTAGGCAGAGAGCGATAGCAGCTCCACCGTGAGTGGTCAGTAAATCTAAACATCTACAGAAGACCAATCCCAGGTGGACCTGTTGCATTCCACAGCAGCAAATAATAATTGTTTACATTTGTTGCTGAAACATCTCAGCTCCAGCAGGAAAAATCCAAAGAAAGGATTTTTCACAAAAGGTGTCAGTGACAGTTATCCTGGAATTTGATATCATGTGCTGCTGCAGCGAAGGAGGGGTGCAGTGCGGTGAGGAGCCCAGCCGCTTGTGAGAGCTTTTAACCCTTTGTGGAGAATGAAAACTTTACAGAACATTAACCCTTCCTAGAAGAAAGAGTAGAGGATGAAGAAGGAAATGGGCCAGTGATGAGGGTCTGGGCAAGTGAGAGAGAGATGTTGGAGGAATGGAGAAGATGGAGTGCCATTTTTGCTGGACTCTTTTTTGTGTAACCTTGGATTGTTTTCTTGTGATACAGAGACTGCATTCTGGGGGAGGCAAGGCCTCAGAACCAGGAGGGTTCAGTGTGGGTACCCCTCGGCCCCAGGGGGTGTAAAAGAAATGGGGGGGACAGAGGTGCCGAAGGAGAGACTGTGCCCTTTTTGGAATGAGACAAGGCATCCTTAAAAGGAACCCTAGAAGAAGCCTTGCCCATACACAGTGGTGAGAGCACTGGGCATGCAAGGAAGATGTCATGATGGCAAAAGGAGCTCCGGGTGGTGCTACGTGTGACAAGAAGCCCATGGCACAAAGAAGGACTCCTACTCTTGATGGATTGAGGATTGAGTATTCTAAAGGGTAGTGCCAGACCAATTGTTGATGATTTGGGAAGTGTATTGGGAATTAGGTGGGGAGGAGGAGGAGGAGATGTATCTGTGCAGTTTTCATTTTCCTTGTGTGTTTTTTTCTTTCTTTGAAGTTTAGTTTTTTGTAGTTTAGTTAATAAAGGTTTGGTTTTTTTGTTTTTTTTTTTGTTTTATCCCAAGTAGGAGCCTGCTTTGCTTCTTCCTGGTCACACCTCACAGCAGACACCAGGGAGAGGGTATTTTCACGGGCACACTGGCATTGCGCCAGTGTCAAACCATGACAGCTCTTAAAATGCATCTCCCGAGCAAGTGCTTTCTGTTCAGTATCTTTTCTAGGGAACCAAATCTGATAATCCAGTTTACTCAAAGACTGCAAACAGTCAAGACTTTCCTTATTTTAGCCTTAGTTATTGTGAGTAAACCAAACAGAGCTTCTTTTCACCCTGGCAGCTGCAGATAAATTATTTTTCCAGAATACTTTACCAGAATACTCCTGAATTCCAGTGTAGGAACTCTAAATCATTGCACCCTTTTCCCCAGGTCTAAGCATAAAACCCCTGTAAATGTGTGGGTTTTGGTGTCTGAACCCTTACTAACTCCACAGTTTATTCAGTTTCGTAGGTTTGGTATAAATTCTACAAATTCAAGAAGCAGATTGGATCACAAAAGTAAATTTTGTTCTCACTAGTGTCATCACATGCAGTAGATGGATTAGTGGCATGGTGTTTTTAGTTTACGTTGCAAGGGTTTTGGTACCAGAGGGGAATGGGACCAGGGGAGCCTTCTGTGAGAGGAAAGAAGAACCTTCCCCCACATTAAACAAAGACAATTCACCACTCATGGTTCAGAAAGGATTTGAACACAGTAAGGTAGTGGCTGGATTTGCAGTAGTCTTAAACCCCCAGGAAAGCCAGAAATGTGCTGAAATATGGTATTAAAACTGCCAAGTTATGTTTTCCAGATACATTTCTTGAGTACAAAGTAGAAGACTCTTACATTGGTATACCATATATAGGTCATACTTTCCATTTATCCTCTTTTTTCTTGATAGGACTTGGATGCATCAGAGAGTTAATGCTCTTTTTAGGCCCACAGGTTGACTGTGGAAGTGTTCATCTAGTTTATGTCACTGATTTGCTTTTTGCTCACTGAAAAGGCATTTGACTGCCTTAACTTTTAAAGATAGTCTGCATCAATCAGCTTTTCTTTCCACTTCCTGGCCCAGTCTTCTGCATTTGGGCTGCTGAGGTGCTACTGCTTAACGACAGTTCCTGAAGGGTTCTTGTTCTGCACTTCTGACTTCTCACTGTGGAGATTAATTAATGCCAGCAGCTTTGGATTGTACATGTGCATTTTCCCTGGATCTCACCAAATTACTTCTGGATATTACTGACACTTTCCTCATCTCCTGGCTTAGCAGAGTAGTTATAGTAATTAATTCTATTTAAACCCAGGTGATTTTTTAACACCTTTCTGTCTCTTCCCATTCCCCTACCTAGCAAACAGGGAACTTTCTTTTCCTCTTTCCTCCTTTTCTCCCTCCCTAACATTTTCTCTATATCTATACTGCACTTTCCCCTTCAAGCTCAATTAAGATAACAAAGATATTTGAAAGAAGATATTTTTGGTTGTCAGACAAATATGAAGAATATTAATTTTGTTGTCAAAAAACTAGAAGAGAATAATCTACAGAATAATAAAATCTATGAAATAATAAGAAGCACTAGAGCTTATTCAAGTTATTTTTAACCCAATAACCAATGCTCACAGGGAATATATATCACTGTAGATATGTGTTCAAAATAGGATCATATCTACTGCAGTCTTGGGCGATGGCAGTGGGGTGAAACAGCTTAATGAGCTATGTGTGACTGGTGTCCCTTTGGGGAACCTGAATTCCCCTCTGTGTCTGCTCAATTGCTTTTTTGTGTGAGGAAGTTCAAGGGGTTGTTTCGGGTGTTCCAAGGTCTGTGTCTCAACTCCACACTGACTCACTCTTTCAGGTGATCTCAACTGCCCTAAGAGCTGAATACTGGAAAATTACAGCAGTTTTATTTATCTACAATAAAATAAACTATTTCTTGCAGATCTGCAAATTGAGTGGTCACTAGCACTTCAGGATTTCTGTTCCTTATCCAGTAGCATAAACCTCTTCTGTATTCCTTGTTGTCAGACTGGTTTAATGTCTTTGTAATATTGTGCATCACATGCCTGCTGTGTTATAATCAAGTTGAATCAATGGCATACTGGGGATTATTAATAAACTGTACTCACAGTAATCTTATTTTCATTTGGCTAGCAGTTGCACTGCAGATAAATTGACTTCTAAGTAATCAGATTGATTAATCATATGATTTCTCATTAGTAAGGTACTGGTGTTTGATGAGAAGTGTTCTTGTTTCATCTAGCATTGATGCAGCAATCCCAAAAGACATGAGGTTTATGCCTGGCATAACACAAGAACCAGGAGTGTCATTCAAATAAAATTTGTTGATGATAAATGTTCTTTTCCACAGACAGTTTGCTAATATTTTCATCTTCTGAGAAACATATGCAAAACCTGAGCTGTTCTAGCCCAGCACCAAAACATTTTTCAAACCCACATTTTTATGTCTCATAGCAGTCATCTGTGGTGTAGTCTTCTTTTTTTTTCTCTGTAGTTATGGATCTTTGGTCAAATAGTTCACTTTTTCAGCTTTTGAAGTGAGAAGACCCTGAGATTATTTTAGTTCATTAGAGCATAGAGCTAATAAACCCAAAGTTGTGGGTTTGATCCCTGTCCAGGCCATTCATTTAAAAGTTCAGTTTGATGATCCTTGTAGGTCCCTTCTAACACAGAATATTCTTTGATTCTGCAGTGATTGTGCATTAGCAATGAGCCCAAATAGGATCTGTTGTGAGAATTGTAATATGTAAAATGATTCTGTGGTTCTAAGACAGCTGACACATATTACTGCTTTTTTAAAATAATTTTTTTTAAAAATCCCAGTATTTAAAATGGCTTTTACTTATAACTGCTCAAGGTAGTTTACATCAGAATTTCATCTAGTATTGTTAGTTTTACATGGAAATGCCTTTAGTTTTCATCTCAGACTTCTCTGCTTGGGTGTGAGTCTTGAATGGCAATCACTTCTTTCATGTGTTAGGATGCATTTGTAATGGGTGGTTTTAAAAGATTCCTTGGGTGTCTTGCTGATGCAAATGGTGATTAGCTGTGATTGGGACTCCAGAAGATGTCCAACACATAATTATTCTGAAATACTAAGACAGCTGATATACTGCTCTTTATAAAGTAAAATGACAAGTATCTTTAATCAGTATGTTCAAGGCACCATTTGTGATAATTACTGATGAAATCTTTAATCTTTGGTTGCCTGAAGATAAATGGCTGATCTCTAGAAAAAACGAAATGATCTCCTAGCTGTAGCAGAAAATATGTAACTAATAATGTGACAATAACTGGTTTCTTTAATCACTGGCATATTTCTTTTCTGTGGTTTTTTGCTTTCTGATCTGACATGTGCAGCACATAGCAAAACAATGATCTGCATTTTTATGGAGTTCAAAACTGAGATTAATTTGGGTTTAGGCCTGAAACATAGTGTTTAAAAAGCCTTGCAATCTTTTTGCTATGGGTGTTCAATGAAAATGCCATGGCATCAACTGGAAATTCTCATGAGACTCCAAATGGGAGGGTGATTGTGACTTGTTCTGGAGAAAATCCTTGGAATTGCTCATATTGGACTGATAATTTAGTCCTTTTGTAAAGCAATAGAATTTTCATAGGAAGTTGCTCTTTTCATATGTATTTTTTGCTGTTTATCTGCATTGTTTATGTATTGGAAATAATGAGATTGCTGCATTGTCTTTCAAAATCTCATCTAGACTTACATAACTGAAAGCATTTTTATTATGGCTAATTTAGAGGGTTGTGAGTAGTGAGGTAAAAGGCAGAGTAAGCATGGAGAACATATTTCTCTTTCACAGCTACTATTACAGTTATATACTGAAGAATTTATTTGGCTTTCCTCACCATAATTTCTCACTTTGTCTGCATCAATTTATGTGGTTCACATGGCTGACATTGTTTCAATTCAAGGTACTCCTTTCTAGAGAGTTCAGCATTGATCTTTCAGGAATTTTTTAGGAAGGGGCTTGTGCAATATCTTTTTTTTTTTTTTTCTTTATTCCCTGAAGCAAAGTGCAATAGCAGTGGGAACAGACTTTTTACTGCTCACTTCAGGAGCTGGACTTGGCTGCTCTCTGATTTTTGAAAGAATGCTTTATTATTCACTTTTTCTTTCTTCTCAGTATTTTTCCCCGTGGTACCTTGCTTAAAAATCATGTTCATGTGCCCTAAGGAACACTGATCCTTAGCTCCTAAGGCACAATAGTTCCCACTGACTGATGATGAGAGAGTTCCTGAAGGGAGACCAAATCACCTCTCACATTTTCTGAGCTTCTGGCCTTTCCAGGGTGAGCAGAGATGGCAACACAGCACAGGGGAGATCCATCATCTGGAAGCCAGCCCTTTGCTATTGGCAAGTGTCCCAGACAGCAGCTCGGGGGCTGGGGAATAAGAAAAGAGATTCCCTCTTTTCCCAACCACTTTGGCTTGTTTTGTGGAAACAAATCTTCAAGTTACAGCAAAAGCCTACGCCTCTGTTCACAGCTATCATGTCAGTCATAGTGACCCAAGAAACAGCTCCACAGCTGATAAGAATTATCAGTTTTGGTGCAGTGCTGAGCAGGAACACTTAGAAGTGCGGTGCCTGTAACATCATTCAAACGGTCTAATGTTTTCTCAAGGATCAGACAAAATTTGGCCATGTGACAATCAGAGAAGAATGGACTAAGAGAAAGAAATGGGTCAGTGTATTATGATTCTCAAAAGCACTGCCAGACAGAGGTAAATAGCATGAGACAAAAGTTTAGCCAACAAAGCATTTTTTGGTAGCTTTATGGCAAAATAAGAATAATTTTAGAATCTCTTCAGGACAAGAGTAAATTCTTCTGAAAATGACTTAATCACATATCTATAATCTGTACTCAGCTGCTGGAATAAGTGTCAAAAAGAAAAGAAATTTGGATCAAAATTGGTTAATGCTTCAAGGAAGCTCTTTGCAAAACCAGGAAAAGCATGTGAATATTCATGCAGTTACACACATGAGTACTTGGGTGAGAATAAGTGTCTAAAGACTTATTTAGGATAAGCCAGACACAGTCAGAGGCAAATGAGTTTACACTAGTTTTTTGGCTGGCATAAACTTTTGAGAAATCAAGCTTCCAGTCAGCCCAGTTTTACCATAGTATTTACCTGTGCTGTTTTCAGCTTCACAGTATGGTATTTGAACAGGGTCTGATGGATTGTTAATATCTGTGAGCTCAGTCCCTGCATGATCCCCGATTAGCTGGGTGTGTTGAAGGAGCTGCAGTATTGTTCATCTGCTGCCTCTGGTTCCAAGCAGATCTGATAAGGCCAAGACAGATAAACCTTTACTCATCCCTTTCTTCCTTGTCTTCTTCATAGACTCATAGAATGGTTTGGGTTGGAAGAACCTTTAAACATCATCTTTTCCAAACCTCCTGCAATGAGCAGGGTCATCATCAAATAGAACAGATTGCTCAGAGCCCTGTCACACCTGGCCTTGAATGTTTCCAGGGATGGGATGTTGCTGTGTTCTTCTAAGTTCTTCTAAGCCTTCTAATGTTTACATTTTTGTATTGGAGTTTCTCATGCACATTTATGTAAATAATCATTATTTTTACATTCTTTTCTGGAGAAAAAGAAAATTAATAAACTATTAGTTTGACCAGTGTCATTGGAGAGGTGGCAATTTCATCCTCCAATACAGAGTCACTTTTCAAATTATATATATATCAAAGTCAAGAATAAACTTCCCTTCTTTTTTACCTTAGAAGTTCCAGCGATTGGTTCATTTTATTTTGTGTCCTGTTGCAGCAATGGGACATTTACCAGGTCTCTGGGCAATCTGGCCCATTGTCTCAGCAACCTCATCACAAAATAACTAGTTTAAATCTACCTTCTTTTAGTTTTAAACCGTTACCCCATGTCCTATCTCAACATGCCCTGCTATAAAACCTGTCCCCATATTTCTTATAAGTTGCCCTCAAGTGTTGAAAGGCTGCTACAAGGTCTCCCAAGATATTCCCAAATTCTTTCTGTGGGTAGGATAAAACCACAAAGTCAGTTGAAGGCACCATATATCTGCTCTTTGATAACCCAAGGCAAAAGCCATTGCCATCTCACAGGTTTTTGTTAGGCCTGGATGCAACCTGCAATGTCTGTGCTGGAATTAGCTCTGCCCGGCATTGGCAGACAGAGCTGGCTGATGAGAGGCAGGGGGGAAAGGCTGAGCAGGACACCCCCAAGGCAGTGTTCAGTAATGTTCATGTGGGTGGTAAAGCTCTGGTTCTGGTCTGCACATTGTGTTTCTTTTGTAAACAAATGCAGTTCAACTCTCCAGAGCTGCCAATCAGTCTCTTTCTGCACTACTGAACTCATTGGAAGTATTTTATTTAATGCCATGAAAATATGGCCTACAGAATAAATGGTAAGCTACTCATAGCTCATGAAATTTGATTGTCTTTGAGTGTAAATTACTTGAGGGCTGGTATACGTACTATGCATAATACAGGAGGTATCTATGGGGCTGTGAAAATGAACCTGTGAAGACGTAATATTTATGCAAATTTATACAGTTTCAGCTATTCAAAAGTTCTCTATTTTGTTGCAGTAAATTATAACATATCAATGTAATTGCTTTAAAGTAACATACCCAGGAAATATTCTGATTAGCCATTATTTCTGTTTCAGTGTTAGAACAGAAATTGTAGATTTCTGCAGTGATAAAAAGGACTGTATATTATTTTATCATTGGCTTTTCCATTTGATGTATGTTTGCATGCATGTGAAAGACCTATAAATGATTCATTGCCTGAGAGTGTCATAAGTGAAGACTTCAGGAATGTGGCATAATCACAGGATTAGACATTGAGCTGTTTCCTGGCAGCAAAAGGCATAGAAACCACATCCCCCACATCAAAGAAAACAGACCAAAATTACAGCACCTGGGCCAAGGAGGAACAATTTTTGTGCAGAGCAATTTTTTGCAAGAAGGAAAGTGCCTTTAATCTGGGCTGTAAATTATTTTTTCTGAGTGTGATTTGAAATAAAATAATAAGTTAATACTAATAAAATAAAATAATACTCATTAAAAAACAGGCTTTACAACATTTCTAAAAGAAAAATCTAATGGATCACATTGGGTCATTTTGACAGCTTCAATTACCTGAGTGGTGGGACTCTGAGTCTCAGAATTATCTTCAGCAAAATAAGTAGGGAAGTAATGAAAATTGATTTGACTTGGTTTTGCAACAGACCTTGAAGTGTGTTCTCCCAACAGATCTTCTGTTGATTATTTCTCACAATACAATAATTGACAAAATCCAGGTAACTTGAAAAAAGGCACGTTTAGACCCAATAAAAGGATTCTTTCTCTCCCCATTTCTGTAGCCCATGAGAGAGCTGGTATAACACATTGCCAGAAGGTGCTTCTGTGAACTTTGTAGGATTTGTCACAATTGTGCAAAATGACAGCACAGACACAGCCCTTGTTCTGAAGGGATGGGAACTGTGAGGGCTGTGATATAAACCAATATTTGGGTAATTTGAGGAAGACTTTTGCTGGAAGGAATTAAATTTCTGAAGCTGTCAGGGCTTAGGCTTTTATTTTGTTCTCTTTGTTTACCTCTGTCTCCTCTGTGAGCATCAAATTCTTGACTGTGATTGCTTGCAAAACACAAGACTTGTTGGATTTCTTTTCTGATCTGGTTTGACAAAGACTATAGAAGTCAAAATCTTTTACTCACCTCTTCGGGGAAAAATAGAAGTCAATCATGAATCAAGTACAATGTCTGGGATATGCAGGAGCATTTGTAAATAATAATAAAAAATAACAGTCCTGTCAATAGAGACATGATTTCTTTCCACTTGCATATGAATCATAGGAACCTACTTGGTAACACTTGTGGCTGAAGGAAACAATAAAACAAAAACTCTGCCTTGGTAATGTAATGTCAAACTGCTTGAAAGATGAACTCATAAAGGTTGAAGTAATTTTTCACTGTCAAAAGACAGTTAAATATTTCCTCTTTAACCATTTTTTGACATTGTTGTTAATGTTTAAATTTGCTAAGATGAAGAAAAGATCAGAAATAGTGTTGTGATTATTTCATTTTTTATCTCCATTTGTGAACACAAAGGTAATTAACCAGCATGCAGAAACTGCTCTGATTATAGACATTTCAACAGTGAATTCTGGGCAAAGCTCTCAATAAATAGATTTGGGTGGGCATGGTTGGCACTGTATCTCTTCCCTCCTATGAGAGTCTGTGTGATCAAGAACCAAAATAACCTACTAGAAACTTATTTTCAGATCATACCTATAATTTCAGAAGTCAAGCCAGTGGTACCAAAATGACTGGTTTCAGTGGTCTTGGCCACCTGCTGTGGTAGCCTGGAAAGCAAATGGTGCAATTCATAAACTCCTACTAAAAGGCACTCATGTCTATACTCTTGTTATTAAAATAATTCACAATTCTTCTTATGGCACCATGCTGTGTTGTAATACAGTAGATATAAGTTCCCGACAACTAATTCCAGTGAATGTTGATAAAAGCAATGGCTCAAAGCAATCTTGGATTGATTTGGAATATAGTCAAATAGACTTTAAATTTTTTTTTTATATATATGGTCTCTTTGAATTTTAGGTTTCCCAAGAAAAGGAAGTATGACCTGTTTCTTACTGTATTTACATGATGTTTGAATAATGGTCCTCAGATTTTGCTTGTGGCAGCATCTAGCTCATAAATGTCTTTTCTACAAAATGTGAACAGGAAATGAGGAAATTCATCACCTCATTTAAGTGAGACTTAATTTTTATCATCTTTTTAGTATCCTTCCTGCACTTTTGTTGTGTCTGGTTCTTTATGTATTCCTTTCTTTGGACAGGAGGGTCCCTGTCTTTGCCTTTGAGTCTTTCCTTCTGCACAAAAGCTGTTCCAGTGTTTGAAGTAAGCAATTCTTCCTCCATACACAGACATATTTGTAGCTGAGAATAGCTTTAAGAGAGTAGCAGGATGTGAAGTTTTTAGGTCTTTTGGCTTGAAATGGCAGCTTTGTGTGCTTCATGTGCTCAAGATCTTCACACAACTGAAGCACAGCTTGTTGGGAGGTTTCAAGTAGCCCCAAATAAGTTTTCATTGGCATGACCTTCTGCATAAACAGAGCAAGAGTGGTTGCAATAAAGACATTTCATTAATGAGACTGTTCAGTGCATCCTGTGCTTAGGGGCAGGATGTTAGTCAGGGTAACCCTAACCACTCTGATTCCATGATAATGCTCTTCCTTAAAAATAGAACTCATCAAATATTTGATCATTTTGATATTTAATTTTGAGGCAGTTCCTGACAACATTTCGTAAAGGTAAATAAGGACCCAAATTTCAGAAAACCCAAGTGGAACATCAGTGGATAAGTGCAGTGAGACTTGGGTTATTTCTAGGATCTGCCTGATGTGCAAACAATGCAACATCAGCATTGGTTCTCCTCCTGTACATTGTAGCCCACCAACATGACATTTTCCTAGCAGGAAGGATACCCAGATTCTGTGGTCAGAGACAGAGTGGTGTGACTGCTGAGTTGAGCCCACCACCTTTGTGGGAATGTGTGAAAGGCATATACTATAATAGGTTGGAATATATTTTCCATATGAACATCCTCTCTACATCCTGATATTTACTGCTCCCCACATTAAATAATTACTATGGTGTCCCTTGCTAAGTTACATGACTCAGCATGTATCACTTTATCTAAATTCACTGTGAACAGGTGGGTTTAAGGTATGATTTAATTTGTATTTGTAGCTCATTATAAAGTTATAAAAGGTTTGTTGTGGTGCTTAAGTGGCAGGTCTTGAAATGTGAAGTCACAAGGACTAGATAGCTTGCAATCACTAAGGAAAATGTCTTTGGAAAAAAAAGAAAAAAAGGGTGTTTCATTTCACTTTGAAGAAGGAAATAGTTTTTTCTAAGTTGACTTACCACATTTCTTTTTTTCCTGTTTGGGCAGTGAACTGTAAAATCAATTATTCCTGTAGCTCTTGTCCTATGTGAACAGAGATCCAAGCCTGAAGTCACTTTCTGTCTGGCAGTGAGTGTCAGCACATAATAGATCCTGGCACTTCTAAATAGGAACCTGCAGTCCTCATTGTTGCTTTTATTACATAAAAAGCTTGTCAGAGTGACCATTTGCTTCTTGCCTCTGCTTCAGAAGGCAACACAGAGCCAAGTAGTTTGGTACATGCAGTTTGATAGAAGTTCACTGCCTTTAATAGCAAATTCTGCCAAACATCATGAGAGAAATGGCACCTGCAAGAGAACTGAGTTTAATTTGTTTGTTAGGTTCACACTGGCCCACATGCATTGGCAAAGGCTTCAGCCAGCTCTTGTATCAGCTGTGGCCATTCTCTCCTGTAAGAACAAGATGAGACATTCCCCTCCCTGTACACCTCTTCACTTCCATCTCAGGTCCAATCAGCTCCTAATTTTTCTTAAGAGGATTTCCAAGCTCGCACTAGACCCAAAAATACATGCTCTGGGGCTGATTGTCAGCTTCTTGGAGTCAGCAGTTATTGCTGAGTGAAGAACCCAAATCATGATGTCTGAAACATTTCTCCTCTCTGAGGGAAGAAAATACTTATTCTAATTCAGGATGCTCCACATTTTTTTTTCTTCTGTACAAAACTATATGAATTAAGTTTTTGGGTTTTTTTAGTAAGCATTGGGGTGGAACTTCTCTGCACAACTCTGAATTTTCTGCCTCTGAGCTTCTAGTTTAATTTTCTTCATACACAGTCCTTTCATACACAGTGGAAAACAAGGAAAATTTCTAGGGAATTGTGCATTATAAAAATGTTGAAGAGGACTTTTTGCAAGGGTCTGAAGTGATAGGACAAGGGAGGTTTTAAGGTTAGATCTGGGTAGACTTGGGTAGATTTTGGTAGTGGATTTTAACAGTATATTTATGTTGGATAATTGGAAGAAATTAATTCCTGTGAGAGTTGTGAGGCACTGGAAGAGGTTGATGCGAGAAACTCTGGATGTCTCAGTCCTGGAAGTGTTCAAGGCCAGGTTGATTGAGGCTCTGAGCAGTCTGGGATCATGGAAGGTGTCCCTGCCCATGGCAGGGGTTTGGAATTGGATGAACTTTAAGGTCCCTTCCAACCCAAACCATTCTAGGATTCTGTAACAACAGCATTTGCAGTGGAAGGGCTGAGCTGTGCTCCAAAAATGCCTGTTTCTCTCTCTGTGCTGGGGAGGGAGACCAGCATGATGAGCTGAGCTGGACATGTTTATGGTCTAAATATAAAAGTTTTCCTAGGTACTAATGTCACCACTCCTATGCAAGAAAACTGTGACACGCATTAGAGCTTTGGTCATTAACCCCTATGTAATGTAAATGCTGGTAAATAAAGCCAGTAATAATCTATACAATCCTGGGGAAAATAATTTATTTAATTACTTAACTCTTTATTCATATACTTAATACTAGGCAGTATATAGCATTGATATAAAGAGAAGTACCCTGCCAGCTGCTAACCTGTGTAATTACACAGCAAAAAGCCATCTCCACACCAGCCAGAGCCCCAACTGAGCACATCCTTCCCTGTTGCCAGGCATGCAAGCTGAATCAAAACATTTTTGACATTTTCTGATGTCCTGAATGCCAATTGTAATGGCACAATTGTGTTAATATCACTGAACAGAGTCTCCTCTTCCATGTGTGTGTGTTTGTACATGCAGTTGGGAGAGACAAAGATGTTAACAAGTGTTCTTTTAAAAAATTACTATTTTGTGCTGCTGCCTGCAGAGATGAGTAATAACAAGGCAGCTCTTCAGCTAAGGGGTCCTTGTTTGATCACAGAAACAGGAGTGGATTTGCTTTCCTTATCTGTGAGTAGGCAGCATGGACTCTCTTTTATCAGAAAGGACAATGTATTAAGGTTCTTTTTGATGTCTCCACTGTGTTATTTTTGGTTAGGAGATCAGAATTTGCTCCATGACTGTGTATGTAATAATAAATATTTAATTTAAAATTACATATAAAGACCAATTTTAGATAGCTAAATAGGTAGAAAGATATTTATATAAATCTTTGTATCTAATATGTCCACCTTTCTTCATAAACAGTTATTTTTAATTAATTTGGGGATTTTTCCCCAAAAAATTGTAATTATTCAGTGTTTCTCTATCATCTGCTAGCCAAAGAATATAACAGTGTGCTTTGTGAATGTTGCCTACACAGACTCTCAGTAATAAAAATATGAAGATATGAACTAATGTCATTTTCAGACACAGATGTAACAGAGGAAAATAAAAGCACATCCAAAGGGTTGTAGTGGACAAGGTTATGTGGGAAATAGTAAAGGTAAGAAGATTTTTAGAAAGCTGAGACAGCAGGCCTTGGAAAGAACAGAGAACTGGCTGCAGCTGCAAAGTCTGAAAGTAGAAAAGTTACAATAGTACAGCAAGGAAGGCCATTAAACAATAGCTTGAGTTTTAGGTTTGGCTAAGATCGATCTTAGGACTGCAGGAAAATATGCTTAGCAAGATAGTAGAAGGTTTAAGTTTAGTAATGGTGTATTGTGTATTTGTAATAGTAAACAGACAAGCAAGCATTGTGTGAAGTAGGGGTATGTGTACTTTTAGTAATTGGTTAGAAGAACTGTCTGTAAGATTTAGCAATATGCTATTGGCTAGAAAGTTTTTAAAATGTTCTGTAACAAAGGAATCTTTGGCTGCTGCTGGCTTAATGTGAGCTTTGCCATCTTTCTATTGTCTCAGCCATGGAATGAGGCTGATGCTGCAGTAAAAGCTCAAGGAATGTACCCCAGCAGTCCCAACCTGTTCATGAAGACAGCTCCCCAACGCAGGGTGACATCAGGCTGGCAATGTAAATAGTGAGATTCTGCAGGGCTCCAGCCTCTTCCCAATTCTCCTCAAGATCACTAACATCTTGGATGCAGAACTTGAAGAAATACTAAGTAAATTTGTCAATGACACTAAACTGGGAGGAGCTGTTGAGTCTTTTGAGGGCAGGGAGGCCCTGCAGAGAAATCTCAACAAATCAGAGAAATGGGTAATCACCCACACTATGGAGATTAACAAGGGCAAGTGTTGGATCCTGCATGTGGGATGGGGAACCTGGATGTACAGACAGACTGGGGAATGAGGCTGGAAAGCAGCTGTGGGACAGGACCTGGGGGTCCCTGTCAGTGGGGAGTTGGATTCAGCAGAGCCCTGGCAGGTAGAGGCTCAGCCCTGTCCTGGGGGCATCAGGCACAGCATCACCAGCCTGGCAAGGGAGGGGATTGTCCCACTCTGCTCTGCACTGGGACAGCCTCACCTCCAGTGCTGGGGGCAGTTTTGGGTTCCACAACATAAGAAAGATATGAAGGTATTTCAGAGTGTCCAAAGAAAGGTTATGAAAATTATGAAAGTCTATGAAGATACTGAAGGGTATAGAGGGGAAGACATATGTGAAGCAGTTGAGGACAAGGAATTTGATTCAATAATCCTAAAGGATCACTTCCAAATCAGGAGATTCTATGATACATGGTTCATACAACTTTTCTTGTGCCAGATGATTCAGTGCTCATCTTAGAAGAAGGATGCCTCGGGTCAGACATTGCTCTGACTTTCATGAGACATTTTCCCCAGTGCTTAATTTACTGCTAAAACACTGATTATGCAGCTTTACTTTTCTCTGTGGTGATGTATGACCCTAGAGTTTGGGTGGAGGAAAAGGATTCTCCCCTTCTTATTTATCATAGTCAAGAATTGTTCTATAGAATACCCTATATGTGCTTTTACATGAAGAGCCATTGTGACTATAGACACTTGTGATGATATATAGGATGTAACAGCCTCCTGTCACTTAAGTTCAGTTTTTAAAGTGAGTGGGAAGCAGACTTCAAATAATTGCATAGAAATTAAGAAATTGTGAAACGCCCCCTAAAAGAAAAATCTGGGGAAAAACCCACAAGGAACCAAAACATCTGTGCATGAACAAAAGTATTTAGGGAGGTTGTTTTGACCTTTAAATTCTAAAATATATTGCTATATGAAGTTTTTCTAGATGAAAAAGAAAATGAAAAAAAAGCCAGAAATTTTACTTTAGATGAGAAATATTTTTTTTCTTTCGAATTGGGTTAATATGAGACATTTGGAACATTGTCAGGGCTTTTTCTCCTAGAAGAACTTACAGGGAAATCAGTGCAATCTGTGAAACACTTTTGCTTTACTAGAATGATATTTTTAGATGATAATTTTCCTAAAGATACTTTCCTGGCCACTCCTTCTTCCTTTGGCAATTGCAAGTGATTAACCTACAGCCTCCATTTAGAACAGTGACTTAGAGCATTGAAACCATGAGGCACAATCATTAGAGCTGACCAGGAGAATTCTCCTCTATCTGGTCAGAGAAGGCTCTTTTTCAGGCTTGATGGCTCCTATTTTTGAGAATCTCAAGTCAAATACTTTCCAACTGCTAATTTTGTACAAAATGTAAATTATCACTGAACCTGTCACTAAATCTGTAACATTGCAGTCATTAAATCTGATTGCAATGTCAAATACTTTTTCTACTGTGTTATTATCCCAGGGGTTTTAACAAAGTGGCTCTAATTTTTAGAGGTAATATAAATGTCAAATTGTATTTATGAAATACCAGCCTACATTTTCTTACATAACAGATTTAGTGAGAGACATAACATAAATAGTTCCATATATTGTCACTGCCTTTCTAATTATTGCCCGTTATTGAAGCTTTGGATTAGTGTAATTAGTGTAACTGAAATAGAATTTAAATATAACATAACGATTTTACTTTTATTTTAGAGCTTTGGATAGTGAACCAACATATCAAATAGAGACTAATAAATCAATATACAAAAAACAGTTTATTAAGTTGATAGAATATGCACATCCTAGCCCAATATTTCTGTTTATATTAAATGTTTGGTCCTCAGTTTTACTTTTTTAATGGAAAATATTAATTTTCTCAGCTTTCCATAGCCACTTCTCCTATAAGCAAGCTGTTTTCTGTTGGTGGATGTCAGAGGAAAGAGATTTACAGGAGCTGGCTTATGTGGGTGTCATCCAACCCTCAAGAATGTTCTGTGTTCACATATCTGCTGTTGTCAGACAAAAAACAGAAATGAATTTTTTTTCTGCCAAATAGGACCAAGATTTATGTCCCATGCCTGTTTTATGTGGTCTCTGGTTGCTCTGTTCAATACAACATTTAAAATTCCAAAACCAGGCTGAGAAGAAGCAGTGTCACCACAGAATGGCATCCACAATCTGGCCTCTGTGGGTTTCCATGTCTTTAAACTATGGGTTTTCTTAGATTTGCCAATAATTTTTAACTGCCTGGCAGAGGGATGTAAAAGATGCTTGTATTGATGAATGAATTAATGAGGGGGAGTTGTTTGTGTTTGGCAGTTTTCCATAGCTGAATGGAGGTGTAAATACATATATACACACATGCAGAATCCTTAGGGGTGGAAAAGACCTTTAAGATTATCAGATGTCAACTCAGCACCACCATCATTTATACCATTAAACCACGTCCTCAAATGCCACATCCAAGGCATTTTTGAACACTTCCAGGGATAATGATTCCACCACTTTCCTGCGCAACATGTCCCTATGCTTGACAACCCTTTTAGTAAAGAAATCATTTTAATATCCAATCTAAATCCTCCACAATATCTTTATGCATATACATATGGGTTTTTTTCTATGTATACCATTAATATTTATAAAAATATTCTTAATCAATCCAAATGCAGAATATTTCCTTTTTGTTGTTGTTGGTGGTGGTGATGGTTAGTTGTTGTTTTCTTCATGAAATGTCATCATCAAAAGTTTTTTATTTTCAATCATCTAGATTCTTTTTTTCTCTTTAAATTACATGTTATTTCTGTCATAACAATGGCTCAAAAGACATTCTTTGCCTCTTCCATGAGTTCTCTGAGCCTTCATTTTAATGCATTTTTCATTATAACCTCTTTAGGAAAAAAGTAGTTTCTGATATGCAACCAGTTTCAGAAAATGGAATAAAAAACTTGTCCTTTTTCCACCACTGCTCAAGCACTTTCACAAATGAAGTAGAAGCATTAAAGTTTTAGCTCAAGTCATAACTGTAATTTAATTTCCAAAGACCAAATAACCGGAAATCTCCGATCTTAGAAAACAGCATCCAAAGTAGAGAGTAAAGCCTTGGTCCTTGAGTTTGAAACCAGAATAAAATTTCATATTAGATAATAAAAATGGGCTTGCAGACAAATGGGCAGATGCAGAGACTACATTTATCTTGGGGTACTGAGATTTGTCCCTCAGTTTCAAGCAGTTCTGTAAATCTTTCCCAGAAGCAGAAAAGGTAGGGTAGCTTTCTCTGCTACTGGAAAATGGTTGGAGATTGCAAAACTCGTCTATTTAATCTGGAATGGCTTTTTAGTACATTAAAATTCTTGACGAGCAATTTGAATCTGGATTGTGAAATGTGTTGAGTTAGATTAAACATAAAGGGTCTCATTTACCAACTGTTAGTGCTATTGTTGAATGTTGCACGTAGTTAACATAGCTCATAGAATTGCTTTAATACAAAACAAATACAAGCTACTTAATGTACATTACAAAGCATAAAATTCAGTTGGTGCCTTTTGATATTAGATAGGCATAGTGCACAGGAAGTGAATATCTGGAAATTGTGCTCTGCATTTGAATAATGAATTGACATGAACCTTATTTGATGAAGGTGTTTGCTTTTTGCAAGTAATTTTCCTTTCTTTTATTATAAAGGAAAAGTACATTTATAAAGCAATACAGTCTAATTATAGGAGGGATCTATAATCTGTTGACTGATAAGAGCATTGCAGAGAGAACCTATTCATTTAAAAGGCTGATTTACTTAAATGTATTCAACAGGGATATTGCAAAATGCTTCATTGGTTTGGGCTTGTTGATATCGAAGGCTCTTTTACTTGGCTGGGTAAATCTAGCAGAAGTTCAGCTTAGAGGATAGATGGGCAAGGGTCAGTGATGGTCCAGTGTTGGGGTCCAGCTTTGCACATCATAATCAAAGTGAACTGAAGCCTTTATATTTCCAAAACACTAGCTTTTATCTCACATTTTTCTAGGTTTTTCTTTATAAGATCATCTAGTGTGAAGTCTCCCTATCCTTGGCTGGGGGTTTGGAACTAAATGATCGTTAAGGTCGCTACTAATCCAAACCAGTCTATGACTCTATGATTGATGATGATCACAGTAAAAAGAGAAATGGAGAAATTAGACACAAATGCTTAGGGTTCTTCATGAGAAAAGATCTTCAGAACTCTAGCTGGAGAGAGTTTATGACCTTTGGAAGAAGTTGCAGGAAACTCAGGAGGACTACAAGGGTGTGGTAAGGTTATGCAAGGAGAAAATTAGAATAGCCAAAACTCAGGTAGAACTGAATTTGGCTACTGCTTAAAAAATACAAAATATTTGTATAAATACATTTGGAACAAAAGGAGGGCTAAAGAATTTTTGATCTATTTTGCCCTAATGTTGTTGGCACAATGGAAAAAATCATTTTGTTTCAGTACTATTGGCTTCTGTGTTGTCATCCATCTTTGCTGTCAGAGTACCTTTAGGTCTTAAGTCTTGAAGTGAAATTTGTCAGGAATTCATGTCCCCCCAAAATTTTCAGAAATGGAAAAGGGCAAAAGCCAGAGATGCAGTCTACCACTACACTCAGAGGGGGCCTTGAGAAAGGAAATCAGTGCCGGATGCATTTTACAATCGGCATAGAACAATCTGTCTACCTACAAATTAATGAAATTAAAATAACAGTAGGCCAAAGGAATTAGTTCAAAAGGTCACAAGAATCTTTACAAAGGAAACCAACATGTACCTTTTCAACGAATATTACAAGCCCAGAGCAGCCATCAGGTTGTGTACAAGGTGGGATTTTCAGCTTCAGTATTATTTTTTGGTTTCATGAGTAATTTGCCTTAACCAGAAGTAAACCAGTATTCGTTATCCTGAGTCAAGAAAGCTGGAAATCAGAGCACTTTGTAGCTGTTTAATGGGTCATAGCCACTGTTTATTCTGAGAACTGTTTTTTTTCTCTTAGAACAGCACGTGAGATGTTTGTTACAAACTCAATTTGTTAGTGTTGTAGTCTGAATCAGTATTTCAAACTATTGGCAAGGAAGTAGGGAATCACCTGAATAAATGCACAGAGGAGGCAATTAAAATAGCAAATGTGAAAGGTCTGCAATCTTTAGACCATCCCCAAAGAAGATATGTCTTGACATTTCTCAGCTTACTGAACAGTGATGGATAAGCTGATTTAGCTGCAGCAGTTTATAATGGCATCATCTGATAGATGCCTGCCCTCTGGGGTCCCTGCAGATGAAGATGCACAGACCTTAGTTCACATTAGTTTAAACTGTCCCTGAGGTGGGTTTAATAATCTCTGTAATGTCCTGCTCTGTATCCTGTATGTGTGTGACAACTCTGAGAAGAAGCAGAAGCAATCCTGTGAGAGCAGTAACATCTTTAAGTCACTGAAGAACCAGAAATTTGGAGCTTGTCACCTTTTTTTCTGTCACACTCACTTTCCACCTCAACAAAAAGATTTTTCAAATTAGAATGGATGTTCCCAATAAACAACAGGGTTTCAAAGACAGTTGCCATTTAATAGAATTTAATCAAAATGCTTAATGATATGTCCTCTTACTCATGCACAGCCCAGCCTGGCCTGTGCAAAGCAGCTCCTCTCGTGCGATGGCATTCCCAAAGCACAGCACCTTTGTTTGGCACAGACACCCTTCCCAGGGAGCTGGGACAGGAGGAGAAAAGAGAGCTTGGAGCAATCCTTTCCAAATCTTCCTTCCTTCCAGTAGAAAGAGCAAATCTTCCTACTGTAAGATCTGGATGGTATACCTGTGTGAAAAGAGAGCAATAGCTCTCTATTCACACAGGTATACCATCCACATCTTACAGTAATTTCAGAAAATTTACATTACAATGGAGAGAAGTGCTGGAGAAAATTTTACTTGCCTGTTGTTGTTGTACTCAGTGCTCCTAATTCTTTGCCTTTTAGAACATGTGGTCAATTGTCCAGTGTAAATCAGCTGAGGGCAAATTTGAAAAAACACCATAAGATAGGAAGACAAATGCTAAATAACTCTAAACTGGACTGATTGAGTAATATTTTAAACATTAATTCATGCAAGTTTTAAGGCCACCTGCAGGTGCATTTTTCTATTACTTTTTATATTTAGACTATAATCTATGCCAAGGAATGGCTGAAAATACACCTATTAAAGTGTAGTCATGCACAACACTACGTCACAGCATTCACGTAAACTATGAAATTAACTCACTTTCTTCCTTCTTCTCAGCAGTGTAGCATTTAAATGCCAGGCTAATTTTTGCCTAAAAAAAATCAGCAGTGGATAATAAAGGAGGGCATATTTTCACAACATTGTGCCATTGTACACCAATCCACTTCCAATTTTCTATTGTTTTGAGCAGCATTTCTTTATGCTCCCTTTTTTGTTTTGGCCATGGTGAAAGTAAAAAATATCCATGCTGAGGCTGGAGATTTTGAAACCTTTGAAAAACAGCCAACTCTGTCAATTATCATCAACTGTTTCTCTGCAGGTCTAGAGAGCAGTTCTCTTTGTGCCTGCCACAGAATTATAGTTAACTCCTTGAAGATTGGCATGAAAAACTGCAGGAAGCATCCTGGCTCAGGCCAAGATTTGTGAAATACAGGTTTTAGGGAAATCAAAGGGAGAAAAACACAGGAGATGTGCTGGCATGTGGTTCTTCTCTGTTGCTCCTGGAGATGTGCAGATTTTGGGACTGTCCAAAGGCAATCAGCACCTGGCTGGCCTGTAGGAATTCCATTCTTGCCCTAGCAGTGATAAGCAGTGGACTAAGTTGCAAATTGCCCATGTTTCCCAAATCCAGGGATTAATAAATAGTTTTGCTTTAAATCTAAGCAGTTCAAATTTCAAATATGAGAAATTTCTAAAAACATCTTTTGACAGGAGTGAAAACTTCTGATTTATGGTGCCCTAATGAAAACTCAGCTTACATTCTAAGTCTACAAGTGTTGTTTGGGAAATATTTGTGGTAAACATACAGTGATCTGTCCTGTTCCATTCTCCCACAAGAGCTACACTAACACAGACATTGATCCTGGAGTACAGAGTGGCTCATATTTGTTGATGCCACCTGCAATTGTTCACTAATACAGATTACAAAGCACACCATAGTACCATCAAGCTATAACCTTTGCAGGAGGCAATTAGGAGGGAAAAGGAAAGTGAATGTAGACATCTTTATAGCTCTTTTATCCCCTCTCCTCCAGCAGAGAGGGTGTATTTCACACAGGGCTCTCTGTTTTCTGGGGAAAGACATTGGCTCCACAGTGGGACACGTGGGAGGACAGAGGTTAAATTCTATGTTAGATTGTTTGGTCTGAGGGTCTTCTCATGTGACAGCCTTGCTGAGACCTGATAGTTTTGTTATGGTTTGGGCAAAACAAAGATGTAGAATGAGACAGTCTTGGATTACACATCTTCTTAGCTGGGTGGCTGGGAGGTTGGGATGGTTAAAATCTCTGGTGCCATCTGTTTGATTAGAATTGAAGAATCATGGAATGGCTTGGGTTGGAATGGACCTGAGACACCATCTAGTTGAAATCCCCTGCCATGGGCAGAGACACTTTCCACTAGACCAGGTTACTCCAAATCCCATCCAACCTGGCACTGAAGAGCCCCAGGGATGGGGCAGCCACAGCTTCTCTGGAAAACCTGTTCCAGGGCCTCACCACCCTCACAGTAAAAAAATTTGTTCCTAATCTCCTGTCTAAACCTACACTATTTTAGTTTAAAGCCATTGCCCCTTGTCCTATCATTATATACTTTTGTAAAAAGAGACGAATGACTCTCCCCAACTGTGTTTTTGTGGAAATCTGTCACAGAAATGGAGGCCATGAATTTTAATTTCTCTACTTTATTTTCTTGATACTTTTGCTATACAGGGCAGCTTTTATGTCCCATCTGAAAATTGTATGCAGCATGCATACAAGTGGCATAAGGATCTCTGTCTTCTGCTCCTGAATGCTCAAAGGGGTCTTCACTCATACTACACCCTCATAATGAATGAGATTCCTGATTTACCACAGCTGAAGTTGGGTAAGTGAAAAGGGGTTTAAAATCACTGAATATTTTACAGTGCTGCATTTTTAAACACGTATTTTAGTACTAAAATTCTTGGTCAGTTCAGAGGCTTTAAGGGATTTTCATCTGTGTTTTCTGATTAGTGTTTATTTTTGCTGTTAAAGATGAATGACTCCTCAAATTATGTATATCCTTTTATAGGATGTGGCCTGATGTGTAGATGAATAAAATATTTTGTTACATTTCTCAGAATATTTGCCTTTTGGTGATTTTAGGCCTCAGTTGCATTTTTAAAAGTGTAACTTCTAGTTCTGCATGGCCATGAAATCTTGGGAAGACTCTTACTTTTTTTTTTTTCTCTTGAGCAAACATTTTTTTGTAGTTGAAAAGGAAAACCTGAAAGGTGATACAAATGGGTTTAAATTATGTTCCCTTCTTTGTTACTCACAATATATTCCTCCATTGTCAATTACCACTTGCTCTTCAAAATTATTCTGATTTTCTTCTTAATTCAATTGCTTAATAGATTTTCTGGTTTTTTGGCAGAAGGTTTTTTTGCCTGGTCAGGCCTGTTAGGTCTAATGTGCAAGTGCTGGCTGTCTGGATTTTCAGGATGGAGTTCTGGAATTTGTGTTTAGTCATCTTTGTAATGACAGCATGGGGTCCTATGAAAATGAGACTCGGTCATCTCATTCAAATCCTGCGTTCTCACCTGTTTCTTTGAATTCAAGGGACATGCCTCATAATTTCACATCTCTGTTTTTGTATTTCTGTGCTGTGCAGGTTTTGAAGTTATGAGTTTTGTTACGTTGCAGAGATAATTACATTAGGAGGATTGATTGCATTGGCCAGCAGGTTTTAAAAAGGGAGTAAAATTTTCCAGTAGAATCCTTATGTATAAGAACTATCAAACACAATGCATTATGCTTCACACTTTTGTGGACTTGATGGATCCTATTTTCCTCTTCATATCTTGTCCCTCAACATATATTTCCCTTCAGGATGGTCTAAAAGTCATAGGTAGGTAACATAGTGTGTTCAATCCAACTGCAAGAGAAAAAAAAAACAAAAACAAAAAAACAAACAAAAAACAAAACACCATTTTAATTTGCAGCTTATGAGCTCTCAGAGAGAACACAAGCAACAAAACTGCTTCATGGATCTTGGTTATAGGTATAGATAACAGAGGATTTGTGGTTCACCCAGACACAGCTGTAGGTTGTGAGATGGCAGAGCTCTGCATGGATGAGTGACCACAACTCCAAGACCACCCCAGAGCACATATGTATGTTCTAAACACCATTTTCCTGGTTTTGAAATGAATTCTGGTACTGAAGCAGGCACTTCATTTGCAAATGTACTTCTTGTAACACATGACAATTTTCAAAATGCAAATACCCTTTTTAGCCTCTTGAGCAGTGTGTTATTTGCATCATTTTATTCGCAGTCTGAAAATCTACTAAAGATTTGATTTTAAGGCTGATCTTCTGACACCTGTTGCACAAGTCAGTAAAATTATGGGGTGTAAGATTCATGCAGTAAATGAATATAAATCAAGGTTTTATATCTGTCTCCTTACATTCATTGGGGTGAAACACACTCAATTAAAAATATGTCATCTGACACAGGTAGTGCTTTCAATTTGGGATCATAAACTGCACCTTGTATTTGCTGTATTTCTCCACTGAGCAGGGGAAGAATGTGAATGGCTCATCCAATTGTAACATATTGTTGGTCATATTAATCTCAGAGGTTTTTACAAAAGATGAAGATAAATCCAAGAATATAAATCTCTGCACGTTTTCTTAAGTATTTTCCCTAGCTTCCTGAGTAGCATATGTAAAAAGAAAGTTGCTTACCTTAGACATTAAAAGTGGGAATGGTTATTTTCCAAATTTTACCAGCTCAGATTGAGTCTTTTCAAGACACAGCTCATCTTGGTCTGTCCTTTCCCATTTATCAGTGCTATCTGAGAAGAGACATTTGGGAATTGAGGATTGGTCTGTGAGTTGTTTTGCTTTGTTCCTGCTTTGTTTCTTTATGGACACCATTAGAAAGTTCCGCATTGCAAAATGAGGCTGCTGAAGGTGGAGAATTGATTGATGTCCTCCTTTTCCTGATAGGTTGTGGTGCATTTAAAGCAGAGTGTCCCTGTGCTGGATTCTCTCAGGATTAAATCAAAACACTGCTGCTTGCAGTGGTGAGGTAATTCCAACTTCACAAGGCAGTACAGAGATGCCCAATATTTTACTGGTCAGGAATTTGATGTTGATACACAGCCCTCTGTAGCACACCAGGGACAACCATTCCTTGCTTATCGTTTGTTCAGAGACTTTTTCAGTTCTGCAGATGGCCATAAATACCAAAGGCTAAAAATCAAACTCTAGTACAAGAGAGTCAACAAAGAATCAAATTCTGTTGTCTTTGTCACCAAAAAACTAACATTTTCTACTGGTTTAGTGGTCCAGATTGCACAAGAAGATGTTGCACCTGCAGGAGTACAAAGTCAGTTGTGAAGTGCCCACACCCAAACAGAAACTTGTCTGTCCGGAAGAATACCAAATGGCTGACTTCTCTCATGAATAAACAGCAGAGGATTAATATTCAACATCCACTGTTCTCAAACCTGATGTCTTTCTTTGTGTTTTTTTTTTCCCCAGAGGAGCTATCTGTGGAAGAGACAGTATCCCAGCTTTGTATGGAGCTGCAGGTATTTCCTTCATCAGAACCTGCCCATAGGTTTTTCAAGTCCATTTTTCAAGTGCACTGAGACAGCCCAGTAATACATCAGAGCAGGAAAAAAGGGAATTTGGTGCCATCAGAAAGTTTGTTTACTGTTTCTCTTCCACCAACTACTTTGCATAACTTTGATTAGTTGCTTATAAGGTGTTCCTGTCACTCTTAACAAGCTACCAGCTGGATTATTCCAGCATGCTTCAGTGAGCCTACCCTGAGTATCAGGATGACAAAAAAACTATTTGGGGTAGGTTGCAATTATAGCTTTTCTGCTGACAGGAGAAAAAGTACTTTGGCAGGTTGTTCAACCATATATTTTCAAATAAAAATACCTAAATGTATTTGGAGGATCATGGGAGCAAAAAAGTGATTTTGGCATAGAAGTGACTGAACTACTCTCTTGAACTTGCTCCTGCCAAGTTTATTTCAAGTGAGACAAAGACAAGTCATCAAGAGTGCCAGATAGAAATGTAAGTGCCAGCTGATCACTGGAAAAATCAGATTTCATATATTTTATTTATCATAGGATCATAGAGTCATTAGGTTTGGAAAAGACCTCCAAGATCATCAAGTACATCTTTGACCCAATATCACCATGCCCAGTAAACCATATAAATAATGTGCCACCTGCTCATTTTTTGAAGAATTCCCGGGTTAGTGATTGAATCATTTCCCTGGGGAAGTGAATTTGATAACAATTAATAGAGGGAAGATGAGTCTAAACCAAATGAGAAGTCCATTTACATTCCTGTTACAAATTGTGACCTAAGGTTTGTCAGCCATGGTTTTAAAACTGTTTCAAATGACAAATTTATTAGTTTTAAGTCCTGACTTGGATACTTTGAAGGAAATCTGATTTCACATAAAATTGATTTAGAGAAGCATAACTTACTGCCTCATCTCTACTAGACTTAGAAGTTGTAAGGGTATAGGACAGACAGCACAGTCTAGTCTCCTTTGGACTAATTTTCTGTGCAGTAAGACACAGTAAGAAATCCTACCTTCCACCACTTCCTTCCTTCCTTCCTTCCTTCCTTCCTTCCTTCCTTCCTTCCTTCCTTCCTTCCTTCCTTCCTTCCTTCCTTCCTTCCTTCCTTCCTTCCTTCCTTCCTTCCTTCCTTCCTTCCTTCCTTCCTTCCTTCCTTCCTTCCTTCCTTCCTTCCTTCCTTCCTTCCTTCCTTCCTTCCTTCCTTCCTTCCTTCCGCCACTTCCTTCCGCCACTTCCTTCCGCCACTTCCTTCCTTCCGCCACTTCCTTCCTTCCGCCACTTCCTTCCTTCCGCCACTTCCTTCCTTCCGCCACTTCCTTCCTTCCGCCACTTCCTTCCGCCACTTCCTTCCGCCACTTCCTTCCGCCACTTCCTTCCTTCCTTCCGCCACTTCCTTCCGCCACTTCCTTCCGCCACTTCCTTCCGCCACTTCCTTCCGCCACTTCCTTCCGCCACTTCCTTCCGCCACTTCCTTCCTTCCGCCACTTCCTTCCTTCCTTCCGCCACTTCCTTCCTTCCTTCCGCCACTTCCTTCCTTCCTTCCGCCACTTCCTTCCGCCACTTCCTTCCGCCACTTCCTTCCTTCCGCCACTTCCTTCCTTCCTTCCGCCACTTCCTTCCTTCCTTCCGCCACTTCCTTCCGCCACTTCCTTCCGCCACTTCCTTCCGCCACTTCCTTCCGCCACTTCCTTCTGCCACTTCCTTCCTTCCTTCCTTCCTTCCGCCACTTCCTTCCTTCCTTCCGCCACTTCCTTCCACCACTTCCTTCCTTCCTTCCTTCCTTCCGCCACTTCCTTCCACCACTTCCTTCCTTCCTTCCTTCCTTCCTTCCTTCCTTCCTTCCTTCCTTCCTTCCTTCCTTCCTTCCTTCCTTCCTTCCTTCCTTCCTTCCTTCCTTCCTTCCTTCCTTCCTTCCTTCCTTCCTTCCTTCCTTCCTTCCTTCCTTCCTTCCTTCCTTCCTTCCTTCCTTCCGCCACTTCCTTCCGCCACTTCCTTCCGCCACTTCCTTCCGCCACTTCCTTCCTTCCGCCACTTCCTTCCTTCCGCCACTTCCTTCCTTCCTTCCGCCACTTCCTTCCTTCCTTCCGCCACTTCCTTCCTTCCCCACTAAACTGGACAAATAGCCATCACATACCTATTCCTAAGGTGGCTTGCATTAATAATGCATCTTACTTGAAGACTGAGCTTTCAGTTTATGATGTAAGAAACACCTTACAGACTTAAATAAAAAAATATCATTGACATACAGCCTGTAAAATTGGATGCCATAAATAAAGTAGTACCCTGACTCTGCAAAGGGAAATATTTGAGCAGGATCTTTTGTTTACCAGTATCCCCCTGATTTTTCCTGTACCAGAATGGGTCCTGGACTTTGTGCCATTTTGGGACAAGTCATTAAAACAGGATAGCATCTAAACTGTGTAAACACAGTGACAATATCTGTTCTACACACACACAGTTTTTCTCTGCTGCTCTCACACACAGACAATTTATTTTTAATCATGGCTTAGTTTGCTGTGTCACTAACCTGGAAACTACCTGCATAATAAAATGTGAAAAATAAGCAGGCTTTCAGCTAGACTGCAGTCCTAACAAAAAAAAAAAAAAAAAAGACCCAGTGAATAACATGGAGGTAAAATGCAATGTCTCTCTCTCATTAAAGAAATTAACAAGCTGACAGGAGGTTAGGAGAGCTTGGTTTGTTCAGCCTGGAGAAAACTCCAGGGAGAGAATTTAACACCTTCTAGTACCTAAAAAGGGTACAGGAAAGCTGGAAAGGGATGCTTTGCACAGGTTGCCCAGAGAAGCTGTGGATGCCCCATCCCTGGAAGTGTTAAAGGCCTGGTTGGATGGGGCTCTGAGCCAGCTGGGATAGTGGAAAGTGTCTCTGCACATGGCAGGGAGTTGGAAGAAGATCTTTAGCCCAACCTATTCTACGATTCTGTGATTCTCTGAAATTGTGAAATGAGGAAGTTTGGCATGCAGAGACTTTGGTTTCTTGCAGTGCTTTATCACAGAGCTGAGGGCACACACAGACCCAGCATGTTCTAGTGTGGGACATGGGCAACAGCACACTCTGGAATGTCTGTTTGCATCATGTGTTGAGGACACAGTGTTTTGGTTTGAGGTTTCTTGTTATGTTACCCCTCAATCACCCATCTATATTCTAATGTGACATGGCTGACAGGGCTCCTTTGCTAACAGAGTCTAGCCATGGTTTATTATTTCAGAGCATCCAGCACCATCTGGTGGATAATTTGGAACCCACACTCTTTGGGTTGTATTTTTTCCCTCAGTTACTACACCTGCAATAAAGTGTCTGCAAAAAATTCCCACTTCTTTCTCTCTAACTGCTTGGCTGAGACCATTTGTACTAAAATATGTGATTTTAAAGAGAAAAAGAAAATGTCTCACCAGCTTTATTTGGGGTAAAATAACTGAAAGTGGTAGCTTTAGTAATAATATTCCTAAATCAAGAGGAATTTTTCTTGTTGCTGTTGTTCCTAAAAGGACTTAATCTGATGTACTGATTCTTTTCCATAACATTCTTGATCTCATAATTTCCTTTCTGTCTTTCAGCTACTGAGCAACCCAGAGAAGATAGCAGAGCAGATAAGCAAGGACCTTGCCTGGCTTTGCTCTCACCTCCTGGCCCTGTGGACCCAGTTCCTAGAGGTGGCAACGCTCCATCCAGAAGTCACAGCTTATCTGACTCAGGAACATCACATGCTAAGGGTAATCTTAAAAATTTAAAAGCAACTCCAGTAGTGGTCACATCTTGATAAACATTAGACATTTATTTGGATGTATATTTCCAATCCAATTCTGCCTCTATGACTATTTACATGACATGGGGTGAGCACAATGAGTTGAAGAGGAGGGGAAGAAGAGGCAAAGCCCAAGATTTGAAATTACAGATTTCAATTCTGGAATGAAGATGGTTGAGTTTGTGTGACCCAGGATCCTACATAAAATGAGTAACTTTGAACACCAGGGTCAGACATAGAACAGGAGGTAGGTGGGAAGGGGTATATGTCAATTTATATCCATAAATCATAAACACTTATTTTAAAAACTCAAACCTCACAGTGACGAATAAAAAATTACAATTTCATCTCAACTGGTTTCACAGAACTACCAAAAGAAATATAGATTTGTTTTCTTCACTACCATATATATATAGCTATTTTCCTTTCTCATATTGAAGTGCACATAGCAAAATATTAATATTGTTGATGTTGAAATTGCTTCTTGTACTTGGTAATAAAGAAGGCACAAAACGACTTGTCATTTTAGCAAACATTGTCAGATCTGCTTATCTGATTAGTTCAGCAAATGTTCTGTCTTCCATCAGGACGTTCTTGGTTATTGACCAGACACCAGCTCAGCACATCACCTGAGCTGAACTCTAAGTCTGATCTAATCATTAGAGTAGGGACAGGGGAGGAAAGGGCAGGATTCAACTTGCATGCATGAGGAGTGTGCAGGGTAGGTGTTCACACCTCAGCTTATGTTCTGCTCCTGTCAGCCAGTGGAGGTCAGAGTGGCCAGAACGACTCCCATCTAGAGCTCACAAAATTGGGGCATAAAATTCAGGAAGAGGTGGCTGAGTGCCTGATGCTGAAACTCCTCTGCTTAGTCTGATGGGTCTCCCTTGACTCTGAGGGGACCTGGGTGGTTTTCAGCCAAAGAACCCAACTTTGTGTGCTCCCAGCTCCCACAAGGTGAATCTCAGCCCCTGGGTTGTTCCAGCCTTGACTGATGCCAACTGTGTTCTTGACCTTTGTCAAATTACATACTTTGCATGCTCTGGTTCCTCCCCATATAAACTGTGTGTAATTACACTTTTTCACCTCTGGAAAATGGTTTGAGAGCCCTAAATGAAAAATCCTACTGTTAAGACACAGTCTTTTTGAAGGAATGCTCATCCTTTGTTTAGTAAGGCTATTTGCTAAAGTACAGCTGGGATTTAGGGGAATGCTGAGATGCTCTGACATATGCTTTTCACTGCCATTTTCTGTCCCTGTAACAGAGGTCACTTTTACAATTATTATTAGGAATGTATGGGCTGCAGTTTAACAGCTCAGTACATTTGATTGCATATTATGCTTGATTCATTTAAACTCAAAGCTTATTCCAGGGCAGATGACAGCCCTGAATTTTTAATAGCTTATTTCACAGTCTGTGCTCTGCCAGCCACTTCAGATCCATGGCTCTTTTGTAATTGATTGTCCAACACTGAACATATCTAATGCCCATGAAGGGATTTGAAGAGCTCTCAGTTTGTGGGTATCATGACATAGGCAGGTGTGTTTCTACTGTGACAGGGCTCATTCTCCTCTGGGCTGACTTGTAAGACTTCCTTTGCTGTTGTGGTAGTTTGAGAGTCACTGTGGATGTTCCCATAGAAGAAATGATAAATTATAGGTTTTTATAATTTAATAAATCACTCCACTACTGCTTTTGCACAGTGAAAAAGGAATAAATCTTTCCAACTTTACACAATACAGGGCAAAATGGTAAATTTGACAGCTTTTAGAAAAGTAGTTAGAAGCTGCAGATAACCAAACTTTGATTTATTGTCAAGGGAGTCTTACCCTGCAGCAAAATATGCTACAACAACAGCTGCTTTGTGCTGGGCTGGGAAAGCAAAGCAGAACTGAACTCTTTTTTTAATGTCAGCACTAATGAATCTGGTCCTGGTAGTCAGTGCTGTGTTCTTAGACTGATGGCACTTGTCACCTTTCAGCAGATCTTAGATTTAATTTATGCATCTCTCTCTCTCAGGTGAGAAGATTCTCAGAAGCCTTCTTCTACACTGAACACCAGAAATCTGCTGTGCTCATGTTCCAGGAAGGCCTGTAAGTAACCCATAAACACTCCCCTGTCTCTGGAATTACTAAAAATTTACTTTAAAATATTTTGCCATCAAGAACAAGATCTTTTTCTGCAGGGTGTGAAGGAATTTGGTTTGAGAGACGTCATTGGCTCTGTTTTAGCTCCATATTGTAAATCCGTTGAAATGAGTTTCAAAAGTAAGTGACTGATCAGGCTGGCCCCAGAAATAATTAATTTCAAGCTACATATATACATACATCCAGCACTGGTACTTTTACTGGGAAATAACTGATGAAAAGCAACAACTCTTAACATTTACAAATTTGCTTTTTACCATCCCTAAACTATTCCAAGGTAAGTATTTCTTTCTCCTGGACAATTTCTGCTTGTAACCAAACTGTGGTGTGAGAAGCCAGTCTTAAAGCTAGGCCAGGGCAAATCCTGCCCTTGGTTTTGGCCCATGCACCCAACTGGAGGACTTGGATGATACTCAGGACCCGACCTCTGAAGGCAGAGTTCAAAGAAGGATGCTCAGATTTGAATTTCTGAGTAATGAAGGTTATCCAGACTACTTGTCACCATTACCAGTGAAAAACCCATCCTTTAGAAGGAGCTGAAAGGCCATGACATCAGGTCCTGTCACAATGATGATTTTTAAGTGAGACATTTGCCTCTGACCTAGTGCAGAGGAGAAAATTGCTTTTCTCAGAGCTGTCATTGGGGACATTAAGGCTGATTCAGTGTGGATGGAAAGGGCCCTGATTTCATTAGTGGATGGGTTGTACAAGGCTACCTTGTGCTGCCAAATTAGAGCAGCACTATAGCTGCAGGGTCCCAGCTGTGTTCATTTGGTTCTCCCATGTCAGGATTTTAGGGAGCTGTGTACAAGGAAAACCCCCTGTCAAGATCCTGGGATGAGGACACACACACTGATGGCCCCATTGAAATAAACATAATCCTGCACAGGGGAAAGTCTAATTGTATGAAGTGCTTCTATTTCTCCAGGCAGTCACAGGAGTAGCCCATTTCCTACAGATAAATATAATATTTTTCTCAGTGATTGTCAAAAAAGGTGAGTAAAAAAAAAAAATTAATTGGTCTGTGCAGAAAATTTGGTCCACACAGGCTGCATGGTAGAGCCAGGTTTTCTTCCTGAATATGCTAGATTATGTAGATGGACAAACAGATTATTGGCTGTCAGAGTATTATTGGTATTGGGTGTAGTAGTAGAGATTGTTGGTTGGGTTCACAAGATCACCAGCTCAGATCAGTGCTCAGTGTGCCAGGTGCTGTACAACCACCTCAAGCAGTACCTTCTTTCTCCCCATTTCATTTCCCTACTTACCAGACAGTAGCTGGTTTTTGCCTCCCATGCTATTGTAGGTTTATGTGAAGCTTTGCACTCCTGTACCTGACAGCATTTGACAGCTTAGGCAGAAGAGGACACACCATTCCCAGGCTGGGTGTGGCACAGGGTAGAGGCCTCTAGGAGGTCACATACCATCCTCAGATTTTACAGAAAAAATATTTCTCCTTGCTCACTTTAATATCAATTATTCATATTTTTCCCAAGGGTAGGTAATAATCAGACAAGGGATAATGGCTTTAAGATGAAGAACAGATTTGCTTTCAGCTGACCATCACTGAAAATATTTTTTGTCTTACTCTCTGTATTTCATGTTTTCCACATTTTTTGAGACAGATATTTAAATAAAGGCCCATCAGAAATGCAAATTATTGTATTGATTATAGCCCAAACATATTCATCTGCCAGTTTAGTGTCACATTGAATGAGGAGAGCCAGGTAGCATTTTGAATGGCCTAAATGATGGAAACAGATGGGAGGCTGCAAAAAACCAGAGAGGGGCTTTTTACAAGGACATGTAGCAATAGGACAAGGGGGACTGGCTTCTAACTGAAAGAGAGTAGGTTTAGATCAGGTATTAGAAAGAAACTCTTTACTGTGAAGGTGGTGGGGCACTGCAATTTTTTATTCAGTAACTTTGTGGCTGCCCCATCCCTGGAAGTTCTCAAAGCCAGGTTGAGCAAACTGGTCTGGTGGAAGGTGTCCCTACCCATCCAAGGGGGATAGAACTACATAATCTTGAAGGTCCTTTCAACCCTAAACCCTTCTATGATTCTGTGACTGTGTCAAGAGACAGTGGCTGAGTAACTGCCTTAGCTCTTCCAGATTGGTGCATGTGTGAGACAGCTCTCTGTGAGTGCTCTGTCTGATATAAGTGAGACAGAGCACCTGCCAGGCATCCTTCTTGGCTTGATTCCTCTCTGTACAGCTCAACCAAATTTTGCATTATTGCTTCCTGCATCTGGGTTTTGAAACCCTGACCCCAGCCAGAGTGGCAGACCTCATTTCCTGACCAGAAACCAGCTGAGGGATCCAGCCCTAGCCAGCAGCTGAGACCCTTGGGAGGATAGCAATGGGTTATGGCAGCTAGCAGGAGCCTATGACAGTGGGATCTGGAATAATTTCAAAACCACTGAGATTTTTCAGGAAGGGATTGAGCAAGTTGTAGATATCTCTAACTGAGAGATGGAAACCTTCTAAGAGTTCTGGGTACCCCCCATCATGCAGTACTGCTTCCCTTTAAACACATTGATTCTGTTCTCAGCCTGAATATCTGGGCTTGCAGGACTAATGGAGATACAGCACAGTAGAAACAGTACAGGTTAGCACAGTAGCTACTCAAGCACTCAGTTTGTTTTGTATTTTGCTGCCAGGATCCAGAGCCATGCACAGATTTCTACAGAAATTCGAAATTCAGATTATTTCACCAGCATGCCCCCGCTGCCAGCGGAATGCCTGGATATCGACGGGGACTGGAACACACTCCCAGTTATCTTTGAAGATAGGTACACAGACATGCCTTGCAAAGGTGAGTGGAACTCCACAGGGCACAGCTTCTGGAGACAGCTCGAGCTGAGGGAGGCACTTCCCCAGCTCAGGATAAGAGATCTCACATCCCTTGGGCTTATGAACTCGGAAGGCAATGTGACCCCCTAAGTAATACAGCTGAACTTTAGTGTTTTCCCTAACAGCAGAGTATTTCCTTCACATTTTTCATCTTTAAATTAAGCTTTCTTTAAAAAAGAGCTGAAGGAAAAATCTAGAAAGAAAATCAGATCTGTTGGATTTTTGCTATAGTATGAATTTAAGAAAAAAACATTAGACTGATATCCCCACTATGACATCTAGTGGTAAGAAATCTCAGAACAAAGCCCCACAATTACAGTGTAAAAGCCCCACACTCCCCTGAAAAACAGCATTGCCTTCTAAAAAATATTTTGCCCATTTGAGTATCCAAATAAAATTTTTAATTAAGAAATCATTTAGTCACATAGTTATTTAGTAAAACCTTATAGTCCTTACTACCTTTTTTTCTTTTCACTCAGCCTTTAAAATTACCAAGGAAGCAATATGTATTAATAATGTAGGTGTCCATAGTCTAGTGAATATAGCCTGTGGTACAAAACCTTTATGTTTCCACAGTTTTTCTACTGCCTAAACTGTGACAATGCTCATTAAAGACATTTAAATTATTTAACTGAGTATTAAACTGTTTCAAAGTAAGAGCTATACTATGAACAATATTCAATGACACCAGGAATACAAAGAGGTATCCATTATGTTTTGCTTACCTACACTCTAAAAACTAACAGTATAGGTACAGCTATACTGAGGAAAGTGTATTTTATTAATATTGTCTTCTTTTGCCTAGCTATAGTTGTTCAGTGAGTGCAATTTTTGTTAAATGCACTCTGGCATGTGCATTTGTAATATGCCTTTAATGTATGTACAATTTTTATAATGTAAAAGTATAGAATAATATTTTAGAGTTTAAAATCCATTTTCAAAATCTCCCAGTTCTTTGGGGTGGTTTATTGTGTTCTTACAGGTAATACTTTCTTTTTTTCTTTTCTTTCTTTAGATCAGAATTTGGAAGTTTTCCCAGATTTTGAGGTTCCTGCAAATACTCAAGTGGATGTAAAACTGGAAAATAAAGACTGTGCATCAGATGATGCCACTGCAGTAATGAAAGGAGACTTTGAGAAAGACACTCCTGTAATACACACAGACAGGATAAGCAGGAATCCCTCATGCCCACACAGCAGTTCTGAAACTGCTGCTAAGGGTTTAAACCAGCACTCCACATCTCAGGTATGTACAATAAACAAAGAAGGCCAAAGGAAACCTGAAAATATTTTTGTTTCAAGAGAGGAAACTATTTCTGACTCAGAGCCAGGCAATACAGAACACATGTCAGAAGACCTTAAAACATCCGAGGAAGTTTTATTAAAAGATAATAGACTTGGGGCAGATGTTACCTGTGGAGACATGGAACCCAGCAATAAGGACTCTCACAAACGTGAGCCTATGCTTATTGTCAGTGCTCAGCATGAGTGTGGAACATGTGGAACTGATGGTTTGGAAGACAGCACTGAAATACATGAACTAGATGAATTTAGTCATCCTGAAACTAATTTCACTTCATCTGAGCTTGCACTGAATGAATTGACCAGTCTTGGAAAGCCAGAGGATGCAGACACCAAGGCTCATCTCTCTGTTTTGAAAGCTGTGCCTTCACACAGCTGTGAAGTGAAATCAGTCACAAAGGAGCAACGAAGCGAGGAGAGTGAAGAATTCACCCTGATGTCAGGGGTCATAAAAAGATCCTCCTCTATAATATCTGATTCAGGCATTGAGAGTGAGCCCAGCTCGGTGGCATGGTCTGATGCTCGCAGCCGGGCCCTAGAGCTGCCCAGTGACCGAGAGATCCTGCACCACTTGGTCCGGAGGCACGCCATCCACCGGAACTCCCTGGAGGGTGGCCACACGGAAAGCAACACCAGCTTGCCCAGTGGTATCCAGGCATCGCTCACATCCATCAGCTCTTTGCCCTTTGAGGAAGAGGAGAGGGAAGTGGAGCTTACCAAGCTGACAAAATCTGTCTCTGCCCCTCAGATCAGCAGCCCGGAAGAGCCCCCGGAGGAGGTGGATATATCAAAACACAGTGGAGCCACCTCAGGAGATTCAGATCACGACTTAAGAAGCTGCATGGAAACAGAGGATAAAGATGGAAAAATAATAATGGACCTTTCTGAGTGTCGTAAGACCACTGAAAGTGGACAAATAGAACACAGAAGACATGCCAATCCCCTCCTCAAACACAGTAGCAGTAACACTGAGTTACAAGGGAATGAGGAGAAAGGTTTTCCAGAGACTTGCTGTAGTTTGGAAAATACAAGACCACCCACTTGTCCAAAGCAGCTCCAAGTTAATGTCTCTGAGTGCCTGCCACTGGAGAGCAATGGTGAGTGCAGTTTAAAAACACCAAGGGCTTGTAATTACTTGGACAAAAATATAGATAAGGTTGATACATGCATTGAGGATCCAAAGGATAAACTTAAGCCGGACAGTTTAAAAATACAACAGGGCTCTTCCAATAGTAGAATTTCAGGAGAGGAGAGTTTTTCACAAAGCATAAAAGTGGTACCAGATTTTTGCTACCCTGTTACAGCTCCTTCAGACACCTCCACTGAATTTGGCTCACTGCGAGGAGAATGTGGCAGCTCTCTCGCTGATGGGAGCCCAGCAGTGTATGCAGAAATGCAGGGCTTGCAAGAAATTGAGCTCAATGACTCACCTGCCTCAGCAGACCCTGCATCAGGGGCCCACCAGGCTGAACGTCCTCAGGAGCCCAACAGCCAAGAGAATAAACTTGTAGCGAACGGCACCGGGTTTCCTTTGGCCACGACAGAGGGAGTAGCCCTGGAAAGCAGAAAGGCTGCTGATGTGGTTAACATGTCCATCTCTTGCACAGCCACCTGTCTTCCCTTTTCTTCCGTGCTCAAAGAGACCCCTGCCATGGCGGGCTCCTCAGCAAAGCAGGCTGCGTTCCCCATCACGCGCCAGCCGCTGGGCTCCTTCGGAGTTGTCTGTCCTAATTCAGATGAGATGGATGAAGAGACCAACGAAAGGATGTTGAAGTAAGAATAACTAATTACTTCATTAATGTAGCTGTAATGCTGAGAGAACCTGACACAGTTCAGGACCCTAATGCACTAGGCATACAGGAAGCTTGCATTTGAGACAGCTGCCTGAGGAATTTCAGTAAAAATAATCCAAACAGACAAATGGTTCATATAGAATGAATAATCTAAATAGACAGGAAGGATGAAAACACAGAGAGACTGAGACTGCCAAAGACATCAGGTCCTTAATTCCCATGACAAGCAGTGGGATTTAGGTATCTAAATAATCTTTGAGAGCTGATCCTCTTTCCTGAAATCAAAGTTACCCACACCAGAGTATCAATCCCTGATAGTCAGTTCACTGTGGCCATGCCACAGACTGTTTTACTGCTCTGCTTTAATAATTCCATTCGATAGCTAAACTGAAATGGGGAATTCAGATTGGCTGATATGCCTCAACTTCACCTTCTCAAACTGGAAGAACGGGAGAATTGAAGCCATGGATAGCTGGAGAAGAGGCATTATTATTGTTTCTTGCTTCATTGCCCGACACAAAAGTGCCGCATCGTGACCTTGACGTCACAGGGGCCCATTTCACAGATTGGCACACTAGCACTTATATTTTTCCAGCATAGTTTGCTGTCTCTTCTGTGCTGATGAAAAACAGTAACCCTGAAATTTCTCAATCCATTCAGCTGCCCAAAATGTTGGCTGTCTGCATGTACATTCATTTTCAACCCAAGACTTCACTTCTATTCTTTTGAAAGGGTCCTGAAGTTTTATACACCATGCTTAAGTCCAGACAAATCTAAGCACAGAATTTGTTTCCTCATTGTGAAACAGAACATTTGAGCATGCATTCATGCACATGAATTCAAGGCTTCCAGATTCGTGGCCCAAAAGCTATTTTTGTCATTCTTCTGCCCCTTAAAATTAGTTGGGCTGATGTAAGTAATTGCTCATCATTGGACTTGAGTATCTTAGAGGTCTTTTTCGATCTCATTGATTCAATGAATATATCAAGTTGCCTTAAGAGATTCCCAAGCTTTAATGGTTATATCTCCAAAGCTTGTCCTTCCCAGTTTTCTACTTAATTCTACACTTACATTGTGACTATTAATTCCTAAATTATCTGGATAAGTTTTACTGAATCAAAGAGCCGTTGAGAGTTTGGCATCTTCATACAGTAGAATGCTTCAGGATGAATTGAGTGTCAAATTTTAGACCTTTAGTAGGCAAGGTGTTATCTTAATTCTTTCAGCATTGAGATATTCTTGTAAATTCTACTAAACGGTTTTCAAAATAATCTAAAATCAAATAAACCCCAAAATATCTACCACATGAGGTGCATCCCTTAACTCCAGCATGAGGAAGAGGGAGAACACCTTCTACCTGACTATAAGCACGTCTGATGGTAGAAAAATTATACATTTTGCATTTCAGTACCTATAAGGCCAATGACATTGTCAAGAGGCAAAATTGTTATTTCTGTACCTCAGTCTCATTTTATGAGCTACCAGAATATTATTTTTTGCTACTCTTTCATTCCTTTGGCAAGTGTGAGTTGCTAATGCACTTTAGTTTTTATGTAGACAAATTACAAAGAAATGGAGTTTATTCCCTTCATTCTGACTTCTCTCAGTCTTAATAGAAGAGAAATTGCATCCAGGTCTCTACTTGAAAGTTGAAAACATAATTTCTCACAATGAAAAGCCTCCTCATTTCTAGTTTGAAGGTTTGTTGCTGACCACCCAGTTCTATTGTGATTAACTAATGTATTCTCCAGTTTTTATCAGGCCAAAGAAAAATTTAAAAACGAAATGAAGATTGAAGGATTTCTGTACAGTGACTTATCTGTACTAGCTTCTGATATCCCATATTTTCCACCAGAGGAAGAGGAAGAAAATTTGGAAGATGGAATTCACCTGGTTGTCTGTGTCCATGGATTGGATGGTAAGGCCAGGAAGAATTGCTATTTGTAAGTCATTTTAGTGTAAATTACAAAAAAAGGACAGATGTTCAGCAAATATGAGAGAATGGCGAATTTAAGTATTTGTATTAGCTAGGTATTTATTCCTTATTATGCTATTTGGCCCATTGTAATAAAGGATCTATGAGAATATTAATTATTGCTGCTAATATATGGGGTCCTGCTATCTGTGTTTGGTTTTTGGTTTTTTGGTTTTTGTTGGTTATTTTTTAATAGCAATCTACACCAAAGCACATCAGTCCTCCTGTGAATAGGAGGAGTGCATTGCAGTAACTCCTTGTCTTTCCACAAATGCTTGATTGTTTTGCAGCATATCCCCAGAAGGGAAATGTCATTTAAACCCCCAAAACACTGTTATAGATTAGATAGTGGCTGACTTTATAAAGTGAGAGAATCAAAATCATTCTTCCCTGCAGAGCAAGCAGGTCTTGGGATTTTTACGTATATGCTTTCTGAGCAGGAAACAGTTATGTTAAATGTGACCTTTCTCTTGGCAAATTATTGATATCAATTAGAAAGGTGTAGATATTAACACTGAAACTATGGAGAAGAAATGGTAGAGGCTCTGATATTTAAAAAGAAAAAGAAAAACAAACAAAAAAAAGAAAAACAAACACTGGCTTGTGCCAGGACTGTTTACCATTTAATATCTCAGTAGCAGGAATGCCCTTCTCGTTAGGTAGTGGTACCTTCTTCACCTACAAAAGATTTCAGAAGACTTTGGAATTTTCTAATACAGAATGAGGCATCTCTCAAAATATTTGGAGTCTGATAGCATTTGAGCACCAGCTCTAATTGTGAATACATGAGTTGGGCCATTCTGACTCTGAAGGTACTGCCCTGTAGCCCAGCACAGGTATTGAGGTGTCCGTGAGGGCCCTCCCCAGAGCTTGTTGCCTTTTTGTCTTACTTCTGCTGCTCAGTAAATAGAGGACAGATTTATTCTGGACCTGATCTTTGCCCTTTCTAACCCACTATTTATGCAGTCCCCCACAGCAGCAGGTGAGGTCCAGCCCACCTGGGCAGGCTGTGGGAATTCCTGTTCTCTTGCAGTTTCAGTGCATCATCCTGAGGTGTGATAATGTTCATAGCAGCACTTAGCAAGAGCTCCGTGATGTCGTTTACTGTGGTAAATTGACTCTATATTGGTTATTTTTCTGTTGAATTGCATCTTATAAAATGCCATTTGTTCCTAGGTAACAGTGCAGATCTGCGGCTGGTAAAGACTTTTATTGAACTGGGACTTCCTGGTGGAAAACTGGACTTCCTAATGTCTGAAAGAAATCAGGTAGCACAGAGCTAATTCCTGTCTTCCTTTCAATTGCTGAAATAGTGCCTTCAGCAAAGGCCTTTTCACTAGCTGAGTGAAACAAGAGCCCTGGGGAATTCAGGGAGTTTTATGTAGTATTTAGTGCAAAGGCTTGGTTCTATTCCTGTCTAATTTGATAGGGTGTTCAAACCTATTGGAAAATATTCTTGGCATTAAAGTCAAAGGCAATGACATTAGCAGTAATAGGACTAGACCTTAGAGGAAGAAAATGGCTTTATCCTGCCAGTTTGCAAATCTGGCAGCCTGGTGTCTCTGCAACACAGCACCAACAGAAAGCAGCAAGTTTAGTGATGCTAAATTCTCTGGAGGATGTGGAATATCCAGCAGGTGTTGTCAGCTCCCTTTGCTGCATCAGCCATTGTTTCTCCTGTTGCAGTGTTTGTTGGGATTTATTTCCTTGAATGATAAAGAAATGTCTTCCAGAAAAATTGATTGCTGGTCTAGGCAGAGAAACAGAAATGAATCCTGTGCTTTGCTTGGCAGTGGAGCCATATTTACGACCAAAGGCCTAACTTTATGCACAAGATAAGGATTTCCATTGTGCAGTCAGAAACATTATTCTGATTTATGAGTACCTGAGAAACCTGAGTTAAAGCTTTCTAACCTTGTTTGTTCAAAAGCTTTTATATTTTGAAGTGGTTGGTTAGTGTACCTGTGTGAACTTGCACAGCTCTGTTAGCAGCAGACCTGGACAGTGAATGCAAGCAAGGTGAAAATAGTCAGGAGACCACTTCACACTTCCATCAAGGCCTCTTCCAAGAGAAAAGAATGTTTTCAGAGAATGAAACATCTTACAACATTTGTATTTATCCAGAGTCCATAATGGAAACTATTTAGAGATCTTATTGTCTGGGAAAGTGTGGAAGTTCTCACAGCATTGGAAGTGGAACCTGGGTGGTTTGATGGCTATTTTAATGTTGTAAAGCATCTCAGCACTGTTTTTCCCTTCTCTGAGAACCACACTGAAAATGACCCAAGAAATCAGTCATTTAGCTGGTTTGCTTTATAGAGGAAAATACAAATCTCTTTTTTAGGCATTTATTTCTGCTGCATTTGAAAAGCTCAGTCATGCTGAAATGATAGTAAAGAATGGAGATATAATCAGGTGAAATATGACACTTGACATATTTTGGTTATGATTAACATTCAGGGTGATATTCTTGCACTTTTAAACAACATGAAAGGTTTGGGATAATGAGCCTAGGAGGAAATCATTAACTATCAATGCAGACAAAACAAACAGGCAGAAGGTTACTGGACTGTTTTTAGTTTATGAGAACATTTATTTTAAGTCTGTACTGCAAAGTGAATATCGACATGTTTTCCTGTGCAAGAGCTGCAATTAGCAAGATGAGTTGTGTCACAAAAGCATTAATTACTCATATGTTTCAAAAGCATTAATTACTCATATCTTTACTCTGAATAGCTGTTCCAACATTTGATGATTGTTTTGTGGCGTCTCATTAGTTAGGAGTTTGATTTAGAGTCCTGTTGGATTGCCAAATTAGAAAGTTCTGAATAAGATCAGCCTGTAATTGTATAGACTGGAAATATATTGCTTGTTTTATTGTCTCACAACTGGCAGTACTGTTGCAAGCAACAAATTATTCGTCTGTCTCTAGCACTCATTCTTTTACTGATGACTGTTGAATAACAAACACACAGCATTTGATTGACATGGCCAAATAATTTTGTGATGACATCCTTAGCATCAGCATAACCCTCATGTCAACATATAATCCTGTAAAGTATTTTCTCGCAGTAATCTGTTGGATCCTAAATGCCAAAAGCTTTTCTGTCATGTGCAGACCTTGGTATCTAGAGCAGCTGAGAATTAGCAGCTCTCACCAGTGTCAAGTCAGGCTGCTTTAGCATCATGCTTATGATTCTGGAATAACTCAGCAACCTCTCTGAAGTTCTCTGAAGGAGAACTTCAATTTAAAAGAGGACCTGGAGACTGAGAAAAATCTCTCTTCTTCCCCCTTGAGCATGTAAAAAGAAAATTTACACTGGTTGTTACATTTCTGCTTGAATTTGACTTTAAAAATAACATCAGTCTGCAATAAGTGTAATATATTTTAATTCATGAACTCACTTAATTTTTTAACAGACTGATACTTTTGCTGATTTTGATACAATGACTGACCGATTATTGGATGAAATTATTCAGCATATCCAGTTGTACAACCTCTCCATATCCCGAATAAGGTGAGTTTTGTTAGATAACATACAGTGTGTAACTGTTTGAATTACATGAGCAACATCCAGTGAAATTAGCTTTTCCTAAAGTGCCCTGTGTCAAAAGCCATTGAATCAGTGATATTAATTTTTACATTCTTATAGATTAGAATGAAAGGGAAATATTCTTATGAAAGAGAATCTTGTAGGCTGAAAAAACCCATTAAATGTTAACTAAAGGATCCTATTGAAAGTCCTGACAGAGTCCTCCCTCCAGAGCCATTTGTGCCATCTTTGTATTTACTTCAAAGGAAACACAGATGGGTTTCCTATTAATGTAATTCTTTCTTTCCCAACAGTTTTATTGGACATTCCCTTGGTAACGTCATCATTCGATCTGTACTAACTCGCCCCAGGTTTCGCTATTACCTCAACAAGTTACACACCTTCCTGTCCCTCTCTGGGCCTCACCTGGGAACTCTTTACAACAACAGCACTTTGGTTAGTACAGGTAAGAGTTGATGGGAAAGCTCTGACTGGCTGTGGTCCACAGCAGTGTGAATGAGAGGGCAACAACTGGAGGTAGGAATTTATTGTAGCATGACTTGTACCTTGAATTTTGGGAAAATATTTGCTGAAGACTTCAAACCTTCAAACTTCAGAAAAATAATTGCAATTTCAATATCTGCAAGGTCCATTATATTGCTCCCTGGAAAGCTCAGGGGCGTGCAGCAGTGAGAGATGAACCTTAGTTTCCACTTAGTCTTCACTTCTCCTCTGTTGTAAATAAAGAGAGGCATCTCCACGGCTGAAAAAGAGACATTATAATGGAAATGGAATGTCCCACATTTCAGTCTCCCTGAGTATTTTTCTGACTACCATAAGACAACCACAGAGTCATAAAATGGTTTGGGTTGGAAGGGACCTTAAAGATCATCTAGTTCCACCCCTGCTATGAGCAGGGACATCTTCAATTAGATCAGTTTGCTCCAAGCCTTGTTCAACCTGACCTTGATATTTCCAGGGATGAGACATTTACCACCTCTGTGAGCAACCTTTTCCAACATCTCACCACCCTCAATGTAAAGAATTTCTTCCTAATATGTAGCCTAAATCAACCCTCTTTTAGTTTAAAACTGTTGCCTCTATCCTGTGAGACCATTGGACTTTTCTCCCTGTCAGTCAGGAGTGTAAGAACAGACAATTTTATAGAAAATTACAGTGCTATCTTTACTATAGGCATGTCTTTAACTCTCCTGCTTGATAATTTACAAAGGATAACACTATGTGCCAATTTTCATTCCAGGTCTATGGCTAATGCAGAAGTTAAAAAAGTCAGGGTCACTTTTGCAACTGACCTTCAGGGACAACGCGGATCTACGCAAGTGTTTCCTCTATCAGCTCAGCCAAAAAACGGGTGAGTGGGGCTTGATGAGCCTTGCAAATGCCAAGGGCTATTCCATGGGCTTGTGCTGGATTGTCCTATTTTCCAGGGAGCTAAGGAAATCTGCATTTGGCTAATGATCTTTCTTTAAACACATTTTTTAGAAGGGCTGCCTTGTCTAAAATCTAATATCAATTTCATCTGTGTATTTTTTTTGTGAACGTTATCAGATAATGTCTTTGCCAAACTGTTAGCATTAAATAAGACCTTCGTGCTGTAGTAAACATGCACCTGAGTTTATATTCTTTGAGAAAGAAACATCATTTTTGACAGGCCATCATTCCTTAATTTATGCTATGAGATGAAAATAATTTTTCCTTTTTTATTATTTTTTTGTAAGTTTAACATCTCTTGTCTCTAGGAAATATGACTCTGTGAGATGAAGAGCAAATTTTATTCATCTCTATACTGACACTTCTGTACTACAGAGAGAGATGTATGGCCTCACACTAGAAAAATGATGTCTGAATAGAGAATCTTTTTTCCTATTCTTTAGTCTGTCATGAATAAATTAAATAAATCACGCTTTTCTTAAGAAAAGAATGCAAGCGTGATCCTTCTGTTGAAACAGTTGTTTTCTTTTAAGAGTTATTTTTAATATCGAGTGTGAGCAAACTGGTGCTAAGTAGGTAGTGACAAGGTCACTACTTGAAGTTTAATTCTTTTCTCATACTTTTGTACACTGCTAATAGGAAACAAACAGTATGTTAATATGAATAGAACATCTGAATCTTACATATATGCTACATAACCTCAGTCTATGACAGGAGGTCGATTTAAATTGGTGTTATTTGAATTTTCCCTTTGGTTCCCTAGTCCTGATTTCCATGGAATACAGTTGATGGCTGCTTTACTACTGTCAAGTTAAAATAAAATTGGGTCTACACAAAAAACTCATATTTTAACTTCCCAAGCAATGAATTCCCAAGCATGTGGAGTGAGTCAAAGAAATTTGCTGCTTGTAAGTTTGGTAGACTGGAGATATAAGAGACTATAAATGCAGATGTTGTCCTTGAAAATTGAGAAAGCAGAAATTTAAATGCAGAGAGAGTTGTCTGTAAAGTCAGAATCACCTGGGTAGATGCTTAGGCAAAATATCTGAAGATATAGACATGTCCACATGTCTGTGAGCTGGAATACTGAGTCAATAGAGAGATGCCTCTACCCTGGCACCCTGCTCCCAAAAGAAGCGGGGAGAACCTACACAGGGAGAAATGCCAGAAGTAGTGTTGTGCCTACATTGCCAGATGACTCTTTAAGCCTCCAGCAATTTCTGACTTTCTTATTAAAGTAGAATTCCCTACTACCTTTCAATCGCTTTAACAAATGTTCCTCATGCTTGTTATGAAAATAAAAACCAAAACAAAACCCACAATAAAATATTCTTCCCTGTTGAACCTCTTCGCATAAGGTTTTAGTTATGGTAACACTCACTGGGGCTTGTCCTATCTTTTACTTCAGACCGAATTTGCAGACTCAGTTGGTTTGATTGCACAAGAACAAAAATTATAAACACCTTAAGACAGGTTTTGGAAAGGCAGACAGCAGGAATTTTCATTGTGGTGGTGATGGTCAGATTTTCTATGAAAGTCTAGAAATCATAGTTGTGGAATCATAGAGACATGGATGGGCCTTCAAGATCATCTGGCTCCTGTCCCCTGCAATGGGCAGGGATTCCTTCCACTAGACCAGGCAGCCAAAAGCCCCATCCAACCTGGTTCTGGTTCTGGACCACTTTCCCATAAGAGAGAGGGAAAGATGCAGGACAAACCCAGAGCTCTTCTGTGTTCAGGATATTCTCTGAACAAGTAGGTCATGTCATCAGTGTCCATTTTCTTGCGTTTCTGTTAAATATGGGTGATGGAGAACTCAAGTGACCATAGACAGGTCAAACAGCAGGAGCTCATCAGTGGCCCCATTAACTCCAGGGAAGAGGCAGGACTTGGGGTTTGCAGTTGATGTCCCAGCAGTGTGATTTGTCAAGTGACCGCTGCATGCAGGGACTGGATGGACCGTAGGACTCACTCAACACCAATGTAACAGTATGATATTATAGCAATTCTTTTTCCTCTCCCTCTCTCTATTTAGTTTGAGAATTTTACTAATTTATGGTGTTATTTTTGAACTTGATCCTGTTTAGAGGTATAAATATTTGCAAGAATAAGGTTTTAATGAAAGTATTTTTTTACAGACAGTTCTTACTTTTCCTTATTGACATACAATTAATATGTGTGAGTGTTGATAAGTAACAAATAGTTCACAAAAGCAACAGAAATGTGTTTAAGCTATTAAGAATATTTCTAATATTCTGTTGCATGTTTTAATAATTATAATCTATTTTGCACTGTAGGTTTTCAAAAGCCTTTGAACATGAAATAATCATGCTGACAATGTATTATTTTTCATCACTGTTCTTAATTGTGATTAATGTATTTAATATGTTTGCCACAGGTCTTCAGTATTTTAAAAATGTTGTGTTAGTGGCCTCTCCCCAAGACAGATACGTACCTTTTCATTCAGCAAGAATAGAAATGTGCAAAAATGCACTTAAGGACAGACACACAGGTATGTTTAAGTTCTTTTATATATTCCCAAGGCTGCTGAAGAATTGCATTTCTGTGCAACTGAGGTCATTACATTAGAAGGCTTTTTCATCAACATGATGAAAACTCAAATGTTTATTTGATAAGGAAGAAAGTGTTCATTTCCCACAGGAAATTACTGAAATCAATAAAAGAAGCATTTCAAGAAGCTCTTTTCCTGATGAAAACAAATTTCAGTCAGGTCATAATCAAAGGTTTCTTACTGCTTCCTCCCCTTCCCTCTAATTTTTTTTTTTTATTTTTGGTGATAATAGAACTAGCTCTTGACAATGTTTTTCTATAGTCTACTGATTTACTTGTGCGGTCTCCCCTTTTTTTCACATAATCAAATCTTTCTCAACACATAAAAAGTAAGGAGGGTTTCCCTTTGTTTGTAATAGTGTTTAAATGACTCCAAGATAATTTAAGGGACAGATCTAAAATCATATTTTTTGTAATAAAATCTGTAAAACACATCAGGACTCACACCACCAGAGGCCCTCCTATGATCTCAGGCTGTGTATATTGCTTTTGTTACTAGCAGTCTTGTTCATTTATAAAATGTTTCATGGCCTCAGTTTGATACCACATCCAGGAATAATGTTCAGTGCAATTTCATACCCATTTCACATACATGATTACTTAGAAATGGAGTTATTCTTTGGAAGCAGAAAGAGACACACAGGCCCAATAATCAGCATGGTTGCCTTCACACCTCTTACTTAAATGACAGTTCTTTCTACCTACCTCAGACATGAATTAAAAGGAAATTCTTCAACTCACCTACAGTGGCTGTTCTTTGGGTACATATTTATCTAGTAGGAGGCAGATCATTACATTTATTAATACATCAGATCATTTATCTGCAAATGTTTCCTGAGCCATTGTTTCTGCCCCTATAAACACCTCAACTGTCTCTACATTATGCCTTTCCTGCATTAGAATCACCAGAGAAATCCTAATGGACTTGTGTCATGCCAGACCGTCTCACATTTGAATTCATAGGCAGTGTGAGTCCAACTCCACTCCCTTTAAAGAAGCATGAGCATTTTCTTCACTGACAGAGGAAACACTGGCTGAGGATGTCCTGGGCTCATGCTAAGCAGCTTCAGCAGATCCCCCCTCATGACCAGTGTCTCCATTAGATGAGCATTGTAGGAACATGGCCCCTGTTGATGGAGTGACAAAACTGTCCTTTGTCTCCTAAAAAAGGAAAAAAAGCACAGAAGTTTCTTTCCTCAATTAGGTAAAAAGACACATCATAGGACCTTGGGGACTTCACCTCAAACTTAAGGATAGCCAATTGTACAGAAGCCAAAAAGTCCAGCCTAAGCAATTTACTAGAAAAAAAAGAGAATAAAGAAGCTAATCGCTTTCGTGGGGTGTTTTACCAGGAACAAGAACCTCTTGCACTTGGTTTGGGTTTTCTCTGTTAGGAGTTTTGTTATTTTGCATTTTATTAAAACTTTTCTGTTTCCAACACTACCACAGAAGCCATCCTGGTGATTTTATGCATTCTAAGGTAGCTGAGCTATCTTGGGTGTGACATAAATCTCCAAGAGCTTATAAGACCTAGCTCGAAGGAACCATGTATCAGAGCACCACTCTGGTACCTGGCAAATCTTTGAACCGGATTGCTGTCTCTTACATTTATTTTTGGCCTTGCTTCCATTTTCCTTCTCACTGAGACTGTAATTAAATGATACTGGAAGAAAAGAGAGGGTCTAGGAGCTTTGGCATGTAGTTGTGACATCTCAACCATTTTTCAGGTCCTGTTTACGCAGAAATGATCAACAACCTGCTCCAGCCTTTGATTGGGGCCAAGGACTGCACGCTGATCAGACACAACGTGTTTCACGCTCTGCCGAACACCGCCAACACCTTGATAGGCCGGGCTGCCCACATTGCCGTGCTGGACTCCGAACTTTTCCTGGAGAAGTTTTTCCTCGTGGCAGGACTCAACTACTTCAAATAGTGCCTGAAGTATGGGGTAACAGAGGCCAACTTTTCCATTGGGTGGAGGAGACTTCCTTAGCCAACAGAGTGCAATGTTAGAAATGAGATCAGGTGGGACTTTCAAACTTTCCATTTCCATTTCTCTTTCAGAGAATAAAGTGCTATGGCTTTAAGGCATTCAAGCTTCCAAGTATTGGTGCTTTTGGAAGAAATAAATATTCCTCTTTGGTTTCTATGTTTTTTGTCCACATAAAGACATGAGCCACTTCTGAAGTACAGAATCAGAATAAGAAGGTTAATTCTCTAAATGTGATTGGACCAATATAATTCCCATTTCTTCTGAATATTAAACCAGGAACTTGTCTGTCCTTTATTTACTACTTATTTATGTATTAACAAAGCTCTACATTTGTAGCACTTTTGGGGTAGTTAACACACAAGGAAACAAGTGTCTGTGAACTCAGGTTAAAACCTTCTTTGTAATGAACTGAAAAGTCTGAAAACACTTTATGAAAGTTTCAGTCTTACTGTTTGATGGAAGAAAATATCGGGAGGGTTCCATTACTGGTAATAATTTGTAACATACAAATTGTACATTCAAATAATGGAAAGGAGTAAAATATTTTACATAGAATGAAAAAATATTGATATTTGTCTTTAAAAAGAAGTCCCAACTGTAGTTTGGGAAGAATTTGTGTTACAAGCTGCCAGACCAAGAGGACTATATTGGATTACTTATAAAATATCAGTGGCATCTGTTAACATTTCTTCTGTTTACGTTTATATAGGATCATAACTGATTGTGTTACAATCCTAAGGTTAAAATTTTTATGTTTGCATTTGTATCTAAGTCCATTTGTTCCAACAATTTTCTTTGGTTTTTAAAATTTTTTGCACTGATATGGAATTCAAAGTCTTGCCAGTTATACCCTTCAAAACCCCAAATATGTGGAAAAATAAAGGCTGGAGATATAGAATGGTAAGGATTGTGGAAAGCTTTAAAAATATAAAAATGTCTTAAGATCCTCTGCAATAGTCTCTACATGCTTTGTTAATGCCCATTTGCAGTGCTGTATACAGTCCTAATTATTATATGGTTACAGCTGGTTGAACTATTTAAAACTTTATTCATGCAATGATATCTAGGTTGTTTTTAAGAGTTTTGAAATAGAACATATTTCCCAATTATTAGTTTTTTTCATTAAATTTATAGTAGGATTTTTATCTCACAAAGTTATGAGATTTAAAATGACAAATTTCAATAACTTTCTGCACATTTTCATAACATTTTCATGAATTTTCAATGTCACAGGAGTTTTTTGAAAAAAGAGAAAGTGAATAATTCTTCACAATTATTTTTGCTTAGAAGGCAGACAATTTTTTAAAACAAATACAATTTGTTTAAAAATGCAAATGAACAAGTCTCCATATATTCTAGCAATGACTATAAATAAATTACACAGTTGATTTTAGGTGTCAAAACTCCCATCAGTAAACTAAGATCAAGTGGTGGGGATTTGTGAAATAAGAAAATTCAAAATTAAGACAAAATACATCACAGCCACAGGGAAATATTTCTAGTTGCAAAAAGTAAAACTAATTTTTTCTGAAAAGAAAAAAAGTGAAAAACTTACACAAAATTAGTTCAAGAAAAGAGTTTTAGCAGACTGGAAAATTCTGGTAAAGGAAAAAGGCTGGCTTGATAACTAATGTATATTTTTAAAATAGGAAGGAGAAAGAAGTTATATACCAAAGGGTGAGAATAAACCCACTGAAAAGAAGTACTACTCATAAAAACCTTGTGCCCTGATAGAGGCAGAAATTCTATAGGAACAACTCCATGTGTGATTCAATGATGAAAAGTTTCTTAAACAATACCTCAGTACTTGAATTAAATAGGTACATACTATTGTGTCTCTCTCTCTTTCTCTCTTTTTTTCCTTACAGATGGACTGTTAAATGTTAACAGTCAGTTTTACTCAGTTAACAAATGAACTCTATCAGGAAACCTGTGGTTTCCACTTCTTGTCTTTGAATTCCTTCTCACTTTTTGGCCTCAGCAGTCTAGTGCCAGCTGCACAGACATATCACAACTTCTTCCTCAGTAAATTGTCTACAGAATTTTAAATATAATGGGACATGGAGGTGGAGCTGTTATATAGTGCAGCCCTTTTGAGCCAGGAGTAGTACTCCTATATGGAAAAACAGGAAAGAAAAGCAACTTCTAACCATAAGCAACCTCCAGTATGCTGTATGAGGGTCTGGTCCACTTGTAGAAAATATTCATGAGTCTGCAAACTGAAAATTTTGAAAAGCATTTAGAAAGAAGTGATTTTACACCTATATGCATGCCTGCTGTGTGAGTGTACACTGTCTATTCAAAGAAGTTTGCTTATTTCCAGGTCTCACTCACCAACTCTCACAGTCCTGGGTCTGACAACAAACCAGTGTAGCTGTTCTTACACTCAGATGGGAGGTTCTTGCCTTGCCTTGTGCTTTGGCAGCATTCCCAGACTTCTGTTTGCATGACTCTGTGAGAATGGACATGGGAAAAGGTCTCTGCTTTGCTGCAGGAGGTGATGGGTCTTTCCAAGTTCACTTTGGTGTTCTGTACTCCTACCAGTGCTCTCAATGATGGATAAATATCCCTAAAGGTGTCAGTGCTCCTATTCATATTGAATCCTTTGATGGCTCAGTCAGATTTCAGAGTTGGAGTTGGATTGTTTATACACTTGGATCAGGTCTACATAACTTACATCTTGTGCAGTATTGGCAGAAAGCTCCTGTGGAACCTCAGAAAAATCTGGGAAGTATCATTCCTGTCGAATGATAAGACACAGATTTTATCATCCTTGGCAGAACATTGTGGGATATATTGGCAGTAGTGGTCTAGTTGAGCTTCCATTTTAAGTTCTCAGAATAGCCTCCCTCACTTTTTCTTCTTTTATTCTTTTTAATGGGACATTGTCTCTAAGATCTATAAATCCACTCAATTGTATAGACAATATGGCAAAGAAATCTGCATTTTGATTATAATATAAGTAACATCTAAGTTTTTGGACTTCATCAAAATATAGTTTCAGATTTGTATTTAAATGGAAAGCAATATAAAGCAAGAACTATCCTTATAAAAATTAGCAAAGTGCCCAGTTAGCATCTTTTTTTCTGTCACAACCTTTGGAATTTTAATATATTGTCCTTTCACATAAAGCCTTTTAAAATACATTTAAGTACATTTGTAGTATTTCTGCAAGGATTTCCCCCAGAATCTGCACAAGTCTCCTTTGCCTTCCTCTATCTGTGGGGGCAGCACTTAAACTCTTCAGTGAAGCTCTCACTTTCGTAAGAGTTTTTCAGGACCTTGGACAGAGGGACAAACCTTGGGGGTTTTTTTATGGCTTGTCAATATTCGTGTCAGCTGTATTTTAAGTGAAACTCATTCAATTCTAAAGGATTCTTCAGTTAAGTAAAAAACAAACCCAGCATTCCAAGGTTGGTTTTTTTTAGGATCTAAAAAGCTTAAAACTGATAAGGAGGATCTCCACCAGGTGAAGTGCATTTGGCTATTGAGATTTTCCAGCGTCAGAGGTGAAGTGTGGGCTGTAGCCCAGATGAGCAAGTTCTCTGGGGGGAAGGTGATACCCGATGTGTAGAAAAAGAGGAGCAGAGCCAGCAGATGTCAAGGCTTTGAAAGACAAAGAGGGGGATGGAAGAAAGACAAGGAGTTCCCGAAGCAGGCTATAACATTTCAGAAGACTGACATTAACTGTTTTAAAAGAATTGAAGAATTTATAAACAGTGTGGTTATAAAAATTCAGTGGATATCTCTAATTCTATGATCATGTCTTTAATTCATAGCTGAATTAATTTTTCTCTGATATTCTGCGTTTCCTAGAGCCCATTCCTTCCCAGTTTTAAAAGAATTTAATATCTTCTGAAATGCATTTTTTTAAAAGTATGGGTGGAGAGAAATTGCAGTATTGACTAAGTGTGTGTAGATGAGGGACAGAATAGTAAGTTCCTTCTGCATCTGGGCTAATAATTTTCAAGGAGTTGGTTTTCAATATTGTAGAAAAAGAGAATCCAATCTCCAGAATTTTTTGGATTTTTTCTTCTTGGAGAATTGTAGAATTTATTCTGTTTAATTTCCTCACCAGATTTGTGCTTAAAAACTTGTTTCAAAATGAATTTGTTCTACTGAAATAAAACGCATAATTTTTATCTATAGTCAGTGAAGAGAGAGAGAGAGAGGTGCTACTGAAAATCTGCAGGAGTGATCCTGTTTTGTGCTTTGGTAGCATTTAGGGTCATTTATCTACATTCCTTATTAAGGTAATTTATGATAAGATTCACTTTCTGGGTGTCTAAGACATCAACATGAACTGGAGGGTCAGCATTTGTGGACTGGATTACTTCAGTTTTTCATACGTGGGTGCAAGTTTTGACTACACGTCTTGACCAAAAGCAAACATTTACAATGAATAAGGCTCCTGTAAAATCTGTCAGAGAATGGGTCTTTTTCTGGCCTCCAATGAATGCTCATTTTCCTTTTAATGAATAAAATTCAAAATTTGTTTTCAAAATCAGGTCTGCCCACTGACAATAGAGGAAATTGAATTTTTTTATCTTTAAAGGATTATTATCTTTATTTTCTAAAGACTTGATACCTTAGCACAGAGCTTTGGAATTACCTACACAAATTCTGAGCACTATTTTACTTCAAAGCATTTAATAAATATCCACTGACCAATCCTCTTCACTGTTCCCTTGCCAGAAAAGAGCCACACTTGAGACAAAAAGCTATCACAAGACAGTGTGAAAACTGGGAATTCAAGAAAAGTTTTCATTAGAATTTATAGTTTTCTTTAGTGCTTTTTGTGTGTAAAAAAAAAAAAAAGAAAAAAAAAGTCCTCTTGCTTTCTACCTCTGCATTTAAAATAGTGAGAGTGGTGATGAAGGAGAAGGATGAGAACTTCTAATAACAGGGTTAGAAACTTCTGAAGGCTTATGCAAATATCCCATGAAATTTAATATATAAGGAATAGTCATGGAGCATTTCTGAGGCAGTCTCAGCATGCCAATATGCGTCAGCCTAGCTGAATGATTATTTTCTTTGTGGACTTAAATTTCCATTTATAAATTATCATCAGAAAAGCCTGACATATTTCACTCCAGCTGGTTATTTAGATGCTAAAGGTCCTGTCCATAGAGAACTCTTATGGAGTGCTTTTCTTTATTTCAACACATGTGCTCAGCAGTTTTGATAGTTTATGTTATCTAATTGACAGTTTCTAGCTACATTTACATCCTCCTCCAAATTTTCAGTGTTTATTTAATCATTGAATTGTTTTCAAACTATAAACCAGAATAAATACAGGTCTGTTTGAGTTAGTGTTCATCTTCTTTAATGCCGTTACTTTATGGTTGTAGTACCACAGTCTCAGGACAAATAATAATGGAATTAAAAATTAGACCATTGATGTTTGGAGTAATGAAATTCATAGTGGGGGCTATTAATTATAGCTGCAGTTCACTCTCCTCTGGTTTGGTTTTGCCTTTGGGATCAAACATAACCACTGCAAGGTTCTGCCCCTGGCTCTGTTCCTGGTTCCCTTAATTTGCAATTCCTTTGAGACACCTAAATTGCCCTAAACTACTCTTCTTTGTCCAGACATTCCCATATTTGCTTGGTCACCTTTCCATGACCTGACTGTATCTCTTCCATGTACTGTGAAGTCTGTGCAGACAGGGATACACAAATATATCCAGCACTGCCATTCCATTTATCCAGGAGTGGGACATGGTGCTCACACATTCATTCCAGTCAATTTTCTCAGCCCTTTATGAAGATTGCCATGCACCTATCCAGACATGTTACAGATGACAGAATATTTTGTTTCAGAAGGAGCAGCTGGAAGTATCTCTGTATAATTCCTGTTCAAAGCAGGATTATCATGAACCTCATGGTAAGGTCAGCCATATATTTCTTTTGCTGGATATTAAAAACATCTGATGATGGATATACTACAGCTACTCTGGAATACCTGATCAACTGCTGTATATCACTCCTAGGGAAAACAACCAAGCAAACAACAACAAAAAAATTAAAAAAAAAATCCAATTTAAGCTTTCTGAGCTGCAGCTTTTTCTGTTACCTTTTTTTTTATCCCACCTTTTTATTGCATGGGGCTGTTCTTGCTTCTGGTACAGTTGTAACTTCTTTTTCCACGCTTTCAGACAGCTCTTTGTCACTTTCTGTTTTTTGTGACAGGCTAGACAAGCCAAACTCAGTCTGTGCTCAGAAGCTGTGTGTTACACCCCTCTCATTGTCTTGGAAAACTTTTGTTGGGCCCCCTCAAGTTTCTCAACCCTGAACTGGGTTTAAGAGGCACCAAGAACGGGCAAAGTGCATTGCATGGTAGCTCTGCTGCAGACTGGTGCCTTTTTCCTGTTCAGGAGGGCCTCTGGCAGCTGGCACTCATCCCATCCTCTCCCTGTCTGAGGCTTTAATCCAAAGAGCTGAAGCTGTTCTGTTGCCTCAACTGGAATCTTCCAGCCCCCTATGAATTAATTTGTACTTTGGGCACAGATATTGAGGAAGCCCAGTGTGACCAGGGCTGCTGATGTTTCTTCTCTGTTTTAGGAAGCCTGTGTATTACATCTGCACTTCCCCAAGAGAAATCCATGCACTGAATAGAAATGCTTATGAGAAGAGTTTAATCAGTGTTAAACAGTTAGAATGTTTTAAATGCAGATGAGTCAGGCCTTCCCCTCATAGGACAAAAGCACAAAGAATAAATATGTATAAACTCATCTTATGCAAAAAGGTCAGACTAAATTAACTTCTGCTATAACCTTGAAACTTGATTTCTTTGCTTTTGAAAATTCAATTCTCCATTTTCACCCAAAGTGCTGCAAAATGCTCTTATCTGAGTAGCAACCTAACCATATCTTTCTGAAATGGATTTTCACACATGCATATATATTCCATAAATCCGATGTCTCTATTCTAATTTCATGGAGTTTCATGTCTTCAAGTATCTTCTGCCTCTTCAAATGTGAAACTGTGATACAGTGAACTCTTACTACAATCCACCATGCCTTCCAGTCTTTGAAAAATGTCAGCTACAAACACAGACAAGTTATGCAAAAGAACAAAAAACCCCCTGTTCTCCACATGAAAGTCCAGTCTTCAGTAATTGTCTTTTATTTTGGAGTGGGTGGTTGGAATATTGTGATGGTTTTGCTTTTTTTATTCATCCTGTAAATGGGGTTACACTAATAACAGCTTTTGGTGCTGAAAACTCCCATATTTCAAGCAACTAATTTAAGAAATTTATCATTCCTTCCTGAAAGCATAAGTGCTACTAGGAATCTACCTGTTCCAGCACTTACTCTTTGCTACTTTTATATGGATAAGACAATGTGCATCATTGCCAGCTGTGCAAAGAGGCCAAGGCATTTCTGACACTATCAAATATCCAGCTACTTGCATGGGAAAGGCTGAGTGGGAATGTTTTTCTTCTAAAGTGAGTCATCACTTTCAGTAAAAATGCTGATATAAATATAGTTCTTGTATATCATCTCTCCCATATGATGTGTACCCCAAACACATACATACACAGAAGGTGTCTTTTCCCATAGGAGCTGTTTGTTATTCCCATAAGAGGTGAACCTGTGTTCCCATACACAGTGTATATATTCCATACCACAGCTTACTTAGGAGGAAGCTGGTGGTGATCATTCAGTCAAACAGGTTTCTGTTGCTTTTGGGGACAGGTTACATTGGTTGTCCTTGAGATCTTCTGTGAAAGAGTCATTTCTTGGCTTCATCCACCTCATTGGAGGAGACAGGTTGTTTTGTGCAGTGATTTGTCAATTTCCTGGCACACCATTAGCTGACAAAGCTTATCTAAGCAGCCCTGAGTTTGATGTGTGTTATCTACCACCCCCATGGTTTCTGTGGTCAGTGCAACATGTCAAACTGAGCTGCTCTGTCTCCTAAGACAGGGAGACTGTCACCATCTCTTAATTGTGCTTGACATCCATCCTCTTCAACCAAGCATTCATTTTTTAAGCTGGTAGATCGATGATTTATCAGCTTTGCCACTCTTACTAATTTTAGTCTTCTATATATTTGACTATGCTTCCAGTTTGGGAAATTAGCTATTTCCTTTTTCTGCAGATAAATCTTCTTATGAAATATGAAGGAGATCAGTCAAGAAGTCTGGACAAGCCATGGTGTTCCTTTGCCACTGTATGTCTGGAAAAAACCCCACACCACTGAAAACCCACTAGTATTCATAGAGTATCTTGTGTTCCTTTTTTTAATGTGTTTGTTTTGCCAAGAAAAAACATGCACTGATGTTTTGTCCCATTCCTTTTTGGGTCTCCAGGTGAGTCAGAGTCTAGGTATAGCTCTGACAGACTGAGGAGAAAGCAAAGATAAACCCGTCTTCTGTCTAGGATGTGACAGGAATATACCCCACTGAGATGGCAGTAATGACAGAGAAATAAAAAAGAACGCCTTCCAAAATCCTATCCAATTCATCAAAATAAATCACTCCAGAATATTATTGGATTTTTGGTAAAAGTATCAGGTCAAAACACAGATCAGCCTATTCCAAAACACAAAGTTCAGAAGTAAATTGAAAATTATGTTGATATTTTTCTACTTGGATTTTTCTCAAATAATAAGATTCCTTAAAAGTGCAACAGCTTAACCTAAAACTTGTTTCCTTGAAAAATGAATCTATTCATTATTGTCTTAGTCTCTGGCATCAATCATCTTTATAACACCCCTAAACTTACTCGAGCCCTTTTAAAAATATAAAAAATCTGATCTTAAATCTCTATCTTTCATTTATGCTTAGACAATTAGCCACAGCATCTGAGACAGCAGACAATTAAACTTTCTCTATATACAGAATTACCTTCGATGAACAATACAAGCCTTAAGTGGGAAAGACTTGTCTATTGGGAGATTTTCTTTCTTGTTTAGAGGAAGTTTATGCTGATGAGTCTAATTTAGCTAATAAAGAAAGTCAGGTGAATTTTGTCCTTTTTCTTAACCCTCTGTTCCATGGTGCAAATTCAGGCACTTAAAATTAAACATTCTAGTTTGTGTTACAAACAAAACACATCTCTGAGACAAGTTTTGATTGATGTCTTTTTCCCTGTATGAAATGTACAAACACAGTTACTCTGGTTTTGACACTGGAACAATATTATTGGTTTAATGAAACTTTCTTCAAAGTGTGTTAAAATTGTAGCTCTCAAAATCAGACTTTGACTTTTTGATAGTTGAAGTTAACAATGGCAGCAGAAGTAACCACATTTTTACAATATCTATTCAAATGGAACACCTTGGATTAATTGGAACACTGCTGGATTAATTCCCAGCTCAATGGTCACACCTAAAATTAGACCTTCACTGTTCCTCAATTGACATGTGGACTAGAATTCAATGGACAGGAGCATAATTCTGTGAAGATCCTTAGCCTGTGTTTCAGACTTACTTTTTACTTATTTATTAAATATTTAGAAAATACCTCTTGGAATTAAACCCTACTGTTTCCTGTAAATAATTAGCTCTGAAAGTGGTTTTCTGTATGCACACCGTTACAATTTTTAGTTAACAAAAGCAAGGCTAGAAAATTTTTTGAATGAAATTATATGGTTTGAAGTTTTTTCAGATAAGCAACTGCCAAATAATATTGGGCTGAGTTTCAAATGAGTAATTTCAGCTTGAAGCATTTCAAATTTATGGGGTTTTTAATCATTAAAAAACTATACAAAATCAAGAGGTTGGCCCCTGAACTTGATAACCATTTGTACTCTTGCAAAATGGATGTAAAATACTAGCATTGGATTCATGCCCATGTTTGTGCACACAGGCTGCAAAGCAAAGCATCAGAGATATATCCTTCTCCAAGTACTTCCTTTGGGGCTGATTGTTCAGGGCAAGCAATATGCATGATATAACTGGTGCATGTAACAGTAACTACAACATTCTGCAAATTTGAATTTATGCAGTAACTTGATATTGAGGCTGAACTTTGCAGATGAGTAGTCTATGGTATTTTTAATTATAACCCTTTCTGTGGTCTGAATACAAGTACAGCCGATTCCATCATGTGACACTAGAGTTTGGACTTTTAAATGAGACATTATTATATTTGATTGAGGCAGTTATGTTTCTCAAGAATTATTTCAAATCAGACAGAAGCAGCAATAATTAGAGGTTGAGAGCTTAGAAAATCTGTGCTTTTTTTTCTTAAGACACCAAGATTTACAACACATGCTCTGTCTGCCTCTGTCTAGTTTACTTCCCTTTCCCTAATGAACATTTGTCAACTGCCATACACTTCAATTTTCTTTAACTATGTCTGTCAAGATTTAAGTGAGACTTACATCAAAAAACCAAAACTAATCTCACTAAGTGGAAACATGTGAAGTTGAGTCAATTCTGTGATATTTTAAGGAAAATGGAAATGCAAATCAATTTTCTTGGAATGTAGGTTCAGACTCAACAGCATTGACAAAGTCTTTATTAAAGGTCTGATCCGGAGAAATGCTGGTCAAATGCACTCTTGGTATAATGGACCAAATCTGCAAGTGGATTGACCTGGTGAAGAGTTTTATACAGCCACAAGATCTAAACAAATGGCAACCAGCAGCATCCATGGCATCTCAAAGTCAGACCACCACAAGATAACAAATGTTCTGCGTTCTTTTTAAGGCCAATTTTTTAGTTGGTCAAATGTGTTTTAAAAGTAATGTCTTTTAAGACCAATGCAGACCTCTCCAAGGGATCAAGTCAATGGATTACTGTGGACAGATCCTTATAGGTTAAGGGAAAGGGCTTTTAATTTTTAAATCTACTACTTTGAATCATGACCATACAAAAAAGCAGAAGAAATCTGACATGGTCCCTTGTATAAATAAGATCATGAATGTAAAGCTTATAATGCCACTGTGAAATTTTAATGCTTATTTATTATGGTTATGATGAAACCTGTATAATAATAATATGATGATGATGATAATAATGATAATAATAAAATATAATAATGAATAGTCATCAGTGCCAATATGATTCTACTATTTTTCTACATATGCTTTATCGTGGCATTTTGTGTAGCTTGTGTTCTGTGTAAAGAAATGTCAATAAAATCTTTGCTTCCTTTTGTCTGTACTTTCTGTGGTTCTTGACTAGGAAATTCCCTTACCCTTTTTGTCCATGTAGCTAACGGCAAACATGATGAGAGTGATAAAGAGAAGTAGAATAAAAGATGCTCAATTACAAGAAAATAGATGAGCTGTATGAAGGGCTGTGGCTGATGCCTTATCCCTGGAAATGATTGAGGCCAGGCTGGATGGGGCTTTGAGCAACATGGTCTAGTGGAAGGTGTCTCTACCCATGGCAGGAAGATTGAGACAAGATGGTTTTAATGTCCCTTCCAACCCAAAATATTTTGTGATTCTATGCTTCAGACTGTCCTTCTGTTTGAAGAATGAAAACCATCCCTGACTTATTGAATACAGAATGATGAAGTAAAATAATCATGGCCTAAAAGGCCTTGAACATGGAGCTCTTTTTGACCAGTGGAATAAATGACATTTGAAACAAGGTTTTGAAACAGCAGAACCTTGAAGACAGAAAACAGTAAATTATAGGACATTTTGTAGGTGTTTTCATGTTCAATATTTAAGAAGGAGTTTCAGGAACGTTATTCATAAGTAGACTTGATTTCCTCTGGCCCCATATGTTGCAATTGAGAACTTCCTTACACTAGGCTGCACACTTTTACCAGGAAATTATGGAAATTGGTGGGCTGGGGTTGGAGGGATTTGCTCTTTCTTCATGACTCTATATCCATGTCTATACCAGTTAACCAAACAAGCAAAGGATATTTCTGCTCTTACTCTAGCCAAGTAGACAGGGATTCTAGCCAAAAGTTCTGGTCTTAACTCACAATTTCTACAGAACTTCATCTGTACTTTAAATTAGTCTCAGCTGTACATCAGCAACACGAGCATCTGTTTATCCTTCTATCAAGGATATGTCCCTCTCTCTTTGTTTAATTTTTTTCCAGATATTTACAGACTGTTGATGGCATGGGTAGTGTGGTGTTATATAATGGGATACAACCCATGTTATCTAACTTGGGAAATGAAAACAATGGAAGCGAAGCAGACCAGAGTCCAGTTCCAGAAGTTTCCTGGTCCTAACTGGTGCTTTATCCTCTTTCAGGAAATTCTTGAGGAAAAAGAATTATTCAGAGTTGTCATCCCCAGAGACTCCAAAACACAGCAAATACATTGAGAAGTTGATGGAAGCCCTTAGAGAACCAGGAAGGGACCACAAAATTTAGGGCATTGCTGCCTTCCTGTTGCAAACTGATTAGCAGTCAGCAGGAGCTGTGTTGTTGTGTCTGTGTCTGTACAGATAGTTTTTTTCCTAACTCATTTCACAATCATATCAAATGGCAAAAGGGCCAGAAGCAGGGAGGGCATAATTAGTGCATTGGTTAAATGCATTTTCCTTTTGATTATAATTACATTCCACTCTTACAGGCTGAAAATGAATTGACCTCACCTTAATCCCAACAAGTTGTTTGTCCATCCTCAAAACATTACATCCATGAATTGGCATATTCTCTGTGATTTGGCAGAATGCCCCTCAAAGCAATCAGGACAAGCAGATAAGCAGGTACTGTGGTCAATGCCAGGGCAGACTCACCACAACTGTGCAGGAAAGGCAAACCAATGCCAGTTTTATGATGTCTGGTCCAAATTGGTGTTTTTAGTGCATTATTAAAAAAATTGCTAAATAACCCTTATTATTCTTCTGAACCTAATTGTGGTAATATGGGAAAATATATCCTCATCAGAATCTAATTTTGTGCTAATCAAGAAACAACATGATTTGGTGTCATGGCTGTCTAAAATGAAGCAGATGTATTCCAAAAAATCTGTGGCACAATCCACATCCTGGTTAGGTTTTAGTCATAGACATGTGGGATTCCTAGACCAATAAAGTAGCATAAGACCAACACTTTTAAAGAAGGGTTCTATTTTCTCAAAGACAGTAGGCAGGCCTATTAGGGGACAAAAGCTCAGTTTGGGCCTTTGAATAACTTCTCAGGGGAATGTAACAGTGAAGGATACATGTGCCCCTCTCCATAGGGAGGATCACAAAAACTCTATGATAGGCATGAGCAATATGAAGTAGAGCATGGGTAACATGAGCTTTCATTGTCTTTTTAAGACTAGGGACAGTCTTTTTTTTTGTCTTTATGGCTGGAGACCCAAATGCAAGTAGTCAATCTGGTAAAATATTACTCTGTATAGCCCAAAGCAAATATGGTCTTAAGGCTTTTCAGCACTTGGAAGCACACTGTGTTCCCTGTGGTTCTAATTTTCAATGGTTGGGCTTTGGTCCAGTTCTTCCAGATGTAACTCATACCTGTAGCTGCAACCTGTGTCCCTTCCCATAATATTTATATTCCAATTTTTCCCTCCTTTTCCTCTAGCCAGGGTTTCCTGCACAAACAAATCCTTGTTCCCAGCCTGTTACCAAAGATAGTACCCATTGTGCTGAACAATTGACTTTAAAAGTCAGAAGGCAAATTCAAAGAGACTGAGTTAGTGAAGACCCAAGCACCTATTTACACAGTTTAGACTGCAATTAGCAAAACAAATAAGCCAAAACTGGTCTGCTGGACTCTGAGTTAATTATTGAGCTGGAATTGAGGTTTAATTATTGAAGAAAAGAGTAAGTGTGGATTTTCTGCATTTCATCCTTCTGGGTGTCCTTGTTCAGACACGGATATGCACAGACTGGTGGTTGGTGGCCTTAGCAGCCTGTTCTTCAGCTTGAATGGCTCCTGAGAACTTCCACTGGCTTGATCAAGTTTTTATTATTGCTCTCCAAAGAGGTTTTCCCTCTGATTTGAGTCAGAGAAGGAGTGAGACACACATTCATACACTCTCTGTCACGCACAAACACACAGACATGCACACAGCACACGCACAGGGTACAGGGCACATATGGTACAGAGAACATAAAATACAGAGTACACATAGTACAGAGTACATGCACACTGTGCCATACTTACAGTTTATTCTACTGTAGGCAACTAATAGCTTCATATCCATACAAAATTGCCCACGTATGGAGACAGGTGAAACTTGGCCTGTGCTTTTCTTCCTTCAACCATGACACTGAAAATAAGAACCAACACCCAGACTGAAAATGCTATACCTTTCATCATTGCTTGCCTTTTCTCGCTCTCATTATGTCTTCTGCATTTTGCATTCAAATTCACCCATTATTAATAATTAGTAGCAATTTTTGCACCTGCAAAAATGTATTCATCCCATAAAGCACCATGAGGTGTTAAAGAAAGATTTAAAAACACAAATCTGTCTTGCACTGTGCAGTAGGATAGATTAGTTCAGGAATCCCTGCCTATGCTCCATCAATTTGTTTTATACAGATGTGGTGATTTCTTTACCAAGTTTCAAATTATTTTGGTGGACTTGGATATCAAATTCATAACATTGTCTCACTTTAAATAGCACAAAGTCTTTGCACAAACACGCATTTTTTGTGGTTGTATAATCCAAAGATGTCACAAGCTTTTTAGCTGCAGTGTTATTTATGGATTACCCTGTCTGATCTTAAAGTGGGGCACATACAGCAATACCTCTCTAGAGCTGTGCTCTCCTGTAAAGAAGCAGCAGGCAGCTCAGAGAGAGCATCCTTAAGAAGCTTTGATAAATCATAAAAGCAATCTGTACATGGCAGGGAGACATAGCTAGCCAAAAGAAAGTTATTTTAAATCACCAGTAATAGTAACTGCAGACTCTCCTTGTCTGGTTCAGTCTGGGTTAGATGTGAACATTCCCAAGAGCATTTTGTGGTTGTGTAACTGCATCCTGCCTCATTTCCTTGTGAACAGCTTCAACAAGAGAGATCTTTGGCAGGGCTTAACAGGCAGCACGTCTTTGCTCCTATTCTCAATATTCAATTCTGAGACCAAGCTAGCACCTGCATGTCCATGTCATTTCCTCCACAGCTGAAATGTCACTGACTAATGAACCAGTGGGGTGGCATTAACAGTCCCAAATAACCTGCAAACTCATTTCATACGCAAGAGGAAAGCCTTTGCCACTGCAACTATTCAGAAGGAAAACAGGAAGGATGATTCATATTTTGTTACTTTTATCTTGGCTTCCCAAGCTGCCAGCTTAAAAAACCACAAGGATTGTTAGTCCTACAGGCAGTGGACAGTCCCAAGGGAAGTCTGAGGAAGAAGTATCCTGCCCTTGCCAGCAGCCACACGAGGTCAGTGTTGGCTCATACAAATCGAACGAGCTGTGCATTCCCTTCAATGTCCCTTGTGCACCTGCCAGGGCTGTGACAGGCCAAGGATGTGATGCTGGAAGTAACCTCAGGTAAGTGTAACACCATGGCTAAGCACAGAACCAAGTGCAGGGGGGAATGAACATAATGGCAAAGCTGTGTCTTCTGATTTAAAATGTTGCTGCTGCTAAATAATTTCTCTTTTCTAGACTACCACCATGTATCCTTGGGGGCATATGAATCACAGCTTCCTTATGTTTTTACCATTGCTGATGACATAAATTGGAGATTTAGACCCAGCATGTAGCTTAGTGCCCATAGATTGCTTTGTGCTTTACATCATGATGTTCTCAGAAGATGAACACTGAGTTCTCACAAATCTGATTTCTTTTAAAGGCTGTTCAGGACTCACTGCTTCTTATTAAAATAATTGAGCAAAATTAGGATATTTCACTATCAAAAAGGATGAGGGCACAGAGCTTCCTGAAATTTAACTGGAACATTTCAATAGATCAAGCTCTTAATACAGAAATTGCCATGAGGTAGTAGTCAAATACCAACTTTGTGCTTCTTACAGCTTTCATTAAAATGTCCAGTGAAGCTTTGCTATTAAGTCCTCCCAGAAATGACAATCACTTCTTCAGTGGAAGGGTTTTCAAAGACTGGAACATGCTGTCCAGGGGAGTGGTGGAGTCATCATCCCAAGAAACATTAAAAAATGTGTGGGTATGGCAATTAAGAACATCGTTTAGTGGTGGACGTGGTGGTGGTGCTGGGCTGATAGTTGGACTTGATGATCTTAGAAGAGTTTTCCAACCTTAATGGTTCTATGATTCCAGAAACAGAATTTTTTTTTGTATGAAGCTAAATCTTGGTTGTATTTTTCCAGCGGAGAGTATGCAAGTACAGAATTTGAAATGGAATGGATCTGCTACTTGGCTGAATTTCTCCTTCAGTTTGAACATCCTGAACTATTTTAAGGAATGATGCTCTAGAGCTTGTATTGAAAAATTTAATCCATTCTACTGGTGACATGACAAAGCTCAGCTGAAAGCATAAGCTGGGTACATTCTGGAAACCTTTTTAGGATTCTGGCTTTCTTGTGTTCTACACTTCCTTTTCTGTAAGATGATTCATACACAGAGACAGATTAGCTCTGTGTTAGAACAACTGTTTTCTCTGTTGCCATACTTTTGGCAGTATAAACACAAACAACAGCAAAAAGAGAAATCATAGTTAAATACTGAAATCCTCTTAAACCTCTTTATCAGGAAGCCAGCTGTTGATGGTGCTATAGTTACTAAACAGGTTTCTATTTTTGTTTAATTTTAGATTTTTTGTTTTGTCTTTTTGCATTATATTGATTTAGAAGTCTTCCAGTGTGGTTGTCTCTAGAAAAAAAAACAGATGCAGGAACTGAACCTATTTTTCACTGTTTCTCTGCTATGCCTTGGCTGTTCTCTAAGGATAGGAGAACAGCTACCTATGTGCTTGCTACTCTTTTTGTTAAAATGGATGGAAATGAATAGTTGAATAGTTGATAGAGACACTGAGGTCTTTCCAAGCTAGGATTATCTTAAAACATTCAAGAAAACCCTTGATAACTCTTTGGGTTGAGATGGAACAAGTCAATTTGCCTACTTTCTTCAGCTCAAGTCAGATCCAAGTGTCATAGTAAATAGTTCTGCTCCAGAAACAAAATCCAGGGTGAAAATGTGTCAGAAGTAAAGTGGAAGTGCTCCAGCCCTTCTGGCTTCCTCAGCAAATGTCAGGATCACATTACACCACTGCCCTTCCTTTTGCATTCCCCCTTAATCCTGAGGGGGGGAGGATGCAGGGCACAGACACTACTCTCTGCTTTATCTTGGGGTCTAAATGTAGAGTGAAATTAATTCTATTAGGGTGATCTTCTTTCAACCAACCTAAAACAGTGAATGTCACAGCCTCCCTGTGAAAGGCTTTCATATGGGCTTCTTTCAGAATTGAATACAAGGAAAATGGAAGTTGAAGTCATGGAAAACATCCTCAGAATTCTCCTACCTTCCTTCGAGCCTCCTGCAATGTCATTCAGTTTCTCTTGGATGAAAATTTCCATAATAAAGTTTCCATGACAGAGACCCAAACACCGAATCATTTCCTCAACTCTCTCTTCCTCTTTGGGACTGCTCTCACCAGCAGCACGTGTTGAATGCCCTCCTGCCCAGTGCACTTCTCACTGGAATGAAAATTACTTATTCACATAATTTTTCCATAGGGGAACTGAATCAACTTGAGTCAAAACTTTCTTTTTACTATCAAGGGGTTTTATCAGTTTTATTCCCATCCTCTACTACAGGTTAATTGGAAAAAGACCCAAGGAGTGCACAGTCTTCATGGCGGTCCTTGGCCCATAGAAATGTTTGTGGTACAACTTGAGATCTGCACTAAGAAAACTCAGTTTCCCTTTTTTTTTTTTTTTTTTTTTGACAGGATATTCTTGTAGATCCAACTAAGCAAATTGTCCTCAAGGGTACAGCCTCCAAGTCAGATGGTAAATGGCTGAAATAAGATATCAGAGGCCAGATCAAGCAAAGTTCTAATGTAGAACGAACCACATCAAGTAAGAGAAATTAATGAAGAACAATAGACAATAATAATTAAAAAAAAAAACTTAAAAAGCCTTTTGTTAGAGAACACTCAGTCGAGACACTGTCAGAGGCTTTTAAAGCTTCAGACACATTTATAAAAAGTATTTCAGCTATCTCTGCAGTGCTCATCACTCACAGAGGAAACAAGTGCAATGTTAGGCTTAAGTGCTAAGAGAAACAAGCAGGAACAAAACAAACCCAACAACTGAGAGACCCTGAAAATGCTCATGTGATCTCACAATGCTTTAACCACCTGATTAATCTTCATCAGGGCAGTTTTGAAGCAATATTCCTAGTAGACAAGAGTGATTATAGTATTTGTAGTTTCGAGGCTTTTAACAGAAATTCTTCAATGGTTCCTCAATTAGAGCAAATATTAACCTCTCCTTTGAACAAGACAAAACAGAAGAGTGGAATCAATTAAACACATCCTCTGACTGCCTGCCCAGGGAGAAGAGGTTTCCAATTGATCCTAAAGGAGTAGTGATCGGTGAAGAAGTATCACTGTTCCACTTGTTCTCTCAGTATAAAGGATTTTTAGTATTCCCTCAGCTGTTTTGTAGACTATTTTCTTGAGGAAATGATGCTTACACTGTCCTGCTATGCATTTCAGCTGGAGTCCAATTTCATTTAAATTTGATGGGGAGATAGAATTCACTTAGGTATTAAATTCTCATTCCTGTGCACAGGAGAAGACACCTGAACAAAAAACCCAAACCAAAACAAACACTGAAGCACAAGTTTGGCTTTTATTAGATATGCTAATTTGTTCATTTTGTTTTAACAGCAGAGTAATTCAGCACCCATATAGACCTAATTTATAATTATTATTTATTGCTTTTGAAATTAATGCCTAACACTAAGAAACTTAAAATTATTGAGTATTTCCTGGAGTTCTTAAATAATAAAGTGAACTGTTAATGCTCCTCTTACTGTCATTTCCCCCTTTAAATTTTAAAATACATACCCAGTCTTGCTAGCAACCAGGCAATATTTTATTTTGCTTTCTGAAAGGAGTTAGCATGAGTAAATGAGTGGCCACTGTGCTCATCTAAACCAACCTTAATCTACACTAAAAATATTGAGGGGATTAAAATCTCATAATGTTACAAAGATAAAATTTATATACTATGAGGAAAGATAGAAGACATGAAAGTTATAGGTAAAAGACAAGATCCAAAATTTTTCTCAAATTGATATCCTGCTTTGCTGCATTCAGTCTGAGCTCACAAGTGGCTGTGTCTCAATCTAAAGCAAAGAGAAAGGTAAAAAAATTCACCAGGGGTCTTGTTCATCCACTCCATCTTCACTAGTGGCAGAGGTGGATGATGTTCTCACTTATCAGTGTGCCACATGCACCTCGAGGGGTTATAAACAATTAAATGCAAATAGTAGCAAATGATTCCCAAGGTGCCTCTCCCTCAGTGTACCCCTCTCTTCACTGCAGGAGCAGTGTGTTTTCAAATACAAATATTAAATTTTTATTGGAGAAACTGATGGAAAACAAAATCTCATCTCACATCTGGTGTCACCACAGACAGGTCAGTACTGTCAGATTTGTATTTTTATTTTTTAGCCTGAGATATTGTCCCTTCCCATTGGGTCGAGCAAGTTTTGTCCTGAAGCCAAAGAAGAGCTCAGTGACAAAACCCACTCTTGTTTTGTTGTTTGGTGGCTGTCAAACTGGAACTGATGTTTTTTGACAAAATGCCTGTGCCTGTTGGGGCTTCCAGATGCAGCAGACCCTTGAAAACTCACAGCATTATTGCATTAATGCAGTGGGCAGTTAGTTCAGCTCCCCTGGCTGTTTATTTCTGCAATACCATGGTGTGATGAATAACAAATTTTCCATGTTACCCTCTCTCTTCTGAGGCTTTTTTATGCTTAGCAATAACTACTCATTCTGACAGAACGAGCTGGGACTCCTCTCCAATTAAATGTTATTTGTGGGGGGATTGCAGGTGTCTCAGTACTGGATCTAAATTACATGGCATGCTTGATTCAGCAGGGCAGAATACCTCACCACCTGCTCTGGCCAGGAAGCAGAATTATTTTCACCTGTCCCTGCTGTCACAAGGACCATGTAATCATTTTAATGTCTAATCTGTTCAACAATCCAAGCTGGCCCTGGCCCTCATGCTGTCAAGCTTCCTGCAGTCTTACCTTTGAATAAGTGGGAAGTTCATAAGTCAGTCAGTGGCTGAGGACAGGTGTGACTGTGGAGCCAACCAAACCCCAAGCCCTTGCTCAGTTCTGCAGCTCCCCTCAGTGGGGATTCATGCACTTAATCAAAACCTCTTTGTTTGTCAATACGTGTTTAAGAAATCTATTTCAATGATTTTGACAAAGGGTTCACAGAGGAAAGGAAGAAAGGAAGGAGGAGAGGGAAAGAGGAAGAGGAAGGTAATGAGGAAAAGCAAGCAGATATAAAGGGTTGTGACAAATATTGAAGGGATCATAGAAACACAATGGTTTGAGTTGGAAGGGACCTTCAAGATCACCTTGTTCCAACCTTTCTGCCATGGAAAGGAACACCTTCCACTAGACCAAATTGCTCAGAGCCCCGTCCAGCCTGGCCTTGGACACTTCCTAGGATGAGGCAGCCATACTTCTGTGGGCAACTTGTGCCAGTGTCTTACCACCCTCATAGTAAATTTCTTCCTAAAGATGAGCCTGCCCTTTTTCAGTTTAAAGCCATTCAATTTTGTCTGGTCACTAGATGACCTTGTAAAAAGTCCCTCTCCAAATCTCTTGTAGATACTTTAGGTACTGGAATGTTGCTAAAAGGTTGTGTTAGAGTTTTCTTTTCTCCAGGTAAAATATCTCCTATCTTGTGGGTATTATATTATAAAAAAGTCTAGAAGAATGGATGTATAAAACAGACTTTTTTGAATACCCAGGCTGGTTTTGTAACAACATTAGGTTCTCCTTTTCCTATGGGAACAGAAAGGTAGTGGGTGAGGAGCACCTGACCCTTCTCTCCTCTTTCTTTTCTGGCACACTCCAGACGAGCAGGTATGAGCTTCTCACATATTGTACATTGTTGATGCAGAGGACAGAAGTGATTCTGGAGAAAAAGAAACTTTGAATAGATACAGATCCATCCATTTCTTCTGGTTAGCATGTAATATTTTAAGGATTAAGAATAAAGATTGTGGATCTTGCAAATCCAAGATAAAATTCAACATAAATCAACAAAAATTCAAGATAAAATAACATAAAAATTAATTTAAAAGACAGGGAAAAGGTCATAGATTTTATCTGTCAGACTAGCTACCAGTGAAATCTCATTTGAAGCGAAATGTACAGTGTTGGCCACTCTTGTCCAGTCAATGTTAAAAAATGATTAATGGACAGAAGCGGATGAAGGAATATATAAATAGGCTAATATGAAAGCAGAGTAGAAGAAATACCTTTCAAAATCTAAAGTGCTTGGCTTTAGCATAAAAGAAATAATCATGGTTAAAGGGCAGAAATGATGCCTGTAAGAAAGAAGGGTGTAAAAAGGAGAAAAAGAGAAAAATAAACACAAAAAACCCCAAACCCTTATAAAGTAGCTGTGAATATAATTTCCCTGAATATAAAAGGCTTCCAGCTACCAAACACTGTGGTCTGAAACAACCTTCTTGTTGGAATAAAGGGAAGTGGAAGCTGAGCTTGCCTCAAGGTGTTGGTCAGTGATTTTGTAACTGAGGTTACAGGACTCTCTTCTCTGCAAGCTAACATATCCTTTTCAATCAAATATCACACTTTATTATAGACCTGTGTTTCCAAATCAAATCTTGATTCTCATCCTGCCCCAGATCAGTGACCTTTCCTCCTTTCAGCAAATCTTGTCCACCTCTATTAAAACAAAGGTCAACAATGGGGAATAAAAGTGAGAGAGGAAGCTGCTATTGACCATTTATAAAAATGGTCATGGTCTTTTATGAGTGAAAAAGGAACAGAAAGATTCACACCTGTAAGAACAACAAATTTCACAAGTAAGTTGAAATCTGAGAGCTGCTTCCAGAGAAAAGTATGCTTTTTTTTCTGCAAAGATATTAATGGCTTAAATTTGCAAAATACATGATTTGGCTTAAGTTTCATCTTCAAGTAACTTTGAAAATCAAGGCTCTATTTGCCTTCAAAAACCAGAAGCCTACATCATTCCAATACCTTGAAAAGAAACAATTTCTCATTTATGCTGCTGTTTCTAAGAGCACCTTGAATCAGGGAGGAAAAACTCTGAATATGACTTGAAATATTCCAAATCCTTTGCCACTAAGGAAAATTTCCATTTACATTATTTTCAACCCATATTAAGGCAGTTCAATATACAAAGAAGAAAATTACTATGCTTGCTGAAAACATGTACATGCCTGCATATTGTGGTTATTGTTTTGTCACTTAATGTACACATATTGGACTTGCAAGTTTCAGTCTTTATCTCAGGATCTGAAATATTAACTGCCTTTCTAAATCAATCACCAGTGAATATATATGATTTACTGCCTAGTCATACATGCAGTACCATTAAATTCAGTGTCCAAAGCTGAGTTTTGGACTCATAGTAAAATATTATGCCCAGAAGGAACCATGGAGACTGCAGTGTCTATTCTACCAACAGCAGATTTTCTCCTGAAATTTCACCTACTGAAATGCATTATCTCCTAATTTCATCATGCCTTGGACCACATTGTGTTAAACACTACAACTTAACAAAGTTACAAAGAATATCTGGCAGTTTCTGCCCACGAGCCCCTGTGATTTCAAGGTATGACCAAAAGGTAACTGGGAACTTTCAGAAATGGAACAATCTACACAGTTGAAAACTGTCAGCTTTCCTGTGCTAGACATGCAATTGAATTACCTTCTTGAGTTTGATTTCACTCCCCTGAGACCAAAACAGGATGAAATCTCTAGCTGTTGAGAGAAGAGCCTCATCAGCACAACAAAATGGGAAAATAACCCTGAAAATAGTGCTGAGGTGAAAGCCCTTCCACTCCTGCTTATCCTTCCAAATGGCTGGGGGTGAAAAAGAACATGTTGCTGGCTGTGTCATGAGGCACAGATTGAAAATTACTTAAAAGCCTGTGCACTGTAACGGGGTGGATTTTACCCAGCGGCACTCTGAGAAAATTATTGTAATTGCACTTTTTAGTTATTACCAACTTGGTCTCCAGGACCTTGGTAAGTGCCATTAGACATCTGCTGTGGGACTATTCTCAGCAAGCAAAGAAGACACTAAGTCTTTTAAAAATATAAATAAGTGACGAACACACTGGGTGGGTGTTTATTTTTTTGCCCTTTTTTTTTTTTTTTATTCCTCACAAATAACATTCTGTGGTTTTAAAACATAAATATTATTATTATTATTAGTGCAGGTTGGCCTATGCTATTTGCTGTAATAAGTACTGAGTTGGATAGCATAGGTTCTACTCACTTTAACACTTACAATAGCTGAACATCTGATTAAGATGCATTTTCTAAAGAACTGAAGAAAGGTAGGCTATAGGTTAATAAAAGTTGAATATCTAGACTCCTCACTTTATTCATTTCACAACCTGTATTTGCTTTACTTCTGCCATAATTCTGCAGGGTTACTCTTGTAAAAAGAAGGGGAAGTAGAGAGAAAAGGGATTGGATCCAGAAAACAGTGGATGGATTTAGCGAAAAAACCCATCTATTCCTGATGTGAGAGGAATAGATAGAATAGAGGAACCCATCTTCATTTTGAGAGCAGAGGCAGTAGCAGGGAAGGCCTTGGGGATGTGCAGACACTGTTCAGCAATAGATAAAATGCAAATGTGTTGCTAGTATGGCTTTAATCACAAATGTAAATCACACCTCTGTACCACATGCTAGGAAGGGTAAACTCCAGCCAGACCAAGCCTGTGCAAACATGATCATATCAAAGATATCAGAGGGTCAAGTCTTGAGTGTGAGGCCTTCTTTCACTGGTGATCTGTCATATCCTTAAGGGGAATCCCAAAAATGTCCTGGAACCTGGGCTGGGATGTTGCCATCCTACCTGTGGATTAGCCTGTGCTGCTGCAGGCATGGGAATACAAAATGAATGGCTGCAGGAGGAAAACAGCCTGAGAGAACACAAGCTCCTAGTGAGGGTGGGATTGGAGCTGTTTTCATGCAGGCTCTGGGGTTGTTCCTGTTTGTCAGCAAGTGCTTGCATAGCAGAAATGAGTCAAGGCTACAAGTACACTATTAAATGTGCTGTGCCTTCCTCTGCCACCAACCCTGCTGGCATGACGGAACCAATACCTATCCTGTGAAACTCTCTGGCCTTCCAAACCAGGATGGATTCATCTAATGTGCTTCTTGGAAATGCCCTATGGACCCCTCATTAACTAGTTAAGTACCTGGGACTTGTCTAGAGAGTGTAGGCTGGTACACCAAAACCATGCCTGGCACTATTTTAACAAATCCACAGTATTTTACAGCAAGGTGATGTCAGAGCCTGACTTGGACATAGACACAAGGAATGGCCCAACAAGAAGATGTGCATTTGCCCCCCAGCAGCCTGATTATCTGCTGTAGCTATTCAGGATTGCCAGGTGTTTGTGGCAATTTATTCTGTCCCAAATTGACCCACCTCAGTGGAAGTGGCTCCTAGATGGATCCAACTTCAACAATCCTTAGACTTCTAATAGTTATTTAGGTCAGTGTTCACAAAAAATAAGAAGCCTTTCTTGAAGATTGAGTCCTCATCTTGCAATAACCACATTGTGGACAAGCAGAGCTGGAATGGCAGAAAGTCAGGAAGGCATCCATCTTTCAGAAAAGTTTTGTTTCCTCCCCATGTATGCTCTACTTTTTACTCAGGCAAGACAAAAAGGTAGGGCAACAGCAAACAATAACAATGCTCTTGGCAGGAACCCTTCCTTTGCTCTCCTCTGTCCTACATTGTCCCTGTTTTCATGTGTTGCTAAATTAGGACACCACATGCAAACACAGAGCTAACTCAAACTCCCTTGCAGAAGCAGACCCTCAGCCTCTTGCTTATTCCTTGCAGTTTTGTTTTCCATAAGGCCTTACTTTGGACTCAAACACAAAGCTGCTCATCTCCACCTTTTGAATATTGGTAAGACAGAAGGGAGAGCCTTGAAAGCAAAGGTAACTGCAGAAAAGCAGGCAGATATTCACTTCACAGCAACCCTCTTGGGCTGTTTCTGTGCTTTTACTTCTCAGTTTCCCCCTGATCAAAGAGCAGGCTCCACTGCCTGCATAATACATGAAGCCACAAGAGCTGACAGCACCTCTGGCTCTGAGAGCTGGGGAGCGGTGGGGAGACTCTGATGTCTGCATGCTCTGAATGGCCCTAAAAAGGCTCTTCCCCTGATTGCCCACACATCCTTCACACTCCTGCTCAGGGGGGGAACTTAAAAATTACAGTTTCCTAACTTCTTTCACTAGATGGGTGCCTTTTTTTATCATCCTCAGAAAGAAGCCACCCCAAGTGGTCTATGTGGGGCCTAAGGAAGCAAGCAGAGGACAAGATTGGTATCAGCCTGGTGAGGAATAAGAGGAGGAGGAAGAAATCTTGTTCAGTGACACTGGCAGAGATGGGTAAATGCAGGGCAGTATTTCAGAGTGGAGAAAAGCCATTCCCCAGTGCTGCACAAAGGAAAGGGATTAGCTCCCAGCACTGAAGCCGTGCTTTATGCTGGCTTCTACATGCTTTGAAGCACAAGCCTGAGAAATTGAAAAGGAAACAATCCTTAATCCTGCTTTTTCACGATTTAGTGATAAAGTCAAATCCACTTTGCTGTAAGTAGCTCAGCTGTTTTCTGGAAGCCAGGCTATTTCCTGAGATACAAGGCTTTGCTTATATAAAGAGATCGACATTGTTACTGGGGCAAGGGTGGGGAGGGGCAGGGAGAGGTGTGTGGGAGAAGTTTGGATGCCCTTTGGAGAAGGCTGCCTTTTTTGATTTGTTGCTATTTGGTTTTTGCATTACTCAGGGGGTGGTGCGTAAAAAAAGGAAAAAGAAATATGAGGAAAAAAAAGGATTTTGTCCATTTTTACCAAGACATTATTCTGAAATTCCGTTCAACTGGTTTAGTTTTTTACTTCCCATTACATGGAATTTTTTTCAGAAAAGAATAACATCTGCTCTTCTCATCCTGTCCAATATGAATGACGTAGTTTGAGTTACATAGGATCCATCCAGCTAAAAAAGACTATCCACTTATTCCCTGAATGGCTGCTAAGCACACAGGTCTTAAAAGCATCATGTCAGTGTATTTCAAAGTCTAACCCAATGAAAAAAGCTATCTGCAAAAGAATACAAAGCTATAAACAATTAAAATTCTGCATAAACACCATTAACAATAATGGATCTTAAATCAGGAAGCTTTTACTGATTCATCTTGAGACTGGAGGTTTCAATAAAAGAAAAAGATTTTCCAGCAAATATAAAATGAAAATACACTAGAATAGAAGCATCCCATGGTCATTCCACTCAAAATTCTGCAGTTCTATTGATGGCACTATGCTTATATTAGTCATCCAAGATGACATATGAAAAAATTAACTTTATATTGGTTAAATAATATCACTTTTGTTAGTAATGTCAATAATTTTTTTAATATCTACTGAAAACACAGGAATTAAATACATGTCATTTTACCTGCCTGAGAGCAATCTGCATGTATAAATTTAATAAAAGATTAAGATATAAACCATAAATATGGACATCATGCATTTTCATATTTTATCAAATGTTTTTTGTTTAAAAACACTCACAGTTATTGTTATCATTTTGTAATTTGCAAGGACCTTGAGTGAAGATCTGTTTCATATACACGAAGCAAAGCATTTAATTTTTCTGAAGTACTGAGTATTGAATGAGCCAATTAAATGCAATATGCAATTCCTGCAGTCGCCAAACTGCACCTGATGAAGTGAAATGGCAACTTTTTGCACAACTTCATGTTACTGCTATTGCTATCAGGAAAATCCAGTCCAGGCTTTTTACAGATACAGATACTGAAAATATCATACTGGGGTAATATCTCTAAACTGAAAGAATGTAGGTAGAGATTAGATATTAGGAAAACATTTTTTACTGAGTCTGGTGAGCCAGTGGCACAGGTTGTCCAGGGAAGCTGTGGATTCCCCATCCCTGGGAGTGTTCAAGGCCAGGCTGGATGAGTCTCTGAGCAATCTGGTCTGGTGTAAGTTGTCCCGGGACATGGCAGGGGAACTGGAATGAAATGATCTTTAAGGTCTCTTCCAGCCTGAATCATTCTATGTTTCTATGAAATAGGAATTCATCAGCCTTCTCCAAACCCCTAATCAATTTCCACCCTTGATGTTACCCTATCAACGCACTCCTAATTTCTCCCTTCCCTCCTGCCACTATGGTACTTCATCTCCAGGTATTTTTGAATCTCAGGAGACCTGAAAGGTCAAGTGAAGCACATCATGCTCGAGACATCTGTAGCTCAGAGCAAACACTTTCACTGCTCTTTGCATCCCTTCTGTCCAAGACAATTTTGCTTTGCAAAGTGGAGGCAACAGGTTTCTTCATACCCATGGGTCCCATGGCAGGCAGACAGACAATGCACTTTTCTCTCTTTCATTAATTCTTGAGTATGGTGTGACCGTCTCCCAGTGTTGTTCTAGTCTCTCTAAGAGGGTGTCTTTCTGTGTATTGCTTTAAGGCAACCTGCTTATCTTTTATTGAAAATGCCCCTTACTCTTTGTTAAGTTGCATCTTAAGAGAAACAATCCATTGCAACTCTGTAAGAAGGATATATGCCATCAAAATTGACTCCAGAAAATCTCAGGACTCTCAGAGACAGTGTAAATACAGCAATGGAAGATCTTTATTATTTACCTGAGAATTCCCTCAACAGGGATGGTGAAATCAATGGTGATGTAACATCATTAAATTTGATTTGTCATTTTTCAATGTTAATAAGAGGTGTTCTATAATTCTCTTTTGTCTCAGGAGTATGAGTCACCCTTAGAATGACCCATCCTGACTTTTTTTATTACTTTGATGGATTTACTAAATAGCCTCTGTAGCATGAAAGTTTAGTTGTATTGCATGAAGTATGCAATGTCTGAAATTCTGTCATTGAGGCACATGAGAAATCAGTATATGAGATGTACCTGTAAGCTGAGATACACATACCAAAAAATGCCTTAAGAAAAATAAAACTACAGCAAACAATCTGAAAGGAAGCAAACCAAAAAGTTGCTATGTGGTAATTTCTTCTTTTTGACAGAGAAGAGAAGCAAATGAACACAACAAAAAAGCAGTGAGAGAGAGGGTGCTTCTATTGGAGACTGAATTTGATGGTAAACTTTTTGGTGAGTCAGCCAAAGAGCTGAAATGAACTGAAATATGTCAATAGAGTATGTGGGCTGTTGCTGTGGATGTTTCATTTCCTGAGGGACTGGGGGAAATCTATTAAAAAACCAAATAGTTGCAACAAAGATGTTGACCAGGCTATTCCATTTTATTTTATTGATTTTATTTGTGTTGTGGTGGGCTATGGAATTCTCACTAATTAAAATAAATGAGTGACTATTGCAGAGAGAAATTTGCTAAGGAAAGATTTAAAGGAAGAAGTTTTGGAAATCAGACTTCATATAATCATGTAATGGTTTGATTTGGAAGAGCCCTTCACAGATCTTCTGTGCTCCTGTGCCTCACCAATCTCACTATAACAAATTTCTTAATTATCTAAATCTACCCTCCTTCACTTTAAAATAATTCCTCTTGTTTTATCACCAAATGTCTTTGTAAAAAGTCCCTCTCCAGCTCTCTTGTAGACACACTTCCTGTACTGGAAGGTGATAGAAGCTTCCCTTGGATTATCCTTTTCTCCAGGCTGGACAACACCAACTTTCTGAGCCTGTCTTCATAAGAGAGACACTCCAGCACTTTGAGCATCTTTCTGGCCTCCTCTAGACCCGGTCTGACAGATTCATGTCCTTCTTGTGCAGGGGACCCTAGAGCTGGACACAGTACTCCAGGTGGGGTATCACCAGAGTGGAGTAGTGGGGGAGAATCACCTCCCTTGACCTGCTGGACTGCTTCCTTTATTGCAGCCCAGGAAGCTCTTTTTGTTCTTAATATTTACCTTCAAGATCTGTCAAGAGAAATTCTTGATAGGGGAAGGAGAAAGATAGAATGAAATAGAAAAGATAAATTAAAATAATTAGGGAAGCTCAAGTCAGAACTTAAATATAGGTCAGAGCAACCCTATTGAGATGCACATATTCAAGGAAAAGTAGAGCTCTTTTATTTAATTTTTTTTTCACTGTCAGTCACTATCCTAATCTAAAAGACAATACAAGACTTAACTGCAGATGAGACCACAGTAAATACCTCATCCCATCAGCAGCAGTTTGTTTTGGGTCCATATTAGTCTTAAATCATTAGTGTCATTGTTTTTTTTTTACTTGAACTGTTTCTCTTTTACCCAAATCCTCCCATCATACCTTGGTATTGGCAGAGGACTGAGCTGCACCTCAGTGTATGTACTGGGTCTCCATATCCCCTTGGAGGATGTTCCATGGCAATATTGATCTCAATTAGAACCCATATCCTACATTAATACAGAGTTAAATACACATTAATTTCTTCAATCATTAATAAAATGCTTTTTGTTATACTTTGATATGAAAGGACAAACAAAATCTCCTTCAATCTTCTTTGATAACACAGAAGTCAATCAAAACTTGGTGTCAGCTTCAGGATGGTTTGAACTGACACCTAGGTAGCAGTGGCTGACAAGGAAGAAAACAATTGCACATTGATTATTCTGAAATAACACTAGAATGAGATAGTCGTGGTAAATACATCTATAGACATGCTTTATAACTGGAACGTGCTAATGTCTGAGCTAAAGTTAAATTCTGGAAAAAGTTCAGCCACTGCCTATAGGAAAAACATAGAAGCAGAGAATCATAGCAAAAGTCAATTTTAAAGGGACTCATAAGAGTCATCGAGTCCAACTCCCTGCTCCTTTCAGGCCTGCCTATTGCTGATCCATGGAACAAAGAGCATCATCTGGACACTGCTTGAACCCTGGTAGGTTTGGTGCCATGACAACTTCCCTGGGGAGCTTGTTCAAGTGACCAAGCACCCTTTGGGTGAAGAACCTTTTCCTGAAGTCCAGTGTGAACTTCATCTGGCACAATGTAAACCCATTCCTTCAGGTCCTATTCTTGGTCACCTGAGAGAGGAGACCAGCTCTTCCTCCTCTCCTGTTCCTCTGGAGGAAGGTGCAGGTGAGGAGGACACCCTCAGCCTTCTCTTCTCAGGCTGGAGAAACCAAGTGACCTCGGCTGCTCCTCCTGTCTTGCCCTGGAGGCCTTCCATCATCTTGGTCTCTCATCCCCTCTGGACACAATCCAAGACATTTATTTTCTTCTTTTACTGAGGCACCCAAAACTGCTCCAGGACTTGAGATGAGGTCACCCTATCCCAGAGCAGAGTGGCACAATCCCCTCCCTTGCCAGGCTGAGGCTGTGCCTGATGGCCCCAGGACAGGGTGGGCACTCCTGGCTGCCAGAGCATTGCTGGCTCGTGGTCAACTTAGCATGGATCATCCAGATCTCTTTCTACAGGGCTGCTTTCCAGCCTCTCCTCCAAAGATTGTGTCTTTTGTCATATGTGTCATTAGACTACATCATTATGTCAATCTCTTCTCCATTTTATACACGGACAGTATGCAGCAAAACTCAATAAAGAAGTTTTCTCATATCTATTCAAGAAAATCATGCATTTTACAAATGGTATGCATCAAGCCTGTGACCTAATCACTGGTCTATTCAATTAGGTCTTGGCATCTCCTTTTTAAAGGATAAAAAATCTGCAATTCAACTGAGAGCTGTATAGTGCATAAAAATGCATTTTCATGGCACATTTCATTAAGATATAATATATAATATTTTCAGGCAGGTGTCAGTGCTGTGAAATGTCAAATGCTTTTTTTGTTTTTCTTTTAAAGGGCTTTTAAATATTAGCACAGCAAAATTGCTGTTTAATTGAAATTCCCTTTGCTGTCACTCAGACAAACAGAAGGATTAAAATATCAATTAAATGGTGATTATGGCACTGTGTTACTTTGCAGAATCTGAAATTAAATGTTTAAGAATAAAATTTTGTGGAAGAAACTGTTGCAGATCTATTTGAAGAAACAATCCCAAGATTAATATCTGAGAAAACTTATTTCTGAAATATCATTTTATATGCATTTTATGAAGAAAAAACCCCTTTTTCTTCAATTTTTGAGACTACCAACTAAATATCATAAATTAAATAAAGCAAGGAACAAAACTGAGAAAGCAAAGTTTTCCCCCTAAAGAATCTATGCAAATTCAGGCTCTAGCTTCCAAAACATAGCTGGAAATAGATGCTCATCTTTTCAGCTCAGGCCATTCCCTGGGAGTGCAGGATAGCTGCTGGGGACGGTGAAGATGATGAATGTCTAGTACAATTTAAAGTAGAAATTTTTTGCTCAGCACACATAAATGCATGCTTTCATGCTCCATCTCAATGCAAAATAAATGTGGCCACTGCAGATAATTATATAATATAGATGTAGTCCTGGCAGATATAGAAAGGAAATCAGTCTCCTCCTGAGTCTTATGTCGGTACATCCGTGATGATTTAGGCACAACTTCAGAACAGAAGATTTTCTGAGAGGTGGCTAACTCAGTGCTTGAAATGTAGCTTCTCTGTTTGCCAGGCTGATGCATGGCAGGCTTTCCAAAAATCAGGGAATCTCACAACCACCAGACATTTCCAAAATTTGCCATGAATGGTCTCTAAAACTAAAAGTAAGGAAGGGCTGGGGGAAAGTTTCATATTTGAGTGAGCTTCAAGAGACATGTAGCAAAAATTTTCAGTGTTGACTGCCAGCCATGAAGAGTGATCCAGTCATGCATTAAACTTTGTGTCATTGCAGTCACATGATAAAAAACCAGGTTTTCAGCACTTTTATCCCAAAACTGTGGATAAAGCAGCATTTCCCCAATGTGTTAACTGCTCTAGGCAGTAACCCCTTTAGTTTGCACAGCTTTCTGGGGAGGGACTGGCACATCATGGTAGGTTCCTCACCAGGACAATGGTCTAGTCCTTCTTTGATGGGCTGGTGCAGTACTCTGGCTCTCCCTGATAAAGTTACCAGTGTTCCTTCACCTTTCCTTGTTCCTCAGTATATTTAATGTACTTGGCCTTTGGTCAGACAACAGTATCAGTGCAAACTCTGAAGAAAGCTCATCTTGAGTATCTGGTAGCTAATGTTGTCACCAAACTGCACTCCTGGCAAATGCCACTGGCTTGCTGCATATTCTTATCAACTTCTTAAACAAGTTATTGCAGTGTCTGCTCTCACCTGATAAAAAGTGATGAATACAAATGCATGTAGTTTTCATAATGAAGTAGCTCAGTTTCTAATCCATTACTAATGTGCAAACATAATTACCAAGGTACATTTTTAATGTTTTGAAGACAAGGCACCATCTTTTTGTTGCTGTTGCTTCTATATCAATATCTCAGGCTTGCATTGTGCTGCCTGTACTATTTCTGTGCCACATTAAAATAAGTCAGTTGCTTTTCTCTAGAATTCTACGTCAACTTCTGTTCAAATTTGATAAGCATTCTCTCATAACACAAACACTGTGTACTGCATGGGTGACTGGAGTATGAAAATTTTCTTCTTGCTGGAACAAAACAGGGGTGTATTTTTGATATAGATATGATAATAGAGGGGGGGGTGCCTGCAAGTTTTTCTGTCTTTCAGTCCGTCCACACTGTGTCTGATAACCGTGAGAAAACAAATAATTTGGAAGCTTCCACCTCAACTTTCTTTGAAAAGAAATGCTGCCACAGACGTCTTAAGCTTAAAAAGAAAAATGCCATAGGGCAGAGTGGCTGTAGTCAAAGACTTTAATAGCCTAAACATCGAGCAAGAGGGTCCAAATCTCAGAACCAACTGTGAGTCTAAAACAGGGAAAGGATAAACAGTTGGTGGGGAAGAAGATGGGCTCGGGGGGAGCATCCAGTCCTGTGATTCCTGTAGGGATTTCAATGACATAAATAAACGAGTCAGAGACATTGCTGCAGCAGATCCTCCCTGAGGGCATGGTCAGCTCTGAGGAACTTTAAAGGAATGCCTGTTGGTTTTTTTTCCATGACAACACAATTCATGTGCCAGGTATGGTGTTTCTATAGCAACACAAATTTACTTCAAGAGACAGTTTCCACAAAAGCAGGCCAAAGGCTCCAACTCTCTGAGTACACTGATTTAGATAACTGTGTGGGCCATCCAGCATCTGCTGCTGGGCTGGGCTGACCACCAGGTGCCCAAAAAAGCAACTCTGTCAGATGGACAGGGGAGAGAAAATATAACAAAAGGCTTGTGGAGTGAGATAAGGACAGGGAATGATCACTCATCAGTAACTATCACAGGGAAAGAGACTTGACTAGGGGAAAATAATTTATTTATTACTAATCAAATCAGAAATAAAATCTTCAAGCATTTTCTCCCCAACCTTCCCTTCCCAGGTTCGATTTCACTCTCAAATTCTCTATCTCTTCTTCTGCAGTAATTCAGGGGGACAGGGAAGGGGAGCTGCAATCAGTTCATCACACTGCTGCTGCTCCTTCCTCTTCAGGGGGAGAACTCACAGCTTCCCTCTGCTCTAGAGCAAGGTCCATCCCACAGGGGACAGCCACCCACGAACTTGTCCAGTGTGATCCCTTCCCACATGCTGCAGCTCTTGATGGACTGCTCCAGTGGTGTCCCTCCCACTGGGTCAGTCCTTCAGGAACAGGCTGCTCCAGTGTGGGCTTCCCTTGGAGTCACAGATCCTGCCAAAATCCTGCTCCAGCCTGGGATCCTCTCTCTATGGGTCACAGGTCCTGCTAGGACCCTGCTCCAGCCTGGGATCCTCTCTCCATGGGTCACATGTCCTGCCAGGACCCTCCTCCAGTGTGAGGTCCTGCAGGGGGATCTCTACAGGGTTGTCTCTCTCACACACTATTCCTTCCTCTTCTCTCTGTCTGCAATTGCAATTTTGCAGCAATTTTACCCTTTTTTGAACACATCATCCCGGAGACGTTGTCTCTGAGACTGAAGGGCTCAGCCTTGGCCAATGTTGGGTCCACCCTGGAGCTGTGCCTTTGGCTCTGCTGGACATGGGAGAAGCTTCTGGCAGCTTCTTAAGAAGTGACCCCTTAGTGCTGAATGCTGCATGGGACCTAGAGTCACTTCCATAGTCACAGGCAACCAGGCTCCCACGTGGTTTGGGTTCATTCTCTTTGTCCAGGACATTTTCAGTTATTTTTCAAATGGCAGCAGTGCTCTCAAGCAGAACAGGATCCCATGGCACACAAAATTCTGAAGTTAAACAAATACATTGTTTACTATCTGAAAATACACAGGCTGCAGAATTTAAGGAAAATAATTTACTAACCTAAATTAGCAGTTACCTGCAAAAAGAGAAATAATTACCATGCTCAGCTGAGCATAGATGATTGAAATATGTTAAATTCTAATATTTTTTGATGATTCATTCACAAATAGTGTCCTATGATGCCATAGAAAAAAGTTATGTCAACAAAAGTTCAGCCTGCCTTCTGCTGTAGGAAATCAAGTCTTTGGATCAATGCAGAACAAAGGCATCCATGTCTAAGATCATCCTGAAATCCATCTGCATGGATTCCTTATTTTTTTGGCCTTTTTTTTTTTTTTCTTTCATTTCATTACTTATTTGCCAATATTCCCACCAAGAGCAGGCCAAAAAAGGTTAGTATGAAACTATTACTCTGCACTCTAAGTGACACATGACCAGTTTTACCCTGTTCTTACTGAAACAATGCTCTTGACTTGGCAACCCATTTTTAGGGCTTTTTCCAGGGTACAAGAGGGAGCATGGGCACTGATCACAGAAGGTGTCACCCTCTGGGGAGCTGGGTCTAAAGATGAGGAGAGAAAAAAGAAAGACATGAAGCCCTGGCTGGGTCTTTATTATAATTCCTTTCCTTCTTTTTCATTGGGTCCTAATTCTCTTCCACTGGCTTGCTGCTTTTTCAACAACTTGGTTTTCCTCTCTAAGTGAATGATAATGAATGCTGGATCTTCTGGTAACAACTGGCCCAGTTCTGTCTAAACATGAGTTTAAATCTGTAATTGCATTAATGATGTCCTGTTCTTTGTTCACAGTATGCTCTTTCCTTAGATTTAAATGAAAAAAAGCTCTTCAGAATTCCCTTATTTTTAAAATTTATGCATTCTTTACTCTCTTTGTCTCTTTTTCACATTCAGTTAAATAATTAGGATTCCTCCCTTCTGTGTCATTGGCTTGCTAGCTCTGAGAAGCTCCCAGTGCTTTCACAGAATTTTAGCTCAGCCATGGAGGTGTTGAAGGGCATTACCATCACCTCAGTGCTGCTCACACATTTTGTAGATGCAGGTCTCTACCTTTGTTACCTCTGTTTTAAATACTCATCATGGTCAATTTACCATATCTTCACTCTAAAATGAGCTTGGAAGCCCATCCTTGTAGAGTCCTCAATTATGGTCCCAGTTAACCCATGCTGCCCTACTTGTATAATAATATACATACATATGTATAATTATAATGCTATGAAAGTTCTTGGTAACTTCAGTGGCAGCAGACTATGTTCTCAACCAATTCCACTAAAATAAATGGAAAATAAATTCTGTCTGAGACTTACTAAATGTTGCATGTTATGCTTGTTTTTTTTTTCTTCATATATACTGTTTGGTTTCAATTTCCCTTGATCAACAGCTTTCTTTGGTGAAATCATTAGAACTTGATGATCTTTTTTCACATTTTCCTTCTCTTCATCTCTGTCTTGTTTTTTGTACTGTCTGAGGACCCAAGGAATTGAGTCTCCTTTACGATCCCAGCACAAGATTCTAGGAGAGATGTGCAGGTTTGAATTATGTGGTGCCACTGCAACTGCATGTGTTTGTGCACACTGTATCATGCATATCATACTGTTCTTGTAGAAAGGATTGGAAAAAAAATAAAAAAAGGAAAGTTAAAAACCTCAATGCCTGATTTCAGTTTACATGGATATTTTAAAGATATTTTGGCCTAAAAGCATCACTAGTCTGCAACAAGGTAAAAAAAAAAAAAGACCAACCAGACTGGGCACAGACACAGATTGCCCAGAGAAGCTGTGGATGCCTCATCCCTGGGATTGTTCAGGGCCAGGTGGGATGGGGCCTGAACAACCTGGTCTAGTGGAATATGTCCCTAGCTATGGCAGGGGGGTTGGAACGAGATAATATTTGAAGTCCCTTCCAACATAAATAATTCAATGATTCTAATAGTAAATATTAAGTTCTTTTCCTGCATTTGTGATCTGTATTAATTCCCACCACTACCCTCTGTTGTTAAGTTCTGTACAGCTCCCTCCAAGCTGCTGGGACAGAGTTTGAATTCAGGTAGCTGAAACCCTGCTCAGCACAATAGCTGAAAAGGAGGATAAGAGTCTTATAAAAAGCAAGACTCATGTTTAGTAAATGCTCTCTTTCAAGAGTTATCAGAACATAAAGAAATTGTGATATTTGTAGTATTTTTTAGTCCTGGGATGAAGGTGTTTCCTACAAACGTAGACAGGAGTAGAGACAAAGATACAAGGTATTGATAGCATGAATATATAAATATCTGAATGTGCCAAATACTGTTCTAAGTAGATATCTTTCTTTTTTCTTTCCCCCAAAGAATAAACAAATGTATAAGTTTTATAATTTTAATAGCACTTACAACCTTAATGAGCTCAAACAAAGGCAGCAACATTTTAGAATGTATTCTCTTCTGAATAAGAGGGGAATGTGATAAACCCACTACTAATTAGACCAACCATATTCATCTGAAATTACTCCAAAGAGGGTTTCTTCTCAAAAACTGGATTTAGTAATCCAAAGATACTGCATTATTAAAAGGACCATTATGCTTCCAGTCACAAAAACACAATCTGTGTTTACTTAGTTTTTTTACTTATTTACAATTCCACTTTGTTTTTGTTTTTTTTTTCCCTGACATTCTTGCTCCCTCTGCAATCAGTGGGAACAGATATTTCTGAGCATTGTGATACCTTTGTACATATGTTAAATGCACATCAAACTCTCCATAAGGTATATGAGGCAGTTGCACAAACTAAAAATGGGAACTAAAGATCATTATCCTGCCTAGAGACTTCTAATTTAAATATTTGGACTCTTAGATATGGTTGCTGGATGACTGTGAAGAGTGTGTGGGATCCCTCTCACATAACAGAGACTGATGGAATGATTTGTTTGGGAAGGGACTGTAAAATCACCCAATCCTTTACCCTCAGAGGGACCTGCAGGGCGTGGAGCACTGGTGGCAAAGCAGGGGTAAGACAGGAGTGGGAATGTCTGTGCTTGAGTTTTGGCCCTTGAGGTGCCTCACTGCAGGGGTGTGCAGAGAGATCACATTCATTCTCTTATTTTTTGATTAATACAGAAGGCAACAGGGCAAAACACAGGCACAGAGCAATCCAGTGCTGTAGAGGAGAGACTTCATCTCTGTGGACATGTTTCACATCTGCTGCTCCAAACAAGGGTGTCATCTCCCTCAGTCCCGTGACAGCACAGCCCTCTTTTGAAACCTGACACAAGTGCTTTGAGACAGGCAGGGAGAAACAGTTCCTGAGCACACATCTACTCCCAGGAACAAGGACAATGTGTGTCACAGAGCTGACATGACACAGGCTGTGCCTACCAACCTATTAGTCTGATGTTCTTTTTGAAGAGCAAACAGAAGGTGAAAACACATCAAAGAACCCTGGATAAGTCCAAATCTCCTGACATAACGGATTTACCAATGATGTTAAAAAAAAATAGATGGAAATCTGAAAATGGAATTTTTTGGAGGACAGGGTATAAAATCTGTTTCTCAATTTAGACTTCAGATTAAAAACAAATCAGCTGCAAGAATCTGCAGGAAATACAGGAAATATAGCCAAAGTTTAAGTGCTCAAGGCCAGATTGGCTCAGGTTTTGAGGAAACTGGTCTAGCAGGGGGATTGGAACTAAAATACCCTTGAGGTTCCCTCCAACCCAAACATTCTGTGGCTCTCTCTTGGCTGTTCACCAGAGACAGGTGCAATGCTGATCCATACTGGGAAGGGAAAGAAAAGGCAATTGGTGCATGTGTCACCACAAGGCCTTTGCCATGACCCACACCACTACAACACCTCGTGCAGATGTGATCCCAAACAGCTTTCCTCAAAAGAAAAAGTCAGGAAACTTATATCCAAAGGCTGCAGAAAACCCAGATATGAAAATCCCAGATACTAGTGTGGGATTTACCTTCTCTGTTCTGCAAAGGCAAACAAAATCCTGCCTGACATCTCCATGTCATGGCAGGTCAGCCTGTTCATAATTTGCTGTAATTGGCGCAGTGACTCACTTCACCTGCAGGCAAATGGCAGCTTGGAATGGTGTGAAATCCTCTGCCTCTTCTGACAGAACATCAGAGCTTTCAGACTGATCTCTGCATCCAAAAGACCCACTGATCAGGATAATTGAGAGGCATTTCCTCTGGGTACACACAGACATTAACCCACTGTGTAACAAATCACGTGCATCAGGGTGCATGAATGTTCTTCTGCAGGATCCTTAGGGGCTGCAGGACTGTAGTGAGTCTTTGTGTGCCACATATATACATGATTTCCCTGCCTGAATCATGCAAAGAACACTTTGACCCTGCAGCTCCTCTCTGGAGCCCTGTGCTGTTCCCAGATGAGTCCTTCAATCGGAGTCTTCCAGGGCTACAGGTACTTTCTGCAATTTGGGGCAACAAACAGTGAGGGGAGAGAGAGAAATCAAGTCCCTGGATCTATATCTCCAGGCTTTCTTTGATCCTATCCAAGTTTTTCAACTTGTCTTTAAGCTAGATGGTGCAGCTATTTTAAGATTTAAAGAAAACTATGCCTCAAAAAAGCTTAGGAAAGGAAAACATTTTTAGGAGTACAAGGTGACTTGTGGGGTCATAAAGTCCAGTCCTCAAACTCACAGGAAACGATGCAATTAATGTTTGGTCTGCAAAATGTACTTCAAACCCTGGGGCAAAAAATACTTTCAAAGAGTCTATGTGAATCTTAAATTCTACAGTGTGAGAACAAAATCTCCAAATATGATGTGTCAAAGAAAAAGACTGAGAGAGATGTTGAATGTTTCCAGTGTACTTACATCCTGCAAAGCCAGAAATGATTTAGGAGAAAAATTGAATAAGCAAACCATACTTTACAGGTCTGCAGAGCTTTGTCCTATGAATTGCCTTCTACCTTCAGCCTGAAAAACATTTCCACCCTGAGTGCATGTTGAAGAATTGCCACCCAAATTCCTGAGGAAATTCTGTTTTGTTCCAATCAGCAGCACATCCCACCATACACCTCTGGGTAAACTCTCACTTGTCAGAGGAAAACAAGGAAACAAGCAGATAAACACCACCAGTAACTAAAACCAGAAAGAAATAATGAGCAGGGGAAGCAAAATTATCAGACTTTTTTTACCCCAACTGTTGGAAATCACTAAGGGAAATTGCAAAACACGAAGTACAGAATAAACACAAGGCAAGTAAAGAGCAGCCAGGTCTCCTTTTAGACCTTTAACACAAGCATGCTGGTTCAAATCCCTGAGAACCTTCTTTCAAGGCTCATTTTTCCGACTTTTTATTCAGGAAACTGAGAACCTTTTACTTCATTTCATTCCTTCAGCTGTAAGAAGGCGCAGAAATGTATCATCCAGCATCCTCCTGTAGCAGCTGGAATGAAAGATTTGCTTGGAGTCTGGCTGCATAATAGTGCTTTGCCTTCTCATTAAAATAAATCACACAAAGTGTTGTCATTGCATGCTCTGGGCTTGAAAAGAAGTCCTCAGGTCCTTCATATCTTAAGGGACAGGCATGAAGGCAAACTCTGAAAGGCACATGGAGAATGAAGAGGAAAATGTTCACAAAGGGAGTGAGAATAAACTTTCAGTGTACCTACTTTGAAAATTCAAAAAGGGTGTATTAAAGAGTTCCTAAAATTTTACGTGAATTTGATTAATTTGCCATAGTGAGAAACTTCAAATGATCATGCATTTGGGATTGGCTTCTCTGTGTGTGTCCACCTTCTTTTTTCCCCTATATGGAAATTGAATAATGAAACACAGCCTCTAGGAATGGAGTTGCTAAATTTTGAGGATTTAAATCATATTTATATATGCCACTGGGGAGAGATGCTTCTATTTACAGATATCATCTATTAACATTTTGTATATCTATCTATCTATCTATCTATCTATCTATCTATCTATCTATCTATCTTTATCTATATCTTAATATCTATCTATATCTATATTTAAATAAATATATATGTGTGTTGCATATATATATAAATACATATATATGGAACATAAGTGTACATATGTGCCAGAAATATTGAAATATTTAAGAGCACCACAGAATTAGATTTTTTTACCTTCTCCCCTTCCTGTAATTGCTAAGGAAAATATCCTAAAACCTCACACACAAATCTCAGTGGGTTTTCTTTTTCCCCCAAGGTCTGAGTACTGACTCCTACACCTTTGCTCCCATCTCCAGGGCAGCTATTAGCAGTGTGTGGGACTCTGCCTGCTCCTGGCACAGGTCACCCTGAGATATTATTAAATATTACACAAGATCTTTATTTCCTGGGGAAGCCCTGGAGCCCTGAGACACATCGTTTCCCACATCACTAGATGGCACTATTAACTTAAAATCATGGCACAGCTCTTTGGGAACCTGCCTCTAAGCCTCCGACGTGGAAAAGAAATAGCAAAGGGACTCTGTGCGAGGAAAGGGAGGCAGAGTGGAGGCCGTTGAGAAAATAGTCTAGATTTTTAATTTTGGCAGCTTCTAAAACAGTTGCACTTCTGAAAATGGTGCAGGGCACTTAAAACCACGTGAGAAAAAGCCCCAGGCTAATTTGGCTAACTCGGATCTGCTCACAAAAAGGTCCAGGTTGCATTCAGGAATCCTGGGTGGGCTGGCTCCTTTCTCAGCTCCTGCTCGGGAGCCCGTGGAGTGTTTGCACCTGCGGTGGGAGGATAAACACAGAGTAAGTTCCCTCATTCAGTTGTTACTGTCCTTAAAGCCTCAAAGCCTGTGGGATCAACCCCCAGTCCATTGCTTTATAGTAATAAAAAAGAAAAAAAAAAAGGTGCTTGTTTGGAAAATCACAGTTAATTAAATTATGATCTGAAAACAGCAGCTGTTTTCTGCCCTTTAGTAGCTGATATAATCTGTCTCTCATGGTTGGTTAGTGGGAGCAATTACTATTTGTTGCAGGATCCTTTCTAGTTTGGGTCAAAAAGCAAGGGGATGCACCAATTTGTTTATGTAATTGCACTGACTGCTGCTGCTCTCCCTCTGCCTGTGGCACATTCAGTCTCTCCTGCCCACTCTGCAGTGTTGGGCTGGGATCAGTGGAGCTGTGGAATGGGTGTGATAGTCCCCTCATAGCCCTTGGGCTGGTGCTGGGGTCAGTGGAGCTGTGGAATGGGTGTCAGAGTCCCCCTGGAGCCCCTGGGCTGGAAGTTTCTCAGCACTGAGCACAGGGTCAGGAGGAGATGCTCCAGGCACAAATAAAGTCAGGAGCAGAATTCATCACTAACTCCTGGGAGCCCAGAAAAGACAGGCTGATGTTGGTACTGCCTTATAATGGTACTGGGGGGCTAGCACCCGGTGTGGGGTTGGGGTGTATTGTTTTGACTTACATTTCTCAGAAGTTTTCAGTTGAGTCCCATGCTCAGTGAAATAAACACGGGCAGGAGACCTTTCTCCTTTTTGATGCCTTTATTAAAAGTGATCAGCTCGGGTGGGGAGAACCGACGGGTCCGCGCTCACGCCGCCGCCGGTCCTAGGAGTGACTTGGAGGAGGAGGAAGAGTGCAGCCTTGTCCACTGTCTGTGGGCAGAGCTGGGGGTTCTGTCCTCACCAGAGCATCGGGTAAAATCCCCTGTTCCCTTTTTCTGTTTGACTCCCAGGGTCCTGCCTCTAGCCGAGGTCCTCTGGCTAGGGCAAGGGGCAAAAAAGGGTCTCAGCATCTCTGCAGGCTCTGGACTTTGTTCCTCACGTCCAGACATCACTTTGATTTGTCAATTTTGTGTTGACCTGTTGTTTCAGGGGTTTTGGCTAGGTTTGGTGAGGGGTCTCTCCCATTGCATGCTGGATCTGATGTCATTTGCATGTTGGCTCGATGTCCCTTCCCCTCCACCATCTGGGTGTCATCTTCTAGGAAGCAGCAGGGTGTCCCCGGACAAAAGGAGGAATTCTTTAACTATCAAGGACAGGTAGTTAACGAAAACAACAGGTGATTACAATAACAAACAGTTAGAACTCCACCCTGGCAGCAACTGGTCCAACCTGTGAACTCTGCAACCTTTTAAAAAAAATTGGCACCTTTTTCTATTCACAACACTCAGCGCCTTCTTCTAGGCAGACATGACCATCAGACAGCTTCTCTTTTCCTGGCACTGCCATAAAGGGATAAAACTCTGTCAGGAATTATAGATGAGCTAATATATTGTACTGCAATGAATACTTTTGGCACCCTCTGAAGTCTTAGCAATGATTAAACTGGTGTGTATTTCTGGTGAGGGCAGAGCAAAGGTGGAATCACTTCTCCTGGATTCTGCATAAGGAAATGAACACTGGGAACCTTAGAGATTCAGGTTCCCCAGCTCCTAAATCAATTCACAACCCCGAAGGAGATGCTTGGATTCCCTGCACAGTGAAGATGAAGAGGTAGGAACATAGAAATGGGACCTGCAAATGACATTGCCTTGAACAGAGTGTAGCAAAACCAAGTGCTGAGAGAGGGGCTGAAAATACAATTCTCTCAAAGATTTTGGAGCTTACCTCTGGACTGCCCCGAGATTTCAATTTCTTCCCAGGATTCACTTCTTTTGGCAATTCAGTGTCCCAGATCCTCCAACATACTGCAAGGAATGCTCAGTTCTCCCTGTTTCCATGTCTATCAGATAGAGATACCAGGAAATCCAGGAATTCTGCTTTGCCTTCTCATGGAGACAGACACACCTTCACAATGGTGTTAAGACTCACCTTGTGAAAGAGGGAATGCAAATTCAATTACTTTGTAAATATTTTAACATAAAATGCAAGAAATGAAACAACTGAGTTGTCCATGTCCTCCTCTCCTCTCCCCCTCCCTTTCCTTCAGGATACTTCATTGCCTGATGATTACAATTTAATCTTAGGGGATTAGAGATGGGATATTGAAAAACATTTAGTCCTTTTCCATCTAAACTATGATAATGTCTGAGTGAAGAACACTGTGTAACAGTGAATTTCTTATGGGGGGAATATTAAAAGTTTTATATCAATGGTTTTATTTTCTGTTTCCTTTTTTTCTTTTCTCTAAGAAAACTCTTTGACTCTGAGATGCTTTGTGCTATTTCTGTTGAAACTGCAGACCACAACCAGAGCACAGTGTGAGGAATTAAGTGTGGGAGGGAATGAATAATAAAAGAACCAAGAAGATTTAATAAAATGGGAATATATTGACACGGGGTAGGAAGGAACTCAATAAAGAATGGACAATGCATGATTGATGGTGAGTGCTGTGTTGGTAAGCACTAATTCTGAGATCTCACTGTGAGGGAAAAACATTTTTCTTACAAGATACCAGGTGTGTGGGGAGGAGTACATTTTCAAAAGTCATGTTTAAAAAAAGCTTTAAGCAGAAGGACGTGTCTTTTTATTTCCTCTCCACCCCTTGTACACACATGCACACACATACACAAAGCTGTGGTGAAAACAAAAACTATCTGTTATCCTCCTGCTTCTAATTCCTTCACAGATTTCCCCCACTCTTTTTCTGCTGTTATTGCAGCCAAAGTCTTCTGACACTTTTGTATGGCTGTGACACCTGCCAGGAGAGGAGAGAAAAAAACAAATCCTGCCTTCCCCTTCCACAGATCTCATGTCAGTGGTGGCTTTAGGAGAGCACAACTGCTGCTTTTATGGCAGGACAAATCAGCCTCTTTCACTTTCCTCCAGGAGGAGAGGCCACCCTGAGCAGAGCAGTGATGTGTGCTTTCAAGAGTAGGTTGACTTTTGGGTGTGTTTTTCTTCTAATTGGGTTAGGGGTGGTAACTTTCAAAAGAAAGGAGCCATTGCAGAAAGTGAAATTTATATTTATAATTCATATATTTAATTTAATTTATAATTAATATATTTATACTCATAATTCATTAATACCCTGGGTATGTCATCAGCCCTGAACATTTTCTTGAGCTTTGTTTTACCTAAGGAGAATTACATTTCACTTTTGGGTTTGATTGAAGATTGATCTTATGAAGCAGCTGCACTTATGATTGGACCAGTTAATTTTGTCACAGTCCTCACAGAAAGATTTTGAGATGAAAAAAAAAAAAAATAGAAAAGCAGGAAAAAAACAAAAAGAGAGGGAAAAAACCCAACCCAGCTACATATCCAGATTCGCATCCCAGCCCTGCATCATTTAGCAGAACTTTATTTAGGGATCTCTGTTTAGGGTTGTTTGTCATTACTTTGCCCCATACACACTAACCATACAATAATTATGCGGCAGTTTGTTTCTGTAGAGCCTCAGCTGAGAGCTTACAGCAGGATCTGCAGGTGGAGCAGCCAGTGCAGCTCATACATGTACACGTAGGAAGGAGGGAGGGAAGGGAGGGCTGGAGGCAGGCAAGTGAGGGAGAGAAACAAAAAAAGAAAGACTGGTTTATTAGCAGAGTATAATTTTCTGTACACTAAATACAAGAGTAGAGATTTGTTTCTGGGAAATGATGAATCAAGTCAGATCTCTTGTGCAAGGCTGACAGCCTGGTTTTCCTCAGGCAGGAGAACAAAATGGAAAGCAGCCGTGCGACAGCTGCTAATCCTCCTCTGGAAGGCGTCCAGCTGATATGGTGACAGGGCTGGCATGGACCCTGTGGAAAAGAGAAGGGAATAGCCCTAGGGAAAGTGTGCCCAGAGGGTACAGTGCAGCACCAGTAGAGGTTTCTCACCATGCTTTAGCTAAGCTTTTATTTCCACCCACAACACTAAAATCCACTGGAGCAATAAGTAAGAGTTTAATGTGTTCTGGTTTTTATGTTAAAGGAAGGAATCAAAGCCACCTTTTCAGAGTCAGTAAGTTTAATGCTCTAGGAGTGAGGTTCACTGAGCCATGGAATGCTTAACTTTTATGTTTCTTGCCACATAGGGGAAGGCATGAACTAGGCATTGGAGGCCTAAAATTGCTCCACAGTGGGGGAAGAACTAAGTCAGTTAAAAGGAAGTAGTGATGAGAACATGCAGGAAAGCCATGTTTTTTGTATATAAGGTATCTTTGACTTAAAATTAACTAGAAATTCCTTGTGGGAGCATCTGGCTGGGGATGCCTACTTAATTAATCTGAATTCCAGAGCTGGAACAGCCCAAGGGTGCTCAGCTCAGCAAGGTGGTAACAGTTCTGGGACAAGTGTGACGAACCATGGCCAGGCACAAAGTGGTTGGGAAGGGACCAGTTTTGAGCTGTGGCCTTGACTTTGACTCCAGGAGGACATCTGGTATCTAAAACTCCTTTGGAGCAGGTTGAGAGGGATGATGTGAAGTCTCCTGGGAATGTTACAGCTCCTTTTTAGACCTGCCTAAAAGTGTAAAGTGCTGATGTCTAAAGCTGAAGTCATAGACACACATAAAAATTTGGCTCCACAAGGAACCATCACTCCCACACTTTGTCAAGGGGAACCAAGGCACACACTGACTTCAGACCAGGCTTTGGAAACCTTCTGGCTAAACCCTGCTCTGCATGGAAGACAGAAGACCCAAACCCAAGGTAACCTGCCTTTAAACACACATAAATCTTCACATTAGCTTATCTTATTATTGACTAAGGGGGAAAGAAGGCCCAATACTGTGCTCCCATTCCAGTGGGATTTTTGACAAGGTAAATTTTAGTAAATCAGAACCACTTTAATGATATGGTGGAAAAAGGATGAGGAAGGGGAAAAGGAAGGAAAGAGAGGAGAGGAGAGGAGAGGAGAGGAGAGGAGAGGAGAGGAGAGGAGAGGAGAGGAGAGGAGAGGAGAGGAGAGGAGAGGAGAAGAGAGAAGAGAAGAGAAGAGAAGAGAAGAGAAGAGAAGAGAAGAGAAGAGAAGAGAAGAGAAGAGAAGAGAAGAGAAGAGAAGAGAAGAGAAGAGAAGAGAAGAGAGTAGCTAAGTCACACTGCACAGTGGTTTTACCTTCGGGAGAGGTGACATCCAGAATTACCTTGAAGAAACTTTGCATTTATCAGATGGCTTTTGTTCCATTGACTGAGGGTATTTAAGAGCAAAATTGACTGAATAGATTTCAAATTTCTCAAAAGAATTATTGAAATTTTATCATAGTAGGAGCTTGATTTTATCTTGCATGGGGTTTTTAGTGTTTGTTAGGATAGTCTTGTGTTTGTGTGCAGTGACAGAGGCTGCTACACTCTTATACAAAAACATGAATTCCTTCTAACACCTGTTGGCTGTGTCAGTGTGGGATGCCATGCAGGTATGAATGGAGGGATGATCCATCAAAATACACATTCCTCTCGCATTACAAAAAGCTTTCCCACCATACCAGGAGTGCTAATGGAAGGAGCTACATTTGCTGTGGCCACCTGGGAAATCCTTTTAACCAGTCATCAGCTTATATAAAATCCTGAAATAAGCTATTGTTTACACAAACAGATTTTTTTTTGTAAATTGCTACTTGTGAGTTTGTTTTTTTTTTTTTTTTTTTCTTTTTTCTCCAGCCAACTCCATCTGATACTATTTAAATTACTAAAACAACACTTCAGTATCAATTTCCCCTGTGAAGAACCCTGAATCTGGGAGAAAGACTGAGAACTGTTGCATGAAAATAACATCACCCTCTCTAAGGGATGTTAGTATAATTTCCTGCCTTTAAATCAAGGAAATAAAAAAATTATGCTGATTACAGAAAATGACAGTAACTTATCTTGAAACAGTAAAACAAAACCAAAACAGATAAAACCAAGCATGCTACCACATAAAAATGATCACGTCCTCTATTGCTCTGGTACACCACCCTACCTTCAAATTGGAGGCCAGTGATGTCATAGGATAGGATGGTCTTTTCTCCCAAGAAACAAGCAATAGGACAAGAGGAAACGGCCTCAGCTTATGCCAAGGGAGGTTTAAAGTGGATATTGGGAAATATTTCTTAAGTGAAAGAGTTGTCAAGCATTGGACCAGGCTGCCAGTGGTTGAATCAACAACCTGCAGGTATTTCAGAGGTCTGTAGGTGTGGAATTTGAGGATGTGGTTAAGTGATGGACTCTGGCAGTGCTGGGTTAATGGTTGAACTTGGTGATCTTAGAGGTCCTTTCCACCCTCAATGATTATAAGATTCCGTGATTGACTGATCACACTGTCTCATTTCAAGACTCCTACAGCCAGTGTCCAGTGTCTTGTGCTCTTGCTGCAGAGTTTGGGACTGTGCAGGGAGGGGAGATTTTTCAGAAGGGTCATCAGGGATCTTCTGAAGGGAATCAGTTTGCAATCTGCAAACATCCATCCTGTGGAGGGCTGCATCCCCCAAACATGATAGTAAAGTTTAACCTCCCTAAATTAAAATAAACTTTGATTTAACTGAGACAGCCATCTGGTTTTAAATTAGAAAAGAGGATGATAACCTGACTGTTCTCTAAGTTTTAACTTCTTTGGGGAAGAAATAGGTGCTATTATAAAGAGCTCTTAAAGGAAACCAGAATGAGAGATGGTCTGGTACTCATGCTAAGACTTAACAGCTGATTGTTTTCATTTCAGAGGTAAGAAGAGCTAAATGAGCCAGTATAAAATATAGTTTTCCAGAAGTCTGAACAAGACCAAACTGATCTGTGCCCTCATTCACTTTGTCAGAAAAGAGGTGCTTTTCTACATATCAGAAGATGGCTCATTTCCTCCAAAGGAAGATCTCATCTGCATGTGGAGCATCATAGCATCCTCAGATCTCATTTTTCTGCTCTGGTGTTTTGCCTCAAGCCAAAGGCAGATGTGAATTTAATTTGGATTGTGCAATTACATGTTATGCACACTACAATTTTTTGTTGTTTTCCGTAGCTACACTCTTATTTCTGAAGTATCATAATACTGCTAACCTTTACGAATGTCTTATAAAGTAAATTTGTTTTTGTCCCACGGTTGCAGGGATGCAATTGTAGCAAATTGCTGGCATGGTGAGTTTGGTGGGAGAGATGGGAAGGATCATGCCTTTCAGTGCAATGTCTCAAGGTGGCAGAAGTCAATCCACATTTTCAGATCTGCATCTCAGATGATACCAACAGGGAATAAAATGTTCAGTGTCTCTTTTTGACGATGACAGGATTTTACCACACAAACAGACGGCTGAAAACAAAACCAAAAAAAAGCCTTGTGGAGCCATCAGTTTTAAATGTATGAGTCTGCACTGACAATAAAATATTTTAATATTTGCAAAGCCCCTAGTAATGATGGTTACAAAACCGCATTTTTGAGACAATCAGCTGACTGGTAATGAGTGTTTAAAAACCATCACTCCTTCTCTACTACCATTAATATTTACCCTTGGCCTTCAGCTAAAAGGTACTTGTCATTTATGACTAAAAAATGCAGACTAAAAGCCTCTTCTGAAAATAGATATCTGTGTTTCCCCTTCAAGAGGTCTTTCAAACTCATGGTGCAAACCCAGGTAAGAGAAGCATGAACTTCAGCACATCCAGAAGATTTTAACTCACATTTTTTTCTCAGAGACCTCATCTTTTTTATAGAACTGAGGCTGTTGAGGAATATATCTTGTCCAGGTAGCTCAGCTCACAAGCTGCACATTGAGACAAGAGGCCAAGAGCTGTTTGGGATAAGCAAGGACAAGAAGATGGGTGGGTGATTGCCAGCCAGGGGAATGGATGTTGAGGATGCAGCAGAAGCAAGGATTGCTGATCTTTTGGATAATAAAGAGGATGAAGAATGGTGATGCCAGTGAGGTGGATGGACATGGAGAGAGGGCAGGAGCTGAAGTCACCAGAGGAAGAGTGAAACTTGCACCAGGAGACTGTGAGGGTGTAAAAACCCAAGAGTTCCTTTGTTGGGGACCCTCTTTGGAGGCACCGAGCCTGAACTTTTTCTATGTTGTTGCACCATGAATAAATGGTTTTATGGAATGAGAACATCTGAGATTGATATGGGAAACCTGGGGTTGAACTGGTTAGGAAATCTGCTCTGGCTGTGAGAAGGGGATTTGTAGGGAGTCAGGCAGGGATCCATGGGCTCACTGCAGCTGCCCACTCTGAAGGGGCTTTGGTCCCTATTTGTAAAGTCCCTGGCATTGGAAATGGGACTTCTAGAGAGTCTTGTGAATGGGCAGGCTGGTGAGTTTCCTTAAAAACATCAAGACCATATGATAAAGACAGCTTCTGATTGTTTTTCTTTGGCTTATCTTGTTTGCTTCATTTTTGAAGCAACTGGGATTTGAAAGCAAACCTTTAAACAAACCTGACCCAACTGTTCATTCCCCATTTTCCAAAGTCATTTTGATCTGTATTAAGCACACTAACAAGAATAATTGTCCACAATGCAGATATGTTGAGCTGTCCAGGCTGTTTTTAGAGAAATAAAGAGATAAATTACTTTTCTTTGTATTTCAGAATCCCTTGGAAAACAAAAAATAAAAATCCTGTGCTATAAGAAAGAGACTTTGAACATCCTATACCCCTGAGAATCTGTTGCTCTTGTTTGTTTTCTCTCTTAATTTCTGGAATTAGGTCTATTAGGCAGTAAAATCATACACCCATTAGATGGCACTGTTAGTTTCCACTTTTCCCTGCATCTCACCTGATGAATTTTTAGAAAGAAATGGGTCAATAAAAAAAACGAAAAAAAGAACACCAAACTGAAACAGATTTGGGCTGTGTGCAAGTCCTTGGGAGTCAGGAACAGGCCAGTCTGCACAGAGCTGATTTGCACAGATGCTTTGGGTTCCCCTGGCTGGAGCTGGGGCCACTCACACATCTAATAATAACCCCCTATGATTGTCACTTCTGTCTGGGAGCTGTTTAGCTGGACAAACACGTAATTTCAATGGCAATTTCTGCACTCCTGGATGTATAGACATCTGGCATTTGCCAGGTACAGAATGTACTATACAGCGAGCTCTTAGCTGGGCTCAGTGGGATTATTGCTGCAATTTTCTGTCGTTTCCCTCTGTGTGTGGCTGCCTTATATGAAAGGACAGTGGTTATAGAATGTGCTTAAGAAGATATGAGCAATTTCCTGCTCTGTCCTTGACCCTCCCACATCCCCTCTGTGTTCCCAAACAAATAAACAATAGAAATCCAGTCTCAATGCCTCTCTTTTCCACAGGAGTTTTTGCCAAATACTGCCAATACATAGCTTTGTGAAGGAAAATTGGTGGGTTAGAACAAACATCCAAAATACACAAAAGCAGATTGAACAGGCATATTTTTGGCATCTGTGTGGAGGTAGAGTGGGCTCTGTGACAGCTGATTTTAAAGGCACTATAGTTAAGCACAAACAGAAAAATAATCAGAAATAGATGGCCATAAGTTGTCAACTTTTTTCACAAAGAAAGAGATATTCCTCTGTCTTACACTTTTAAAACATTTTTCCTTTGTCTTCTTTTTTTCCTTTCTTTTCTCTTTTTCTTCTATATTTACCAGAAAAAAAAATAAATTGAAAGGTGAAGAAATAGCATGCTCTAGTCATGCTGCTCTGCCATAAAAAATCAAGTAAACTCCAGTAGTTTGGGAGTTTCAGAGTTAATGTCGTTTTTATAGATTTGTGTGTTTCAGCTGACCAATCATTTACAAATAAACAGTTTCTTCTCATTTATGTCAACCCCTTAATGCAGAGTTTGCTAGTACATTCAGGCTGCCGTGTTTGATTACAGCAGTTAGCACGTGAAAATTTCTAGAAATGAAGTTATGAGCATTTGAACTGCCTTCTTTGCTCAGATTGTTAATTTTGTGAAACTTTTAGGAAAGTAAATATCTTTATCATCCCTGTTTCTCAAAAGAGTTGTGAAGCATTGGAAGAGGCTGCCCAGGGAAGTGGAGGAGTCACCACTCCTGAAGGTGTTCAAAAGCTGTGTGACTGGGGCCCTTGGGGACATGGTTTAGTGGACTTGGCAGTGCTGGATTAAAGATTGGACTTGATGACCTTAGAGATCTTTTCACACCCAAATGTTTCTATGATTCTTTTGAGGGAAAAAACCCAAAGGAGAGAGAAGGAACATGGTGTACTGAAGTGTCTGACACCTGGGAGAGTTTCCTAATCTAAGCAAATCCTTGTTGGTATTGTTCCATGGATAACATTGCTTTTTCACATTTCTAGATTTGTCATAGGGATTAGAAAATCCCTCTCTAGCATGTTTTGTAAACGTTGATGAGGTGAGTTATAGGAAAGGTCACACCTTTCCCTTGTTTTTTCCTCAGCCTTTCTACTCAACAGCCTTGCTCATGAAAAGGCAATGCTGCCTCACAATATAATCTAAAATATTGCTCCTTCTACACACTTGCATTTCTTGTGACCCAGGAGCTATGAACTCTGACCAAACTTTTTCTTTCCATATGGGCATTTAGAAATTTTTGTGTTTTATCCCCAGCTCCCTGTAAAACCACAGACATTTCTGAATTCTCTACCTTTTCAGTCAAGTTAGATGCCCTCAGACATTACTCTCAACACTATTGCTGAGATGAGACTGAAGGCACGCACACCCTTTACATCAGGACCATGTGAACCTGGGTACTTTTAAACTGTCTGTGTAAACCACAGAATTGAAGCTAAATGTTTAGAATGATGTTGGGGAAATTTTCACTACCTTCATACTCATTTATCACTCATAAGTGAATTTTTTCCTTTCCTGATACCACATTTAACTCCATGGTCCTCCTGATGAGAGTCAAAATTTGGACATTTACACATAATTCTCCCTCCATGCAGTTTCAATCAAGATCTTTTTGGCAAATCGTTAGAGGATTCTTAAATTTAACTCAATCTGGATCCACAAAATCTCCTCCTGCAGCAGCAGCTGCAGTAATGGACCCTCTTCAGGGATACCTTGAGACAACAGCATCCTCAGGAGTGTGAAGTTGGTTTAAATTATATGTTTTGATTTCCGGAGTAGCTCAGTGATAGTCAGGATGGAAATGTCAGTAATCCCAGTCAAATTCCACAGGGAGCAGTCAATGCAGCCCTAAAGGTGGGACTAGAATCCTTTACAACTTCTTTCCCAATTCCTGTCAATGGAAATCATCCTGGTGGTCAAACCTGGCCCTGTCTGGGAAATTTTTAAGCACAAATGCACAGAGTCACTGGCACACAAATATAGACATAAGAAAATATATGAGAAACCACAATATGTTGCTAAGATAAATCCAGAAAATTAATATAGGTACATTTAGGGGCAAATGGGAATATGGAAATATTCACTGTAATTGCTCTTCACTACAAATTCATTTCTGGAAGATGAGAAGGTTGAAATGAGGGGGCCTTTTAAAGAGCCTACTCACTGGGAGTAAAATAGCTAATTTTGTAGTACTGTCTCATCACTACACTTTCTCTCTTTAATATATTTATCTGGATTTTGTTTGTTAGGTTTTTTCTGGCTAAGGAAAATACAGTGAAAACTCCCAGAACAATTCCATGGTTCTTTTTTCCATTTTCTCTAAAATAGGCATGGAGGATCTATGTATACTGGACTGCTCCAGAAGAAATGAATATTTCTACTGGTTTTTAAAACAAGAAAGTAGACATCATCTGTACTCTTTGGAAACCACCAAAAAGAAGTACAATTTTTCTTACTGTGGTGATGAAAATTCAGATTTAGAGTAAGTTGTGGAGCTGATTCAAGCTTTATTTTGTGCAGGCAGTTGTGTATATGGCATGCAAAAATAGACACACAAAACCTGTGGCCACCTCAGAAATTCCCACACTTCTTCAATTACAGTAAGTAATTGAAATTGATCTGGTGGTAAATCTTTCAAACATCCATGGCCACTTTTAATGTCATCTTGGTAACAGACAGAGAGAACCTTAATGCAGGAGACTGCATATTTAAAGCTAAATATTTGCTGTTATCCTTAATATGGTGGACTTAAACCCAAAAAACTCATTATTTCCTTTCACAAAATAATTCACAGGGATTAAGTTCCTTTCATAAACTCTTCATTGTTGTGCAGATTTAATTATTTATGGCTATTCCTGAATTATAGACATTCATGGAACGGTGCAGGTATTAGGGAGGAACACAGGAAACTGAACTAATGGTATAAAATTGCACAAAGGAAATAGGCAACATTAGGACCAAGGCTTTGTTACTTTGTGGAGCCATTGTATGCAACATGCTCTTAAAATTCTCCCTGGGAAGATCAGAGAGTTGTAATGCAATGACTGGGGAGTTTCCCCCTTAGGTTTATACCCTTTTTGTGGTCCCAGTGGGAATAACCAATGCCCAACATAATTCTCACAAGACTTCTGAATCTTGTCATGGATATGTCCAGCCTGGGTGGACAACTCCTCAGATACTTGTATGATCTTTATGTTATCTTCACCCACATCTGTGAAGAATGAGCTGTCATGTCTTACAATATGTCAAAAGCCAACAAAGACCCCCAAACTGCCCCCAGAATAATTTCTGAGGCTCTCCATTACAGAACTGAAAGCTCCCTCCTGGATTTAACACTGAGCCTGAGCATATTTTAACCCATCAGACTTTGTGTTTCTTCCCCTGCCCCAATGGATCAAGACCATCAGACCAATGGACAACTAAATGGCAGCAATCAAGTCTCATAACAAGATCCACAGGTGATGGTATGTTTTTATTCTTCAGACACTTGATCAGTTGTCTCAGCCTCGGGAGCCCTGGATGTATGTGTGGATTTTCCTAAATTGTGTTCTCTGAGTCATGCAGTGGAAGTTTCCAATTTTTTCCATCAGTTATACAAGGAGTTGAAGCCACAGCACTTGTAAGGTATTGGTTTAATCTAAAACAGTCTGAAATTGCATTTATGCATTCTTTTGCAATACTGAATTTCCTTGAAAAGTTAAGCAGCCACCTCAGACACACTTGAGCCATCTAATTAATAACAATCATATACTCCTTTCCAATGAGCAGAGATACAGTACCCTCAGAGATCCACCTTCACTTTTCCTCTCTGAACACAGAGAAAAGATGCCTTATTATTATCCACTGAGGAAGAAGGGAGCCCTGAAACATCTAGAGACAGAAGATTAAGTAGATGACTGGGGATAACTTGGTACAAATATTCACTCATGATCAAGACCGATAAGCCAATAAAATTACTAAAAATCATGAGCTCAGTTTTCACAGTGAGACTACAATTTGCTGATGCTTCTGGAGAGAGTTCTTGCTGCTTGGAGATATTTAAACAACTACTTGGTGTGAGGCATAGCATAACTTTGTTACCATAGTGTGGCAGTAATTAGTTATTCTGTTTGTGCTTGTGTGGAGATGAGGGGATTGACACAGTAATAGATAATATTTATTCCCATATTTGTGCTGAAAAAATTAATGAAAGGAACATGAAAAAGCAAATTACCACCTCTGCTGCTTGCCATTTGAGGATGTTGGTACAGCAAGAAATGGAGAAGAAGGTAGATTCTTTAAAGAAAAACTCTTTTGTTGATTTTGTTGTGAAATATGATTTAATTTTGATTTAATCTTTGAAAAAATCTTGAAAAAATAAACCCCAGCAAAAAAAAATCAGTGAGAAACAGGGTTTCTTCTTATTGTTTTTAATTATATGTCTTGACAACTTCACTAGAAATAACATGGCATTGGAGAAAGTTCCTACAGGGTGTAAGTTTAAACATGTAAATGATGCATGTCCAGGGATTTTTGCTCAATCTGCATCCTCTTGAGTTTCATGATAGTATGGCAGAAGATCAAGAAGGTTATCCTGCTCAAGAAATCAGTAGATCTTTGGACTGCTAAATTCCTCTTATATACTGAAATTTTGTCCTCCCTAAAGAATCCCACAGAAACAAATGTATGTGACGTCATAGAATCATGGAATCGTTAAGGTTGGAAAGGACTTTAAAGATCACTGAGTTCAACCATGAACCCAGTACCAGGATGATGTTCACCATTAAAGCATGTCCTCGAATGCCTCATCTAAATGTTTTATGAACACTTACAGGGATGATGACTCCACCAATTCCCTGGCCAGTTTGCTACAATGATTTACAGCCCTTTCCATTAAAAAAAGAAAAAAAAAATTCCTAATATCTTATCTAAACCTCCTGTGGTGAGATATTATTTACAAAGTGACAGGGGCAGTCATTGCACAAAGGAGTGAGACCAAGGAGATGACCCAGTCCTTACTGACAGTCCTGGGATCACCACATGGAGGAGCACAGTTGTGGTCACAAAGGCCAAGCAGTGCTGATGTCCCTACAATTTCATACAGAGTGTGTCCATTTACTTAATATTGATGCATGTCGTGAAGGTTGTTTTGTAAAAGGTCGTCTTTCACCTAACCTTAGGTACACAGAAGTTATTTCTGGGGAGCATTTGGATCCTTCCAAATACAGGTTTGTAATCTAATTTTTCAGTGTCTGCTCACATCTAGACTATTTTCTTATTTATAAAACATTTGCCATGCAGGTGAAAAAATCAATTTGCAAACTGCATTTTCTGTTAGGATAAATAAATCCATAGGAATTACTGAAAAAGCCAGGGGCTTGGCATATTCCTAAGCTGCTAGGCCCAAGAACAGAATTCTGCTCATAGTTACACAACCACAGTGCTGAGTAACCAAATAAGGATTCAGTCTGCTGTCAACTAAACCCTACCAACAAGACAGTGCAATCATGGGTTATTATTATGTGCTCAGTTAGAGTGATTATGTGTGGGACTGAGGCCAGTTGAACAGCCAAGGCCAGATTTTGTTTATTTGCCTCTAAAGCTTCTAGCACAATTCAGCCATGGCATAAAGAAGAACCATTACCATTCCATTAAAGGAGTCTGACAGTAAAAAAAATCCTGTGCAAATTGAAAGTGATATGATTGCTACAGCATTAGATTGTTCCAAAGTCCACAAATACATCTACAAAAAATAAGGGGAAAATAAAAGATAAGAGAAAGTCAATAGTGAAATGAGCCTCAAATCCTCAAAGTACTTGTTTATAAATCCATGACATCCATACTTATTAAAACAAAGGAGGATGCTAAAAGTACAAAATTATGATGTGTCAGTTTATCTGGCAAACAGCTGCATGCTCTTTTCAAATTCCTTGCTGCACACAGATTTCAGTGACTGAATCAAGAGCAAACAAAACCCATCAGGAGCACAAGCATATGAATCTATTAACAAATGAAGGATGTGTCTGGAGCAATAAACAAGAGAACATATGTGTATTCAAACTGGTGAGTGCAAGTTCCTGGGAAAAGAAAAAAAGGTGGAAGGAAGAAAAGCAAGTCAGCAAGTGATCTGAAGTGCTGGGAGATATGTAGATTAAAGGAAAGAAGTATGCAAGCAATCTCATATTAATTTTAGCAGATTCAGTTTGAAATATATTTCTAGTCTCTCAGGAGAATAGCTGGAATTTCAAAGGTGCCTCAGTGATCCTCTGGCTGAGCATCAGTCTGAAATATTGAACTGTGGAGTTGCTGATTGCACAATTGTATGTATTCCAACTTATCCTCAAAATAAACCCCTAAAAAACAGCACCTCAATGGCCACCAACAAAATCCAAGGCCTAAAACTGATTATTGCACTGCAGCACTTATTACCAACCCATGACTCTACCTTCAAATTCTTTTTCAGAACCTGCCCTGCATTTTCATTTGACTCTGCTTTTGAGTCCACCTTTGTCTTTACCTATAATGGAAATTCCTTTAAGTGAAGGCTCTTTCTGCATAGTTGCTTTCTCTATGGAAGAAATCTCTGTATTTCTGGAATGATGTGGTTCCTGTCTGTCTTTCCTGAGCAGTTGTTGGACTTGGATTAATTTTTGATTTTGAGTGGAAAGTTGCTACCCATTGGTATGCTCTGTGAACCATAGTTCACCCACTCTTCCATTTTATTTAGATTCCTCTGGGAAAAAAGTTTATTATATTACTCAAAATGGTATCTATTTCTTCCATTAGTGAATATACAGGTAAAATTGGAAAATAAGCCCTACAATCTCCCATGCTCTTTCATACGAAGAAAAATGCATTTAGACAGAATTTGCATGTGAAATCTGTGCAAATTTTAGTACAAGGTATAAGGTGTTAGTAGAACCTGCTCTTTTATTGAGGACAGAGCTTCATGATCTTATGAACAGTGGTACTCAGAAAGCTCTGTCAGAGGTGATGAGATGTGACTTCTCTACAAGGGTAAGTAACACAGTGCCTGAAAACTGAGATTTTTCAGTTAAATTAGGAAGTCTTTGGGGCATCTGCTGACTGAAGCTGGAACACTCTTCTGCTGTAAGTACAGATGGCAATCTATCTAATTCACAGCAGAGAGAGAAAGGAATCAGCTAAACCAGATGAAGATTTTTAAAAGCTTTCTGGTTTTCCCCTAGAGACAAATGTTCTCAGCATATCCTTAGAAATCACCTATCATTCTGAAAATGCCAATTCAACATTTAAATCACTTTTCATGTCATGCTTGCTTTAATTCTGTTGCATTTTCAGATGAAGTGTCTGAGCTCACAGTAGCACAGTGCCACTGGAGGCAAATAGGAAGGAAAAAGTTGCCCAGAGAACGTTTGGATGCACCATCCCTGGAATTGTTCAAGGCCAGCCTGGATGAGGCTCTGAGAAACCTGGTCTAGGGAAAGGTGTCTCTGTCCATGGCAGGGGGTTGGAACCAGGTGATCCTTAAGGTCCCTTCTGATCCAAACCATTCTGTGATTTTATGGAACATGAAGACAGCTGAATTCCTATGGAAGTGGAAGGTGTTGGTCAAACACAGACAGGTCCTTCCTAATGTTTCTTGGACAGCAAACCCCTCAAGACAAAATCAGAGATAATGGTGATGGAATTCACTCAGAAATACAAACAATTGAAGTGGCTACGTATAGAGGTCTATACTGTAAAGACTTGTGAACATTTCTGTTATTGAGGATACAAATCTAAATATTATGAGTGTTGCCACAATGGTAACAAGAATGAAGTTGTGGCATTATGAAGAACTTGAGTTCTTGGGAAGGGGGATTTCTTTAAAAAAAATACACTAGACTGAAAGATCACTGTTAAGGAGCAAGTCATTTGGGCAATTCTCACTGCACAAGTACAGGGCAAATTAGAACATGACAATGCTTCATTCTGAGACGAAACAAAAGAAAATTAAAGTTATCTTTTATTGTGAAGCACAAAGTGTTTTTCTCCTTCTTCCTTCTTCCCAACCAGTATTCTTCACTGATGCACAAGCTCAAAACTGCTCACAAGGGATTCTTCCTCCTCAAGCCCCTTGCTGTGGAGGCTTTTCCTACCACAGTCCTTTCACTTTCTACATTTGTGTTGCAGACCTGTTTGATTCCTTCTTTACACAATTTTCCAACTGTTCAAGGGAAAATCTTCTTCCTCCTTCCAGCAGTTTCTGCAGCAGGCAGAGACCCCAGCAGAACTGTGTCCTCCTTCCAGGCACTACCTTTCCATAGACAAATATGAGTAGTTCAATTCATTCTACCAAATCACTTGATAGCAAATCAGATAGACCACTCACAATCTCTGTTGAGAGGGTCACTCATGTTCTGGAATCTTCTAACACCTACACGTTATTGAGCTACAAATGGTTTGGAAGGTGAAATTGCTTGTTGATAGATACAGGGTCCCTTCTGGTTTTGAGAGCACTTCAAGATATTTCAGGGAGCACTTATTCAAGATATCTAGCCTACGTATATAAAGTCGATCAAATCAAGATAAGGGCAAATATTTTGCAGTGTGAGTTTACAGTTATAGCATTTTCTTTTTAAGTGTCTCTTCAATTCTCTACAATTCACTCCTCCCTGCTTAATGAAATACGAATATTAATACTTTTGTTCATATTTTCCTGGCACATGTACAGCAGAAATCAATTTTCTACTTAGGGCAATTGTTCAGCAGGTATAAATGCTTCTTCATACAGCTTGTATCCATTTTCTGTTGGATTTTTTCTGTTTACAAATTGAAAACCAGTAGGAAAGTATTACAATTACAATCATAGTTAACTCTACAAAGTTCCAAAAAGAGAGGGAAGAAAAGAAAGAATTGAATTGCAATAAGTGAAATCTGAATGTATGAAATGCTAAGTGCAAAATTGGGAAGGATGTTGAGTGTCTTTGTGGAGAAATCAAACTGGTGCTGTATCAAGGCACTTTGCCTCTGTCACTTAAATGGAACAAGGTAATAGAAAGAGAAGGCATAAACTGTGGTTCTTTCAAGCAAAATAAACATTCTTCAGAGCTCAGAGAAACCAAAATGGTTGTTGAAATCCTTTCATGAGATTCATTTTCTTCAAGCATAAAATGCTTCCATGTCAGCATAACACGAGCAGTAAACAATGCAACAGGTGGCTTAAAACACTCCTAGAACAGGGATCCAGTATGATTCCTGTGAGCTCAGACAATATCACCACCAAGACAAGAAGCTTTCCTCTGCTATCAAGATCAGAAATGGCAATAATGGCATTCTCATTTGAATGCCAGAACTTGAGCTTGATTGCTTAAATTTTTTTTCTCAGTGCAAACTGCTACTCGTTTTTCAGAATTGTACAGTAGTGATATTGGAAATCTTTGACCTTTGACATAATTTCTTGGGCCAAAAAGAAAAATCTTTAGGTGCCTTCTTAGAAAACAGAGGGGGTATCAACTCATTCAGACCTAAATCTCTAACTCTAGGATTTCCATTCTTCTTTCTTCCCAACAGAGCATTCTGCTTTATAATCATCTTTGCAGGGAGACAGAATATTTGTCATGGAAGAAACAAAAAGTTTGAGATAAGTTCTTTCTGCAAACTTCAAGCAGATGCACTCTATTCTAGGTAGCATGAGAAGTCAGCTAAGCCATACAAAATAAAAGTTATGTGTATGAGATTTTTGTCAGCATTTTCCCTGATATTTAGTTAGAGGGAAGCCCAAGATAATTCTGTTTTCCCTGTTTCCACTCCAGAATTCATTTCCAGTTCTTGTCTCTCTGAAATGGCCAGAACCATTCTTTTCAGAGGTGTCTAGTAAATAATATGCATTTTTCCTACCCAGTCTCCATTCATGTCCTGCAGTTCATTTCTATAATCCAGACTTGAACTACCTCACCTTGATCAATAGCACTTAATTCAAGATGTTCTTGCATTTGAAAGATGCATATCAATGTCTAATACAACACCTATTACTTTTAGATCTATTGTTAGGTATGATAAAGTCTTTGACTGTTGCAGGCCATTGGGATTAGGTTCAACATGAAGGTTACAAAACTAAAAGTAAAGGACATCAATCTATTAAAAAAACCTCCATCATTCCCTCTCCTCCTAAAATTTCCCATTAAGAATGAAAACACAGATTCCAGCTACTTATTAACCTGTTTAATTTCCTAAGTGGAGGTTAGAGAAAAAGAAAATGCTTTAGTCAGAGAGAAAATTCCAGATCATTCATCTAAATGTTTCTAGTTTTAAAGCCTAGCTTGACCATTTAAATACAGGCAAGCTGGAGTAATTTTTATTTTTTTTTTTTAATATAAAAAGCATTTAACTTATTTTTTGTGAATCAAAATAAATGAAAAAACAATTTATCTCCTGGACTACAAAATACTTACTTATAAACTAATCCCAAAGGATATTACATTAATACTAATGACTATGCAATTAATTGGTACCAGCACAAATTGCTAAGAGAAACTTACACTGAGATAGGTTATTATCAAATGTTTTGGCTTTTTTTCCTAATTTTAGAATTATTGTATGACCTGTCTTCTGTATTTCTCATGTTGAAGTAGTATAGCTACAAAATAATTGGCAGTGGTAATGGAATAGCCTCTCATGGAGGGACTCATTACAACAGCATCCCATAGGTCTCTGATATGTACACCTAGTTGAAGGGCAATTATATAGCAAGGTAGAGAAAAAAAATTCTCTTTTTCTTGTATGCATGATTGTGTGACAGGTTCCTGCACACACGGCTTCCTCTCTCTGCACTCTCTTTTCCTTGGTTCCCCTGAGGTCATAAGCCTTAGGAACACACAGTTGTTAATGAGATTTTGGAATTGCAGCCTGCTGTGACTGAGGTGGCATTTGTTGGTTACCACCCTCTTCAGGTACCTCAGCTACTACTTACAGCGTTCTTAAACAGGCAAACAAAATAAATCCATTCTCTGTAGTAACTGAATTATAGAATCATGGAATGATTTGGGTTGGAAAGGATCTAAAGCTTAACTAATTCTAACCCCCCTGCCATGGGCAGCAATGCCTGCCCACACTGGTGCACATGATGGTGCAGGCTGCTGACAGGAAGAAGAAATTGTTGACCAAAAAAGTCTTCAGTGTAGAGAATTGAAATACAGAAAAATTCAAATAGTTGTATTCCTTTGAATGTTAACAACCCAATTGTCATTATTGTGTTCCAGAAGAGAGGAAAACCCCAATGTGGGAATGACCAGGTGCCAAGATATGTGTAATCTCTACATATATCTTAGGGTTATATGGATGTATATAAACGCAGATGTAGATAAAGGCAGATAATTATGTAGGGAGAAGGACATCAGTATGTGAAGCTGTCAACTGATGGGGAAATTTGAGTAAGTACTGTGGTAAAAGGAAAAAGCTTTGAAGACTACTACAGTCTGGTTTATCAGACTAAATTGAGAGAAGATCAGAGCTTTGTTGGCACGTCCATACACAAGATACATTTCTGGAACCAGCTGTGTTGTTTCACAAGAGATGTGTTTGCAGTTCACCCATTATGTCATAGAAAAGTTAAATGTGGGATATGCTGAGGAAAGCAGATTAAATCTTCATTGTCACTGTCAGCCTGCCACAAGAAACAATTGCCTTGACCAATATCACACTTTGGGAACAGCAGAGGAACATCCGGCACTGTCTTTAATGAAATTTTTGTTTTCTTCATGAATAAAAGAAAGAAGTGACTTTGCTGAACTCTGTTCTGCTTTTTATTAATTACTATTATTTACTGCTTGGCACAATACATAACAGGAAGAAAAGCATTTGCTTTGCTTAAATGAGTTCAGAATTGTATTATCTTGTGTGGTAAGAAAGAAAGCAGCACATTGAAAGTGTGTAATTAACTTGTACCATGAATGATGTGGTGGAAAACAAAGCCCAGTGTACAGCTAATGTTGTAGATGCAAAATAATGTGTTCTCCTGCACAACATTCTGGAGGTGCACATTATTCCTACCATTCATTGTTTCCTGAGTCATGGTGTTATTTGGAAAATAATTTGAGCCAAAACAAAAACCGAGCCTAAATCAAACGCTTTTGTGCAGGGAAAAAAAGAACAGTGGAAAGGCAAATAGTGCTGTCCCCAACCCCCTTCTTTGCCTAGCAGTGCAAAGAATGCCACAGACCACGGCAGCAAACAGCTCATCTGCAGCTTAACTGCTTGACAGTCCCAGGAGCCTCTTTGGAGCCATCAGCACAACCAGTCTGGCTGCATCCCCTCGGTTTTCTGCAGCCCAGTCACTTCGTGTTAGCCATGTCACTCATGGTGTGCAGCAGGTCAGACAAAGCATGATGCTCTGTGTCATGTGAAGGAGCTGAAGGAAAATGCTCCCTGAAAAGAGTGGTGATTTTGTCCTTTCTTGAAGTATCTCAAACTAAAATATCCTTTCAAATTTTTTTACCTCCTTTTTTTTTTTTTTCCCTGAGGATTCCTGTGGCAGTTGCCAACCGTGACCATGAAGGAATCACTGCACTCATCCATTTAATGCACACCTGGGACAGAGAGTGGCACACAGGAGGCAGCAACAGCACAGGAGCTGGAGAAGGGGCTCTGGGACAAGGACAGCCAGGGCAGCTCTCTGCAGAGAACTTCCTACAGAAAAATTCAAAATAGCCTGTGATAAATAGGGTTGTTTTTTTCCTTTTCTTAAAGGGACTAACTCACTTTCTACAGCATATTGGAATGGGAAAAGCCAGCTAGTTATATATGCAACCAAAATATTTGAAACTTTGAAACTTCCAGTCTGATAAACACCTTCTGTCCTCACAGCCCTTATTTGCATAGATCCACTTCTGTTAGATGAAGAGTCTGCTTTGCATGTGAAAGGTGACTATATAGAGAGCAAAATTACCAAATTCATAATGTTTCTTATTAAAGCATTGTTCAAAAAACATTAAAAAACAGTCAGAAAATATTCTTCAGGCACCGACAGGAATCTCCAGAGTGTATGGGACCCAAAAGACCCCCACCAGAATAAAAGTGAAAAGCTACCACTTGCTTATCCCATTACCAAAATACTCCCTGGAGCCATCAGTGTACGAAGTATAAACAACAGTGAGAACTAGGCCATTCAAAATAAAAACCAGCTAATTTATTAGGATACAAGGGCAAATAGGAGAGGAAACAAGGGTAATTCTCCTTTTCTCCTTTTTAATAAAAATGGCAGTGAGGTTGTAGCTGCCTCAGCTGCTGTGAAGACACTTGAGGTGGAGCAGAGATAACCCTGAGCCAGTTCCTTCTCTCCAATTCTTACTCAAAACTAATTTTTTTTGGTTTTGACACCAGACATTCTTAGCATAAAACTGCTGGTACCATGCTATTATAAATAAAATCCAAGCCCCAAAAAAGAAAGGGTCTGTCCTTCCTGTCATATTAGATTTGTGCTATGGAAGACATAACTTTGATAAATACAGGCAGTTCTGTGTTAAACTTCAACAAAAATGACAACTTGCACACTGAACCCTTATCAAAATACCCCTACAGGTGAGGGGAAAAAAACCAACGAATCAACAAAAAAACCCAGAATCTCAAACCAAAGCTAAACAAAATAGACTCCCCTAAAACTAAGCAACAGATTTTCACCCTTGATCCAGATTGTGATTACATTTTTCATTTGTAACAGCAGGTAGGAAAAAAAGCACAAAAACCAAACCAAAACAAGCAAAAACAACCCCAAACAAACAAACAAGAGGAAGTCCAACAGAGTCATCCTCATTAACAGTATGTGTCCATTTTCTGGGTGGAAAAGCTGGCCGTGCAGGCCCGCGCTTTTCCAGGATTTTCCTCTGAAGTAGTCAAGGACTGACAGACTTTTCAGACCACAGCCAAGGCATAGTGAGCAGCAGGACAATTTTTCTCCTAGTTTTCCATGGAAACAATCCAGGGCTTTCCATCATACTCCACCTCAGGCTGTGGATCAAATAAACCCTCAGAAAAGACAATATTTTTTTGCTTACTGGGGGGCTGGTTGAAGGCAAAGAGGCATTGTGCTCAGCCCATTTTTTATAAACACATATGGAGGGCAGCACACAGCTGTAATGCATGGTAGAAATACAGGAAAATACAGGATTTTTTTGCGTGTTATGACCTCAACAGGTATTTTGGGTTTAAGAGGTGGGTCTGAAAACCTGTACACAGACATGCAGTCTCTTGCCTTCTTTATACTACTTAGAAAATACTTGATCTTTGCTACCTTGGTCCTTGGCAAGGACCAAGTATTTTCTAAGTAGTATAAAGAAGACTGAGTTTTAGTATAGTATATATTATAGTACATAGAGTTTTAGTATAGTATATTGTATATAGTATATAGTATATGGTATATAGACCGAGTTTTTCAGCACCAATTTTTCCAAAGAATTAACTGTCTTCACACTGGAAATTTGGATTGCTGAGAGAAGCTGAATAGAATTAAAATTTGAAGTCCATCTTTTTTTTTTTTTTCTCATATAAATGTATATTATCTATAAAAATATCAGCGATCCAGACAGTTCATTCTCTTCCCTTTTCATTAAAAATTACTTGGAATAAGACAGTCTCAAAACCTCAAATGCGAAGAAACTTACTGCTTGTCAATCCTTATACATTAGTACAGATTTTAATCTCCAGACAAACAGTCCTCTGGCGTTTTTAGATGCAAAATCGTGTGTGAGCTTAAGTAAAAAAAGAGCCTTTGCCTGAAGGATTGCATTTGGGCTGCCTACTAATGCTACTTTGCATTTACTTCATTACCAGCAGGGCACAAATTGGGTCACAGGCTGTGTGTCTGTACAGCACACTGCTGGCACCGTGGGTCTGGCTGCTTTGTTTTCCTCTCCATTGACTCACACCTTTCCCTCTCCTCTCAGTAGCTGGGCAACCAAGCAAAAAACCTGCACAGAAAAGGAGCAGGGTTGCAAAACATGCCCTGCTTAACTAGGGTTGAGTTGTTTCTCATGTTTTCTCCAAGCCTTATAAAGAATATTTGTCCAGAGTAAAAGGCTGGCATTTTGCTTTGTCAAAAGCTTGAATATCTAATCATACAACATGAGTTACAAGAAATGCTGATTTTGGGTCCTTTAGCCACTGAAGGAGTGATTCCTTCAGACACATGTTCTTCCCATTGACTGTAAAAGGAACTTTAGGTTCTTCACTTAAGTAAATATAAAGGTCTTTGGGGGAAACCTCTGGAGATCTTTAACACAACTCCTACATCAGAAAGAAAGTCTAACTCCAAAGTTAAGTTGATTTCCCACAAACTTTTCCAGAGTATCTTCCAAAGCTCCAAAGACAGAGACACAGCACTCATCATTCTCCTGAGGGAAATTGTTTTTCTCATTTCCAGTCAAAAGTTCCTTTCTTGAAGCAAGACTGCTATCTCTAATGTTCCCTAATACCGCTAAGAGTTTGGATTTGTCTTCTTTAAAAGCTTGTTTTTGTTTTTGTTTTTTTTTGTGTGTGTGTGTAATGATGGGAGCCCTTACAGCCACCTTTACCTTTCTCTTCTCTAGGCTGAGGGGAAATTCCATTTGCAGGTGAAATTCCATTTTCCCCAGCCTGACTTTATATGCAATGCTCTGCAGGCCGTGATCACCTTAGTGACCCTGCAGTGGCCTGTCACTGGTTTAGTCACAAAATTAATGATAATAACTAGCATGAGATCACCCCAAAGATATCAGCATTACTCAGCAACTCCCATATATGCAGGCAAGTTCAGTGGTACAAAGGGAAATCAGCATTTGCAGTTGTGCAGTTTCTTCCATTTCTAAACCTCAGTAACGATCAAATTCAGTTAAAATCACTGCCTTTTAGAGTCACACTAAGGCAGCCTTCCCAAGACCATCTAGTTTATCCTCCAGCAAAATTATGCCTTAAAATATACCAAATTATTATTGCTAAAAACAGAATAAAATCCAACTAAAAATTATGCAACCTATATTAGGAATAACTGCAAAGTGCAACAGAAAACTCTATAAACATTGACTTTTGCATAAATCCTTTGTGTATGTCTAATCTGATTTTTTACCATAGGTATGCCTGCACAACCAGTGAATAGTAAGATTGCAAGGCATGATAAATCAGGGAAAATATCTACATCTGGTTAGGAATTTTCCAATAACTCCCTAAGAAAGTCAGAAGCCCCCTCAAAACATATGACACAATATAGGTCAAATATGACCAAGCAAACTCTGTTCTTTCCAGGCTCTAGTCTTGAAATCATGGTTATCCAAGCAAACTTTACTTATCCATCCTGTTGCACTGGATTTAATAAACTTAAATGCATGAGGATGAGTCAATACAGGAAGAAATACAGGTATGGTAGTGAAGATTCACTTAAGATGGAATCTAAATTCTCAGTAAAATCAAACAATAGTTCATAATAGAAATAGAATCATTCATGAAGAAAGTGCATTGCAAAAAGCGAAGACTACCAGATTATCCAGTTCTACATATTTTTATTTCTTATCTTGCTGAAGGACATTGTCTCATACATATGTGTATATATATTATTGCTCTAATTTGAAATAGAAGAATGTTGTCAACTCTTTAAAGTACTTTAGAAGGACAGTAATACCCAATAATTTTTACTTCTTTAAATGACTTGTGAGTAGCGGTTCTCAGCATATTTTTATTTTTCACATGAGAGAATAGTTTTACATGCAGTTTTGAGCTATAAACATGCAGACATGCACTGACACAGACATGCACGTGCATAAAGACAAAGAACTGAATATGCTGCATTATCTTTCCCTTTCTTTTGAATTTCTGTGTCAACAAATAGAAACTCAATTATTAATATGCAGACAAATTTCCCTAAATTACACCTTTAGCTATTTTTATGACAGTGCTGACAGTGTTATTACTGAGTAGAAGAGAACACCCTGCTGAACAGTATTTTCCTGCTTTTAGCATGAAAAAAAGACAAAAGCTAGGGGAAAAGAAGAGCTTTTATTTTTCTATATTTCTTTTGGTGATGCGCTTTTTATGCAAATATCTCATAGTTTTCTACAGTAATGATACCATTAAATGCCTTGAGATTATTTGTAAGAGAAAAGCATTACCTTGAGATTAAGACATAAAGTACTAAGTGCATTTTTAGGAACAGAGAAGATTTCTCTGTAAAGAAGTTAATGTTCCAAAGAAAGCTTTGTTTATTTGAAAGGTTTTATGGTTGCGCTGTTTTCTTCACTTAGCACCTTAATTCTCACAAACCATACGGCTGTCCAGATGTTTAAAATAAAAAGCCCATTTGGGTATTATCAGAGATTACTGAGAAAAGATATACAGACATGATGTTTAGCCATGCAACATAAATTCTCAGGGCATGTAGTGCCCAATAAATGCCCTATCCTAGATCTGATGAAACTGAACACATAAATCATAAAAACTAGGGAAAGGTCTCATAATACTATTTACATCTAGCCAGATGCTTTCTGAAAAGAATCTACTAGCCAGGGTGATAATCCTTTTCTATTTTCCTATTTATTTTATTTCTTCTCACCAAGGTGTTACTGGGAAATGTGCTTACCAGGGGTGAATATGTTTCTGCCCTACCCAGATGCACTTTTCAGATGTTCTTGTTGCTTGTAATGCCTTGAGAATAGGGTTGCCTAACGTCTAAAATACATACATTCTCCTTATTGCCTGAATCTTTCATCTCCTCTCCTCTGGGGTTGCCTAATATGCTCACCAAGCTATTATTGTTTTGCTTCAGATAGCTTGGCCCTCTTGCCGAGTTTCATTTGCTGTCACACAGTCACAAATTACAGCATTTACTTCACGCCACCTCCATTCCAAACTATCAGTTTGTGCCTGCTGAACTGGAGAACATGATGATGGATCAAGGCACATTTGTGCTAATCCATTGCAAGTTGATTCTCCAAAGAATGAAGCACGGTAGTAGTTTCTGGCATTTTCTTTCCATTCTAATTTGCTTATGCTGTTTTCTAGTAATAGTTTGCTATCCCTGGCTTTTTTTTTTTTTTCTCTCACTTTTCTTCTTTGGCTCTTGACAGATCATAAAGAATAAGTAAAGAAAAAAAAGGAGGAAAACAGACAGAAAAGTGATTTTTGTTTTTTACATTTTTTTACCTTCATAAACAAACCTTTAAAGCAAGCCAGCTTTTCTGCAGGTGTAAATCACTCTGGCTCCATTGTGCACACCATTTCATGCCAGCTGAAGCTGTAATACAGTACTTTGAAAATGCCAGTGCTGTAGCTGTTGTCTAGACTTGAGTTTCAAATGGAGACATGGATCTCCTAAAAGACTCAGTTGCACCACATTATCTATATTGACTGACAAACTGCATCTTCTGTGTCAAGTCCTTTCAAAAATATTTGCTCCTTCACGTATGAGAATTCAAGGTTAGAGCGGTGAATCAAGGGATGTTACATAAAAATCAAATAATATATGTTCCAAGAACTGTTCAGTAGGAAAATTCCAAACGAATAGATTGGCATTTATGTGCTTCCTTGGTGAGTCAGGGTCTGGTTTATTCACTATACCCCCACTCCTGTAGCTACTGGATCTTCACAGGACAACAGGGGAGTTCTCCCTTCCTGCAGAATCCATTTTGAATGTTAACATTAGGAATACTCAATCAAAGCATCATGGACAAGTGTTGTGTCCTGGACCTGAGCAGAAAAACCCCAAGTACCAGCACAGGTTGGGGGCTGGCCTGCTATAGAGCAGCTCTGCTGAGAAGGACTTTGGAGTTGTGGTGGGTGACAGCTGGCCATGAGCTGGCAGCGCTCTGGGGACTGGGAGGGACAATAGTAGGGCATAGGAGGGACAATAGTATCCTGGGCTCCACTGGGGAGAGTGTGGCCAGCAGGTTGAGGGAGGAGCTCCTTTCCCTCTACTTGGCCCTTATGAGGACATTTCTACACCTTAAAGATCGTGGAGTTCCAGCCCCAGACATAGGAAGGGACATCTTCTACTAGAGCAGCTTACTCAGAGCCCCATCCAACCAGGCCTTGAACAATTCCAGGATTGGGGAGCCCACAGCCACTCTGGGCAATATGTTCCAGTGCCTCACCACCACCACAGTAAAGAATTTTGGTTTTAATATCTAATGTAAATCTATTCTCCTTCAGCTTAAAACCATTCCCCCTTCTCCTACCACCATACACACTTGGTATGTGCCATTCAATCCATTCAAAATGTAAAAGTTATTTATTTATCCAGAATCCCCTGTACCATCACATGTAACTTAGCTCTTTATGCTTGGCTTACAGTCCCTGAGGTCTATCTTAGGAATGTAAAATATATAAGAGGGGACCATGTTTCTGCTGGCAGGGTGGAATTAATTTGGACTTGCTGGACTTCCTGTGTGGTTCTCTGGAATCTTATTTTATTGAAGCATTCCCACTGGATTCTAAAGAAATATCTTACCAAGTTTAACTGATCAGGAATTGCTATTGTTGTTCTTAATGAATAACAATCATAAGATTGTGTTTTTTAACCAGTTATATATTTGGAGGGTATCCTTATTTTTTTAAACAAGTGTCAATAAATTCACCCACAAGCTATAAATTCACCCACTGCAAAATATAAAAATGAGAACTACTTATTAGAATAAATTTTGTTAATTGTAAGAGATTGATAAAAGGACATTGTGAGTTATGACCTAAACAGAAGTTAATGATTTCTAGAGGTGAAGAAGATAATATAAATTATTTATTTTGAACAAGGTTCAAGTACATACACAAAAATAGCAGGATGTGTTGTTCAATTAGCAAACAAATTAGTTGCCTCTTCAAATCAGTCAGATAGTTTCACATAGGTTTGAATTTGAAAAGAATCATTCCCATCACTGAACCAAAAAAAAAAAAAAACCAAACCAAAAAAGCCCCAACAAACAGACTTCAAGAGTCTTTAAATCTTCCTGAGTCTCTGAATGCTGTGTGATTGAAAGTGTGATGGGTACCGAGCGCTGGACCCACCACTACATCCAGGACACAACAGGCCAAATGTCTCTGCTTCTCTGCCCAGGAATCATCCTGTCATCAGAGGAAGGAGGATGACAACATCTCAGAAAGGCATTCAGACCACAGGAGATTTAAGCTGGCTTCTGTAAAGCCTTGCCCACAGCATTGACCACATGGAAATTATACAGCAATAATAGCACTAATTTAGATTTGTTCGGTAACAAGATTTCAGTGAAACGAGTTGGGGCCTCAATATCTAAACCCTGCAGAGCTCATACCAAAAGCTGTGTTTGTGGGAGGATCATAGGTCTGCCGAGTCATGGGTGGTCTGGGGAAGATGAGTAGGGAGTGGTTTCCTTTTCTCTTTTCTCAAAAATTCTGCAAATTGCAAATGCAATATTTGTCAGATTCCAAACAAATGAGGTATTGATTCTCCACAAAAGGTGAAGTGGAGCTTTACCTTCAGAAGTTTCACTCTATATTTGGAGGCATTTAAATCCACAGGAACTTAATTTACACATTTACCCAAGATTTCTCTAGCTGCTATAAGTTAGTTCCTCTTCAGCTTCACAGAGAGCTTCTGTGCTGGTAGGGCTGTGGTATTTTCTACCCAGGTCATTCTGTTTAATCAAGATCCTTCCTGGAAAATGAGATACATTAAAGATTCCCACAGAATGTCTCACAAGGCAAAAGTTTGGAGTGGCATTCATTTCTTCTCTCTGCCTTGAGCCTTTTTTTATTTTATATAATGACTCTCCTATGAGGTGGGAGAGTGCAGTTTGATATTCAACTTTATCTATACAGATTCATACCTACTTCTCTCATTTTTTGAATAAGCTACTTTAACTGTCTAGATATAGAACAGAGAGGAAGAATGAGTGAATTTGTGCATATTTCTCATTCTTTACTCCCCCCTGAGGATAGTAATCTACTAGATGGCGAAATAATTTGAGATTCATGAAAACCAGCAGAGCACAAGTGGCAGCATAAGTCTGTAGCCTAGTGATTAGGACTCCCTGGAGACCTAATTTACTCCTCCAACAATATGATTGAATGTAAAAACTGTTACAGGATAAACCACAGAATATTCACTTTTTCATTCTGACCAAAACGTCCAGGTGTGATCTCCTTTCATAAGAATGATTTTTTGATCCAACAATGCCATGTATGGAGATGATTTAACAGGAATGGGTCTAACATAATGTTTTGTAGCAATAGATTCTGGTAGCTGCTAAAGCCATTTTTGCTCACACAACATTTGTGCTTTTCAGTAGTGAAAGAACTGGTTCTGGACTTAAACCAGAAAGTTATGCCTGATCTTAGCAAACACCTCAAAATGGCCATGTGGTAAGAAGATTCCATTATCTGCTGAAGGTGCCAAGTTATGAAGATTTCCAAATGAAAATAGTGGCAGCTTCCTAAAGAAGTTTCCTTTAAAAGTAAGTTCTCAGCATTAGCACATTTTAGGAAATTGAACATGCCCCTTTCCAAGTAGTTAACTGGGGCAGCTTGCAGACACAACAGTCAGTACAAAAATACTAAAATATGGAGATCTCTATTCCTTGGCTAAGTGCATCATTTTGACTTCTTTCTCTTCTAAAGCTCCTTATGTTATAAAGAATCCACATCTTCTCCAGGAAAATTAATGGTGGCAAAAGTCCATTGCTGAACTGAAGATTAGACTAAATGGCCTGCAGAGATCCTTTAAAGCCAATATTCCTATGACTCTGTGAAACCCATTCCACTGCTTTGAGAAGTTTTGTCCTGAAACCTACATGTAATTTTTAAAAAATAGAGTTTGGTGTTTCTTATCATGTCCTACAAAGATTTTTCTTTCCTGTTTTCAGCAGCACATTGCCTACATGAAGGCTGTTGCCAGTATGCTTCCAGTCTTTACCTCTTTTGGCTGAATGGTTTGATTTTTTTTTCTGTCTTTCCTAAAATATAACTCTTTTCAGATATGTGATCACTCTTACTCCTGTCCTCTGGTTTCTGTCCACAGCTCTCTCTGGTGCGTTGCTCTAGAAGCTGCCTCCCCAGTGCTGAATAAATTGAAGGGATAGCAGCATATGGGACTGAAGGTTATGCTCCTGGTTTTACAGCCATGATGGTGGGAGGGCTTGGAGGGGGGTGATTGTTCACTTATGACCCACCATAACTTCTAAACACTTCTCTGTGTAACGGCTGCTCAAGCAGCTGGTCCCCATTCTGATTTTTTACAGCTGATTATGCCTGTGAAGTGTTATTTTTTGCATGAGTCCCTAATGAATTTCAGTGCAGTTTTTCCAACCGTATCTCCTGTGTCTCAGCATAATTTTGAATTCCAGTCTTGTTCTTGAACTTCTTGAAGCTTGTTGTCACCTGCAGATTTAATAAGTACACTTTGCATTCCATCATCTGGATCATTAGCAAAAGTATTGAAGAGCTCCAAAATGAAGGCAGACGCCTGTTGGATCCTGCCCAGCACTTCCCTCTGTTTTGACTATGAACCACTGACAAATAATCCCTGAGTACAGCTTCCAAATTGTCTTTCCACCAACTCTGTGGCAGTTTCATCTAGTCCAGATTTCTCAGGCTTATTTATGAAAATAACCACAAAGCCTACATCAGAAGTCTTACCAAAGTAAAAATAAGACATAACCAGCTTCTGGTCAACCCACAAATAATTTTATAAAGGAGAAAAAAAGAAAAATAAAGTTGGTTTGATGTTTCTTCTTCATTACAAATGATTGCTCTCTGTGGCTTCCTGATATTTTCAGGGTACTTGGAAAGAATTTGTTAGAATTTACAGCTCTTTTTCACTGCACGAATCACAGTCACACACTATTATTTATAATTTCATATATTCTCTAACAAAACCAATGTTAGCTTTTAAAAAAATGTTAGTGAGTTAAATTTGTCTTAAAATTACATTGTAATACACTTCACTCCCAACCTAGTAATGCTTTAGTCTTTTGTGGTGAGAAAGAGCCATCCAACATAAATATCCAGAGTTATGAATGGAGATGTAAATCATATTTTGTATCTATGCACATATAATACCTCAAAGAAATCTGCCTTTCAAAACTGCAAGTATCCTTCAGTATCCTCAAGAAAAAAAAAAAGGGAGGGTGGGATGTAAATGCACCATGGATGCTCAGCTAAGGTGGTGACCTGTTGGGATGAATCCAGAGGAAGACACCAGCACAGGGACAGTCTGAGAGAGTTAGGGCTGGAGAAATGAGGGCTACAGGGAGAGAAGAACTGCAGAGAGAGGAGAACTTAGACCACCATTGAGACCCTAATGGGGGCCTCCAAGAAGGCTGGGGAAGGACTTACCCTGAGAACATGTAGTGATAGGACAAGGCAGAATGACCTTGAGCTAAAGGAAGGCCGGTTTAGATCAGGCACTGGACAGAAATGTATTGCTTTAACTAAACTATAAAGGTTGTGATGCTTGCACAGGCTGGCCAGAGAAATTGTGGATGCCCCATCTCTGCGACTGTTCAGCACCAGGCTGCATGAGTTTTGAGCAACCTGATCTAGGGGAAGGTGTCCCTGCCCATGGTGGGGGCATTTGGGTTTTAAAGATTCGTTCCAACCCAAACCATTCTATGGTTCTGATTGTGGTGGGTTGACCTTGGCTGGATGACAGGTGCCCACCAAACTGCTCTATCACCCCCCCTTCCCAGCAGGACAGGGGAGAGAAAATAAAAAAATGGAAACAACTCACTTTTTGTGTTGCGACCCACCCCTGAAGGCAAGGGTGGCCCAGGTTGTTGTTAATAGCTCTCTTGCAGCAGAGTGAATGATCAGTTTTCATAGATACATATTTATTTTCATATGTAGGGTTTATTCTAGAACAATTTGGTTACAATGGGAAGCAGGTATGCAACCATTTTGGTTTCTATTATTAGGTTTTAATTATAGCAACATAGCAACTTAAAAATATAAAAATATCATTTAAGAAAATCAATGAGGGAAAAGAAAGAAAGAGAAAGAAAGAATAAAAGTAGAAATTATCACCATGCACAGATCCCACAATGAGGCTTGATTGTTGTGGAGTGATAGTAATCCATTGGGAGTGGGGAAAGTCCATGAGACCAAGTTCAATCTGTTAATATCGGTTCAGGCTTGGTGGGATTGCCCAGGTACCACCCTGTTGGGGTGGCAGGGGGGGGTAGGGTAACTTTTATTCCTGTGGTGGTACACCTCAGAAATGAGTCTTGGGGCACTTTGTAAGTCTTTGATGGTTTATGACTCCTTCTAGGGCATGTCAGTGTTTCATGTCCATGAGTTATGCCCCATTAGAAGGGACAATGCCCTCAGGCCTTCATGTGAGTGTGAATGTCCCCTGTGAAATGACCTTTCTGGGGAGGAGGAGATGTGTAAGGGAGCATCATTGGTATGATGAAAAGCACTATCCCATGTCACAGGATCTGCCTCTTACCTGGCTCAAAGCTTGGACTGCAGCCTCCAGTGATGGGTGTTCTCCCCCTCTGCCTTGTGTGGACCAGAGGCTTTATAACCAAACATCCAAAACTCATCTCCCCCTCAGGAGGTGCAAACTTGGCCTCAGCAAAGCTGCCTCCACAAAGGAACATTCATTCATGAACCACCAACATTTCAGTCTCTCACAGGCTGACATAAGTAGTTTGCTAAAGCAAAGTTTACATGTGCACAAGCAAAGAGAAAACACTCAAGGTTTATTCTCTACTTCCCATCAGCCACCTCCTGGGAAGCACAGGCAGGGGTTGCTCAGGCAGCTGAACTTTGTAAATTATGAATGTTCCTCTTTCCTTCTCTTTTCCTTAGTTTTTAGTCTGAGCTGGCATTCCATGGTACAGAATATCCCTTGGGTTAATTTGGGTCAGCTGGCTGTGTCACCCCCAGGATCTTGTCCCACCCTACTGATGCAGGGTATGTTGTAGACAGTGCTGGTGCTGTACCATCTCTGGTCAGCAGGAGCCAAAACTCTGGGATGTTACCAAAAACTCTGTAGCCACCAATACCCAGCATCACACTCTGGGGGCCATGGGCAAATGAACTCCAGCTCAGCCAGACCCAGCACAATGATATGATAGAAGAAACAGCTTCATGGTTATTTCAATAGCTAATTATTCTGTTAACTGAGGCAGAATAGCATGAAGGAAGTGGGTATTCTTGTTTTCTGCAGATAATTTTTGTATCTAAATTTGGATGCTAAGCTTTTAATACAGCCGGTGGAGAAAACTAAGCTCTGAATCCCCCCCGAGAGGTTTATTTCTTAGGACTCCAACTAGAAGTCTAAAGCCAGGCTGTGTAATTAACCTGCATTGCTCCTTTTCTTCCTTTGCCCAGCAATATCACACTGGCCTAGCCTCAACCAGCTGCCCATCAGCTTCACTTTTTTATACCTCTTAAGGTCCAGCCTTGATTTCACTAATGTATACAAATTTGAATAGATTATTGCCCAAATCCCTGATTCAATTTCCCTTTGCTTTATTGTTACTCCCACAAGCAGGATGAGGCATAGTAGTTCATCCAAACTTTCTTTTTTATCCAGATTTATACTGCATCTTGCTCCTTCAGGGAAATCAGGACTTGGCAGGGTTTACTGCACTGCAGTTACAGGTTAAACTAGCAGCAAGGCACGATCAAGTTTATAAACATTTCTAAACATCATTTCCCTCTGTTCCTTGCTGCTGTTCATATGACATTCAGCAGTGAGGCTCTTCAGGGGATCCTCCTGGGATGCTCATTAGTGTTTCCTAATTGCTCCATGCAGAGGGAAATGACTGTACATGGCAGGACTCTGTCGTCGCTTCAGCCCGTTTAACTCGTGGGGTCTTAAGTTATGTGTCAAACCACAGAGAATGAACTAATGAGAGAAAGATTAGTCTAACAACCCTCTAATGTGTTATCAGGAAGGCCTCTGCTATTGCATTAAGCTGTCTTTCTACAGACTAATTTCAGCTTGTCTCTGCTAGACATCGACTGTTTGCTGTCTTGTTGTTCTCCTTGCTCCCTCCCTCGTGCTGGGTGCAGCAGCAGTCTGGTCTGCTCAAAATGGCCATATATACATTATCCACCCTATTTCCCATCAGGGATTGCCATGATACAAACAGTGGCATGCTTAAGGAGTGGGAAATACCAGCCTCCTCTTAAATTTTCAAGGCAGTAAACAAGAATAAATTTGGAGAAAGAGATCGTAGAATCATAGAGTCATTTAGGTTTGAAAAGACCTCCAATACCATCAAGAAGAAGCCATGTAAATATTGAAAAGCTAATAGTTTCTTTTGATATGTTTAACATATTTCTGTAATCATGTAGCGGGATATGATGTGGGACAATGAACTGTAACAGCAGCTCACAGAGCTGAAGTGCTGAAGTGGAAGAGGAATGGTGCAATTTTCCAGCATGCACATTTTGGTTTCATCTACGTAGATAAATCTGTTTATTAATGGGATCTGAGATTTCATTTAAGAAGACAAAGTGATGAAGAATACAATAAAAGGAAATAAAATGAAATGTCTTGCACCTGGGGCTGTCCTTTCCACCAAAAAAATAATGCAAACAAAAGCCAGCGTATGTTTGGGTTTTCCCAGTTTGCAAACTTTAATCCCTACACTTGGTCTCTGCACATACTGCTCTGATGTGGCAGACACAGTTGGAAGGGCTTGGCAGACACCTTGAAAGATGACCTCTTCAGGTACTCTGTCTAAATCTGACAGGGACCATAAATCAGATGTTTTATTTTGGTTTCAACCACCTTATTTTAATTCCACTTAAAAATAAGAAAAGAAGATCCAAAACAATTACTTCACTCCCCATAAATTATATTTAATCAGTGAATTAAGGGATGTAGGTATAACAAAAAATTTTATCAATTTTTAGAGAAAACCATAATTTTTCTTCATTTCAACTTTAATAGAAGGAGAAAGTGTAGGCCTTAGACTTTTATCTTTTTGGTCTTGATCACAAGCTTTTATAAAAGCTCCTTTCTTCAGCTATGGAGGCAAACTCATTCCTCAGGATAAGCTACCATGCACTGATAAACTTGACCAAGTTAAAAATTGATCCATTCCCTGCTCTTGTCTTTCAGAACGACAACAGAAAAATGCTAATATATAAAAATATAAAGATTTTAAAATATTACTGCTACTTCATGACATTGCAGAAGTGTATGTATAATAAAGTTTTTGATGAAGAATAAGTCAGCTTTTAAGATGGTCAGCATTTCTAATTTACTGTAAGCAGAAATTAACTTTGCAACTACTGACAATATCAGTCAAATCCATGCAATAAAAAGGGGGTAGCAATATTATTTTTTATATCTTCAAGGAGTATAAGGAGGACTGGAAATATTTTGTGAACTGTGAAAAAAGCCTGTTAAAATACACGTACTGAGGCATAACCCCATATATATCTGTCTAAAATAGAAAAAGGAAAAGCTTTGAATTGAGGTAATCATATAATTAAATGGTTTTTTTTTTTTCTGTTCTCAGTTTCATTCCATGTGTAACCTCTTCTACTAGTAAAATAAAATTTAAAGTTAAAAGAAATGACACTGAAAACCAGAACTTTATCTTTAGAAAACTTACATTTCAGCCATTCTAAAATTGTCCTTAGTAGGGGGAGCTTTTAAAATTATCATCTCTTGTGAAAAATTTTGCTTATCACACTGGTAAATTATGATTTTAAAAATTGCTGAAAAATAGATGTGCACTTCTACTAATGGGCATGATTCAATTCGGTGTGGTACTTAAACACTTCTGTTCCTGTACAAGTCTTTTCAGATAATTTTCAAATATTCAAAAACATTTTAAACATTAAATTTAGGACTAATATTTGTAAAATGGTCTGGTGTCTCTTACTAGAATCATGAAATAGCTTGGTTTAGAAGGGAACCTGAAGATCATCCAGTTCCAACCTCCTTGTGGTGGACAGGGTCACCTTCCACTAGACTAGGTTTGTCAAGGATCCATCCAGCCTGGCCTAGAACACTTCCAGGAATGAGGCATCCACAGCTCCTCAGGACAGCCTGTGCCAGGGCCTCAGCTCCCTTTCAGTGAAGAATTTCTTACCAATTTCTAATCTAAATCTACTTCATTTTAAAGCCATTTTCCCTCATCCTGTCACTCCATGCTCTTTAAAAAGTTCCTCTGAAGTTCTCTTGTGGCCCCTTTAGGTACTGGAAGGTGTTCTAAGAACTCCCCAGAGCCTTTCTTCTCCAGGCTGAGCAATCTTTCCCAGCCTGTCTCCACAGCAGAGGTATCCATCTCCTGATCATCTTTGTGGCCTCATTTGGATATTTTAATGCTTTTCTTGTGTTGGAGACCCCAGAATTGGATGCAGCAGATGCAGATGGGATTTCAAAGAGTAGAAAGAGGGGGAGAATCCCTTCCTTTGACCTGCTGGGCCCAGATCTTTGTTCAGCCCAGGATGCAGATGGTTTTCTGGGCTGTGAGCACACATTGCCAGTTGCGTGGAGCTTCTGAGTGGAGAGCAGGTAAATACCTGGCCAGATGTTTTTGAGGCTTCTTCTATCAAAAAGTCCAGGGCTGAATCTAAGGAAAGAGACAGTTACATGTATATAAGACCTTCTGTACCTGCTCACAGCAGATGAGGCTGCTGTATCTAGAGCTAAGTGCATCTTTATTCATAAGCTTTTCAGAGTTCTCACCAATGATATGCAGGTTTGCTCCTGAACACATCATTGTCACTGGACCATGAAATAAGTGTATGAATCCATTGCAGACTTTTCTGACTCTGAGCCTGTCCTATGACAGGAATTAACCTTTTATCTCTTAAAAGCTTTGACCCTTTACCCAGTAAGGCAGCTTCTTGAGCAGCTTTCATCATACCCCAAACTGACACTCAAGATCTGGAATTACAAGTAAAAAGGAAAAAAAAAAGGAAGACAAGATCTTATAGAGCAGGTAGAGAAGCTTTTAAAATAGGAGTATTGCCTTGCCTACTGGAAATAATGATAAAGATTCTGTTATGGAACTTACTAATTACAGAGAAGATATAATTTGGTTTGTAAAAGTCTGTTTCTGAAGCATAAAGAGCAGGAAATAAGCCTTCAGTTAGGCCTATCAGACATTACAGTGGCAACCCCTGGCACATTAAAAAGTTAATGTGACTTCAATAGGTCATAATCACACTAATAAAGTTTATAGCCGCTGTAGTAGCCAGAGTAATTCGACAAAACTATAACTTTTGTTCCTGGGGTTTGTTTCAGACTCAAAGTACAATTAAGTTTAACAGGGCAGAGCTCTACTTTAATCGGGCTCAACAGCAAGAGACTCGGGCCCACTTCTTGTTTAACAGCAGTTGCAGTGAAGTGGGGCTAAAATGTCCTGCTGCTCAATGTAGATGTGCACAGAAAACTTCATCTGCAGTGGAAAGGAGAGGATTGAATATACCCAGGGTGCATCTCTTGTTCTGAGACATCATGTGCCTCTTGGAGGTCAATTCAAAGATCTTCCCTGACTGCCCCAGCCAAGCCAATTAACGTTGAAAATATCCCATTGTTCTGTGTGCTTTCTTTTTGGCTGAATAGGCTAGAAAATGTTTCCATTGAAGGGTATTTTTATCCCAAATCAGCTCAAACCAATACACTCACCTTAATCTGAAAGATCATTGAGGTGAACCTCTAAAACAGGAAGCATTCTTTGTGCCAATTTGGCACTGTAAGAACAGAAAATGACCTGGCCTAAACAGGACTGGAGATTGATATGGGTAAATAAGATTAAAACTTATTTTGCTGGGCAGTTAGAAAAGCAGTCAATAACATTATACTTTCCTTTGAGTGATGCCATACTCCCCTTGCCCACAGCAGAAGTATTTATCCTTCAGTAGAGCTGGCAAATCAAAGGTGGATTGGTCCCACATCACTGCACAAAGACAGTGACAGCAGCCCTCATTTTCAGAAAGGTCTATATTGCATGAGAAAACATCAGGGGACTGAAGGCCTTTGAAAGGCAAAAGAGTTACAGTCATTTGAACTTTAGTTTATCTGATAGAAATAGCTGTCAGATATATTCAGCTTCTCTTTCTTCTTTTCAGTGACTGAGACAGGACCTATTGAGATAAGCCTAAGAAAGAGGAAGAAAGGGCAGATAGTCAGCATAAAGCAGTTGTATTGTGTAATGTGACAGAAAAGAAAGGCTGAAGAGCTCAGCTGGAAGCCTGTAGTTAATGTTTTAAATATTATCCTATTGAGCTTAAGTGCTGGCCGAAGCAATTTCATGTTAATGACAATTCCCCTTTCCAGGCATTCTGCCTAAAAGGAAAATCGTGCTGTTCATGCATTTAGCACTTCAGAGAGAGACCTGCCTCTGGAGGCCATGGGGGGTAAAGGGGACGGCTCCTTGGTCCAAAGACAAGGGAATTTCTCCCAGTATCTCCTGAGATGTTTCTGTCCTGCTCAAAAGATGCTGAATAATGATGAACGAGATGTTGAGATAAGATTATTCTGTTCTGGTTTGTCTTAACACCAAGTAGATTATTGATATGATAATATATTTTTCAGAAGAGCATTCATTAGGATCTTTCCAATCACCTTAGAGATGCTCTGTGAGAAACAGCAGAAGAAAAAAAAAATAGGAGGATACATATTTACACTTGAAACTCACAAATAAAAAGAAAGAAATTGTAAAACAAGCCAAGGTCCATTCTAACCCTTCTGGTGGTATTTTTCTTGTACGAGCATAGCTGCTGTCATTCCCTGCATGCATGTGGGTTAAAAATGCTTACATAGCAAACATATAACTTGAACTTAACTTTTAAGATCTAAAGAATTTTAAATAAATGACTGAATTCCATCCTTCCCTTTTCCAATTCTTGGTTTGAAAACTTCCATTTGTCCTGACAAGGTTAACATTATTGATTGTAAAAAAAACCATATACAGTTCCAGCAGCTTAGCCCTAAACTGTCTTTTTTCCAGCACTCTCATTTTCAATTAAAACACATGCTTTGGGATTTTTCCTGTTGCCTCCACATGTGTTTTTTGGGCAGATATTCAGTTATTATTCTAGTACAGACACACTAAAACCAAGACATTAACCAAAGTTCTTACACATTCTTAAATATTGACCAACAGTAAGAGAAATCACAAAGAGCCAATCCCAGATTATACTTAAAAACTTAACAATAGTTAATAATATCTGCGTATGGTGTTTTCTTTTTGTCACTCATCCTTCTAATGAAGGCTTGATTCTGTGAACTATGTTCAAGACAGAGGGTATTTTCTATTTTGTTGAAGAGGTGATAGCAGAGGCTAGGAAGTGACATTTACTTCACAACAGTATGCTAAATTGCTTTTGCAGGTATTTGTAGATGATTTGCAGTAATGAAAATGGCTTTATTGTATGTATGCCACTTGTAATTGAATGCATAAAATATCAGCTCTGAATACAGCTACAGGCATAAAGACAAAAAATTTCCTGGATAAATGTTAGGGTCTACAGTACAGGTGTCTGAGTTTCATAGAATCAATGGGTTTTTTCCCCCCTTTAGCAGTGCATGGAAGCCTGGCCAATATTGCCATTGACAGTCTTTGATATGATTCAGCCTGTATTAGTGTAAGCACATATGGGTCAGCTGGAGATGCACTCACTCTGCTTATTAGGTACAATAGGAACCCGAGTTCTTTCTCAGACTAGATTTTGACATTCTGAACCTGTGGGCCTGTGGGAGCTCAATCCCCCAAAAACTACTTCTCTAATTTAGGGAATCAGATTGCCATGCTCTTAGAAAACCATAAATGCAACCATACCCTAGGTAAGTTCATGCTGGTCTCTGGCTGGATGAGACTACACATTTGGGAGGCACATTCACATAGTGAGGAGTAAGATTTTGTGATGAAGAATTTTCCTCTTATTTGTTGTTTTTTTCATTGCCTTGCACAAGGGGACCCTGGGCTACTGCAACAGGACTCTGATCTTGGTGACATAAAGACGGTCTTTAATACTACTACTCATTAAAAAATACAAGGCAAAAAAGACTTATTTCCCTCCACTTAACAAAAGGAAATAAGAAGGGAACAAAGCGTTATGCCACTCAGATGAGATTTCCTTGGTGCACAGATGTATTTGTGGTGACTTGAACAAATTTTATGTAGGAAAATCAAATTCCTTTACTCCCAAGTTCGTCTGTGAGATCTAATGATGGCTGAAGTAACAGAGCTTTTGAAAGGCTGGGGAATAATAAAAAAACCAAACTGTGCAAGACATGATTTTTTCTTCTTCCACCCTTTTTATTTCATAGGAAACAGATGCAGGATCAGTTGGCAACCTGGCATCAGTCTGCATGGCTTGTTTTAAGGGAGTCTATTGTTCATAAAATGTTAGGAATACACTTGCACCACAGATGTGTGGAACTGAATTTGTTGTGACATCAGTTTAATGGCAACACATGAATGATTCAGAGGACTTCTGGTTGTGCTGCCTCATAATAAGTGGGATTGTATGCAAAACCATTAATAAAACACAGAAACTGTGCAAAGGACTCACAGATGTTGGCTGCTGGATAAATCCATAGTTATTCAATATTATATTAATGAAACCAATAAAAAGTTTTAAGGACAATTACCTAATATCCTTCAGCCTCATGAGACATCTTGATGATTGCTTCACTATTGTTTTGATATCAAAATGTCTATAGAAACCTTGTTTTCTTTTAGCAACAGGAGGCTTAAGAAGAATGTCTATTTCATTTGACAAAGGGGGAAACATAATGATAAAGGATAGAAAAAAGGCTGTGATGTTTCATGCTACCTTTTCCTCAGCCTTTAATAGGAAAAACTGGTTCTCCAGGTACCCAGCCCCTGAGCTGGAAGCCCGATAATCCAAAGGGAAATGGTTGCTGACTTGCTACAACCCAAGGGGAAGTGGTGACCTGGTACAACACTTACACAGATAAGAGTCTCTGGAGTTATCTGGGATCCACCCAGGGGTACTGAGGAAACCATCAGTTCTCACCAGACCATCTTCATTCATTCACCAGCAGTCCTGGTCAGCTGGGGAGGTTTCAGTTGACTGGAAGTTGGCAAGTATGATGGTCTTCTAAAGGAAGGGCTGGAAGGAGGCTCTGGGGAACCCCAGGCATGTCAGCCTGACCTCAGTGCCAGGGACAGGCATGGAGAAGATCACCTTGAGTGGCAAAACATTGCCAGTCACAGGCTACCAGGTGATCAGGTCCAGCCACTGTGGGTTTATGAAAGACAGGTTCTGCTTGACCAACATGACCTCCTTCTAAGGAAAGGTGACCTTCTTGGAGAATGAAGAAAAGCCTGTCAACATTGTTTACCTGGACTTTACTAAATGCTTTGACAATATTTCTCACAGCATTCTCCTGGAAAAACAATCTCCCGTGGTGTGGAGAGTTGCACTGATTTGAGGAAGTGTTTAGCCTGGAGAAAAGGTTCAGAGGGGACCTTATTGCTTTCTAAATCTCACGGAAAAATGTTGTAGCCAGGCGGGGGTTGGTCTCTTCTCCCAGGTAACAAGCAACAGGACAAGAGGAAATAGCCTCACATTGCACCAGGGCGGGCATAGATTTGGTCTAAGGAAAAAAATATTCACTGAAAGGGGAGTTAAGCTTTGCAACAGTTGTGGAGACACCATCCCAGGAGATATTTGAAAGATGTATAAAAGTGGCACTTGGGGATGTGGTTTAGGGGTGGACTTAGCAATGCTGAGTTAGAAGTTGAACTTGATGATCTTTGAGGTCTTTTTAAGTCTTAATGGCTATGATTCTATACATACAGACATCAGTCAAGGGCTGGACAAGACGATGATCAGGATTTGTTATGGAATGGTACAAAATGCAGAGGAATTGCACCACTTTCAGAATAGTTTCCTATTCTATTATTATTTTTTTAATGGGGAGAGGTTACAGTTTGGATCTTACAGTGGGTACCAGCTCTAACTCCTTTGCACTGCAAATGGTGCCTTGAACAGCAGCTGCAGATTATAAATTCATTCCTAAATTCCTGAGCCACTACTGAGTGTGAATGGCATTACATGATGCTCCTCTCTCATGAGTTATTTGTCAAGGAAAGTAAATGCAAACCATGTTTCTGTAGAACCAAGAAATTGTTTGCTTGGATTATCTCTGGTGGCCATGTTTCATGGGACTGAACTTCAATGCCTTTGTCATCCATCAAAGTCTTGGATCCTATACACTAGATTCTCCTTTCCTGAGCTTCTCATTCCTGGTTACCTTTGCTTTTGGCAGTGTGTAACATCGGGGCTGGGGGGCTGACAGGGCTGGACAAAAATGCACATTAGTCCCAATCAAGAATTTGCATGTGGCTGATTGAATTGAGATCCTGCTGTCTGAACTAGCTTGATTTGTGCAGGGTGTAAAGGTGGCTTAGACACTGATTGCAGTTTTGAATGTCTGTATATATTGAAATTAAGGAGAGTTCTCTATGGAACTAATTTTGACTTCCAGTGTAAACTAAGGATTCAGTTACCTGTTCTCATACAAATATATAGGAATGGGCACTTTATTAATACAATTTATATAAATATTATTTTAATCTTCAGAAACTTCAGAGAAAAAAAGTTCCCAGAGTTTTTTCTTCCCAGTTCCTCTTTTTTTAATATAGAAAGTCAATGACTGATAACCACCTTTAACATTTGCAAAGTGCTGTGAATTTAGAAGCAGCATGCTGAGTGCTACCCATCATTATTAAAAGCTGCATAGTAATTAAAAGAAGAATGATAGCATTGCCTGCAAGGTGAAAGTGCTAAATAAATATTTATTTTGCACAGAGCAAGTAATCTCACAGAAGCAAAAATATGCAGTATAATTACATGGACCAAATCAACACCAAAATGAATGAGAGTTTCCTTCTGCATTCATGCCTGGGCTACTCAAACACCTTTTTCAGGTTGCTTTAACCTTCCAGTTATTGACCCCACACTCCCGTTGTGGAGGGTGATGGAGATCCTAAACACGGAGTCATCACCTTTAAGAAAAGCTTTGCTTAACAAATCCAGGCATGGAAATGATGCTACCAAGTGTATTTATCTTACCAAGATGCTGGTTCAGCATTTATCTTCTGCTTCAGATTCCTTAGAGACAGGAAAACAGAAACAGACCCCTCAGCCCACATTCCTAATGAAGGTCCCTTTGCTAGATTAATTATTACTATGTCAAATTTGTTTAGCTTGCTCTGAAGAAAAGGAGAGAAACCTCTCCCTTGTATGACATCATAAAGAAAAACATAAAATTTCATCTGGAGGTCCTTTCTAAGCCCATTCCTACCTTTTCCTGGTACCTTGCCAGTGGGCTCAAAGTGCCCTTCTCCTGTCTTACTGTCAAGTAAAGATACTACCCATATATCCTAAAAGGCAAAATCTAAAGTCTATAAAGAAAGGCAACTTCAGTGAATCCTGAATTTACAGTATGTTGGTAAGGTCATTCAGCTGAGAGGGAAAATAACTAGAGTTGTTTAATTAGAAAACAACTGGATAAATAGTACAGAAGTAATTTGGAGAATGGGAACAAGATTTCAACTAAGTGAGGCACAAAGGTCTGCACTCAGCAAGGCACACCTGGATGCGATTTAGTAGGGGTAAATGAGCTCAAACCAAGAACAGATGTACTTGGAATTTCTTCTGCTGTTGAACTATGGATTTCTTTTGGGTTGGTATGAATGATGAAAAAATAGCCTTATCTCATCCCTCTGCGAGGGGAACCCACTCACTTAGCCTATCTTTATGAACTCCTCTCAACCTTGGCACCTTCATCTTATACTTTTTATGACCATCATAACGCCTTGGTCCCCTTGGTGAAGGCTTGCCATCAACCCTCTTCAATCTCCTGATTCTCTTTGTCAAAGTTAAACAATTGTGTGCTTAAATTGCTCCATGAATCTATCATTGTCTAATATGCTTTCATACATATTTCAGCAACAACGTAACTGGAATTTCAGATTTTTAAATGAATTTCACATCTTGATTAGCCTAGTTTTAGGAAACTCATGCTCCAGAATTTAGCTCAAACTTAGTTAGAATTTGGGAAATCAGGTGTGTGGGTTTGCCTCAGAACCATGGAGACAGATAGGACAAAGAAGCATCAATAGTTAGATTTTTTGACAATTAACTTTCAGCAATTCCAATGAGAAATACATTACTTTTAAAAAAATCCCATTTGAATGCATGAGTTTTTCACTTCCAGAAAGTATTCCCTCTTCAGTTCTAGTATTAGGGAAGAATCCCAACCATTTTTTTTTCCCTGTAAGACAAGTTTTGTTCTAACTGTTAGTACATTATCTTACACTCACATAATCCGTTATTTTAATTGCACAGCATCCCCCGGGTCTCACCAAGGGCAGGCACTTTATCAATAAAACGATAATTATAGCAACCTAATGAGGCCAGCCAGGAAACACAAAGAATCTTGATCCACTTGTCAGAAAAGCATGGATAATTTAGTGGAGCTTAGTCCCTTTCTGTACTGCAATCTGATAACTCCACATTCTATCAATCACCCTATGGCAACCCAGAGGCTTCATTCCGAACTGCTGGCATCCTGACTTCAGACCTATCCTCTGCAGGGTGAAAGAGCTTCCCTTCCCTTCCCTTCCCTTCCCTTCCCTTCCCTTCCCTTCCCTTCCCTTCCCTTCCCTTCCCTTCCCTTCCCTTCCCTTCCCTTCCCTTCCCTTCCCTTCCCTTCCCTTCCCTTCCTTTCCCAAACCTTCCCGAACCTTCCCTTCGCATTCCTAGGGCAGGACAAGAACTCTCTGGGAAGCTGAGGTCCTCCATGGCTCACACAAATACTGCAACTCCTGAATCTCAGCATGGATCTCACAAATCCCAATGGGCAGAGCTCTGAGGGCAGCAGATGGGGTCATTGCTCATCCCTACCTAGCAGCCAGAGCAATGCCAAAGCACTGGAGCTTTGTTGTCCAGCTGAGGTTTGGAATCCAGCCCCTCTCTCAAACCTTCATTTCTCCAGACAGAAGTGGTCTCTTTTCCTGGTGCCCTCTCAGTAGCCACGACCCAGCTCTGACCCTGCAGTGGCACAAAGGAAACTGCTCAAGTGTCACTGCAGAGAGGTTTCCCTGCTCTGAGCCCTGTGGTGGCACAAGGGACATTGCTCAAGGGTCACTGCAGAGAGGTTTCCCTGCACACACAGCTCCTTTCACCTCTCCAGGTGCTGGCACAGGAACCTGGAGCTCTTTGTTGCTCAGCACAAGGTGCCTCAAGAGTGAAAGTGAGCATCAGGCAGGAGCTGCAGAGGGGTTCAGAGTGCAGCAAGGAACATGAAGGGCACCACAAAACATCTGTGATGAGGGACAAAGAGATCAGTTTCAGGGGCTCATCACCACAGGGAGGAAGCTTGTGAGAAGGGCACACATGTGTTTTGTTCTCTCCCTTCTGCCCTTCCCAGGTATCACACTGCTGCTATTAAAGGGAGAGAAGGGGAAAAAAAAACCAATTTAAGTAGCCTTAACACGATTTTTCAGGCAACTCTTAATGGCATCTTCAGCAATTACATTTTACTGAAAGCAATAGATAAGCTGACACAGTTTCCAATATGCCCCTTCATTTTCTTTTTCCCTTGTGCTGGCAAGTTTTGACAAGTCCCAGCTGTTGGTCGAGGATACTGAAAAGAGAAAAGGAGATAATATGCAAATTTACCGAGCAGTACTGAACAGTGAAATGAAGCACATTTCATTTACATTTTTAAAGAAAGTACGATTTTAGGAGCTGGTTGCATTTATATAGGTTTGTTTGTTTGTTTGCTTTCTCTGGCCCTGAGCTTTCTTAATACAGGGTGTTATGTTGTGGTTGCTGTTTTGTATTTTCACCCCGCGTTTCTTAAGGTATAAAACAATTAAATCTTGACTTCCAAAGATCTCTCTGTAAAGACAAAGTATATCTTAGCATGTAAAATTTTCCATTTGGAAATTTACAATTATAATTGTGAGTTCACAGTAGACCTCCAGGGCAGGATTTATACTGAATATGAAATAGATGTGAGGGTTTGGGTTTTTGTTTTTCCAAAATAGTTTGAATATGGAAGCCCATTTCTGAAATTACTTGGACTCAAAGAGATATTTTTCCACCAGGCCAGAACAATTGCCTCCATATTATTCTTTTTTATCTATATAATTTTACTTCATAAATGAAACACTTCTTAATACCCAGGCTTTCACTTAAAAGAAGAAAAGAAGGTCACTGCTCTGATTACATCTTCATTACATAAACTTGTTGACTTCTGAAGAATAAGTCTGCAAAGAAACAAGTTCATGTCTCTAATCCCAAATTTCAAAACCACTTTAAAAATGAATTAACTTTAAAATTATCCATATAATTTACAGATTTCAAAACTAACTATTATTATTTTTATTATTATTTCTGTCCAGTTTTTTTGGGACACCCATATGGAAATAAGAATAGTGACAGCCAACTGATTATTTTTTTAAAGTGCAGGACATTAGTCAAATTTCACTGAATGTCTATCTCTTACCCCTAAGTTGATTTCAACAGTTGATTCAAACTTACTTTATCATGATTATAGGAGATATCTGTTGACTGTCAGCAATAGTTTTAAAAGTGTTGCAAACTAAAGTAAATTTGCAATTACATAATAATTTTATAACCTATGAAGTGTTAACTATTTTAAATGAATGAACAGGCAACTACCAATAGTGGCCAATAAGTTCTAAAGCCTTTGAATCCAGGTGACTGGGTGGTCTCAGTCACCAGATATTTTTTCTCAATCAAAAACTTTATGTCATGGTATAGATAAAGACATAAAAACACAGACAACATTTTTTTGAGTCTTCCACAGTCTGGGTATTTTCTTTACTTTATTCTATTTTATTTTATTTTTTTAATGTCATCTCACTCGTGTTTTGCTTCAAAGCCAGCAGGTTTAAGCTGTGAAAAACGGATCAATGCAACCCATGCTTTAAAGAGCAATAGCACAGAAGAAACAGAAAAAGAAAAGAGTGTGTGACTCATAGAGCTTAGAACAGCATCAATTTAATTTTGGAAACAATAACTATTTCTTAATAAGGAATTCTGTCTTGTGGGAAATGGATTTCTGGCTTATAGAACTACGAGCTAAGACAATAAAGCAAAATCCAAAATACACACAAAAATACATTTTTGTTCCTTTCTATTTCACTATTGTTATATATATATATGCACACAGATAGATATAAAGGTATAATTTATATTTCTGCCCTTGTTCATGTTAGTTTGACACTAAATTGAATATAACATCTTATGAACTTGTTGATTACTTTTCATATTAAGTTTGTGTGCCTTTTCCACTTGACTTATTATTAATTTTACTTCTATATTTTCCCAAATAAGTTGTTCTGCTTCTGGTAAGTTTATGATTTAATATATTTTCATTCCATGTAAAGCAGACTATTTATATTACAAGTAAGAATGACATGGAATGGATAATAATGAGGAGACAAACTCCTAATTAGTGGGAGACAAAAATACTTTTTCTGTTACACTGGATTAAAATTTGAACACATTTCTCAAGAGACAACAACCAAGGTCCTTCCCAACATTTTTAATATGCAAAAAAATAATATTGTTGCAAATTACCACATTATCTCCATGCATGGCCTTTTATATCACCTCCCACCATAGGAAAAGGTAATATTTTTTTAGTCAAAGAATGAAAAATATCTAGAAAATAATTTTAAGAAGCTGTTATATTTTTAAAAATATTTTATGTCCCCCTCCTCCCCCCCAAAAAAGGACAAGTCACAGAAATGCCCAGAAGAAGCATTTCAAAATAGACAACACAAAACCCTCAGAATTGAGAGATCAACATTCACATCTTCCTTATTTCTGAAAGACTTTGAACCCACATTACCCATTTCCCCAGAGTGTGCTCTAATCTTATGTGGTATTCTCAGTATCTCCTCTGACTTTATTCCATATTCAACTCTATTAAATATTCACCAGATCAGTACTGCAACACAAATATGCCCTTTGGGTGTACTGTTGGCCAGGATACAAAGTCATTGCTTCTCCTACTAACTTTGTGCTGCTCTATCTCACGTTGGCTAAGCATGCTAACGAGGCAGAAACGAAGATAGTTTGGCATCCACCATTCCGGGAATCTGATTGGATATTTTTTTTAAGTCTGTATTTCAGGAGTGTAAATATCCTTTATTTGAATTTTCATCATTTCCTAATTTCCAAAATTATTTTCTTTTCTATTTATCTGGAATTATTCAGTGGGTTTAAACTAAATTCAGGAATGTCTAAAATTACTTTTTAAAAAATATAATCAATTAACCCAAACCACTGATTTTTCTTTCACTATTCCTATTCCCATGAGAAAAAGAGGAAACAGGCAGAAACTGATGTACAGGAAATTCCTGTACCTGAATATGAGGAAAAATTTCCTTACTGTGCGGGTGACTGAGCACTGGAAGACATTGCTCAGAGAGGGTGTGGATTCTCCCTGACTGGAGATATTCCAGAGCTGTCTGGACACAATCCTGTGCCTGTGCCCTGGGGTGGTGCTGCTTGAGTGGGGAGGTTGGACCCGATGAGCCACTGTGGTCCCTTCCCACCTGACCCATTCTGTGGTTCTGTACATGAGAGTTTTTTGACATATTTAAGGAAAAAGATATAAAACAATATGAATGGATCTTTGCAGAAAGCTAAAAAATGTTAAAAAAAAAAAGGGAAAAAAAACCAAGCAAAAATCCCACAACCTGGTTAACAGAGACAATTATGTAATATCTGGAAAGGAGTTTAGGCCCTTAGATAAATAAATTGGGTCATTCCATCACAAGTATGAAATAAATTCAGCTCATTTTTAGCTCACTGTTTATATTGTCAACATGTAGTAAAATAAATGTCATTCTATAGATAAGAAATAGTTCAAGGAGTGTTACTGTATAATAACCTGGAGGTCCATGCTCTTATTTGTTTATTTGCACAACAAATTAATTATTTTAGTTTATCTTAGATACTGGCCAGGGATTGAACAGATGAGAATAGATGAGAAATTTCAGTTTTTTCAATTCGTAATTCTATCTGAAAGAAATATGTAGCATTTAAATATGCAATAAGGATCAATTTATATGGAAGTAGTTCGACAGTAACTCAGGTGTCATGCTCCCATCAGGCAGGCTCTCTCAGTGGGCTTCAGTCTTCCCTTCTTCTGCATCAATTTCTGACCATGGGACTTGGGAACTCCCATCAAACACGCGGGCCCTTCAGATGAACTTGGTGAATTTCACCTGAGCAGCACAGGCTGAACTGCAGCAAGTTTAACTTTTCAGTGTCAAAGATCCTTTCTAAAAAGTGGAAAATCTACAGAAAGCAGATTCTGCTTGAAATAATTTTATTTTTTTTAAATTAAAAAATAAGATACTGTTCTAATGGCTTATCTTTCAGAAGCCACTAGTAAGAGTGTCAGGGATTTTCATTCTCCTCTGATCAAGGCTGATGCTGGGCCACATCTTAGTGCAAAACAAACTCAGCATCACACAGGGCATGTCCCAGATTCAGATGTTTAATTAACCCAACCAATCTACCTCAACCAATCATGCAGCAATATCCCAACCAGCTTTTATAACACAACTCTCCTCTACTTCTCTGGAGGAAGTGAGGGAGTGCACTTGGTCCTGGGAAGGGGGCAAGGAGACAAAAGGTGCTGCTTTAAAGTTTGCCTTTGTTTCTCATTACTTAAATCCTCATAAACTAGCAATAATTTAAGTAATTTTGACTGAATTGCATCTATTTTGTCTATGAGAGTAATTGGCAAGTTTCTCTCTACCTCATCCCTCGTTCTTGTCCACCCTTGGGAGTGCTTGAGCAGCTGGGTGGGCATTTGAGCCTTAGCCAAGGTTCTCTCACCACAACTCTTCTTCATGACTTGTTTTTTTAGCACAACTGCCTATCTAGTATATCATCTGAACATCTAATCTTGCTTCTGATAACAATAACTATCCAGGCATTGGACTGCATGTCAAACCACGTGGAAAAGTTTTTGTGCTTTTGTGTAGGTTAAAAACCATCTAGCCTAAATAGAACTTATTCTTCTCTGCATGACATGCTTTTTTATATGCTTAACTGCTATAGCAGGAAGTGCCTAAAAACAATTTATTGTTTTATACCATAAAGTCATTTTGGACCTCCTGCTGAAAGATATTTTTGAAGCCAACAATTTAAATAAATTCTAACCTGTGGATGTTACTGTTGTGGTACAAAACACTTGTGCTGAAATTTGAATCTTTTAAAAATCCTAACTGCCTCTTGCATTTGAAATGCCTCATTCAGTACTTCAGAGAAGTGTAGCATTACACAAATGAGAACTTGGGTTTGTGTTTTTTGGTTGCAGAGCTAAGCAGATTGGCTGCATCTTAAAAAGTTATTTCTATTAGCTGTTTTCTGTTGGCAAATAATCTTAGTCTGGGAGTGCCAGGGCCATAAAAAGACATACAAGAAGTTTCATACTACTTGGTAGTGTTAAAACTTAACAAAGGTTAAATATTAGAGTGACCAGTGAATTTTTATTCTTTTTTGCAGAGATGATATTTAGCATGTTGAGATGAAAACACAAGTAGGATGTTTTGTTGATGGTTGCCACTGGATGCCTACTCAAATCTACCTTTGAGAAGGCATCCAGATTTCTTGGCAGGATAAACCTTGTCCCTCTGAGGCACCAATGTATCATCAAATTGTGCAAAAATAAAGGGTATGAACTTTGAAAGGCTCTTTTTTTGCTGCTTGCAGCACCAACAGATTAATTAATGTCAAAAGGAAAAGATCCTGAGTAGCTGCTGTAAAGCTGCCTTTAGGCTGTTGAAATTGCATTTGTCAGAAAGCAGTCGATGAGGGGGACCCCTGCAAGTCAGGCCACAGATCCTGGAAAAGGGGAAAAAATGTGTTGTAGCTCTGAAAAGACTTCCTGAATTGCACAAAAGCTGTGGAAGTAGGAGACAAAACATGTGCTGACTACAGAACTAGGGTTATGGAGAGGAGAAACTCATAACTCAGTCAGTCTCAGCATGGATGGGCAAAACTGCCTGAAGCTGTGTAGAGCACTGTGAAGAGTAATGAGCCATCCTTGCACACAGGTATGCACAGCACAGATGCCAGGAGTGCTGTCTAGTGAGGGCAGCTCACTTTAAAGACAGCTCTGTCTCTCATCAAATATTACACAGATCCCTCATGAGCACAACTCACATCACAAATCTCCCCAGAGTGGCCTCTTCAGAACAGGGTGGGTGGTTTCTACCATGGAGTCTTGGAATAAAAAACAAAGATATGTCATAGAGACAAGCTGAGGACTTCCACAGCCTTGAGGGGACCTATCTGTGCAAAGCTGGGGCCGCTGGCTCTCCTGTGGCAGGAGGAGAAAGTGATATAGAGAATCACATAGTTCAGAAAAGCACAGCCAGCTGGGAAGGATGGGTAAATTTCTTTACAGGATTGCCAATTTACAGAACTTCTTGAAATTAAAATGGCTGGGGAAATCAAAAGTAAAAGTATTTAGGGGTTATATCCTTAGAGGCTTTAATTTTTCATTTAGTATCAGTTCATTGGAAAAAATGTCAGCTCAAAGTCTACCTTTTGAACTCTTGTTTCCTCTTCCAGACTCTCGTGGTTTTGGAACAATTACAGGAACTGAATGTGGTTCTTTATAAGAAATAAAACATCTTATTGACTGTATTTTGTTTTCCAGACCAGAATGCAATACAGTTCTCCCTTATATTTCCCTTCATTTTTAATTTTTCTCCTTCATTTTCAGGGTAAACACAGTCACTGCAGCTTAGCTCTGGCATAAGCTGTTCCAGTAGACATTTTAAATATACATTTCCCAAATTATTCCATCTCTGGGATTGCAAAAACCTCCAAGGGACCACTAGGTCAGCCCAACAGTTTAGCTGAATTGTTACTAAGGAGACAGCCTGATGCCACAGGCCTTGATCACAGAGTGCTTGGGCTGGCAGAGCAGCTTGCTTTGCTGCTGAGCTGTGTGGAGGGAGTGAGGGAAATACTGTTTTCATTAAAGGGTCCCTTTCCACTCAAATTATGCAAGCATTGACCTGGCGCCACAGTCACACCCTGTGTGACTGGAGATAGTTGAAAGAACTGCCACCACTTAATCTGCTCTTCAGAAAATGAGGTTAAAGGCAAAAGATGGTGAAGGAAATAGGTACTAACTAATTAGCAGAGGTGAGTTGGTTTACTGGAAAAAATACCTAACAAGTGTGAAGCAAGAGTTGTGCAATTATTTGCATTCCCCAGATTAAGATGTCTCTACATGGCAGACAGTTTATAGGTGATTAACAAGCAGGAGGAATATAATATGGCTATTAAGTTATATGTTTGCAGAAGGTACATCCTAAATAAGACTCACTCTACAAGGATGGACAAATTGGATTTACTCTACGTGTTCTGACTTCTTGGACATGTTTGGTCTCTCCCTGGCTGCTTCTCAGAAATGGACAGGACTTAATGGGCCAGACAGGAGTGTATCTAATGAAACACAGCACAGAGGGAGATCTGTGAAGGTAAGTGTAGGTGGGTGAAATATCCTCTGGTCTTCATTTCTGGGAAAATGTAGCCCATATGTCCAATTCTAACCTCCAAAACTCTGCAAACCTTCTCTAAGAACACTCTCAAGGGCACATAGTCTGAGTACATTGCTCTCTCAGAAGTTTTTTGATGACCAATCCTTCAGCCTGGGGACAGGCACACTCAGGTGAAAGAAAATACTGTTTTGTTTTTGTTGTTATTGTTTTGTTGTGTCTGATGGTTTTGCTTGTCTGAGACTTTCTTTTGGGGGAGTGTTGTGGGTGGGTTGGATTGTTTTTCTTGTTATAATTGTTTTATTATTCTTGGCCCTTTCCTGTCTGCATTTTATGATGTGAGTTTGCCATCTCTCTGTTTGAAAATTCTATCTGACCTGATAACTTTGGGATTCAGTGGCTACTTTGGAGAACACTGAAGAGGTGAGTATAAGTCACAAAAAGACTAAAATATATTTTTTCAAAACTTGTGCCTGAGTAAGGTAGAGATCCTATTGTGGACCTTAGTCAGCCTTTATTCTCTCCCCCAGGAGATGACTGAGCTGACAGCTAGACATATATAACAAATAAATATTTAGATAGCTCTGAATTGCTCACAATGTTGCTACCAGTTATTCATCTGCCTTATAAGATTAAAAAAAACCAAACCCCAAATATATATAAAGGATGTTCAGGAGACTGACAGCCATCCTCAGCCATCTGCCAGACTTCAAAATCTCTGGATTTCCAGCAGCTAGTTGAGATAATGAATTTGTGACACAGTTGAGGAACTCAATTAATTTCATATGCAACTACAGCAGAACTATTTCAGCAGGAATGTTTCAGTCCTTAATGGTCTGGACCAGCTTTAAACCTGCAGAAAATGTCTCCATAAAGGCCCCATTCACCAGGCACTTAAGCTGGCTCGAAACTTTGTTTTAAAATTTATCACAAAGATTTGGGAGTATATAGAATCATAGAATCATTTATGCTGGAAAAGACTTTTAAGATCCTTGAGTCCAGCTGTTATCCCAGCCCTGCCAAGACAATCACTAAACCACCCCAAATGCCACATCCAGGGGTGTGTTTTGAACACTCCCAGGGGTGGTAAGCCAAAACACTTCCCTGGTCAGTCTGTTCCAATGCTTGGGCACCTTTTCACTAAAGAAATTTTCTGAATATCCAATCTAAACCTCCCCTGTTGAAACTTGAGGCCATTTACTCTTGTCCTAACACTTGTTATTTGGGAGAAGAGACCCATCTCCACCTCACCCCAACCTCCTTTCTGGTGGTTCTAGGGAGCAAAAACGTTTTCATCTTGATCCCCATTTTCTCCAGGCTGAACACTTCCAGCTCCCCCAGCTGCTCCTCATCAGACCTGTGCTCCAGACCCTTCTCCAGCTCCATTCCTTCCTCTGGACAGGCTCAGGGCACTCCCTCCATCTTCTTCTGCAGGAGTTGGCATGGAACCTTTTGAGCCAGATCTTTGCCTCTCACTCCATCAATTGAGTATCTCTGCATATGTATGTAAATGATACATATATACTTAAATATATACAATATAAATTTATATCTATTATGCATACAAATATAGAAAATCAAATATATTCATTTAGGTTTTGGGTTTTTTTTCTTTTTCTCCAAATGAAATTCTGTTTTTAAAGTCAATGTACAGAACTTGTGTCTCAGTCCTTATGTTGAGGCTGGCTAACGATTCACAGAACAGAATTTTGGGAAGGTTTTTTAGGCCAGGATTATTCTGCTGTCCAGTGTCTGTGTTCAGAAAGAAAAGTTGATTTGCACTGGCCATGCCAGATGGCAAAAGCAGTTAGAGTGGGAAGAGGCTTGGTGCTCTGCCATTGTGTACTGGACAGTGCAGAAAGCCAGCAAGGTAATGGTGTGGAAAGAAATGAAAGGTTATAGATAAAATCTCAGCAGAAAAGTGATCTTTCCACAGAACTGAAGGCAAGGAAATTTTCAGGAAAATGGGAAATCAGAAGTGAACAGCTGAATTTCTATTAAGATGCCAGATCCATGTAAAATAGCCATGTGTGAGGGAGCTCTGTGGTGAAGTGTAGGGAGCTGCTAAATGTAATGGAGCCCCAGAAAAAAATTGTGAGCAAGACAAAGGAAATCCTGAAAAAGAAGAGGAAGAGAACAAAAGTGAAGAATGTGAAGAGAACATCTCAAACCAAAGGTCAGCATTAGGATTAAAGACATAGGCACTCTGAAGTCCCTGCCCTGTGGAGCACAAAATCCTGTGGCCCATGGTTTCTAAGACCTTGCAAGTATTTTATTCAGCGGGAGAAAGCACTTTCCATTCATTTACATAAAAACATTTAATTATTTTCATTCTTTCCTGAGAACAATGACAGTTATAAGGAGGATAAATTATCATGGTTTGTGTTTGGGAGGGAAGAACAGCTCCCTTTGCATGAAACTTATTGTTTCATAAAATAAATAATAGGAAAATCAGAGGAAATGTGTGCAATTTTTTTTTTTCAGTTTTACCCCTTATGTTCCTAATGACACATATAACACACAGGCTGTCACTTGGCAGGGCTGAGAAGGAGCTGGGTGAAGAACAACTTCTGTTTAATTTGGAAGAGAGGATTGCTTCTCTTTATTCTTTTTTTTTTTCATGATGCCTCCTCTCCTCTCTTTTCCTCTTTGCTCTTCTCCTTACACAGTAAAGAGGAAGGAAAAGAGCCCAAAAAAAGAGAGCAATCTAGGAGAACACAATGGGTATCAATGGGAAAAAATATTCTTCATTTTATAGTTATTTTATATTAAAAAATATATGAGGCACATTCATCAGAAATTAGTGGGTTAGATAAGATAGTGGAAAAAAATGCAACAGGCAAGTGCAATGAACATCATCCACGTTCAGTGCAACAGCTGTGAATTCCAGATGCTGAAGGTCTGGCCTATAACCTGTGTGTAAAGTGACTTTCAGGACTACACTCAGATTTTTTAAGCCCTCCCTACCTGCACAAGGGTTGGCAATCAGCCTCCTGTTCTCAGAACTCATCTCCAAAGGCTCATTTGAGCATCAGTCATCCTTAACTGGGACTTCCCAAGTTTACATGGTGCTACTGCTGCTATTTCATCTTGTAGCTGCAAATTCCCTAAGAATGGGAATCAGCAGAACCTTGTGGGCAAATCTTAACAGGTCACCAGAGCAGATGGAAATGCCACTGCTCTCACATTACAGAAATGCCAAACTGCTGGCCAATAAATGGAAAATTTCACTCTGTAACCTTATTGCCTGGGACTTCATCAGCCAAAATCTGCAAATATTATCATGTCCAAGTGCTTGGCCTATCCATCTGTGTCTAAGTACGGTTTATTTATCATAAAATATATATATATTTAAAGAAGAATAAAATCAGAACTTTTTATTATAGAATGAGTAGATATTTCCCCACCTTAAACAGATTATTGTTTCAAGTCATACACACCTGGCCTATTTTTTTTTGTTGTTCCCTTCTGGGTGATAGTGAAAAAAGTAGGTCAGATTCAAATGCAATTGCTCTGGCTGATGTCTTTACTTGTACAGAGACTTTATATGAAGACTGCACACTTCTCAGTCCCTTGTTGGTGATGGTATCCACTTGCTCCTAACTAGATACGACCTTTTTTCTGAGATTTCTCTTTTAAATGACCAAACAGTAATATTTTCAATTCATTCAACTTTTTTTTTTTTTTTAGGTGGATTTGACAGAATGCCTAAACATTGTGCAACATCAAATCTACAATTACCTCCTGCATTTGTTTAAAACTGTTCCATGAGCTCTCTTTATCAATAATTTATTTTTCAATATTTTCCTTACTGAAGGAAAATGCCAACTTCAGTGGTTAAAAAGTATATCAATAAGAAAATAATTTGCTGCATGAACTCATTGAAGAAAGAGAAACACAGACTGAAATAACAACAAGAAGCAGATCTCAATCCCAAGAAAGTGAATGCCTTGCTCCCCTGGAGCCAGCAGCGCCTCATGAAGGGCTTTTGACAGTCTCCAAGGGGGTTTCTTTTAGAGGGAGCACAGTAACTGAGCTGGGGAGTTAAAGAAACCCTTCCAGTTCCTCTTTCTACGTAAATATAAATGGCATGTGAGGCATTTTTTGACAGCTTCCACAGACCAAGCCCTGTTATCTGAAACACTCCAAACTGGTCTGAGAGCAGGCAAATAGCTGGACTGCAATCCATCATTGCAGGACACAACTCGTGCCATGCTGGGTCAGAGGTTCAGGTGTTTGTCAAATAACACTATAAATCATCTTACACAGGAGTTCCTTTAAGGGTAGGAGCTGGGTGCAAAGTTGAGTCTGGGAAACCAGAAAACACATCTGCTTCATGCTGGGATTTAGGCACCCAGTTGCCAGAGGGTCCTGTGACAATCCCCGGTGAAAATAGACAATTTTGGTGGTGGTGACCATAGAATATTAATTGAACTCAGAATTAGCTCTAGGCAGGACTGTGGGTAGCAGCCTTTTTGTTGTCGCGGTTCATGTGGAAGTCTCATTTCTGATTGACTGTCAGAACCTAACCTGAGAGTAATGCTGCTCTGAACAAACACATTTCATAATGATCTTTCCCAGCCTTGTGTATGGATTCTCTAAAAAAATGCAGATCCCTGATATTGTATCAAACAGATGCCAGAAATGTCTGGCTAAGTATATTGCTACATCTCTTGCTTTATTTTTTTGTTTTGGATGATTACATAAAGCAGTTTCCCATTAACATCTGCTGCTGCCTCTAAATGATGGACTAGGTTCCAGACACAATTTCTGCAGGTAACCAGCTGTGATACCCTGCAGTGATTCATAATACTAAAGTGTTTATGGAGATTTTTGAATTTACATGTTTATGAAGTTTACAGTGTGACATAAGAGAAAATAATTGAATTGATGTTGTTTATTTTACTGCAGCCATGTCTCTGAAGTGCTCAGTACAGTAAATTAAGTTAGCAGATACTTCTCACTATATGGTTGCAAACCTCTACTCAACAGGACATATCGTGTGGCAGGAGAAGTATGTGAAATAAAGATTTTTTGCTCTGGAAGCCATTCACAATGAGTCTGTAATAAAATTTAGTCTTCGGATCTGAATTGTTAAAAATAAAAAAAAAAAAAAGTCAGGCAGGGAATATTTGTCTGTCTTTGTTACAGAATTAAGTATCCTTTGGGAAGTCAAACTTAGACTGGAAAAATGTCTCACTGCATGAAAAAAAAGTAACAGGTTCACTGGAGAAAACTCCGAGGCAGGCTGCTGTCACAGGATTTTATTGTAATTCAATATCTTCTCATCCTGTCTGTCATAAGAAACACACTGAGTGGAGGCATCTGTTTCTATGTGTGCAATACAAATTATTGTGAGGGACTGTGTTTTGGCACAAACTACACTGATTAGGTTCAGTAGGGTTGCTGAGGTCAGGCCTGGCCCTCAGCTGTACACACCAATCGATTTTGGCAGTGTTGCTGAGTGTGTGACAGTAACTCAGTAGTTCTGGAAAGCATCATCCTATTTCTGGTCTTCTGGTACAAATCAGGGACTTGGAGAAATTAGTGAACTATGAGGATGTTTAAATTGTACTTTTTTTTAAATTGTACTTTAAACTGTACTTCCTTTCCTCATCTTTCCTAATTCCTCCAACATCCTCAGAGTATGATCTAATTTTGCCAAGGCTGGTGCTGGAATCATCATTCCATAGGATGATCTGTGCTGCACAGGCACCCCCAATGGCACGGGGGAGCTGGGATTGCCATGCAGCAGGAGGGAGTGCTCTGGGACATCCCCCAAAGTGGGATAACCTGACCCCTTCACATCTGGGACCCTTTCCCCTCCTGCAATATGGGATTCTTTATCCCAGACTCCAGGCTGGACCCCATGAACTTTATTGGGTCCTTCCTCAAATATTCAAATTGATCCTGTGTGCATGAAAGGTGTTCAGAATTTGTCTTAGCTCTTTGCTGGTAGGTTTGAAAATGCAAGAAACAGCCAACATCTGGATAAACTATGAGAGGAAAGGTGGGGAGGGAGGGAGGAAGTGGCAGAAGTGGCGGAAGTGAAGTGGAAGTGGCGGAAGTGGCGGAAGGGAGGGAGGAAGGGAGGGAGGAAGGGAGGGAGGAAGGAAGGAAGGAAGGAAGGAAGGAAGGAAGGAAGGAAGGAAGGAAGGAAGGAAGGAAGGAAGGAAGGAAGGAAGGAAGGAAGGAAGGAAGGAAGGAAGGAAGGAAGGAAGGAAGGAAGGCAGGCTGAAATCACAGTTCTGGATTTTTTGCTTGCAGAAGTGTAAACTCCAGTTTTGCTTTAGCAGCACCTGGACTTTTCAGAGGAAAGTTTGTATGAAATAATCACATCCACATACTGTTTTTCTGCTTGGTCTAGTTACTATTCCTGTGGCTAGCCAATTTGCAAATAAAGATGGGAATGAAATGGCAGAAAGAACTAAAATTTAAAATTACTACAGATAATAAATATAAAAATAACATTTTGAGAAGCAATTGTGGGATTATAGAAGAGGAAAACTCAGAGCCTGATATTGTGAAAAAAAACCAAGACCCCCCAAAAAACCCAGCCAAACAAAAGCAAGCAAAACTTGAGCATTTTTCAAAAGCACTAGAAGTAAAAAAAATGAAATAGGAAAAAATTGCTCTTCTAAATTCAGATGATAAATAACAATTACATATAGATTAGCATAATGTTACTGCAGTGAATTAAACTTCAATTTAACCAATTTATCTTTTTTAAAAAACAACAATGTTGTCTACACTCTACTTCTGGAAAATGTTAGTTAAAATACATTGATAACATATTTAAAATAATTTTGAATCATTCTGGCTTCCTGCTTCATGCTTTAAAGCATTTTCTTAACAAAAAATTATGCAAAACTTGACAGAAAATATCTAACATTCAATCATTTGTTTTTTACTTGAAACTATAATTTGTTATTTAGTAGAGCATTAGATCCCTGTTATTGATTCTAGGAGATGACTCAGACATTCTACAGAGAATAAACTTTTTCTCTATTAAGTGTCCTAGGTTTTTAGAGTAATTTCTAGAGAACATCATTTGTAAAGTCACTATTAAGTTCTAAACTACTTTCCCATCAGGATAAAAATAATTAACATGAGGCAAATTCTTCACTGTCTGGCTTCTCTGCAGAGTGAATGAAAAATTCTTATAATGTGACATTGTACACATATTTTCTATTTATTATGCATTAAAATAGAGGCCTCAAAGTGCTAAAATTCTCTCTTCTCTTTTTTTTTTTTTCCTAAAACTCTTCATTTTCAGGCTCTGCAATAGTGACTCACACATGGTGTTCTGTGACACTTTTATCATTTCAGTTGTGCTTCACTGAGCTTTTCCAGTAGTTTATCAATGTCCTTTGTGTACTCAGGGACTCAGCTGTGCCCTCTCCTTCATTGCCAGCTCTGCCAAGGGAGGAAATGCTGGGCACAATCCTTCATGCCACTCTCAAGTAGCTCCTTTTAAGCATTCTTGGTGGCATACTCAAAGAAAGTTTCTAGAAACTGGATTCCTTCTGGCTCACCTAACCTGACTTCCATCTGTTGAGCCCTGCCTTTTTATGTCTGATTTTAGTTAACTAAATGTAATTTGACCTAATACAAGGCAACAATTCAGGTTGCAATACCTCTCTTGAATGTATCATGCCTGCTGTACAGGTCTTCTACAAAGCTAATTGGACTAAGAGGCAAAGACTGTTTAGTAAAAAGAGACAACTGAAGCAAAGGATATCTAGCTAATCTGAAATTGCCCATCCTACAAGGCAAATATACATTTGCCACGGCCACATAAAATAAGGATCTTGATCTGAAAGGTAAGAGTCAGACTCAATACAAAAAATATAGTGGCATCTAAATTTATCTTTCTTCTGAAAGCAGTGTCACAAGCAAGAAATATTACTTTTTATTTTTGAGGAGGAAGTCATTGTGGTGGCAAAAAAAAAGACATATAAAAGAGCCTTGTGGAAAATGTCAAAGGCTTGACATAATATTTTTAAATTAGTGTCATTGCAAAACAACAAGATTCCCTAAAAATTCTGGGTTCTCTGAACACTTGAGAAATCGACACGTGAAATGCATTTTATAATCTTTTATTAAAAAAAAAAAAAAAGAAAAACAAAAAGGCCAGAACATGTGTTCACATGGCTCTATCTTAATATCCCTGCAGAATTAGCAACAGTTCTGAAAAAATAGACTAGAATGTCCTTCCATATTAGTTCTAATAGGCTGGTCAATAAGTTGTTAAATGTTATATTGGAAATGACTATTTTTTTGTATAGTCTCTTCATAAAGCAAAATTCCAGCTATGGAATAAAATACTCAGATCTGAGTTGTGGTTTGTTTTACAAAATTTCTTGTGGAGAGTAATTTAAAAGTAAACATTAATATCTAAAGAGAAAATGAGATGCAATGAAATATTTTACATACTTACAAATTACAAAGAGGTAACGTCTTTAAGGTGTCTATAAACTAGGAAAAAAAAATTCTAATCAATTTTGTTTAAAATTTATCTGCAAATGTGTCAAAGAAATTTATCTGCCAGTAAGCACTCAGTAGACCAGTACATACATCCATGGCAAACTGTGCACCATGGGTACATTTTCATGCTCCAGAATATTCATACACAGGTCTGAAACTGACAACTCTGACAGATTACCAGCAGACCTCGAGAGCTGCCAGCACAACTCAAAACAGAGACTGAAGCAGAATATTTTGAGGTGGAGACAAGCAGCTTTGGAGCCAGAAGAGAGAATCCAGCCCTCCTTGAGATCAGACATAGGACCAAGCACAGATCTGGTGTGAATGAGGCAGAAGCAAGACAAAAAACCATTTTTATCCTGAGGATAGGCCACCATGTCTTTGTGCTCCCAAAGGGCTGCAGGCAGTACACACATAAATGGACATTCAAGTGTTATTTAGCTTTGGTGTCTCCTTCATTTATGAAGGATATATTCATTTATGCTTCTAAGGAATCTCCAAATTTTCACAAAATAAATGCCTGGGTGAGAAGAGGATCCCAACCCTCAGTGTCAGGAGGTACGTGTTGGGTGTTGGGTGTCCTAAGAAATGCCTGAAATTTGTAATGTTGCAGGGAGAAATCAGGTTAAAGGACAAAGAAATGCAGGGCTGGAAGTGGCTGGAGCTGTAGGGCAGGTGGCCTTTATTCATGTTTCCATGGGGTGAAATGAAACAGCCATTTTTCATATCCAAGAGTGGCATGTATAAAGGAATCAAACAACTGTACAAAAAATAAACAAAGCAAGACCAACAAAAATGTCTGCTGAAGGGAACAACCTGATGAGGTTTCTGCGATGCACAGAACTCTGATATAGGACTGATGAATTTAAGATGGAAAAAGACAAATATGGGAGTGAAGGAATGCATAAGCAGATGTGTTTACAGTGAGACAAATAAATGCATTAGATAAAGAGAAAGCAGCACTTTGATAGAGCTATGAGTAAAAAACAATCAGAGAGAGTATTTTTCCAATCCCTTATTTTCTTCTGCCTTGGAAAAGCAGCTCTGCAACTATCCACTGTATTATCACACCTGCTTATTTAATTTTGTGAGTTGCATCATTTCACCCTTGATCATTATTTTATTCTTTTTCATTTGTTGGAAAATCAAAAAATGCTATTTTGGTAGGAGACAGAATTGTGAACTATAAGAAAAACCATTGCTTGAGAAAATATCATTTTCTCACAGTCTGACTGCAAATTGGAAAGACCCAATGAACTGCTGCCTATATATCTTACAGTGGGAGAACGTTCTATTCAGATAAATTATAGTACATATCTATATAAATGTAAATGTATAAATGTGTGTGTGTGTGTGTGTGTGTGTGCATGTGCACTTGCACAGATGGAAGGAAACAGTGGATAAAGAGAAGTGATACACCATTTAAGGAAAAGAAATGACATTACACTGGGAAAAGCTCTCCAGTCTTAGAGACAGCTAAATCTGTTCAGGTAGAGAAAACTCTCATATCACCCTTTATCCCTCTAATTTCTTTGCCCATGCTTACACCTGGATTTCATAAAAAATGTTCTGTGAACATGAAATAACTGTCTGCTTCATTATCATGTGTTTTTGAACCTAGGAAAAAAGAAAAAAATCCTGCTGGAAAATCTTTACCTGTGGTATTTCTGGTCAGCTTTAGATTAGGAAGTTCCATCAGTTTTTAAAGAAAGCTTCAGTTTATGATATTTAGTAACCTCCAGAGGGTTGGGTGAGTCAGATAAGCTCCAGATAAACATCTGACCTTTGTGGGGTTTATCCAATGTGAAGGAAAACTATTGAAGTGCACCTATTGCTATTCCTGCCCTTGTTCCAAGCAGGAAATTTTCACTGATGTTAATGTGAGCTCTGTGCACTGAGTGAGATGAGATTATCCAACAGATATCCACAAAAAAGAAATGCTAACAGCATATGAATTAGAAGACACAACAGTTCCTTCTAAAAGGCACTAAAAATTAGTTCTTGAGATATGTCAGGCAGTTTGCATTTTAAACTAGCAACATTACCATGTAAACCTAAACAGATTAAATTATGAACTGAAAGTAAGCTTCTTTCTTTTAACATAGACATCAGCTTTCAAGATGCTTCCATGTGCATGTACTTGCAAGATCTAAAAGACAGGAAAAGAAAATTATCACTAAAAAACCTTTCATATTTTATACACTTCTTGCAGTGCTAAAGTTAAAACTACTTTTCCTCTTGATTTAAATTCACCCTTAGCAAGCTAGAATAACACCATGTATTCTAGGGGGGTGTTCCAGACTTCATAGCATTTAATTGGTCCATTTCTTGTTTAGGCAAAACCTAAATTAATTACTCACAGAATCCTAAAACAGTTTGGATTGGAAGGAAGTTAGAGATAATTTGTTGCCAAGAACCCTGTCACGAGCAGTGACACCTTCCACTAACTAGATCAACTTGCTCAGGACCACATCCAAGCTGACCTTGAACATTTCCAGGGAAATATTCACCAGCCTGTGTAGAAAATAGCAAGAAAACTGCTGTGAAACACCCCAGTCAGGAAAATTTGCTGGATGCTCTGCTGCTCCTATGCTTTCAACCCCGCGAAGCACCAGGAAGAGCAAACAAAGCACCTTCTCTTGACTCTCTCAAAGCTCCATTACTTCTTGATTTGCCTTTTGTGTCTTACATTGAAGGAATTTCAAGGTGGAAAGCTGCAACAAGGGGCTTTGTATGACATTCAAAAGATCATATGAACCCCTCCCCACCACAGTTCATTGACATGAGTTACAAATGCTGGCTTGCCCAGTCTGCGGTGATTACTTCTCTCCCTGTTGTTGGCCTTAGAAATTCACTGGGAATATCTACAGCATCTGAAATAATGTGGCCCGGAAGGATTCACTGAAATTTTACAAACCAGGCTGTACTCCCCCAAAGTCAGGCTGCAGAAAATTAACAATGGTTTCAGAAAATCTAATGGAAGGAGATAAGCTATGAAAAGAGGCAACTCTCTAGAATTACTAATTCAGATGCACCAATTTTTAGCAGCTGAAGATCCAGTCTTTTGCTTATATTGTTCCCTGATAAAGCTGTCTCTCTTTTAAAGAGGAGAGAGTTTTCACCTTTTTTTTTGATTAAACTTTCTTTTTTTCTGTCAGTGGGTTATTTGTTCATTGGAAGGAAGAGCTGACCTCAGCTGAAAATTCACTGAAAGTCCTGCATGGCAATCCTTATCCACAGAATAAAACTCAGATAAAACTCCTGGCCTATGTATTTCCATTGTCCTCTCTGTAACTTTATTAGAGTCATGATATTTTTGACAAAACACATTGAAGGAACCATGCTAGAGATGTGAATACATTTCCTTTCTCCCTTGAGCAAAATGAAACCTAGCCTGCCTCAGGCCTCTCATGCTGGAACAAAGAGTTAATGCATTAAACATAGGACATAGTCCAGAATTTTAATAGGGTCTTTAATCCACCAAGCTTAGGTATATAATTGTTAACATTTTGTTTTTCATTATGGAATATTTTATACTTAGGATACTCAAACATCTGGTATTAATAACTTTCCAGCATAAAAAGCTGAATAAAACTGTGGCCTATTGTAATTGGCAGATGGGTTACAAAAACAGGAAGAGAAAAAAATCCACAAGATACAGCTAGATTAATCCACTGCAATGTAGATCCTCATTCAATTCAAACAATGCATAATGCATTGACTTCCAACAATAGGTTGCTATTGTGAGAAGTCTTTTCATAGTTAGACATACTCAGTAATGATTATTCATGTAAACAGGCTTTTTGTTTAAAATTAGTCAGTGAATTGTTTTGACTGGTGTGTCAGTTCCAGCCTTGATGGAAGACAGCACATGTGTGCTGTGGAAGGAAGAACCTCAGAAACGTGGAAGCAGGCTCCCCATTGGAGAAATCTCATGGCACTGACTTTGCTGCACTTGGTTTCAACAGCAGAAAGGGGCTGTACACTGACTTACATGACTCTGACCCAAAGAATTAGAGAGGACCATCACAGGGACATAGAATGGTTTGGGTTTGAAGGAACCTTAAAAATCATCTCATTCCAATGCCCCTGCCATGGGCAGGGACATCTTTCACTATCCCAGGCTGCTCCAAGTCCCATCAAACCTGGCCTTGAACACTTCCAAGGATGGAGCATTCACAGCTTCTCTGGAAAACCTGTTCCAGTGGCTCACTGCCCTCTTTATCTGGGATGTCCTTGTGTGGAATGACATTTGCCACCATTTGTCACCACACACAATTTGCTTGCGTTGAGACAATTTCAATGAACCAATAACTATATAGTCACATCTTTCACTTGAAAAAGGCAGATGAGGTTGACTTGACTCATAGGTTGTCAGCTCTGCTAGATCATTAACTTTTGCTCTCTGTCTTTGTAAAGACTTGAGTGCCTTAGCTTGCAATTTCTTTCTTTCTCTCTTCTTTTCTTTTTCTTTTCTTTTCTTTTTTTTTTCCCTCATTTTATTCTTACCAAAAGGACTAAGATTTATTTTATCACTTACAACCATGTTCACCTGGAGTGACTCCAGGAAGTGAAATAGCTTTTCATGGAGATTTGTGTTACAGTAAATGACAAAAGTCTAACTGTAGAATTTTCAACCTGAACTAATCCCAGAACTGTTCTGACTTTACATGATAGACTTGGATGGTGTGAAGCAGGAACCTGCTCCATAAGAATTGAGTTATTAATTTTTTTCATTCTTGGAAGAAGAAAATGTAGAAATTCATTGCACATTCCTTTCCTTTACAGTCATTCAAAAAAAAAGAGACCTGGTCTAGTGGAAGGTGCCCTTGTACCCTGGAGTGATCAACATTAACTCTTTGTTATAAAAACACCACTGTACCCACTCTACTGGGTCTCCAGACAGTTTCATGTGGGAGGGCGGAAGACACAAAACCAAACAGAAATAAGAATTTCTCAAAGTCACAAGGGCTTCATGGCAATGTGGTAAGCCAAAAAGGCCCAGGTCCAGCTTTCATGTGGTACCAACATCCAGATAATGAAATTTGGATGCTGCTATTTCAAAGTAAGCATGTAGCACCACAGCTGGGCTCTGGGCAGGCATTAAAAGACTCAGACCACATCTTTCCCTATACTACAGCAGCAAATAAGTAAAATCTCTTTCCCAGCACTCAGTTTTCTCAGTTCTGAACATAGCTATTTTTTTGAATGATGTTAGCTAAGATATCCTGAAACTCAAAGAAGGAAAAATTACATAATTTACTAATCAGATTATCCTCACAAATTTGCATATTTCAAAAGTCACTATATTTGTCTCTTTTGCCTCCTTCCCATATTATTGCTTTTAGCATCTTGTTTATATTGAAAAAAGCCATTGGGAGTGGGACAGTTTCTTGTTGCACAGCTCAATTGCATCTATTTCTGAATCCTAGTTAGTGCCTGGGTGTTGTCTTCCTGAAAAGAACAATTAATTTTGCTGCTTGATAGCCTCCAAACTGAAATCTTCATGACCAAACACTAGTTCACAGATGGCAATATGTTAATTTAAACTGAACAAAAATTAGAAATACACCTTTTATTTATTTTTTTTTTAATTTTGAATTAAAACAACAGGGAATTGTAGAAATAAATTTAAAAAAATTACAAAACTCGTAAATCAAGTTTTGGTTTATCCAAACAAACGGACACCATTGTTTAAAAGGACTCTAGTTTTGTGATATTTTTTTCATCATTTCAATCTGGGAAAAATTACACACTTATTTTTTTAATGTTTTTAAATTGGTAGGCAAGTTTGAAAATGCCCAATAAGTTGACAATACTTTTGGCGACTTCTCTTAGACATATTAGCTGTTTGAATCAAGCAGTGCCATGTTTTGACTCTGGAAAGGCAGCTTTCTGTGCAGCTGCCATCCTTAAAGGATAACACTCTAAATCTCAGCCTATAATCACCTAGCAAAACCTATGACATATGTAAATATGTAATTCACATGAGATTGGCTCCCAAGGGAATTCCTATTAAAAGCATGAGTTGCACTGGGAGCTACAGCCTTTTTAGTGCCATTAAGGTAAATGAGGTGGTAATGGGAAGTGCAGATTATACTAACTTCAATAATTTATTTTATACTTCCCATTGGGGTAGCTTTTACAAACAGCTAGTGTTAATTGAAATGTAAATCAATGATAAATTATGAAAAAAGGTATTAAAGAAAGGAAAGCAGGGGGAAATAAAAGAAATAAAACCAAGATTCTTACAGCAGAGGAAAGAAAAACGGGTTGACATGTTAATTAGATAGCACAGAATGATGGGAAAACAAGAAAGGATGCAGAGAACCGCCTGGGTGAATATGAGGCACACACACACACAGGGTCAGTGCAGCCCTGCCTGCTGGTACTGAGCACACATGAGTGGCAGTGTGTCCTCAGTCTGTCTGTCTCTGCTGACCCACCATCTGGGCTTCTCTGTGGACATCCCCTGACAGGAGGTTTGCAGCTCATGGCATTGCTCTGTGTCAGTGGAGCATGAACTACACCCTGACCCCTCTGAAAGATGCTGGCAAGGATTTTCAAGGGTGGTGAAAGATTTTGGCTGCTTCAGACCTGCTTTTTCATCATATTCACTCTCAGGGTGTCCTAGCAGGCAAGACTGAAGAAAGCATGTTAAAATAAAGCACCAAAATGAGTCTTCTAGTATAATTAGCAGTTGTGAAAAATCATGATGCATTCCACTGAAGGTGGCCCAGAATAACCCCATTCATAGTGTCTCAGACATGCTTTCTTCCCACAGAAATTTAAAAAAAGGAAAATTTACCAGGCTGAGAAAATTTAATGGAAATATGAATCATGTTGACTTGTACTGCTGCAGATTAGTTACAGTATGTTACCGTTTTTAAACTCTTAAGTTTCACCAACAGAGCCTGGAGAGTACAATTAAAACGTTGGAAGGTTATTGATCCAGGCAGATACTGCCTACCAGAATTAAACACATGTACCTCTGCAATTTCTGAAAATGTTTTTCCAAAAGTATCCCATACACTTGAAGTAGCAATTATCTATTTAAAGGTTAAGGAAGTGCTGGGAATTTCAGGAAACATTTGTTTGGCTTAGTTGTTACAATAAATGAGCATATTGTGCCTTCTATTCCTTTAAAAAGAGATAAATCTACCGAAAACAAATTTGAAAACCAAAAGCTGAAAAGTCAGTAAGTGTTCTATTTGAAATGCCTTTGTTCAAAAATACTTGACCCAATGTATGTCAAGAATGATTAAATATAAATTCACTTTTCATTATCAGTACCATAAGACACATCAGTGTTAAAACTCTGGAAAAACTCTAAAAATCTCAGATGTCACACCAGCTTCACTACAAGTGTGTCTGAACCTTATCTGGCAAAATCAGGAACCATCACTGCACAGCAGTCTGTTATCTCACAAACCCTTGGAGGTCAAACCTAATGGACAGAGCAGTGCATGCAATCAGATTTCTTTATGTCACACAAAGCAGCAAAGAAAGGGGAGCCATTACCCATTCCTGACAAAACTCTTTGCATCTCCTTTAGAGACAAGCAGCTGACTGACCTGCCAGCAGAGGAAATCACCAAGATGATTCTTGAGGGAATATTCTTTCCTGAAAATAGTCAGTACAATATTTTGATAAAGCCATGAAAAATAAAATTCTGGTGTGGAAATTGCAGCAGCAGCCACAAAAGAAACGCCTTTGGCAAACAGTTCAAAACCTCATTCATGGTCAAAAGACAAGACAAACATCGTGTGGACATTGAAGCTACTGGATGACCTGGTCAGAGACATGAACAAGTGACAAACATTTCCACATGCACTCTTTGTTTGGCTAGTTAGCCTGGAAATCTGCTAGGGCAAGGTATTTCTGTCACACCTCTGAAATACAGGGAGGACAGATGGGTGAACTCAAACAGCAGTGGTTTAATCTATCCTATGTACCACAAGGAGTCATGCAAGTAACTGGTGCCATCTCTATTTTATGTCCAAATGTAGGGTCTAGCAAACATCTTTCCTCTATCTCAGAAGACAGATAATCTCTCAGGGGTGTTTTAAAATGCCTGGGGAGTCACTGTCACCAGGCTGCTCCCGACACCCCAAATCATGGTTCTTGTAAACATCAGCCTTGAACTGCTCTGATGGCTGTGACAGATGTCACTGTGTCCCCAGGGCAGGAGCAAATGGCTGAAGAGCAGCTGCTGAAGTGAAAATCTGGCAACCTGCAGGCAAATCATCCTGTCAGATGAGAGCTCTCAGGGATGACAGGTGACATGGTAAACCTAACAGCCAGGGAAGATGTTCTCCCCTTCCAGCGTACCAAGCAATATTAACATGAAATAGACCACTTTTTTTCTGACTCAGTAGTTAGGAAGTGTTCTCACAACGTTAATTCTACTGAAAGCCTCAACCTTTCTTCTTGGTCTGCAAATTAGGATGCTGAACATTAGTTTAAAGAAGGAGTAACATTACTGTTAACAGACTGAACAGGATTTGATGACAAATATGTGTGAGGAAAGAGGATGGGTCCTGAGAAACTCTAGGGCCCAACAACACTCTTGATTTTTGCCCCAGGTCATTCTGCTCTAACATTTTGGGTGTGAATATTTGGGCTCAGGAATGAACCCCAACTTTATCTTTCCATGAGTAATTCTTAACTTCTGGAATTGTTATTTGAGTTCTCAAAGCTAACAAACATCCTTCTCATGCAAGCATGGCTTTACTGCAGTTACTGCCCTTCAGAACCTTACAGACAAGTCTTTCATGAGCAAGGCATAAGCAATACTAAAAAAGAAGTGTCTTGACATAGAGGCTTCAACTTGAAGAATGGTTTTTAAAGAATGTTAAATACTCAAATTCTGTGTCTGAGTTGCAAGAATACAATTCAATAATTGAGTTTATTGGAGGTAAAGAAAATAATCACAGAATCATTAAGGTTGGAAAAGATGTCTAAATCACCAAGTCCAAGCATTAATCCTACACTGCCAGGTCCATCACTAAGCCATGACCCTAACCACCATATCTACTCATAATAACTGAGAAAAAAAATTGCTCAAACTCTGGAAAAAATTTACAAAGAGGAGCAGCTGTGATGCCAGAGATGGTTACTGATATCACTACTTTTATTTTGCTCCATTTTTTACCAAATGTAATAAAATAATCTACTTTCAAATGAGAGAAAATGCTTAAGATCTATAGATAAAAGACACCTTCAGAGCAGGTTAGTCTTCAGCTCACCTGAAATTCACAATGACTAGATCTCCATTGCAGTGGTCTGAAATCTGTGGTGATGGGCTCTGCAGGCCCATGGTTAAGCAGGAACAACTACAAGTTATAATTAGAAGTGCCTGGAGACATAGTTAAATTGGTGGTCTGTCCAGGCTCTTCAGCTCTGTGTGACAAATGAAAGAGAACATCAATAAATCAGCAATTGCCTCTCCCCACTGTCTTGTTACATGTCCTCTCTTGTAAGACTTTCCTTCTATTTAAATCACATCACCTAATAATGCAAAAAGTGATGTAAGATAAATGGTTTGTTCCATCTCCAATGGCATAATCCAGGGTTAGTTTGCCCATTCACCCTTTATAAATTTTGTACTGAATATCTGAAATCAACAACTGATTAGGCTGCAACAACAACAAAGTATTATGTCCATCTCCTAATCACTTGGTACTATTTTTACCCTTCTAAGCTAAACTTGAATCTTTATTGTTCCCCTATATCTGTCTGTACTTTTCAATTTCAATTCTCCATTTCATTCCAAGGACTCTCCACTTTCCTTAGAACTTTTTCTTGCGTTCTACCTTAATAAGAGTCCTCTTCATTTTCCACCGAGTGATTCACATATCTTTTCTCAGTGAAAAAGAAAAAAAAAAATACTAGGTCACTTTGGCAAAAAATCATAGCAGATATGCATAGAAGCTTAACTTTCAGTGAAATAAATCATTTGGATGTATCACCACTTCCAAGACAAAATAACAAATTTTGTTTTCCATAATGGCTTATACTTTTTATTACCTCTGCATTAAATTCTTAGTTATAAACCTCTGTAAATGTAGCTGAAAGGAATAGCACTGAAACCAGCCCATTTTTAAAGATAATAATTTAGGGATTTTCTTGATTCCAATATTCAGTAACTGACTTGATTGGAGTTTAAGACTGAAAATGAAAGGACCTCAGAAAATGATATAACTTTGACATTAGATTTCTCACTTGCGTATTCCCATCTAATTACAAGCAAGTAATTCTTCTTATTTTGCTTATTTTTGACAAATGATAGTACCCAAAAACTGAGGATCAATACCAAAAATCCTGTTCCAAACAATGTACTCTTTCTAATTTTCCTTACTTTCATTGGATAATTATTCAACTTTGGCATTGACCTTCCATAGCTGAGTGGAATGAAGGTGATAGAAAAAACAGGAGGAGAGAGATGGGCAGTTCCTTTATCAAGGGACTATCACATTTATTGCAATGTTTGCCATTAGTCTTCAGTTATTTCCTTTATTTCTTCTTAGATCTTTCTTTAAGGAGGATAAGTTTTATATATTTGATGCTGACTCCCCAGAAAATTCCAAACATATCTCAGTAAGCAACTTATAAATGGCTGAGGAAATTATCAGGGTGTATTTTCAGGTTTGTACCAGGTTACCTACCTTTCAAGACTTTTATGATGTTTGCAGAAAGATTGAAGTCTGGCATAAGTAGCAGTAAATTAAGTGCCCTATATGTGGCTTTTAAAGTTTGATTAATTAATATCCATAAAGCATTTTGCACTGCTCAGACTAAAGGTCTGTAAGTGCACAGAACAAAACACAATAATTATTAATCCTGTATTTCACTCTTTGTGGGAATATTGGAGAGATGCTTAGCCCAGGTACTCTAAATTATACAGTCCTATCTTCCAAATCCATCTCCTCCAGCCATTAGCTTTGCTGATCCTTTCCTGTAATGAATTTGCTTTTTGCTAGTTTGATGTAGGATGGAAACTAGGGGCTACACAATGCTTTTTACAGCTTTGTGCTTTGACATAAACAAGATATTTCAGCTTTCATGATGACAGCATGTCATTCTGATGAAATAATGCAGCAGCCACTTAATAACATGGAAGGAACAGATACAACCTAAATATGCAAATATGGTAATTACCAACCTCAAACACAATTATCTCATGTGCTAGTACTCATAATGAGAACAATATTTCTGTACTGTTTTGGTTTTTTTTTTTTTTCCTAGAATCATGTGCAAACCACTCTGTCTTTTTCCTGCCTTGTGGAAATTTGTCTCTCCCACAAAATTTCATTTTCTGTAATGACACAAAAAACACTGGTTCAGTGACCTTGGCAGCTCCTTCACAGGGCACATAACTTATGCTGTCTTTCCACCTTAATATGAATTGTGTGTCTCAGCTCCCAGGAGCTGATCAGAGGGACGTGCCCCAGCCCAGCACATGCATGGCTGAGGATGCAATTACTGGAACAGCCTTTCTGAGCTGCCCAATGCAAGAGCAAGAGGTCGGATCCTCTGTGGGTCTAAAACTTGGTCCAGTTTCATAATGGCACTGGTGTGATTTATGCTAGGAGAGAGCCTGTGCTGGCTTGTGTGTCCATATCAAATTTGCTTTTGTAACAAGACTCCTCTGAGATTTTATTCTTTAAAATAGTTACAGCTCTTGGGCAATTTGGCTATGATAATGCAATGGTTACTACCCAGAGTTAAAAAGGTAGGGGACTACTGTTTTGTGAATAAAATATAACCTAAGGACAAAATACAGTAGATTTGCTTCAGATATTTGGAAATGTAAGCTGGGAGAAGTATGTACCAACAACACTCTTCTAGTTTCATGAAACTTTTTATTAGATGAGATTGAGTGGTTCCTCTATTGATATTATCCCTGACAATCAAGTGCAAAATGTGACACATCATCAGAGACTGGCATAAAAATTTTTGTAAAAAATTTTGTGGGTTCCTCAGAAGCAGAAAATAATCATCAATCTGAGCAAAAGGTTTCTGCAAGATTCTTGGCCTCTTTTCCTTAGACTGTATGTTTATTTGAATATTTCAGGCAAGACCTGGTTTCCTGCATGTCCATAAGCACCCAGATTCTGAACCCAGTGGCAGTTCACATGCAGGGCACTCAGTTATTTCACATACCTGGGCTGCCACAGCTCAAACTCAGCTTTCTCTGGAATCTCATGTTAAAACAAAACTGCCAGCAGAAGCCTAAGAAGGAACTTTTCAAACTATTCTTTCCCTGAAGGGGTCCAACTTAGATCTGTAGTTTTGTTTTTTCTTTTTGCTTTGATAATATAGTTCGGCATAGACATGAAAATCACCTGGAGTGTCTGGCTGGTTTTGGATTTTGGGCCAGGTATTGAGGCAGGATTGCTTGAACACCAGACAAGTAATCTGTCACATGGGACGATGAGCAAATGCAGAAAAACACTGCCCCTTGAGAGGTGGTATCAGCTACTAGAATGATGCAGGTTGTTAGTAATCTCTCATCTCTTGCTTGTAGGTCTTTGTTGATGTTTTTTCATGTGGGGATACGAGAAATAAGTAACTCTTTCTGTGAAAAGTTGCTTCAGCAAACTGTTGATTTTCTCCCACTTGCAGGCATGGTGAAAGAGTCAAACCAATATTCATTAAAACCTAGTCAGCCTCTCTGCTCAGTTCCCTTTTTTTTTACTTTACAGGGACTAAATGGCAAGATCAAGTCCCACCTTACCACCGTATTCCATCAGCTCTCAGAATAATTATCTTGCCAATTTTCCAGTTTGATAAAACTAAATACTTAGTATTATTTGCAATTTCCTTATTGAAATAATATTCACATGGTACTATGGATCAGTGACAATATCAAAAGTCATAAAATATACTTTTAGACAAAAAAAGATCTGAGCAACATATATATTCTGTAATCCATTTGTTTGTGGCACCAAAAATCTTTGTAGCCTATTAATAAACAATAAATTTGAAAAAATTACAGATCATTAATAATTATATAGATGGAAAAACTCAGCAATTTAGATCTCAGCCAGGATTATCCTCTTCATAGACATCTACTGATATGATTTTCAGTTTTCAACTCCTTTCTCGCAGCTGTGCTGTAAGAAACTCCACAGTTTTCCACTGTGTTATCCTTATTAAACTCTGGATGTCCGTAACTCCATGCAACACATTTAATGAGTGCAAGACCCACTCAGATGAAAAGAGAGAGTTCTTTCATCATGAGACTTGAATTTGACCCCATTTTTCTGAATGAGGACTGCTTCATGGCTTTTCCTACCAGAGTGAGGTTGGCTGGAAGCCAGAGTGAGGTTTCTCTCCCCCAGACTGGTGAGAGGGGCAGGAGAGAACTGAGCTGTGAGCAGGGGGATGCCAGCAGGAGCTGCCAGCCAGTGCCACGCTCTGCTTTGAGACCAAAGAGGTGTCAGAGCCTGAGGGCTTGGGGTCCCTGAGCTCCACCACTGCTGCACAGGCAGGGACAGTGCCCGAGGCAGAAACTTGTGGGCTTGACCCAGGACAGGATTTTATTCAACATAATGAGAGAGAACACTGCATGACCACACATACCATGGAGGCTCAGTAGCTTTTTATGCCCAAATTTCATTGCAGATTTTGGCCTGAGCCCTGCAGTTATCACTACTGATGGCAGAGCCCTGTGTCCCATTGAAATTAGTGATACTCTACCCACAGTAAATTATTCTAGTGCAAGCCTTCAGCCCCTAAACTACAGCTGTTCTTGAAAGGACTATCAGCATTATCACTGTAACCCACTTTAAAATTTTCCATACAACATTTGAAAAGTGCTCTTTTTGCATGAGGTCTTACTGAAAATGGAAAAAAAACCGCCTTAAGATTGAAAATTAGTCACTTTGGATTCATTATTTTTTTTTTCTGATGCAGAGGTTACTTGAGACTAGAAAATAAAAGGATCAATTAGCTGAAATTAATTTAATGCTTAATTCTTCCAGGGCAATGGGATTCTGAACATTACAATTAGAAATAATTTTGGTCTTTATTTTCTGTTTTAAAATCTTCCTTTTAGCTTCATATAACAATAACTTTCTCCTACCTTGATTTGACAGTTTGCCTTTGGACCAGACTCTCAGTAAGTTAAGCAGAATTTTACTTCCTGATGGGCATTACAAGAGGTATTACATTGCAAATCTCAATGTTTTTATGTCCTGCTTCTTCAGGTCATCTACAGTGCAGTTCATCTGAATAAATTTTGACATTTCCACTTAGGACCTCTTTCCAGTCTATGAAGAGAGATGAATCCTTGCACGGTCTTAATTTAGACTACTAAAGTAGGTCATGGGAATTATACTTATTCACTCATGCCTTTTCTCTCAGCTGACTACAAAGAAACCTGGGGCGGCTGGCACAGCTGGAGGCACTGCAGTGAAGACCTCTAAAGCTGGATCAGGTGAATCCCACCTCTGTTCCCTAATAATGGCAAATTGTCAGTGACAATGGAAAGCCTGATCCTCACTTGTTTGGCCCCTTGTTCTGTTATCTGAATCTCTGCAGAATGACTATAAATATATTGCCACTGACTTTTTACAACATTTGGGACAAAACTACTTACATTACAGATGGCAATGGAAAAGAATGTTTTATTGCTCTTGCTCAAGTAAAAGACTAAATCACTCTCTTTGTTATAAAAGGCCTACAAGAGTTTATCTGAACAGGAGACATTGATATTCTTTTATCCTTTTCTTGCAGCTGAGCAGCACACTGGGAAGCCCTGATGTGGAATTCACAGGGATCCCTAGAGCTACTTAGAAGCTTGATTTTCATTTAACTTTCTTAAAAAAAAATAAATAAAACCTCCAAAAATCTGAAACTAGGGTAAGGGAAGAAGGAAAAGGAAATGATGAATTATTTTGAAGAGCTTTGGATACAAGCAGAGACTTGGCCTACTTTCATTATTTAATAGTCAGGAGAAGAATTTCCTCCCTAATGTCTTTTTTTTTTTTAAGAATACCATCCCCCTAAACACTTTTTCATGCAGGTATTATTTCCAGCTTAGAAAATAAATGGTTTGTTAAAATAAAAATATCAAAAGTTGACACATAATTGAACAATTGAACTGTTTCTCTTTATCCAGGTAGATCTTGAAATTCTTTTATTTATTTAGGGAAGAGGCTAGGGACCTAGGCTGGCTGGCAGCTGCTTATGGAGTGCCATCACAATTATTTATTTTTCATTAAGCGGGTTATGCTAATCTTGAATTCCAGAACAGAGCAGAGTACCTCTGCTGAGATCCTTACAAATATTGAGATAAAAAGGAGGATGGAAATACCTGAAGTCCTTTTAAGTGCTTAGGTGAGGAGCTTTTCCTTTCTAAATTTTCTAGGAGATTATTTTTTATGGTTTCTGTGGCACAGATATGCTTGATCTTAAAAAGGAAAATGGTCTTGGAAACAATTTACCTTGTAGACTGCCAGGAGGTAACCATATAGCCAATTTGAATTTGTGTCCTACATACAATGAAAGAGGAGTCCAGTCTGCATTTCCACTCCCTAAAGTCATAGAATCATAGAATGTTTCATGTTGAAAGGGACTCTTAAAGGTCCTCTAGAGTAAAACCCCCTGCAACTAGATCAGGTTTCTCAGCCACCCCATCCAACCTGTCCCTGAATGCTTCCAGGGATGGGGCATCCACCACGTCTCTGGCCAGCCTGGTCCAGTGTTTCACCACCCTCAATGAAAAAAATCATAAAAAAATTCTTCCTTGTATCTAGACTAAATCTACCCACTTGGGGTATTACAACAGGCCATCCTGAAAAGTCTGTGCCCATTTTGTGGTAGACACCTTTCAGTATTCAAGTATTTCAGTATGTAAAGCCAAAATGAGGAATCCTCAGACCCTTCTCCAGGTTGAACAAACCCAACTCTCTCAGCCTGTCCTCACAGGAGAGGTGCTCCATCCCTCTGATGGTGCTCATGGCTGTCGGAACCCAGGACATTCCTCTGGCTGCCCTGTAGGACTTGAGACCCTGGCAGGAGGCTCAGAGGCCTTGGTACAGAGTCAAAGACACCTGTGCCTTTGATTTTAACCCATGGAAACAATTACCAACTTTGTGTGAGGAGTCACAAACCACAAGGGTTTAAATAGAATGATAGTGAATTTATCACAGGGTGAAAATGTAGAATTTTGGGGATCTAGAATGGTGTACCATTCTAGATTCAAGAGGCAAGATGGAGGAATCTGGGCATGTTCTGTCCTTCTTCTTCTTCTTCTTCTTCTTGTCTTCCATCTTCTGCTGTGATGGTGGCATTTCTGGATTGGATTAGAGACAAACTGTCTAACATAGGTGATAGGTATTGGAAAATTATTGCAAATAAAGTACACGTATTTTTTAGCATAAAAAGCTTACACCACCCTGAGGGTGGTCAGCGTGCCTCAACCCAACCTGCTGGACAGATCTTGGCAGGTCGGAGAAAGAATTTTATAGATAACAGAAAATAAACAACCTTGAGAACCAGACTGAGGAATCCTGACTTCTTCTTTGAGCATGGGGCTGGGAAAAAAGACTTTTTAATAACTTGGGAGCCATTCCAACAACTCAGAACCCGAGACATGGCCCCCTCTGAATACACTCCACAAGGACCACACCTTCCCAGGGGCCTGAACTGGGCACAGCACTCCAGGTGGGTCCCATGAGGGAAGGGCAGACAGAGACAATCCCCTCCCTCAGCCTGCTGGCCATGCTTCAGGTGCAGCCCAGGATACTGTTGGGTTTTTGGGCTGTGAATGCACACTGCTGGCTCATCTCCAGCTTTTCATCCACCAGAGCCCCCAGATGCTTCCCCCCAGGGCTGCTTCCAGTGGCTTCACCCACCAGCCTGTGCTGATACTGGTGGTTGCCCTGACCCAGGTGCAGCACCTTACCCTTGGGCTTGTTGATCACTAAGTTCTCGTGAGCCCACTTCTCAAGTTTGTCCAGATCCCTACAGATGATATCCCATCCTTCTGTTGTGTCAGCTGCATTGCACAACTTCATGTCATCTGCAAACTTGCTGAGGGTGCCCTAAATCTCACTCTCTGTATCACTGATACAGATATTAAAGAACACCAGGCTCCTGAGAGACACCACTTACCACAGATCTCCACCTGGATATTGAGCCACCCTCTGGATGTGATCATGCAACTGTGCAAGTCACTCAAGTCTCCTTCATATGATTTATACCTCCTTTCACAAATCCATCTTTGTCTGACTTATTATTTTTCCCTTTCTCTCCATTAATAGAAGTGTTAGTCATTTTGGGGAGTGGAAGAAGAAGAGAATGGAATCTTGAAGATATGTTGCCCCTGTTTACACTTCCAAGTTGACAAAAAAGTGCTGTTCCCAAATTTAGTATGGTGCACTAGATTGCAAGGAGCAATGTACCATAAATTACTGTATTTATGACATGCAATATAATATATAGACAATTTTCCAAAATTCCTGTGACAAGTGCACAAGAATTATTGAAAAAACACCACTCCATTAGGTACCAAATTCAACGGAAATTTACAGCCACCTCTGTTTCCACACCTGCAGGCATTAGTGCCAACATTATATTTCCCCTCCTCTCCCAATCTTGAATGCTTCGTGCTGGTAGCTATAGTGTGAAATAATCAGAATTTGTCTGTTAGGTAAATAGCTCTATAGTGTGTGTGTGTGTGTGTGTTGAGGACAAAAGCATTTTTCTTCTTTTTCTTCTTTTTCTTCTTTTTTTTCTTCTTCTTTTTTTTTTTTTCTTTCCCAGTGCTGCATCTCTGTGCATAGATTTCCCAGGGGACCAGGCAGACAGAGCAATTTGCAAAAAGCCTGAATTAGGGAAAAGGAAAAGGGAGTTTGCTGCAATTTATGTGGAAGGAAGTCTTCTATTATGAATTTATTACATACAGCATCCCTGTAAGCATGTTTATGACCACTGATATTTGTATCAGAGAGAGGTGATTTTCTCAATCTGTGTTTCTGCTTACATCTGACATTAACTTGCATGACATAACAAATCCTGTGGCCCATGCAATAATAATGTGTCACCTCTGTAAATCAAACCTTGCATAAGCTAGCAAACAGGAAGAAAAAAGAGACAGTAGCTAATTGAGAGCTAATTGTGCTTGACAAACTTTTCAGCCAGCATATGCTAATATTCCTAGTTAGGTGGCTGGGCTGGATCTTAGGAGATTGTACCTGTAATATCTAATATCCAATTCCTCACAGATGACTATGACTTGGTTTTTAAAGGATCAATTTAGGCTGCTAAATTTATCTAGATGCTCCCAGAGCCAGTGTTTAGATTCTCAAAGACCACTACTCAGCCACTACTGAAAGATTTCTGGCTTTTCAGATTTCTCCCATATAGCCTAAAGGTAGTCACTACCAGGTACACTCAGACTTGCCCATGGTCATATAATTTTAGAGGGAGCAGGTAGGGTCTGAGTGTTGGATGACTTGGATATTATGCCAAATGCCTTCTTTTTAGGGCCAGTAGTCAGACTTCATAGGATGTACCTGCTGGCTCTGCCTGTGTATCTCCTATACCTAAAGGAAATTCAAGGTAGTCCTTCAAAATTTTTACTACTTTTATAATGTCTGTTTTGCTGCTGCTCTGTTATTTTTTCTTCTTCTTCTTATTTTTTTTTTCTTTTCCCAAGTGAATTTGAAAGCATATCTTCTGTGCTTTGTCTAATCAACAAACTGGAATAAATGTATAAGGCCCACTAAATCCCTACTGCTAAAGCAGTTCTAGTTTTCATGACACTGTAAAAAATTCTGTGGACTAAAAGCATTGGAATAGAAGTTGGAGTTAAAGAATGAAGGGGATAGAGTTAGCTTAGGGAAATGTGGCTTTGCAAACCTGTATTGGGAAATCCACTACTGAAAAGACTTTGGAGTTGAGCTCTGTTTCCACCCAAAGCCAGGAGTAGTGGCTTTGTTGTAGGCACTTAAATTCTGTTCCCAAGAATTCTCCCTGGCTCTAAAAACAAACTAATTGCATTTCTTGATACAGTTATCAGGGTAAACACAAGAAGGACTTCGAGATGAGCAGAAGTGCTTGTGCTGCCTACATTTGAGGCAGAAAAGCCCCATGCAAAATAAAACAAAAGCCCGGTGACCCACCTAGAAAATGTAGACTTAGATCCGTGATTTGATCAGGCCAACACTGATTATTATATATGTGCCTCTGTAAGGTGTTACATTGAAAAATGTGTCTGATTATGCTCCGTTTTCCTCCAAGTAAGCTCTGCTTTTTTTTTTTTTTTTGGGATGGAAAAAGAAAAGATTAATCTCAATGTTCCCTCAAGGTCAGCAAATGACTTTGTGCATGTATATCTAATACCTCTTTTCCAAGCATGAGTCTTTTATTCACGTTACCCTATTTCATTCTAAATGAGTCCAGTTTCCTTGAAGAAAACATTGTAAAAGGAACTATTTTCTCTCTGAACATGAAATCAAAACAAAACACAACATAAAACTCTTATTTCTGTTCTTACAGACTAGTTGAATCACTGTCCTATACTTTGTTCTATATAACACTGGTGTGTTGGGTAGCATGACCTGGGTCTTTCCAGATGAGTATAACCAAAAGAGGTAAATGTTAGCCCTAATAGGAATATATTACAAGGAAAGAAAAATAAATTAACTTACCAGATAATACAACATAATTTATTTCCTCCAGAGAGCATATTTTCAGTGCAGATTTTATTTTAATAAACTTGTCTCATACAATATTTCCCAGTACCACTTTCAATCCAACTTCAAACACATAACAGCTTTAGAATATAAATGATCATTTACCTAATGCATCTTGAAGATTCAGCTCAGACTCAAGACTACTGATTAGTGTTCTCATTTGCAAAAGATGATGGGTCTGGATCTGACAAATTTTGAGACAAAATACTTATCTGCCTCTTGTGTCACAGACTTAGGTTTATTTTTGTCTCTTCTTGTGTTCTCTTCCTGTGGCAACTGAATAAACTTACTGTAAACCTCATGGGGCCTGAATAAATCATCAGAACTAAGTTTTGTAACATAAGAAATTAAATAAATAAAATAAAGGAAGAAGATTGTTTCTGGCAATGAAGGATTTGCTGGGAGGTAATAAATAACAATTGTATGCCTTCAGGGTCCATTTGGTAAAGAAAGTTCTCTTTAACACAGAGATTATTCTCCCTCTGTTTTGAGACTGCCCTAAGGCCAACAGGGACTAGCCTGTTTTCTACCATCATCTATCAGTACCTAAGGTCATAAAATATGTCACAATCATAAAATATGGTTGAGATAATTTAAATGGCAAGAAGATATCTTTCTCTTAGCAACACACCACATATACTCTTCTGATAGCACTCCTTGGCATCTGAGCCAAAATAAACCAAGCTCAGCTGTGAGCCACCATGCATCTAGAAATCTCAGATTTTGCCACTGTAAGTAATTTAGGGGCCTTACTGAAGAATAACTAAAACCTGCCCTTTTTCTGTGCTGTAGTGTATATATATATATATTTCATATATACATTAAAGGCTGCATCTCCCACATTCTGGAGGAACAGCTTTTGGTTTTCTGCACCTTACAATTAGTGTAAATCCCTACTCACGAGTTGAGTCCTTTTGTCTCTGCAGGGTGTCCCAGAACCAGTAACTGTCCAAAAAGGAAGGATCCCTGACTGAAAGGAAAATTGAAAGAAAATAATAAAATTAATATCTATTTGTTTTTTCTTGTTGGGTAGTACAATGCAACTAAAAGCATGCTACTGGAGGAGTAAAGAAAAAGAAGTGGGAAGGGAGGGAAAAGCAAAAGCTGTTTTTGGGTAAATGTGTAAGTCAGAAGGTTAAAGAAAAAAACACACTGATAACATGACAGGCAAATCCATAAAACTGTTAACCTGTGTGAAAAGGGGGATTTGAACTTGATATATTCCATGAAACAAAATACGTTCTTTCAGTAATGTGATCCCTGGAGATTAATACAAAGGATTTATTAATTTGTTACCCACTGAGGCACCTGTAGATGAATGTGTAGAGAATGGAGCTGACTGCACTTCTACTTTGCCATTCTACCTGCTCATGATGACCTCATGATTATTAAATCGTGGAATCAGAGAAAAAAATGTATCCATCTTTCATATGTAATCAGAATAACAAAGCAAGATGCCTTAATTGCCACCGGTGACTATTGAATGCTGCCATTTGAATTTACAGAAATTTCTATAAAATATTTTGATTTTTATTGGAAAAATGTGATGCAAGTTCAGGATCTGATCAGTATAAGCTTCTGACAATGCAGCTAGGAAGATGCAAAGTAGCATTTCTAATTATATGTGCTATTTAAACCTGGTTTATACAGGTTTATTATGCATTGTATTTTTTTGGTGGTATCATTCCTCCATCCGTGATAAAAACAGAGAAAAGGAAGTACAAGATTTCCTGGAGGCAGCAGTGTTCCTATGAGATTCACTGTTATAACTGATATTAATGTGTTTACAGAGCTTATCAGTTGCAATGAGCTTGGCTGGCTCCAGCAGTAGAAAAGACACCTCAGATCTTGTTTGTGTTCTTCCACAAGGACATCCTGATCACAGAACAGTTTTGTTGGAAGGGACCTTTAAATGTCATCTAGCTCCAACCCCCCTGAGTTCTATCAAAAAAATCAGGTTACTCAGAGCCTCTGATGGAGGAAGGTTTCCCTGCATTTGGTAGAAAGTGTTGTTTCCATCAGAGGAATGTAATGAGTTGGATGTAGAAAATTGGTTCAATGTCATCCCCATCACTTGCAAAGATGTCAGAAAAAGGGTACAGCAGGAAATGGGTGACATGACCATATTGTGAAAAAAATACTTCCTCAGAGCAGGAATTGCAATCAGTTTTTCTCAGGCAAGTAAATGTTAGGGAGATGCAGAACTCGTTTTCTTCTAAATGTAATTTGCTTTAGAAAAAATCAATCTTATGTATCAGAATAAATTCTACCATCTAGCACAGGGCTGAAGGAGGGTTCCAGCACTGCTGAGACCTTTGCAAGGGAGTGGGCACTATTCCTCAATATTTCTTCACCCCTCAGATCAGAGTTGCCTCATCAGTCCCTTTAAGATCTCATCTCCACTATGACAGAGGTTATGGGGAACATGGGCTGAAAGAGCATCCTACTGCCTTTATTTGGGATATTAGTTTTATCAAGCTCTCATTTCCATTTTTTCTAACTTTAAAATCTCAGCTGATTTCATTTTTGAATTTGGTTTTAAAAATGGAAGTAGAAATACAGCTGAAAAACCCCAACCATCAAACTGAAAAATCCAGCAATAAATCCCAGTCCCTTGCTCTGTCAGTCTTGCTAATTGCCACTCTATGTAATATCTTCTTCTTCTTCTCCTAAAGGTTATTGAGAAGGTTGCTGAAGCCAGACACACTTACAGTCTGGTACTTTAGTAGAGATTACACCGTGAGATTTTCATCTAGGCTCTCACACGAGGGACTCCCTCTGCTCACTGGTCCATAATGACTGACCTACATATCTCTGCTGACCAGGGTTTTGCTGGATGACTGCATTACCCAGCAGAATTTTACTCCCCTCACTATATTCATTTGTCACAGCAATTAAATCCATGTGTTGATTTATTGAGTGCAGGCCTGGTGTGAAATGTAGGAATGCACAGGACTCATTCTTTTCTTTCTGGCATTAACTCTGCCTGAATGGCATTTGGTTGTCTTCTTGTTTTCAGCTTGCCTAGATTTACTTTTGCCTTTTAGTAACAAATAATGACCATATCTCTTAATTTTGTAATATCTCTTTCCCCCCCCCCCCCTTTCTTTCTCATTTATATTTATTAACATTAGGTTCATTTATGTAATGCCTTGCCTTTACTGTCCCACATGGAATTTACTCCATCCCTCAACTGACATTTTGTTATGAATATTTGAGAAAGATCCTGTAACCCTGCCTAGGGATCCAAGTTGGAAGTGAGTATACAGAACCCCAAAAATTAATAAAAATCCAATATCTTTTTCATTAGCTTATCAATAAATGCATAATCAGTGTGTCTTTTGAAAATTAGGCATTGTAAATGGTTTCCCCACAGAGGCCAAGGGGTATATCCCTAGATAAAAATGGCTAATTGACCAATGAACAATGAAAGAGAGGAAAATGAGGGCTGAGATTCCTCTGGTATTTTGGGTGCAAATCAGGTAATCTGTGTATGTAGTGGGAAAACAGAGATGGAAAGAATCTGGAGAGTGAACACGTACTGAAACTTTTAACAAAGAATTCACCCATGGTTGCAGCACTTATGACAAAGCACAGGAATGGTCTGATGCCCCAAACCAGTCAGTATGTAACTCACAGAATCATAGAGACATCAGAGAGTGGCTTCAGACAGAAGGCACCTTCAAAGATCATTTTATTCCAAACCGCTGCCATGGGCAGGGATAACTTCCACTGTCCCAGATTGTTACAAGCCCCATCCAACCTGGCTTTGGACACTTCCAGAGGTGGACCAGCCACAAATTCTCTGGGGCAGCCTGTTCCAGTGTCTCAGCACCCTCCAGAGCCTTCTCTTTTCCAGGTTGGGCAGATCCAACTCTCTCAGCCTGCCTTCATCGGAGAGATTTTTCATCACTGTGATCAACTTAGTGGCCTTTCTCTGGACTTGTTCCAGCAGGTGCATGGCTTTTATAATCTTCAAGGAAATTCAAAGCTTTTTTCCTTGGCAGTCAGAGCTGAAAAAGGACTTAAAGAGTCCTAGTTCAGTGATTGTCTTCACATCTTTTTTTCAGCCTCCTCTCCAGCCCTCCCGATGCCCAAGCTGTGCATGCAATGGAGTATTTGATATTACTGTGAATCAGGAGGCAGAAATTTTTCTTCAGAGGGGGTTAAATGGTCCAGTCCTAAGGTCATATGCACTGGTTCTTTGGGAGAAACAAAGAGTTCTCCTCTTTTAATGCATGCCTACTAAATTAGAGACTACAGCAAATCCTTGACCATTTCTCTTTATAGTTCAGCCCTGGAGTAGGCAAGAGCAGTCCTGCTCTCTATTCTTCTTTGCAGTAGCAAATCTACATGGTTGCAATGGTCTCTAGGAATTTACACACCAATGGCTTGGTTCCTTCATGAAACCAAGAAGTCCAAATCCATGTTTCCCTTGCAGAAGAAAACCTTTAAAGAAGTGTGAGACAGAAGAGTATAATACTCTGAAAAGGGCAAGTTATCCCTGTCATTCCGTGCATACCTAGATGCCAAAAAGAGGGGTCTTCAAGCCTCTGTCACAACAAGGTGATTTTATAACTCTCAGTGAATATTTTAGTGTTGCATTAAATGCAGAGAAACATTGGAAGAGAATTGAGGTTTGTTATGTATATTTTCAAGCCTTTGCTCTCATAGAGTTTTTCAGATATAGGAACTCTGTGGCTCCCTTCAGAAATGTGAGGAATGCACATAACAAAGATGCTTTAGAGTAGCCTTGGGAAAAATGTCCCAATACTGGCAAAAGGAAGGATCTAGAGCGACTTTCCAGTCTACTTCATCATGATGATGTCCACTGGCCCCCACGATGTTGGGGCTCTTTGGGGAGACTGACCTGTCCGCCTCTGTAATGTGGTCCCAGACAGGTTTCAGTGGCATATGCACACAGGAACAACATGAAGGTGAATCGAGAGAATTGATTTTATGAAGGAATGTACTTCACATATGCTGATGACACAGAATTGAAACAAATAACACATTTTCTTGATTATTTGGCACACTGCACACACAGTGTGTGTGTGACGGTGTTCACAGGGGTTCTTGGATGAGGGAAGAGACGAGGATCTGACTCCATGTTTCAGAAGGCTTGATTTATTATTTTATGAGATATATTACATTAAAACCATACTAAAAGAATAGAAGAAAAAGGTTTCATCAGAAGGCTAGCTAAGAATAGAATAGCAAAGAATGATAACAAAGGCTTGTGGCTCGGCTCTCAGTCCGAGCCATCTGGACTGTGATTGGCCATTAATTACAAACATCCAGCATGGGCCAATCACAGATGCACCTGTTGCATTCCACAGCAGCAGATAATCACTGTTTACAGTTTGTTCCTGAGGTCTCTCAGCTTCTCAGGAGGAAAAATCCTAAGGAAAGGATTTTTCATAAAAGATGTCTGCAACAGTGTGTGGGGTTGACACAACAGCACAGAATTAAGAAAGCTCATAATATATAGGAAACCCCTCATTTGCTTCAAGTACTGAAGATGAAAGTGTTTATAAATGGAAAGTTCACAATCTTCCTTTCCACAAAAGAATTTTCAATAGTTATATTAATCTCCTTTTTAAATTCTTCCCCTTGGGATGACCTTACACCTTGACACAATCTAAAAAAAAAAAAAAAAAAAAAAAAAGAAAATAAAGCGATAAAGTTTGTAATTGAATAAAATATATATTTATAAATAACTGTCTCAAATCATTCTCTGTACAAGAAGAGATTCCCCAGTGTCATTTCTCTCTATGGAGAGAGTCAGACACGCAGAATGAAAAGGATAACAAGGAGAGGTTTCCTTGGCAACATGTGCTTGAAAGGATTCGGAACTTCTTCCTTCCTCCTAAGACTCATTTCTGTATCATTTTTGTGTTTTTCTAATGTTTGGTTTTTTTCACTCCTACACAGCTTTGTGTAAAAAAAAGACAGGATTGTGAGTCAGGCCACTGAACCTGTTCCTTCTGTGCTGCCAGAAGCAGTTGCACACATCTGACATGGGATTTGGACTCCATTAGGGCTTTGAATTGGCTCCTGATTGATGGACTTTGCCAGCTCTTGAGTGAAAAGCAAACTCTCCTTGATGTTTTCAGTATCAGCATTCATTTTTAGTCCTGCTTGGATTCACTTACCCACAGGATTTTAATTTTTTCCCCCATGTTTTCCTTTTCTTTCCTTCAAGGCTAAGCCAAGAAATGAAGTAGGAACATTAGATCAAATAGCAACTTAGCATGATTCAAAGATTTCAGATGATCCAGGTTATTTTCACCTGATTTCAGATACCTAAATGAAAAATGCCACCAGAGTGGAATTACTGTACATTCCCAATGATCTGGCAAACACCCAGAGTAATTCTGGGTTGTTTGGTTGTTGGGTTGCTTTGTCTTCTGCAGACACAATCCAAGATAGGATCATAAAATGATAGAATCGTTAAGATTGGAAGTGATCCTCAAAACCACCGAGTCGAGGCTTTTCTGTTCAACCAGGGATGATAGAAAGATTATGCCTCTCTCTTATGTATCTCACTGTGCATCTGGAGACCTTGGAGACTCTCTGTTACCCTGTAAAAAACACCTCAAAAACCAGAAAGATGCAAACTTACATCAGCTTCCTGCAATAACAAGTCTGTTTTTCTTTCTAATCATTCCTCCATATTTCCAAATCCAATAAATATTATCTAATAGTTTCAGGCTTCAGTTCTTTTCAGGTCTCTGAAACTACTCCAGACTTAGACCAGGGGACTGAAATGAGATAATTAAACCTACAAACAATGCTGAGTGAAGTGCAGAGCCAGGAGCTGGGATTGATTACCCTGGTGAGTCCTTCCGAACTCATCATATTCTTTGATTCTGTGATATGAGATTTTGGTCCCATTGAAGTCCATGGAAACTGCCATCCTGTTGAGTAGAACTGTCATTCATAGATGTAATGGACTTCTTTTGAATGAGGAATAAACTGAAAATATGTTTTCTAGTTGATCTGGTATGGGTGAGGAAGGCCACAGTAATATTCTTTTATCCTTGGTGTTCCATTTATTCAAGCGTGTTCTTAATGTTGCATCAGTTTTCAGTCCAGGCTGGTTTATGAAGTTTCATAGGAGAGTTTCTTGTCTGGGAATGTCAAAGAAACCTTGGGAAGACAATTGAGGACTGATGACTCTTTCCTGTATGTAGGCCACAGGATGTGCATGGTAGGAGTTGTTAAATTGTGTGGCCTGGGCTTCTGTCCCCTATGAACTATTTTAACAAACTTAATAGCAATTCTATTTTGTGAAAGAACATTATGTGTGGATGCAATCCAAGAGTTACAGTCAATGGCCTAGTAATAACCTGCAGTGCTTTTATACTGGGCACAGCCTCTTTCTTTGGAGTCTTGTGACAGCTTTTTGTCATTAGACAGAATAAAAAAGGACATCAATAACAGCAAAGTTTGGGATAACAGATATTCATTTATTAAAAAAATATTTATCACATATAAAGGGCCAAACAAAGTCAGCTTGGAGTAAGGATGAATTAATTTCAATATTGGATTCAAGGAGGGGAACTCTGTGACCTTTAGTAGGCAGGCAGTCAGGATATCAGAGTCATAGAACAGCCTGTGAAACAGACATGGGAAATACAGACTTTCAATGAGAAGCAGATTGGGACATAGGGCAAGAGGTCTTATTTACCCTCTCTGAGCTTTGATCTCTTTGAATTTAATATCTTGGGTATCATACAAAGCAATTTGAAGCTTACACTCTCCTTTTTGCTTATTTGGAGGCAGATTACTTGGTCTTGGAAAGTAATTAGGGTATTTTGGTGACTGCATATTTTTTGTAAAAGCTATTCCACAGATTCAGTTGTTTTTGTAGTAATTAATTTGAACAAACTCCAAAAACATGTTTTAATACATCTGCAATTCCCACTTGAATAAAGCAAATTGCATTTTTACATCAGAGGACAGATCAGCGACTCTTTCTTCTGGATGCACTAGAATCATGAAAATAAAAACCCACTGGGAACCTTGCAAGGCCTCAACTTCTGATTTGCTTAACCATAATTGCATATTTATAAATTAGAACAGACTTTTCTAATTAACTTTGTATCATGTGAATAGCATTGGTTAGTAACAACCTGCTGTATTAGTGAAATCCTTGCCAAGAACATGGAAGTCTGGAGTCACATTCGGTTTGAAGAGAAATGAAAGGCAGCCAGAGCAGTGGCTTGCCTTTTGTTTCACTCGTGAGAGGTAATTACCAACTCGAAAATACAAGGATAAAAGCCTTTCAATAAACTGACACCTTCTGCACATTAAGCCCCCAGAATGTTTTTAATTCTGTCAGGCACAAAGGAGATGACAAAATAAAAATGCAATTTCCAGTCAAAGTAACTGAAGCAATATTACTTGGCAGAAAAAGGAGGTTATGATGGCTTTCCTTTGTGCCTAAGCAGTCAGCATATGGAACAGTGCACAGCTCCATCCTAAAATGTGCAGAACTATCTTTGGTGACTCGAGATTCTCAGGTCTTTCTGCAAACAAACTGCTTTGATTTTGTAGGCAGGACATATTTGAGTATGAGCTGGCAGCAATGGCACAGAATTTATGGGAAATCCATAAACCACAGCAGCTGTAAACCAGGCAGGATGTCTCAAAGGGCATTAAATGTCTGTGTTTAGGTAACTGAATCCTTCCCTTGATCTCTACAAGTCCATTGTACATGGTCTTAATTCTGCCTGAGATCAAGCAGCTTATAAATCCCTACTGTTTTTATAAGGAAAATCTTGTTATGGCATCCAGTTGTCAGAGCTGGAAATTGCTTTCAGTGTAATTAATGTATTAACCTTCTAAGAACAAATACTCCCTTTCTTATTAGGCCAGGCGTATTACTATACAATTACTGACTGATTTAGACAAACTAGTAATTTGCCCCTTTTCTTGCTATGTTTTTACCCTTGGCCTTGCAGTGTGTCCCTGATTGCCAAGGTCAGTGTTACCTGCATTTCCGAAGGAGGAAGGGATTGTGATGAATTACCAGTATCCTAGGTTCTCCACCCATCTTCACATGATGCTTATAGTGAGGGAGTTCTCACTCCATAATCTGGGGAGCTTCCTGGGTATACTTTGATGCTTTCTTAACACAGTCTGTTTTTTTTTTTTTTTAATTGGTTTCAAGAAAAAGAAAAGCTTCACCATCACCTTCTCTCACTTCAATTAACACAAAGACATAATGTGTTTTTTCCAATGATTACTCAAGTTTGCTAGACCTTTCCACACAGGACATTCAGAGATTAACTAAAATTATTTAGGCTAAAACAATTTGGGCAATACTGGGGAGCTCTTATTACACCTAAAAGAGGTTAAAATCAGCTCAGACTGAGACAAGGCTGGATAAATGTTTGTTCCAGCCTTTGTGAGTTCTTCAGTTTTTTACAAGATGTCATCACCTAAGTGACATAGCTGGAGCTGTCAGACACTGCCCCAACCTGTGTGTACTCTGAAAACCTTTCCAAGCCAAGGGTTTACCTATGGGTTCCTCTTCTGGAACAGCTTATCTGGGGTCTTTTCAAAGGCCTCTAAGAATAATGAAAGAGTTTAAGTGGATATTTTGATGTGGAAGATATTTCAATGAAAAGATAGCTAGGGACCATCCTCTCAGTTTTTCCATGAAACTGAAGGTTTCTCTTGGGTTGTGACCTCTCTTTGTATTTTGCATTTTTACCTTGTATAAACAGTAAAATTAAAGTGAAGACTGTCCTGCACTCCCAGGGCAATGCTGCAGTATGCTACCAGGACATTAAATAGGCCAACAAAATCACTGGCCTAAGTACTTCAGCCAACATTTTTTCTCCTCAGAAAAGGGAAAATTAACTCAAGAGTTAAAAAAATAAATCCCAAAAGGTTTTTCTCTCTCAGAGAAAAAGTGAAATCTTGTGGAGCAAAGTATTTTTGCACACTTTTATGGCTGATGGCCCATCTTCACTGTGGGATTACCAATTATTTTTAATACTTATCTTTAATGGTAGCACAAATCTGTGTGGACATGAAACATAGGCCAAAAAACCTCAGTTTCTTTCCTGGAGAAATGATGAAAGCAAGTGAATTCCCCATGACCAACATTAGTCACATCAGTTGAGGTTCTGTTGGCAGGCATCCAAATATTGCAGTGATGATGGTGGATTAATGACTTATAAGGAGCATAATCATACAAATTACTGGAACTAACACCTATCTTGTCCATCTCATTTGCTTGAAGAGTAGCATATCACTGCAAAGGGTGTTTGTAATGCAGATCCCAAATGAAAAGAGGAGTTTAAAGCTGTTGTTGCAGATCACTAAGAAATCTAGGATTTTAAAAAGCAACTACTGTCTATTTTTATTTTTCTTTTTGGCAAAGAAAATCTATGGGCTTCTGGATCTATAAAATCTGATTCACAGTCAATGTAAATCACTGTCATTGAACTGCACTGGCCGGCCCTCAGGAAACACATGTATTTGGTGAAAACTGAGAAAAATTAAAAAATTCAGTGGAGTTTGGATGCTATAAGTACCAGCTGAGAACATAGCCAATATTGTTCCATTCTTGTCCTATTGCTAAGGAGAAACATGAGAAACAGTATTTGCCATTTCTGAGGCCATGTGGAAAGTGACAATGGCAAAAGCTTATCCTGCACTTGATTTTTTTCAGTTCCATTATGGCAATTTCTGCATTCAAGATTGGAATTCTCAGTTTTAATGTGTTTGCTTACATGAAATGCATGTTGTAATTAAATTTTAGCCTGCTTAATTGTGCCTTCATTTGTATAAATTAGAAAAAGAGTTATAATAAAAAACACCTTTCATTTTCATTTCCCTCTCAATATTGCATCTGAATTAATAGTTAAATAACAGAAAAGTTGTTGTTTTTTTTTTTTTTTTAAGAATCATTGTTAATTAGCTTTCCCCAGCCTGGGAAGGGTATGCTGCCACAGAGCATTGTATCACTTGCTCCACAAAGACAAAATGCTTCAATAAAATGTTTTTCTGCCCAGGGAGTGAGAAATGAGCACTGGCTTAACAAAGCAGAATTCAAAGATTTTGCTTCATCCTGCTCATTATGGGTAATTGGAGCCAGCTCTGAGAAGGTTTTGAGTTTTTAAGGTTGGACTTGGGTAGAATTAAGGCACCTGAATCCAAAAGGACGTATAACATTCCTTCACTTGGACTTAAGATGCTTAAATTGATGGAATTGACTTTGTACTAAACCATATCAGCTTTCAGACACCAGGCAGTCTCATGTTCTGGTGGGCACTCTCAGGAATGCAGTAATAAAATACACAGATAAAGTTGTGGATAACAGGCTGGTTACCACACTGTCTTCCCAGAAGTGGGTTTGCCCATGGGCCCTGCCCTCCTCAAAGGATGCAAAACTCATGGCCAACTGCTTGCTAGGGGTGGTGCTCCAGGGAAATTATGCTTGCTCTGTATTTCCTCCTTTGAAATTTTGCCTGTGGGAATTCATAGAATCAGAGAATGGCTTGGGTGGGCAGGGACCTTAAAGACCACCAAGATGTGACCTTGTATTATCTTAATATCTATCTCAATACCTTGTACTCTCTTAATATCTTGAAGGTATTAAGAAGAAATTCTTAACTGTGAGGGTGGTGAGGCACTGGCACAGGCTGGCACAGGAGAAGTGAATGCTCCATCCCTGGAAGCATTTAATGCCAGGGTAGATGGGGCTTTGAGCAGTCTGTTCTGCTGGAAGGCGTCCCTGCCCTCATCTGGAGGGTTGGAACTGGATGATCTTGAAAGTCCCTACCAACCCAAACCATTCTATGATCCTATGATTCTCTGATTCTCTGAAGGGGTATATAGGTACAAATTTTCTTGATGGAGAAAAAGCAAAATAATTTTAAATTCTGAGAAAGATATGAATATTCAATCAGCATTCACTGAGCCCTAAGTGATATCTCTTTTAATTATTTATTTGTGACAATTCTGGATATTCTGGGTATCCTAATAAATCAGAAGCTCATTAAACCAACCTGCATCTCATCTGAGCACCAGCTGCCAATGAGAGAGAGATTTTGAGGTCTTCAGTGGACTCTTGCTTCCTTGCAGAGGAGTCTGAAACGAAGGAGGTTTGTGTTGATATTAGCCAAGACAGAAGGTAAAGGTGAAGCTGGCTATAAAGAACAAGAAGGACAGAAGGGCCTCGCAGCAGTAAGGCATCACTGGATCACGGTCTCCGTAACAAACCTCAGGCAGATGGCTTCCTGTGCTGTGGGGATTTTCCCAGGAATAAAACATTGCCAGGACAGAGTTTTTGATCCTAACAAAGGAGCAAACACCACAGGAATTGCTGTGTGCAGGCCCTGCTAGCTCTGCTTTCTGTGAGGTTTTCTTGCCTTCCTCATTACACTGGAAACTAATGGGGACACTTGAGAGCAAACCAGCACCATGCACAGATGTAGCTACTTCAGATGTAAAGCAAACAGGGACTGCATCTTTGAATGTTTCCTTTATATTAACACTGACCTGGTTTGTCTGCAACAAGAAAGGGCTCATTCAGCATTGCACAGGGCTGGCAATTCCCTAGGCTGGCACACACAGCAAAGTCTGTGTGCCAGGGCTGCCTCCCAGAAGTAAGGCCTAACGGTGGACCCTTACTTAAATCCATAACCTTCTGTCACATCCTTTTTGCATGTGGAAAGATGATCATACACAAAACAAGTTGGGATTGGATCTGAAGTTGTTCTACATCTTGTACAATGTGTGGGCATAGTGCAGGAATACACAAGAGAGCCCATGTGGGGAAATTCCAGGAGCATCTCTGTTCCCAGGGACACCCTTTGGAAATATTTACCGCATCAGGAAGACATGGCTGGAAAACCAAGATGGAGCCCTCTGTTCAGTGAAAGAAAGCAGAAAAAGGTGTTATTCACTCAGTGGCCACTCACAGGTTAAAGAATGAAGCAGAAGAAGAATATTAATTAGTCTTGAATCTCAAATAAAATATGTTTTCTTGGGTCTAGGGTGTGGAGTGCTGGCAAAGGCACTTTTAATTGTCCAGCCACAGTTGAAGGTGACTCAAGTTAAAAACCATTCATACTTATCTTTAAAAATCAGAGCCTACATGAAAAATGGGAATAACCCATCTTCCCACCTGTTTATATGTTTCATATCAAAGTATCATAGTAAGGAGAACAAAAAGTTGAATCCAATCCTTCTTAACATACGCTTTCCAAGAAAATCTTGGAAGGAGAAATGCAAGGGTTGGGAAAGGAATGAAATGCAGCCATTTATAAACTCTGAAATTCTCTTAAAAAATGCTTCCTAATTTTTTAAGTCTGAGATGTAGAAAGTAGAGGTTCCATCTCCATTTAGCACCCTATGATTGTGTTTTTCTGGCCTGGTTGGTTTGGGGTGTTGTGCTGCAGAGGTGCCTTTGACAGAGCAATGCAGTGTTGCAACCAAGAAGCAATGTAGCTATGCCAGAACTCCGGGCCCAATTTGCTTTTTGGGATAATACATTTGCTTTTTGGGATAAGCTCATTCTAGCTTTGGAAGTCTTATTTCATTTCTCTTGAATATCTTTATTTTTGTTTAATATATGCTATTTGTGAATCAATGATGCAAATCACTCTTTTGCTGTTGAATTCCTATTATAAAGAAATATATTGTATCAGTATACAGATTGACTTATACATTTAATAATCTATTCTAAATGTTCATGCTATGATTGAACTCTAATACTTCAATCAAGGGAATAATTTTGTGACAGCCAATAATTTTGTCCATATAATTTTTAAAAAGACTAGCAAAATAAAAACTTTGGAGCAAAAAATGTAAGTAAATTTGCTGTAATTTTTTTCTTCATTTTTATCATGTAAAAGTCCTGTCACCAAAGCAAGAGGTGCAATCAAACATGATCCAGGATCAAGCAGACTTGAGAATGGCAGCTTCAGCTGCTGGTCAGATTTATCTTTGATCCACCAGCTGATGCATTCCTAATCAAAATGTTCAGAATCCTTTTAAGCCTTTATCACTATTCATGAAGGAGAAATCATTGTACGTGCAAAATTAGAATTACCTACTTGATAAGCCTGTGATAAAAGTGTAGCTGACAACAGCAGAGTAGCAGCTCTTGCACCTGAGAGATAAGTCAGACTCAAGAAAGAAATGCCTATTTCTTTCCCCTGGTTTGGAAGGTCAAGAAGAGGCAGAATTTGGGTGTGCTACACTTTTCTCTAGCAATGGGTGTATGTCTTCTTGTTTTGCTGAAATATGGACAGGAAAGGGAAATGGATCACTTCTGAGCCAATAGTTTGCTAATACTCATGGTAGAAATTTATTTAGTACTTAGGATCATGTGAAAAATATTTTTCATAAGTCTTTACTGACAAAATAACAGAATTTGACATGAGTTTGGAACATTTAAGAAGTACATTGAAATAAATTGCAAGGGTTTACTTTCTTCCAATTTTTTTGAGTTTTTTGGATTTTTTTGAGGAATTATAACTATTACACATATAGACTAATCACTGAGAAGTCTACCTGCATAGTGTTTAAAATCAAACAAAATGCTACATCTGGCCAGAAAAAACATGTTCAATCACAGCTGGCCAGCATCCCCAGGTCCATTTCCAGCAGGAGCTTTCCAGCCACTCTGCTCCCAAGCTCCAGCATTGAATGGGGGTTTTGTAAGCTTAGTGCAGGAACCGGCACTTACTTGAAAATATAAGCAATCAGATATAGCCTTTTTAAATTCATGTATTTCAACATTTGGTGATTGAGATTGTAAAGACATAAAGTACACCACACAATTTTAATCGGACTTTTATTTGGGGCTCCCAGGAAGTGGGAACAGGTTCTGCCCCTTTGACCTGATTTTCACCTTTTCCATATCAGTCAAAAACTGAAGAGTTTGCTCTGTGGACTTCATCTGAGTTTTAAGAACTTCATTAACTCCCGGAATATTTGTATCTGCTGTAACCAATTATCTTAGATGCATAACCTTATCAAAAGCTTTTTGAAACTCAAAGGGTTTTTTTTAAACCCTGTGGTTGCACACCTCACCATAGCAGGAATGACTTCAGAAAAGCGTTATCTGTTTCTTTGCTCTGCACATTCCATCCTGATACATGTGGAAATATGATGGCTATCATCAATAACTTTTTTATCTCTCTTTATTATAAAAATAACAAACAAAGCACTCTGGTGTTAAAAATATATATAGTTTTCCTACCCTGGTCTCCGCCTCCCCAATAGCTTCTATATTGGTCTGAAATATTTGGGTTTCTTTTTTCATCTTTTGTCCATTAAAATGTTTTGAGGGAACCACCTGTGGTTATTTAGCCAAATTTAAGTCAAATCCTATGGTGTAACTCAGAGATGAATGAGGAGGAAGGGGAAAAAGCAAAATGCTTCACTGAATATAAAAAAAATAAAAACCAGAAAAAATAAATTTTGGAGAAATAATTTAGGTAATTAGATTTGAGTGTATTTTTAAAATATCCTGTCTAACAATATAGTGGTCATATTTAAGTCTCAGCAACAGTTTTCTTTCTAGCTTAGAGTGTTAATTCAACAGATTACTGTTTATTTTCTGCTTTCAATCACTGACACCATAAATCTCTGCCCTCTCATCTACCTAGCTATCATTACACCTTACTGTTTCTCTTTTCTGCTGTTACTTTTTTATAAATTCAAAGTGACCTTGACTGTCCTCTTAAAATTTTATTAGAATGCTTTAAATTTTTAGTGTTCCTCAAACTGTTTCTTTCCTTCTTTTGGGTATTTGACTCTTTACCACCTTGAAGTAAATGTGAATAGACTACTGGATCATTTTAACTATTTTAACTGAGATGTTGTATTGACACAGTATTTATAGTACACTTCTGACCTTTAAAAGGGCCATGGAAGCACCAGCTTCTATCCTGGTCTCTTTTTATTTTATTTTATTTTTTTAATATAGATTAGAGGTTTGGAAGGCACTTCAGTTTTATAATCTTTCTTTGAAAGGTATTGTCTCATAAGAGAAATAGATTTGAGCTGATTAAACCATGGCTCCTAGCCATACTGGAAGCTTTTCACCACATTGTATATCTTTCCTGTAAAATTATGATTTACATACTTTTAGGACAAGGAAGAATGTATCCTTCAAGTTTTGAAGGATAACAGTGGTAGTGTCCTGTATTTTTCAACAGTAGAGTGTAACTTTATAGACTTATAGACTTTAGCACTCATAGCATGAGAAAGATATTATTGATATGTACGGAATGAAGATTTTTGTGAGGAATTTCTACCAAATATCTGCTTCCAAGGACCCTGAGCCATACAGCAATCCTGTGTTCAGCTAGTTATTAACAGTCTTATTCTGCTATTCAAAACACAGGCTGTGAATAGCCACACAAAATGAATAGGGATAAAAAGCAGCTGACTCCTCATAACTCTGAAACCTAAGGACTGCCAGGTGGATCAAAATGCTTTTGGTAGAGTCTGAATTGTTCCCAGGTTCCTCTCACACCAGAGAGAGGAGATCTATTAGCAGGAGTTACAGGGCTGCAATGTTTAACATGTCCTTTTTTTTTAATCTTTCTCCTAGAAAAATCCCTTGAAAATGGAAATTTTTTGACTACACTGATAAGTCAGAAGCTTGGTCCAAGCTTATTAAAACTTCTTTTCTCTTTAGCAAAGTGATTCTTTAAACCACTGATTTAATATTTGGATGTCTCAGTTCTGAGATGTTCCTGGTTTCGAATATACAAATATTGCGGATGGTAATAAGAAGAGACTGAGGAGAAAACTCTACAATCCACATCTTCCTCACAAGGGGAAGGAGAGGCAGAACTGATCTCTTCTCTCTGTCCCCAGTGACAGGACCTGAGGAAATGGCTGGAGCTGTGTCAGGGGAGGCTGAGGTTGGGTAGTGGGGAAGTGTTCTTGCCCCAGACAGTGTTTGGGTACTGGAACAGGCTCCCCAGGGAAATGTTCACAGCACCAAGCCTGACAGAGCTCCAGGGATGTTTGGACAATGCTCTCGGGCACACAGTGGGATTCTTGGGATGCTCTGCACAAGGACAGGAGCTGGACTCGCTGATCTTTCTGGTGCCTTCCAACTCAGGATATTCTGTGATTCTGTGAGTAATGGGAAAGGACTTTCCACCCCTACTAATGCAGAATGATCTCTATTTTTATTTAGAAAGGCATCCCGAGAGTTAATTCATGCCTGGAAACCACAGGTCTCACAGAGCATCGACTAAAATCCCAGAAACAAACGAGAGAGAATTTTATTAGCAAAATTTTTGGAGCCATTATTTGATTTACCTACACTCTCACCATGCTATGGGTTGCATGGAAGTCTTAGTTCTAACTCCCTCATTACCCCTCCAATTTAAATGCTTTGAAAGATTCAGTTCATCAACCTAAAATGCAATCAGCTCAGCCAACTAAATGAACACAACAGAGAAATCTATATCATTTGCCATGCAAGGAAGAAACACTGAGATTGATTCATTAGAGTCTGTCTTTCTTATGCTAACCTGCTCAATCAGAAAGCACATCCTGTTGAAAATTTAAAGGACTTCCTGATAACTTAATAACAATATGGGAGCAGAACCTCTCTGTCAGCAGGTTTAACTCTGTAGTTTTCCATTAGCTTCGAATTCTCTGGTATAAATCACTCCCCTAAATTCCTCAGATGTTAGAAGCAGAGGGTCTTGAGTCATGAAATCACTTACATCTGGTCATGTCTTTCCCTCAAGGGACAAAAAAAAAGGCAAAAGCAAACAAACTAACTAAATTATTTCTGCTGCGGTATATTTAGCATGAATGAGTAACAAATGTACAGATCATAATCTATCACTATCAGGATAATTTATTTCCAGATTTTCTACACTGCAGGACAGAATAAAGAGAGAAATCTCAAATGTACAAAGGACTTTTTGTGTACCTGCTACCTTTAGTAAAAGTCTCAGCATTAATTTACAAGCCCCCACTTCTGTTTGGAGATAGGAATTTACCTATCTATTTGTCTATCCTCAAAGGTTTCTGCTCAGTTAATGAAGTGTGAATGGGTTTCAGAGAGGAGCCCAGGGCTTTTTGTATTCAAGTTCTCCATGAATAAAACACTCCGGTCCAGATAAATGGACACTCTAATTTAAAGATGCAGTTACCCGTGTTGGATCATCAGGCCTACATCCTTCCACCTCAGAAAAAAAATATTACCACGAGTTGTGAACTGTCCTTTTAATGCATGAACTGGTGGCTGAGAGTGTTACTGATTCACCAAAGAGCCTCTTCCCTAGTGCATCACTCCAGGGGCTGTCTGAATCTAAGTGGAAGTAATAGTGCAGTTACTGTGAATAACACACACTTGCAGCAGTGTATGCCAGCACTCTTATACCTCACTGAATGCTCCTGGGCTGTGCAAACAATAGAGTCTCTCTAACCCTATTAGCCAGGCTTCAGATGCCTTACACATGGCCTTTATCTCTATTAACAATTTAATACTGACAGGAGTTGAAAATTTTATTTTCTTTAGACTTTCTATATTGCATATTCAGTTTTTCTATTTTTACATATATATATATATATATATATATATATATATATATATATATAAGTTTTTTGGGGTTTTTTTGTGGGTTTTACATTTTTTTAAATTTAATTTTTAACATTTTATTTTTTGGGGGGTTTAATTATTGCAAAGTAATAGGTGATCTTCAAATGATAACTTCTTCTGAGCCTCCCTCCTACAGGTATTTCCCATTTAGCACAGTCAGTTAAAATTTAGTTCAGAATAAAGGTGGCTCAATGCAGGATTCCATACACAGGAGTCTATATATAAGCAAGATGTGTAAGCTCCCATTACAGATCTAGTTTGCTGAGTAACCAGGATGGACTTGGCTTTTTTACCCTTTTTTTCCCTTTCTGAACACAGATATTTAGTACCATTCTCGAGGATATTCAAGGCATCCATTTACATGTTTTACATACAGATCTACTGTGAGTTTTGCAACAAGGAGTGGTACCCTGTCCTTACAATCCAGGGCAGAGTGAATTCCCATGTAGTGTTCAGACACCTACAGGTAAATTTCTCTATGTAAGAATCTTTAACTGGAGCTGAACTCCATCCTAACTCTACAGTAAAAACAACAATGGAATGCTGCATCTTTACCTAAGGTGGGCCAGGTTCTGCGTTGTCCTGGAAAGAAGACAAGTTTTCTTACCTATTCCCCAGCACTTAACACCCACACAGAGATTTTCCCAAGAAGTCAGGAAGGATTTTTACATGGCTGTTATGCTGAAGCAGTTGAGTTGAAGAGTCCTCTGAAAATAAAGATATGTTGAATTCAATAGGATTCATTTTATATTATGAGAAGTTGTTGTGGTTTAACCCCAGCCAGCAGCCAAGCCCTGGCAGCTGCTCCTTCATTCTCCCTCCAGTGGGATTGAGGGAGAATTGGAAGGGTAAAAAAACTCATGGAAAACTCATGGGTTGAGATAAAGACAGTTTAATATGGAAAGCAAAAGCAATCACACAAGCAAAGAAAACCAAATAATTAATTCCCTGCTTCCCAAGTGCAAGCAGGTGTTCAGCCATCTCCAGGAGAGCACAGCCACATCATGCGTAATTGTGAGTTGGTAAGACAAACTCCATCATAAAAAGACATCTCCTGCATCCTCATTCTTCACCCATTTTATATACTGATCATGATGTCACTGGAATATCCCTCTGGTAAGTTTGGATCACCTGTCCTGGATATGTCTCTTCTGAAATTCCCCTGCCCCGCAAATTTCCTCCCCAGCGTAGCCATACAAAAAGCAGAAAAAGGCCTTGGCTCTGTGTGGGCCCTGCTCAGCAACAACAAAGACATCTCTGTATCATCAACACAAAATCCAAAACACAGCCCCATACCAGCCACCATGAAGCCAGCTGAAATCCACACATATGCCCACCAGATATTCTTTGCACGTATGTACAACAATGAACAAGGACATGTAAAGGTTTGACTTGGCTCTGGGTTTTGTATTGTTTGGTTTTAATCCAATAATTTATAAAAAGGTTGTCTGAAGTAGAAACCCGTTTATTAAACGTTTGCTGCTTTCCCTTTGCACTTGAATCCATATTTTATGTTAAAGGTGAGTTTGTTTCAGAGCTGCAAAAGCAAAGCTATTGCTTCAGACATCGTAAAGCACCTGGTTAAGCACGAGCCATACATCATTAAGATTTGGTAGCATTCTGCATGTGTGCATCATCTGAAAAACTAAATTAGAATTGAACAAACAAAACAAGCAAACAAACAACAACAACAACCAGAAAAAAGATAATAAAACCTGAGGTGTATGTTTCAGCAATTTAAGTCTCGTTCATCTTCAAACAGACTTAATGTGCTGTATTACAATCCAGCCAAATTACATACAGATCAGCATGAAAACAAATTCAGGTGCACAATGGGCTTAATTATGCTACAGAGAAAAGTATCACTAATAGCAGAAGGGGGCACTAGAAACCAGCAACCATATTTTCTGAATTTTTTCTTCTTTTGCAATCACCATAATATTTATAATATGTATTAAATAAATGCAGGCCCATAGTCTTATTTATTAACTAGTTGCCTTTGCACTCTTTCCCAAGGCCTTACTGGATGTACTGGTACATCCACCTTCAGCCTTTACCTTTTGTGACTGGTGTTCTTCAGCTGCTCTAAAGTTGCATTAGAGTTGGCCACTCCAGCAGGCCCAGCAGGGGTAATTGCACCCTGCAGCAGTTCCCTTTTAGTAAAATGTGAGAACAAGCTTACAGACAGGCAGAAACAAAGCATTACTTTCCAAATAAAGCATTACCTATTAACCCCTTAGAGGAACAAAAGCACTTGGAGCAAAGTACAGGACCAGCTGAAGGGGTCAAAGTTGAGTACCTACAGCAGCATCCATATCTCATTGGAACTTCCCTTCAAAGAATCTGGAAAGTTGTCTAGAAGCAAGAAGGATTACTATCTCCTCTCAGTAGAAACATTTATTTGACTTTCCCATGGTAAAAAGATCTTTTTTGCCTGTTATATTCAACCAATTTCACTGAAGAACTTTAATTATTCCAAGAGCTTTGTGATTTTCAGTTCACTTTGATTTCGAGAATGATCTTAGGAAAGAAAACTTTTCCAAACAAGAGGCATTTAGAAAACAGTGTCTCTCCTCTTATCCTAGCTAGTTTAGAGTTAAAGCTGTATGGGCTTTTAATCATAGTAATTATTTAAATTTCTTTGGCTTCACTCAATGTTGGTGTTCTCTGGTCCATCATCATTCAAACATAAAAGCAGGGAACTCTTCTTAGAGCCGCAGTAAAAGGCTCCCTAACTTGAAAATCTCTGCAGTATAGTTTCTCTCTTTTGTTTCTTTCTTTGCTAATTTTAAGTGCCAAGAACTCTTCCCTTCCTTTGAAGAGCTGTAGACCTTTCCATGGGCCACCAGGTTTTATAGCCAGAGATACCTTTTCTATTTTTTTTATTTTGCTATCTGTTAGCTAAAGTAAGGAAGATGTCCTATCCAAGATGGCAACATAGGCTAAATTTCATATTTTGACATGTTTTACTTGGAACAACATTGTCTCATGTAAGGTGCCTGTTCCCATGGCAGGAGGGTTGGAAGTAAATGATATTTAAAGCCCCTTCCAACTCAATCCCTTCTAGAATTCTATGGTTTCTGACTCTTATTTATCTAAAATTTTCCATTATTAAATTTAAAGCTATTATGCTTTTCTTTTGAAGAGACACTCAGAAATCTTTCTTTTCCCAAGTGTCCTGAAATGAAATAAGAAAGGGAAGAAAATGTACTTTAAAAATTTATATTGAGGGGTTATTGTGGATGACCCTGCAATTAGAGGTTAAGAAAATGCTAAAGGCATGTTGTCCTTTTAATGGAGGTTCTAATTCAGATCTTTTTTCCTCTCCATGTAGAAGCAGGTACACAGGGACTCTAAAAAGGATGCACATAGGATCTGCTAAATGTGTTTCTCATTGTCTGAGTTTAATAATTGATAATATAGACAGAGCTCACAAATTTTTCTCTTACATAAAAAATAATTGTGCCTGAGTTTCGCATAGTCTGAAATTAAATGTGTGAAGTGCTCCAGGGAGCAGCGTGTACGTGCTATGATAGATCATTCCACTTGATAAGGAGAGTTAGAATATGTAATAACTTTTATTTATTTGTACTGCAGTGGCGTTCAAAGAGCTAAAGCAGGGCTGGTGAGCCATGGTGACAGGTGATGGCCATTCTCTTCCCCACAAGGAAGCAGTGGAAGCTGTTGTCTACCTTCATTCTTGCATCCTTTTGCTCTCATCTGAAAGCTCAGAACAGGACCTCTGGCCTTCCAGGCTACTCCCTCTAAGGTGACCTACCTTTCTTTTGTGCAGACCTCTCTTTTATCCCCTTTCTTTCCATCTCCTGCACCTCAGGGAAGGAAAGAAGAGGCAGAAACAAGTGCTTCAGTTTTCTCCTATTTTCTACTCCAATTTGGTAGAAGAAGAAGGATTTTTCAAGGACTAGGAGTACCAAAGGGCACAGGGCATATGAGTGATGTCTTAGGAGGATATAAGATCCTTAAATTTGGAGAAAACAAAAGCTCTGAAAAGACAGCAAGGGAGGTAAAGTGAAAGCTGGACATTGGGGGAATCTTCCAGGAAACAGAGGTCAGAAGGCATCAGAAGGAAAAGAGATAAATTTATGCTGAAATATGATGGATAAGCAAAATAAGACAGCAAGCAAGAGAATGAAGGAATGAAAGAAGTAACAGAGAACCGTGAGTGTGTAAGATTCTTAGTCTGTGCTTTAGAAGTTGAATAATTATGATTAAAAAGATGTCATAATCTTTACATATTTATAGAAAAAGAGATGAAACTCACGGACAAAAATTATAGGAAGAGTATAGAAAATGAAAAGAACTGTGGAATAAAGTAAAAAACTTTTTTCTTTCTCCTGGATTTCCAGAAGAAGATATAAATATGCAAAAAGAACCTGATATCAGGAAGCAATAATTTTAGCCAGGATGATTTATGTTTGCAGAAGTCAGGGTTAGGTCCGAATGGAAGCCCATCAAAATCTAGGTCAGTATTGTGTCAAAGTGCTTTGGATTAGAGTTCAATGCACTCCATCTGTTGAGAAGCCTGATGAGAAGTGTTTTGGTTCAGCAAACAAACCATAACCCAACCTTATGAAGTTCTTATTGTGACAGAGACAGGATAAAAAAGGTACTTTCACAACATTCTGGATGCAGTCAAGTGTCCACAGGCAATTTGGAATATTCACTGTGACCATCTTAACTCCCTGCACTGAGATTTGGTGAGGGGCTGAGAAGGGCAACCGCTGGCAAAAAAACCTTGTGAATGTTTTCCATGCTGCTTGCTATACCCAAAGATAATTTTGCAGGTCCAGCTTTCCTGGCATTGTTTTTCTGGGAAGGTGAGCAGCAAGACATCACCTTTCAATAGGCAAAGTGAAGCTCTTTTGTCCCAGTATTCTTCTGCGTGGGTTTGCAGGACTGTGCTCTTGGATCATCAAATAGATGTGCAATGAATGCTCAGGAGATGGATTGGGTTCTTCTGGGCTTATTTTGCTTTGTAATGATGCTCTTATGCACTAGCCTAGACAGTACAAATAATACTGTGCTGGCAAATCTTCTGTGACTTTCTTGAGTGTGCCTGCATTGGATGCTTTTATGTGTTTGAAATCACAAGCTTTCATCTCTCGTTTGAAGGCACAGCAGCCTTTAATGTGTGTGGTCAGGTGCCTGCAATTGCTTTCCTTCAATGCAGAGAATCAGCACTCCAGAAAACGAGACACAATCCCTATATGTGGGTATAACTCTGGATGAAAATGACTCCTCTGTTGTATTTCTGTACTAAAACTGGTTTCATGAAAAGATTTCTGTCCCCACTCACACTCCCTTTCAAGGAAAACAAAGAAATTCAGTGAAGCACAGGAAGCTGGATGCCAAATAAAATAAAATAAAATAAAAGAAAAGAAAAGAAAATAAAATAGTTGTCATTACCATGGCCATCATCCTAAATTTTGTAAAATCAAAGGCAAAAGCCAGCCATGAAATTAAGAAATCAGAATGAAATACACAATGGTTAATTTAAATGAAAAATTGGCTCAGGAGAAATGCTTTTCCAGTAGGTAGAAAGTCTGTGTGAAATTAGAACAATGTAATAAATGGCACTGGTTAATGCACAGATTCTGATTGTGAAGATAAATGGCAGTGATGCAGTGAAGCAAAATATGATTCTAAAATGTGGATTAAAAAAATCACTATCATGTTATGGCAGAAATAGATGATATTTGAAATGATTCATTCATGACAATTTAATAGTCATGAAAGCAAATCTAGAAATAAAACAGTGCTGGAAATATATTTGTGTTATATCAAAGGCATGCCCATAAGAAGTTTGTGAAGGGTTACTAAGTGGTTAATCAATTGCAGAAAACTGTTCCAGAGTTTCTTTTTTCTCATTGATATTATACCCTCGATAGACCATTATGATCCTTAGATCAAAAAGATCTTTAGATCATTGGTTTCTTTTTTGAGATAGTACCCTTTTTTCCATTCCTGCATTAGTCCCAGAGGTTGATGGTCTTACAAAGCTGAGCACAGAGAATTGTCACTTTGATACACCGTCATAGACTCTATAAATAATTACCCGATATTTTCAAATAAGAAGTCACTTGAAACAAGACTTCATACTTTTATTTTAAAAAAATGAACATGCTCTATAATGAAAATTCAATATTTTATTCAAGAAATGTATGAAAAAAGGAGACCAACATATCTCTCGTAAATGTATATTTCTTAACAAAAGTGCTTCTTGAACACAGATCTTAATAGCAATATTCCTTTTATATAATTCATTAGCCATGTAGGACTGAGAAAATTCTGTCATTTTATCTCCTCAGAGGATGAATATGGATAATGTGAAGTAGTTGGGGGGGGAAGAAGTCTTTCCTTTCATCAGAGGTTCAAATTGATGTAGACATACCAAAGACTTTGAGCCATTTTCCAGTGAAAACTCTATTGGGATATTCTGTAGAGTCGTGGCAAGATTATGGGATTTGGGTTGTGAGTTGGAATTATGAAATTTAAGTTTGTTCATTAGTTATAACAGTAGGATATCTGTTTTCAGAGCTGTGCCTGTTGCACAGCCAGTGCCCTCAGAGCCCTGTTGGCACGGTCCATGAGGTTTCTGGACAGGCTCCAGCACAGGTGGGATAATGGATTGCCTGGAAACAGCATCAAAAGTCAAAAAACATGTGACTGATCCAGCTTTTAGAATCAAGTATTTGACTTTTTGTTACAAAAGCTGTTCAGATGGGAATTTCAAACTACAAATTCTGAGTCAGCCTCTGCTGCATCAGGACCATTTTATACACCTAGATAGGCTGAGCAAACTCCTGAGTAAACGAAGCCAAAGATTTTTTACATCACTCCTGATACAGGAGTGTTGTGCATAGATAATATCATTGAACATAAACAGAAGAAATATTTTCTTGCAGAACTGATTGTATAGGACAGTCTTTTGTATGTAGTCAAGGCATTATTTTACATGTTTAAAGTGTATGAACTACCAAGATTTGCATATGCCCTGGGGTTCTTGTGTCAGTTGGCCATCGGGCTTGTAGAAACTGAGTAAAATAATGATTGGGGACAACTTTCTTGATTTGGGTCAAGGTACTGATGCAAGGACCCTCTCTTTTAACAGGGACTCCCAGGTCATCATCAGACATCATATAGTTGTTTGGGCAAATTAAATTGTTATAGCATTACCCTCTGCCAGAATCCCAACAAATTTATCTCTCCTTCTAGCCCTTTCCCTTTTTCTTTGTCTCTTTCTCTCTTTCTTTCTCTCTTTTTCCTCTCTCTCTCCAGTTTTTGTATCCGTGTAACAGTTCTCATCATTCATGTGTAAGTAAAAAAAAAAAACAGTTCAGGCTAGAATAGGTATTGAGACAAATGATTGTACACAGACAATGGAAAACCATACCTCGTGAGAGTGTGCTGAAAGAGCTTGGCTCATTTAGCAAAATAAAACAAAGACTGACAAGGTATAAAATTGTGATCTGTAAATATGCCAGGGGAGTAAACATTAGTGAGGGACAAGTACTGGTAAAGCACAATCTTTTTACATAGCTACTGTAATGTAGCTATGACTAGACTGATACTGGAAGCTAGACATTGATCCCCATGGAAGAAATGAGACATAAAGGATATTCTGATAAAACCAATATGGGTAAAAAATATGGGAATTGTATACTGAAGCTATACGTCATGTAAGGGAACACATGATGCATTCCTGGGACAGAAAAACACTGCTCTTCATGGCCCTTCCTTACCAATATTCTGTGTTTCTTTTACAAACTGTTAGAGAATTATGGTCTTTTATCTGTTGGATTATCTTCTCCTTTACTGGACTGGGGCATGTAGTGACCACCATCACCATCACTGCTGTGCTTTTTGATTTACAGCGTAAAACAGAGGTCTACAGGGTTTTTGCCATTTGAATAATTGTCCATCTGGACACATCACCAGCCATGGCAATGCCTACTAATTGCTGTAGTCCCTGCATTTGTGTACTGAGTAAAATGGGGTGGGTTCAGAAGTGTTTGAAAGCCGAAGAGGATCATCTTTCAGTCCAAATTCAACCACAGTCTGCATAGCTTTGATTGACATAATTTCATATCATAAAATTTCAATAAGCAAAGAAATCACTGATTTCTGGTGGAATGGTGCTATCCTTATCTATGTTGGTGATCTTAACTAAAAATTCATTTAATGATTTCAACAAAGTTCTTAAATTACTTACAGGATTCATTATGCTTCCGCTGCATCTGATAATCTTTCATTTAGCAGGATTCTCAATGCTCCATCAAGCTATCCTGCTCTGCAAGTCACTTAATGGTACTGTTTGTATGAGTATAGTAAAATATCTGCATAATGGAGAAAGCAAGACACGAGTCTGCAGGTCCTGTCTGGATGTTTTAATGATACCCCTGTTTGGCTAGACTCATTCATAATGCCACCTGTGAAGTGGGAAACATCTGCAAGATGGATTTTTCAGGGAAAAAAAGAAAAAGAACTGTTGCTAGTCTTTTAAAAGTAATTAAATTGGATTCCTGTTTGGTTTTTTTTTCAAGGTTTCTAGGCAAGAAAAAAAGTTACAAATGAAATAAACCTGCAGCTGAAGGTAATCACAAGTCACGTGTGAACAACAGTTTTTCAAAGAGTGTCTTTAATAATGACATTCACTCAGATTTCGGCAGGCACTCATCAACAGCATAGGAGTCTTATTAAAAGCAATCACAGTCTTTTTGCTCATCTCTCTGAACACTCTTCACTTCAATAAGCTTCAGTTCAGTCCAATTAGTCAGTGCAATTTAGTTTGTTCTATGCAAGTCACTGGGTTTTAATTGAGTCCAATTAGGCACAAATCAATAAAAGTCAATTCAAACTAATTGTCTTCTATGCAAATCAATAGGATTCAATTAATTCAATGAGGGTCTTATTCACTCTAATGACTGACCTGTTCCCCCTTTTCAGTTCTAAAAAGAGGCCACACATTGTTCATTCTGGGGGTCCTTGACAAGTCTATCTCTCTTATTGAGGGGATAGAAATCATTAGGCAAAGTATGGAGAAAAAGATATGTAACTGGGTTATCCTTTTCCTATTTCTCACTCTTCAACAGTGAATTTTCTGCAGTGAAATTTCTCATTCAGATTATGCAGAGGGTTGAATACATGTGCAAATTTAGACATACCTCCATGAAAACTGAGCTATCCAGTCACAGAAATGAAAAACTGAAGAATGTATTTACTCTCATTCACAACGTTTATTTTTAACCTAAAAATTTCTCTTGATTTAAAATGTGAGTGTGCTAAAATGAGAAGTTTGCTGTTAGCCATATGTTTAACTTACAGCAGCCTTCTGAGGAGTTAATCCATGGAATAATAAGTCTTCCACTAAAGACATTATTACACGGTTGCACAACGTGTATTACAAAGAAAGCCTCACTATAAATAGAGGGGGGAAGGTATACACTATGATAATCACATAATCATTGAGATATGTGCTGGGTTTGGCTGGGATAAAGTTAATATTCTTCATAGCAGCTCATGTAGTGCTTTATTTTGGATTTGTGACAAGGACAGTACTGAAAACACAGTGACGTTCTGGCTGTAAAAACGTAGTTCAACAAAAGCTCTGCACAAAGTCTTCCACCATTTGAGCATGCTCACAGTTCAAAAGTGGGGTGGTTTTGCACTCAGATGGAATTTGGTAAGTTTTGATTTGTGTCCATTACCTTACATCCTTTCAGGCAGAAGAATCTGGTTCCTTCTCCTTCATTCCTTCCCATCAGGTATTTGTACATGGGGATAGGATCCAGCTGAGCTTTCTCTTTTCCAACCTAAATAGTGCCAGCTGCTACAGCCTTTTCTCATATGATAATGCTGATAGATAGCAAGAATAAATTATGTAACTAAACTTTTTTTATGGTTTTACTTCATGCAAATATCTTCTTAAAAACCACATTTCTGCCTTGTGTTTAGGAATCCAAAATTTTCCTTTTGCAAATTTGCTAATTTCCTTTAGCATTCATTAAAGACCTGTATTTTTGGGAAAATTGAAATCAGAAAACACATGAAAAAGGAAGTCCATGCAGGTTTTCCATACATTTGACTAAGTATTCTCTATGTTTAAGATATATCTAAATCTGTAAGACTGCTCAGAGGCAAGAATTGATTGACTGAACAATGTGGTCTAGTGGAAGGTGTCTCTGCCCATGGCATGGCTGTGGGAACAAATTGATTTTTTAGGTCATTTCCAACCCAAACCATTCTATAACTTATTAACCTATTCTTGGTGAAGAATGAGGCCTGAGGAATAATGCCCCACACAGTCCAGGATCACTTTGGAAGGGACATTTCCCATGGAAGTCAATGATTAATGGCTTAAGTTGTTTAAAATGTTGCTGTGTTGTGAAGCACACCCTCCTGGTCTCCACCTGGTTAGGATGTGGGTACATCATAGTTCCAGCTGTGCTAAGCTTTGCTCTCTAAACACTTTTAGAGGCTGGGATAGGTTGTGATTCAAGAAAAGGTGGTAACTCAATCCTTCAGGTACCTCTGAAATTCTCTTTCTATTCTGATAATGCCCTCTCTGAGGCGTGCAGACTGCCTGAATCCAGCAAATACTGGGCCAAGCCCTTTGGAAGGATGGAGCTGAGGGAGTGGCAAGGTGAAAGCAGGTGATGCTAAACCTGTGCATGAGAACAGAGAGTTGTATATGTCACACAAAGGGCATGTAAAGGTGGACTGAATAATGAGAAATTAAGGAGAGAAGTTGATAAACCAGCAATGAAAATCTAGAACAACTGTACAGCAAATCATCCCTTGACTTTGACAGTCAAGTAGATATTCCTTCCAAAAGATCCACATCAATACTTCTCAAAAAGGAGGAGAAAACAGGAAAGGTAACAGGATAAATAATTTCTGGATTAAAAAGCAACTAATTATTAAGAAATTGAACCCTATTTCTGCTAAAAATCCATTTTAATTTTGTTCACTATTTTGAAATATAATGTTGGTTTCATAAATGGTAAAATAGATATTGTGGTGTTTATTTTTATTTTTTGCATTAGATGTCTGCATACATTCCTCTAAAAACTATTTTAAACATAAAATTTTGTTGAGAGTTCATCAAACTGAGGTAGCCCTTGAACATGGAATAGAGTAGTAGAGATACTACCTTGATTTCAGTCTAAAAATTATGCTACATTCTTTAATATATTTGCTAATCTTAATTTTACATTTTTCCAAAATGCTTACATTTTTGAGGAAGATATGGTATTGTTTTAATTGTATGAGCAATAAGAGTGCATGTCTGGGGCAGTTTTAAAGCTTGGGAATAGAATCTGAACGTAGACTAAAACATATATGTATGGCATAGTAGATAGATTTGTTTGGGCAGCTTAACCCCAATCCTTTCTTTCTATGCCTTTTGCCATATGTATTACATGCAATCAACATTTAACAGACAGTAAAAATATCCCTGATGGCAGTTAAATGTTTGACATAAATTAATCAGCTTATTCATAAATAGTGAAATTGTCCTGACTTGAAACAGGTTTCAAGTGCAGAGATCTGCAATAGTAATTGCTATTTTGATTGAAAAAAAATAAAATATGTGTATATAATGAAAGCACAATCCCATCTTTTTAAAATGTGGGAAATGTGTAGTTTGTTGGCTTCTTAGATAACAGCAGGACAAGAAAAGTATTTAAAAATCTTCAGTGAAGCCCTGCAGTGCAGTTTGAAAAGTGTAGTTGGAGATGTAGATCTGGGTGTGCAGAGTGGCTTTCACGTGGTATCAAACTGCAGTATAGGATCAAGCTACTTATGTCAACACATTGGAGATGAGATTGATAAAAGTTGTATCATATCCTAAATTATTTCAAGCTTGAAATAAATTAGAATGTTTTTTGTTCTACACAAAAGAGTGTCACGAGGAGAAGTGAGATGAAAATTTCTGCCCTAAAGCCTCATTAAGAAAAAAAAACCTGTTTTCCTAATTTTTGCCCACCTGTATGATTCCAATTTCAAAGTGCCTTGTTTCCCATAGTATAAATTATGTCTTTATACTGGATTGTTCTTGCTCATGCTGAGTTGTAACTATTTATACGTCTCTACTGATGTCAACAGCTTTGTATGAGACTAAAATACCACCTGACTTCCTGCAGGGATCATGTTATAACCTAGGTATGCAAATATAAAAAGAGTGTTCAAATTATTATGATTTCAAGGCATTTTAGGAAAAAAAAAAGGTAGAAGTTCTCCTTTTTTTTTTTAATTAATTTCTGCTGTGGACACATATTTATTAATAAAGGGGAAGAAGGGATAGAATCTTTCTCAACCTTAAAAGTCCTCAGTGTTCCACCATTTCAAGTGCAGCCATGGCTTACAAAAGTCTATTATCAAATTGCAAAGTTTCTGTTAAAGTAGACGCTCAAATGCATAATCAAGTGGAATTAAACAGATCTGGAGACATTATTTGTCCTAAACGTTTCTTGAATTGATGGGCAGACTGAAAACAAATTATTCCTGACTATATAATTCAAGAATGCACATAAACTTGGAAATGAGAGCTGGAGGAACAGCATAACAAAATCAAATTAATGCTTTACTGAAATACCATGAAAACTCATCAAATACAAAATAAGCAATTTTATACTATATAAAAGGGATGTAAAAAGGCCAAAGTGCCAATTGCTAGATTGATAAGGAAAAGATCTACTAGATTCACTGTAGGTATGACTAGTCCAGGCTCTGAGCAACCCGGTCCAGTGGAAGGTTTCCCTGCCCATGGCAGGAATGTTGGAACAAGGTGATCCTTAAGGCCCCTTTCCTCAAACCATTTCATGATTCTATGACACCACAGTACTTATTCCAGTGCCAAAACAAATCACAACAAATAGGTGTGAGTTGGACCAAAAATGTGTAACTTCATATTTTGTGTACAGAGAGGCCACCCCAGATTGTACTTTCTCTGAGCAATCTCTCAGCTTCCAGGGGTTTGCTGCTAAGGATTTTCCTGAGTAATGGTGGCTACCTTGCTGCTTCTTCTTCTGAAGGATTTCTTCTCCATGATCTTCAGCAGCACCTTTTTATCTGTAGTAAAAGAGGTTCTTTCAGATTCTGCAAAAAAATCAGTCAGAATTCAGTTCTTATTCCAGTGAGCTCCAACCACTCTTCTTTCTCCAGAGCAGTCCTATCAGGTAAGTGTGAAGTGATTTACTGTCTTCTGCATATCCCTATAAAAAGTTTTTTGTAGTCATCTAATTCCATTGCTCAATTTCTCTACTTCTTAGTAAATCTTCAATATATTAATTATTTTTATACTCTCCAATCGATTTTCTTCTGTAATTTAATCCACCCTGCTATTATTTTTACATTTTTGATCAGTCTCATGCTGTATAGCAAATTTTGTTTCCTTGTGTTTCCCCTCTTTGTTATTTGATATTTCTAATTAATTAGTGAATGAAGATGGTAGTTTGGAAGAGAAGAGGTTCATAGAATATTCATAGAATCATAGAATGGTTTGGGTTGGAAGGAAGCTCAAAGATAATCCAGTTCCAACCCCCTGACATGGGCAGGGACACCTTCCACTAGACCAGGTTGCTCAGAGCCCCATCCAATCTGGCCTTGAACACCTCCAGGGATGAAACATCTACAGCTCCTCTGGGCAGCCTAGTTCCATGCCTCACCACCCTCACAGTATATTTTTTCCCTCGATATCCAATTTAAGCCTACTCTCTTTCAATCTGAAACCATTCCTTCTTGCCCTACCACTCTTGTAAAAATTCTCTCTACATTTTTCTTTCTGCTTCTTCAGGTTCTGGAAGGCCAAAATTTGGTCACCACAAAGCCTTCTCTTTTTCAGGTTGAACAATCCCAATTCTCTCAACCTTCCTCACAGTAGAGGTGTTCTGATCATTTTGGTGGCCTTCTTTGGACTGGTTCCAACAGCTTGATATCATTACTGTGACGGGGACCCCAGAGCTGGATGCAATGCTTGATTTTGTCACTGTAATTTCCTCATCCATAAATTTGCCTTAAAGATAAGAGAATATCTGCAGTAATCTTGGGAGGGTGGAAGGTACAATTCAACCAGAAGGAAGGGTGGGAGGAGGGAACTTTTAAATTCTCATTCTTCCAAAGCAGAGTGCTTCATGACACCAGCAAACATCCCCTAAAATTGTCTTTTATTTCTTTCAAATATTTCTCTTGAGTTGTCTTGTAATACAATGTCTTTTGTGTGTTAGTCTGAAGACAATTTAGATAAGGGTGGGGAGAGTCTGAAGTATAAGAGAGTAGGTCTATAACATTTGTTTTGAGTATTAGTAGATAAGTGGAGGAAAAGTTGGCATTTAGTCTTTGAAAGAATTTTCCTCCGTTCCCTGTTTCATAAAGAAAAGGAAGCATTTTGAACTCAAGTTCCTCAAGTTGGGAATGGAAATAACTGAGACATTTACTGAAAAATTGAAAGTTGCACTAAGAATTGTAGAGGATTCAAAAGAAAGCTTGGCCAAAAGACTGAAGGAAAATGGATAGACCTAATCCACATGTACTGATGACTTATTTATCATTTGTTTTATCCTTGGAAGTTAGATTTGCATTATTAATAGTAATAAAGTTTTCCCACTGTCTTAATGCCTTCAATAAATTTACTAGTTCTTTAAAGAAGATCAAATTTCTCTAATGAGTAAACCAAGGGGATAGGGATGATTTAGCTGAGATGAGCGCAAGTATTTTTTGGACCTGGACCATGAGGACATAGTGTTGCAAAGGTAACTCCCTCCCCACTTTCTGAACCCAAATCAGTGCCACATCCTCATAAACCATGGATCTCACACATCCAGCTTGTTTCCCTCTCATACTCAGGGGGACAAGGTATGAAGTATGGATTACACAAAGCTAGAATCTCCTCAGTTAACTCATTTGGCTTCTTCCCCAATCTTTTTTGATGTTTCAGTGGAACAAATGGGATGTTCAGGCCTGCCCAGCAGTCAACAGAAGACATTTGTTTGAATTCTAATTTTGGCAAACATTGCTATCAATGTGGCTTGGGGATATAAATGATGTCTGGTAAAACCAGCTCTATTTTGTTAGGGTCACCTCCAATGGTGGTAATTGAGCCAGCTCCATTTAATAACTGTTTAATTCTCTTCCCCTTTAGTGTCACATTGAATCAAAAGTTCTCATTTTTATTTTCTTTATGCTTTATTTCAAAGCTAAATGGACTGTACATATTACTCGTCTTAATCCTTCATGGAACTAGTGCAAATTGACATTTTCTACATCCCAGGGTAAGACAAAGATTAATTAAAACCTCATGCTGGCCCATTATCCTCCTGTATTAATTTTGTTTCTAATTCCCATGAATTCTTAGCTAAATTTAAAATTATGCCTTTTCCAAATATGAATAAATCCAAGCATTAGACTCTCAAAAAAAGAGAAAAACCCTCAGGAGACACCCATGCATTGGTAATATGCATGACCAAATGATGATAGGAAATTTCCCAAGACATCCAGTTCCCTAGCAAATCCCAGACCAGTTTTGCAGAGTTCAGATAAATAGAGATGAATGCCCAAACTTCTAATTGCTCATCCAATTAAAGACAGTGAATCATAGTCATATTCACCTTAAAGAATTACCAGGAAGAAAAAAGCAGAGGAGTTGTGGGGAAAACTGAATGGGAAATCACTCTTATGGCTCACTGGTTTCCACATACTACAATTTCATCTTATATGGAAAGACACTGTATTATTTATTTGTGTGTGTGTTTTTGTGTGTCTTCTCAACCATAACAAACACACCCAGTAAAAGAAGATTATTTGGAATGAAGATTTTCACAATAAGGATGCCCTCTCTTGAGAAGAACTGAGGAGGTAGAAGAAGATGATGAAGAAATTTGGCTGTTGTCACATCGGACTTTTACCACTTTCAGTATTGGCCATAACTCTGAGAAAACTTATTTTGATTTTGGAAATAATTATTAAATAGAAAAATTAGTCAGCCCAAATAGAACAGAAAAAATGATGCAAGTAAACAAATGACCTATAATACTCTGGAGGTTGAATTGTAAGTTTATTCAATTCAGAATTGTTAGAAGTTTGAAGAACTACACACAAAATACAGTTTCCTTATGTTTTCCTTTAAGCACCTGACTGTACTACAGAAATCTTTTCTTCCACTTTTTATAGGGTTTTGTGTGTTCTAAAATACTCAAGAAATACTCAGAGGCACCATCCCACCATCTCTTAAATCCTACCTGATATAAAATCCCTACCAGAGATGTGCAGATGTCTCCATTCCTGATTAGGGTCCAACAAGCCCCATCCTGTGGGGGGACTCTGTGTCACCCACTTCTCCAGGCACTGTGGGCAGATGGAGGAAATACAGATGTGGAAATTGTGAGGAGGGTGGCACAGAGCTGGGAAGGGCACAGGTTCTTTCCTTCCACATTGCAGGGAGAGACAGGTACTGCTCATAGGGAAGGAAACCATGGGCCCCACAGAGAGTTTTACACTTTACACACAAAAAATTTTACACTTTTCTACCTTTTTTTTTTTAATCTGCTTAACTTCTTACTCCCCATCACGATTTTCACCTGGTCTATTGCTTTCTATATCCACAGACTATTGGCATGTTTTCCCTTTGGACTCATATTGCATAGGAGGAACACAAAACAGGATCTTTGTTCCAAAGAGGAAAGAGAAAGTACAAACCAGTACACCCCCTTGTAACCTGTCACAAAAGCAGAGTTCACCTTGCCCACATGTTCATACCATGTCCAGCTGCAGGAGGCAATGTCAGCTTTATTATTCCTCATGAAAAATCCAGAATATATTTATGAAAATCTAGAGGCTAGTGTAATTTGTTATAATTTTTAGGGTTTTTTTCATCAAAGTTTATTCATTCACAGAGTGTCTTTTCCCATAACTCTTACTGTCCTTCTGTATTAGTCTTTTGTTTGTGTTGTCACCTCATAGCATTACCACAATATGCTGTTATTAAAAGCTAAAAAAGTTATAATTAGTTGAGAATGGAGAATAGAAGATATAATCTTCTGTTGTAAAACTATGTGATGAACTGGATTGAATAATACAATTACACAAGATTTCCTGCCATGTAATTATACACTCCTGAAAAAAGTCAATTTATACATCAATTTGAAATGTTTTAAATAGTGAATAACTGCTTCAAAATGCATTTTTATTATTAGAAACCTCTGTAAGAGAAAAGTCAGAAAGTCAGGAGTAGGAAAAAGTAATATAAGTTATTTAATACTATTTTTAATATATTTGCTACACCTTTCTAATTTATAAAATATTTTCTTTTCACTATGCTAGGTAGTGCATAGAAGGAGAACACATAATTTATTCTGTTACACAGCAAGCCCCCTTATTCTTGCTTTAATTCTACTCTATTCTTCACAGCACATCACCCCTGCCTTATTGTTTTTTTTTCCCTAGAAATTAGTGAAGCAGTGTCATTGCACCTTTCCAATTCAGAAGTCTCTACTGTCTCTTTCTTTTCCATTTTCTAAAAAAAAAAAAAAAAAAAGGTATTAGGTAAAGGTATTTTTTGGTTAAGTTGTTAATATTGTATGGTTTCAAATATGAAGGATATTTGCCCATATCCTTCAAATATGAAGGATATAAGCCCATTTCCAACCTGGAATGAAAAATTTCAAGCTGTCTTAAAGTTCTACTGGAAGAGCCTGGAGAATCAGGCTCAGTAATAATTCCCTGCCCTGCACATTCTGCCATTCAATTCCACCTACCTGCACAGTAGGACATGTGACTGGGGCTGCATGTGGGATCACAGGTTCTTTTTCTGTGCATGGACACAGCATTTCTTTAAGAAATTAGTTGGAAATTCAGTGCTGCTGGAAAGCCTATTGTCTTTCTGTGCAGCGTGATAGGAACTTGTGTGCCACAGGGGAAAAAGAGAGGGAATTGCAGGAATAAAAATGCACACAGCATCAGGAACACTGTAAATGACAAATGTAGCTTCAGGGAAACAAAAAAAAAAATAAAAATCAAAAGATCCCCAACCAAAACCCCAAAATCCCCATAGATTTCTCAAAACATTTTTCCCTTTCTGTACAGAGATCCCTACTTTTCAATTTTAATCTATTTCTTGGATAAATAAACTGTTTTTCTTGTTAATGCTTTTGTAACTCATTTCTTTCCTTTGTAGTAATTATTCATCTGTATAAAATTTTAGAAAATGGTGATAAAGAAGAGCAATGTCACTCGGGTGATGATGCTTTGAATAAAAATGTATTGGCAAAGAACAACACTGGTAAAATTAAAAGCACTGCTATTAATCAGCTGACCTGGCTGTTATTAACTCCAAGTCACTTGTGAACTGGATAATCTAAGCAATTATTAAAGCATGAATGTGAATTTAGCTAATGCCCTCGTCCTCCACATCATTATCTTAGGCATAATCACCCTTTGGTCCTTGGATGTCTTTTTCATCTGAGTGCAGAAAATCTCATAGTGCTGTTTTTCTTAATGACAGGAATACAAGGCTAACACAGACCCTATGTTTTGCAGCATTCCTCTGCCATATCTGGAGGTTTGTTATGCCATCAATTAAAAAAAAAAAAAACAAAAAAACCAAAAAACCAAAAAACCCAATGTATTTTGCAGTAGCACTTTTGCACTGAAATATTTTAGGTCTAAATTAGACTTGTAAGCGCCTCATGTAAGCTGTGGCAAAAGAAGACATTGCAAAGACAGATTTATTACATCAGGGAAGATGTCAAAGGCAGATTGGAAAAACTGACCTCTCCCAGTGGTTGCCTCTTTTCAGTGATTGTAGAAGGTTCCATGAGTAGAAAAGGCTCAAAGTTTGCAGAGTGGGCTGAGTGAAGAGGTAAACACTGTTCTCTCATCCCTGGCAGTGATCCATTGTGCAAGCTGAGCAAGGAACTCTTTGCAGTCCTCTCTTTTGTGCTCCTGGGACCTTGGTTTGTGAGGTTTTCATGGGAGTGACTCCTCAACTGTGTCTTAGTTCCTTTTATCACTGTAAGAATAATATCCATTACAGAGTTTAGGCTGTTCTGCTCTCCAGAATCATCCTTTCTTAACCAATTAATGTTTCCTAGAATCCTACAAGATAAGATGAAAAAGGGGCTGACACAACTGTAGATACACAAGTAATGCCTTGTAATTAAATTTTTTAATTATTCATATCTATATACATAAGTATAATGGTTGCTTGTACGTGTGTGTGTGTTGTTACTGTGACTGTACATGCTGTGCATAAAAGAGAAATTAAATTTCTTTCAAATTCTGTGCCAGGAATTAATCAGTGTAATGTATGTGTTCCCATGTTGCTGTATTAGAGAAGGAAAAAAGGGAAGGAAAGGTTCCGGGAGGGTTCTGGGAAAGGGAAGGGAAGGGAAGGGAAGGGAAGGGAAGGGAAGGGAAGGGAAGGGAAGGGAAGGGAAGGGAAGGGAAGGGAAGGGAAGGGAAGGGAAGGGAAGGGAAGGGAAGGGAAGGGAAGGGAAGGGAAGGGAAGGGAAGGGAAGGGAAGGGAGAGACCAAGCATTACTGCCTCAGCAAGGTCTTATCTCCTGAATGGTTTGAGACAGTGCAACAGGTCACTGGCCACACCCATGTCACGGTCATTTATCTGGCCTGGTGTCCCAGGACCCTGTCCCAAGGTGGGATTTGGGTGTGCCAGTGGCTTGGTAGCCACTCTGGGGCTGGACCAGAGGCTCCAGTGGGTGTGGCATGCAGCACTGCACTGCCCCACCTATGCAGAACTTGTCCTGCCCCAACCCAAACACACACATCAGTTGTTTTGAGCCATTAATCAACTCTCTGTTCTGACAATAGCTCAGTAATGTATGAAAGAGGGCAGTAATAAATTGCCTAAAATTAAAATAATATAATCATAGAGTAGCCTATGTTGGAAGGGAACTTCAATAACATCTGCTTCCAATCCCCTGGATTTTGGCAGGCTCACCTTCTATGACAACCAGGTCTCAGAGCCCCATCTAACCTGGCCTTGAACACTTCCAGGGATGGGGCATCCACAACTTCTCTACTGTGTAATCATTTTCTGAGGAGCTTTTTATTATCATTAGTGAATTCATTCCTTATGTCTGATGGCATTTGACATATGCTAGAGTACATCCTGGGCCCTTGCTTTGGTAGTACAGCTCTTCTGCAAGTAAAACTTTATATTTCTGTGTTTTGTACTTGCCAGTTCACATCTATCAGTTCAGGCACCATAGGAAATTTCAGTTGCTTCTTGCCTTTATTTGACAACTGAGCTTAGTCTCTGATGAGCTGTTATTTTCCATAGTTGTTGCTTAGCTTTAAAAAAAATTGAATTTTTGTTTTCCTTGTAATTGTCACCATCTTTGTTTTCTGTACTAAGACCCATCCAATAGCACTGTTAATAGTGTTATGAATTAAACCTAAATAAGAGCCAATGACAAGCCATTCAGTGCCTTTTTTAATCTGGGGAATGATTAAGCAAAGGACAGGCACTTTTTGGGATAAGCTATTGCAAAGAAAGTCTATGTTGAAATATGATTATCTAATGTTTTTTACCTACCACCAGATGTCTACATCTGGGCAAAGGGATAAATTTCCAAATGCCAACTGTATAGGTATTTGTATATGAACCAACCATCTCTTGTGGGTTAACCAAAACAGGCAGCTCAACCCCACACAGCCCCTCACTCACTCTTCCCCAGGATGAGGGAGAGAATCAGAAGGGTAAAAGTGAAAAAAACCTTGTGAGTTAAATCAAGGACAGTCTTGCAGTTAAATCAAATGTCATACTGTTTTGAGCACAAATCCAAAACACAACATCGTGTAAGTTACCATGAAGAAAGTTAACTCTATTCCAGCAAAAGTTAGAACACTGTTCTATAAAATCTGTGGAGAGGACTGACAGAGTAGGGAGCAGTTGACACATTTAAGGTGAGGATTAGGACTCCTTCTATGATCTGTATAAGGAACCTATATAAATAAGTTTTCAAAATATTTGATAAAGTGAAAATTACACTACATTGCATAGATAAATTATTTTCCCAAGTGAAGATGGAGCTGCTGTGGTTCTGGATCTCACCCATGTTTTTATGTGGATTCATGAGTGTAGGTGGCTAGAACTGCATGAGATGTTTCTGTTCCAAAACTACAGAAATCTTGGTATATGTAGCTATTCACCTCCTTGTACTCAGTTTTCGAACAGTGCAGAAAATTAGGTAAAAATCTGCTGCCAAAATATCCTGGTGTATGTTGAATTAAATAGCTTTTAGACTATCTTATAAAGAGAGAGTATATCACCTCTATGTTATTTTTTATTGCAATCTCATTCCTTGATACTGGCGTATATGGTCCAATTTCATCCAAAACTTGACTCTAAGGAAATTGAAATCAACATTGTCAATGGGATAGATTTTTTAAAAAAGCCAGTTATTAAGAATTTATTTGATCAGAACAAAAAATAGTTTTTTGTGTTGTCAGTTTTCCTTGGGATTTATTGACTTGCTCAAATATCATTTGAGAGAAAAACAAATATATTTCAGATCTACCAGTGGTTTGGAATTTATAGCTACTTACATCGATCAGAGATTTAAAAGAAAAATGAAAACTGCAGAACAAAAGAACAGTGGCACAAATAGCTCTTAACAACCTAAATGATTTAGGTCTCAACAAACTGCTTGACACAAAGGAATATATGATCAAAACTTTTCAAAAAAACCTTCAGGTTTAGTTTATCTGTTGAATAAAAATGCAGATTTATAATGATTTTCTCAAGTCTACTACCCATTTTTTGTCTAGAAATTCTTGTGCCTATTGTAGGTCGTGTTTCTCATTAGCATGTCTGGTGTGGGTGTCTGAGTTGGGATTCTTGGAAGAACAGCAGAGATGCCTTATTTAAACAACTTACTCATGACTCTCTGCAAAGGGCTTCTAAAATTACTCTCTCAGCATTTAGTTGGTGGAATTCCCCCAATTTTAAATGCCTGGAGATAACAACACTGTTGTATTCAGTTTATCACACCATTTCAGACCATTATGAGCAACAGAAGCTGGAGAATTCATACTGGGGTTTAGAACTTCAGAACATTCAGGTTTTCTCTTTAATATCTATGAATTGTTGAATTGTGATAGTGTTCAAAAATTAGTTAGATAGTGTTAAATGTCCTTATCTTCAAATGACAATATTACAAAAATTATTAGTGAATCGAAGATGAATGTGTGGTAACTCACAATAAAGCTGGATATCTCATTTGAACCATAATGGATAGCTGTGCATTTGTCTGATGCCCTCATCGATTTAAAGGCAAGAAAATGTACACTGAGTGAAGATATGAACCTACCATTTATTGAAGTTTTAGTTAGTGAGGCAATGAGAAAGACTAAAAGCAGGTTTAGTTAAGAGGACTTTTATTTGGGTTGTTCAGGGGCTTAACTATGAAAGGATTAATATAGTTACAATAATTGTTCTGGTGGAAATGGTCATAAATATAATTTGGTAGGACTCCTTGAGAGAAAAATGCTGATCTTTTTCTGCACTGTCATTGTCACTTTATGGTATTTATACAACCATGAGAGATGAAATGCTTGTAGGGTGAGCTATTATTCAGTGAGGATAAAATATGTTAGTGAGTTCGTTTCCTTTGGGAATGTGACAGAATTTTGCTGTTTTCCGATAGCAATAATGCTCTATGTTCCTATGCTTTGAAGCCATCAACTCTATTTTTGTACACCACAGATGTCTGATCCTTGTAGGGTAGAGATTTTAAAAGGTTCATGTTTGATCAATCCTTGACACTTCTGCTCACATAGCTATCAGAGATATCAATTAGTGCTATTTGCCATAGTTTTTTATTGTGACAGGGACCTTGCCTAGCAATATATTCTACTGGTAATCATTATTCAGGCTTAAAAACATACAGTTTTTTTCTGGGCCTGGGATTTAAAGAGCCACTTGAGTTCTAATTTTGTCTTGTATGATAGTACTGCAATCAGGTCCTGGTGAGGCAATTTCATTTTAATTGATCAGCATTATTACTACTAATAATAGATTTATGCAATTTGGTTTTTAATGAGGCACAAATCAGACAGTTATTCTGTGCAATATAACTTCTGGTCCCTGGATAGCTGCCTTTTATTTCAAAATTATGGAGAAGAAAATCCTAAATTCTTCTCTAATAAGTTTCCTTCTGTTCATTAACAATTTATTTGTTCATTTTAAGAAGAATACATTTTAGATTTCATTCCTTCTTTTCTTACCATTGTGATAAAGACCTAACATTATGATCATACTTTGAAAATAATATTACCTATTATTTTCTAGTTGCTAATATATTTTACCTATTTGATTCTAGTTGCTAATGTATTTCTGAACTATTAATTTTAATAGAGGTTATTAGTGACAAAAATAACTAGCTGGGGGAAAAACTGAAAATAATTGTTGATTGGATGCCTTGGAAGTGCTAAAAATCTGAGACAATCTTTTTCTAAAAGGTCATTATATTTGACATTTACTTTCAATCAGAAATAGGTGAAAAGTGAACAACAATAAACAGGAAATTTGATGTGATTAAAAAAAAAAAAGTGAAATAGTCCTGAAAAAGATATTGGGTATTCATGTAGTGAGTTGTAAGGGAATAGAGTATTCCCCAGCACCCAGAAGGATAAGTGCTACTTAAACCATACCATTTGAAGCTTAATTTAACTTTTCTTTTAATTCATGGTTGACTTTGGATATAGACACATACTTTAATGATGAGAAGTTAGGGATAATCCCAATTTAAAACTAAAAAAACCCCAATGTTCCAATTTAATTATCTCAAATTGCTTCAAGACACTGAAATTATTTTGCTCTGATTTAAAAAAAAAAAAAGAAAAAAACGAGCTTATGTTTTCTACATATCTATGAGAAGAGTGTGTTTTGCCATAATAACACTTTTTTATGATGATGAAAATAAATCTCCAGACATTATTTCTTAAATTTCACTAGTTGACTTTAATTATCTGTTTGCTTTGCATGGGAAGATTTTGTCTTTGTAATAGCCATTTAAAATTTAAAACAAACAAACAATGAAAAAAAAAAAAGGTTAAGAAAAGGTAAACTTCAAATTTTTCAAGAATATAACTTGTGATTGTCTCTGCTTGTGTTCCAAAATAGGGAAACCATTGCCATTTCCTTCCTCAGGACTGTTGGAGCCTGCTGGAAAGGTCAGTTTGTCATTGTGCCACAGGCCCATATCCCCCTTCCTTTTCTGAGGGATACCTGAGGCCATTCAAGCCTATGAAAACATCTGCCTCTGAGGCAGAAAACACCTGCCCAGGTTGTCATTTATCCCTCTCCCAAATTAGGCCTTTTGGGAGATATTTTTACAAAACACCTCTTTATTAACACCCCTGCAATGGTTGGTCAGCTCTAAAGCTCTGACTCTATACACAAACTTTTTTTTTCCTTTCACCACACCTAAAAAATTCTCTGAAATTACACTTCTTTATTTTATTAATGTTTAAAACTAAAGGACTTCCCCTTTGCTATGGTTCTTGTGTGCATATATCACATCAAATGAGCAGAGAGGGTTTAGTATTTAGAAGGCTGCAAACCAAAATTCCATGTTTGCATGTGCAGATGTGCAGAGTGATGCCTCCTTGGCCCTTCAGCTAAACTTTACTTTTAGTTGTACCTTAGCAATGTCGCCACATAAACAGCGATGTTAAACCTTCATAAAACAAACAGTTGGAAACACAAACCAAACAAAGATAAAGAACGACTGGGAAATGATGACTGAACATTGATTTTTCCCTTTAAATGAGCTGTTGATCTTCTGCATGGAGATGGTTAAACCTACATTTATCCAGGAACTTCAGATAGATTCCTGTGAACTGTCAGGATGGTCAATCCAGGCATATCTGCTTACCACTGACAAGCTTTTTTACTTCCCTTGATACCTGTCAGTCCCTCTACTGACTTTCCACTCCATTCTCTGCCCTCAATTTTACAATACGAGCTCTTCAGACAAATGGCAACCTCTGATGATGCATCTGCTGGGACCACCATGTAATGTATCAGTTTATAACATTCATAGGAGTAGATACACAATGAACTGACCAGCAAAAGACATGACTTAGGAAGGCAGCAATTAAAGATGCAAACGAATTTCTGCTTTATGACTGACACAGACCAATGGAATGAATTTTCAAAGTTAATGAATTTTTCTGGCTTTAGTAAAATCTTAAAATGTACAGACCACAAATTATTTCTATTGCTCTTAAAAAAAAATAAAAATAAATCAACAACTGTTTGCATGTGGTTTGCTAAATATAATGTTCTTTGCTGTTTATGCAGTAACATACTTTTATATTTGTTTATTTCATGTTTATTTATACTAACAAATAGGGAGGTTGTGTAATTTTTTGACTGGGTTGGCTCAGCAGAGATGTAACATCTGGCTGCTCAATGAAATCTTGCATTTTACCCAATTTCCCTCATGTGTTGACTAGAAGAAAAAAAATCTGAAATTGATAAATACCAACCACTTTTTCTGTGTCTGAGAAATTAATTTCCAATGTTCATTGTAAAACTGCACAGCAATCAAGATCACAGGCAAGCAGCAAAAATAATGTTGGTTTAGTGTATCATATTGGCAGCAACAACTCTCACCTCTAACTGCTCTGCCTTGGATTACACTTGAGAAATATGCAAATACAAGGTTGTTAAAGTAACTGATTGTAAAAATATGGGATCAGTAGAGGTGCTAACCTTGCTACCCTGGCTAAATTTCAGTTCAGGTAATTAAATTCCACCTACTTAAATTCCCTCATAGGTTCTATTTCTTCACTTTCACATAAACTGTAGATATTTGGCTTCTAAACAGAGTGGCTTTGTGTGTGTTTCAGTGTCTCACTGCGACTTGTCTGTAAATAAAAACATTCATAGTGTTTTGTCCACATGGATATCTTCCTTTATTCATAATAATTCTGACAAAGAAGTCTTGGTATGGCCACTTGTGGTAACTTAAATTTCCTTTTGATTTTAGAAGAAGGAAAAAAACCTGTGATATGAGCTTTCCTGCTCAATAGATATAGAAAACAGGAAATTTTTTTATAGTTTTTCTGTGCAAGGAAACAAATATGAGAATGCCTTAATACCCATCCTAACCCCCAGGGGTCAGTTTTAGGATTCAGAATGTGTGAATCTGGTGCTGGTTTGGTACAGATACAGAAAAAAAGAGGTTTGTGATGTTGTCTCTAAACCAATTTTGTGAACTGGATGGGAAGATTCTAGCAATTTGAAGCCAAGGGGGAATAGCTTTATTATCTCTTCCATAACTGCATTGATAAGAAGGGGATTTACCTTGTAATTATGCCTGGCTGCAGATAAAAGTCTATTTTAATATTCTTTCTCCCAACTATATTCTTAAGAAATTCTCATCATGGACAAAGAAGCATTGATCTCTTAATTTTTATGAACCTGTTATCAAGCTGGTAAAATAACTCCAAGGTTGTGGGTGCAATTCCCATACAGGCCAATCGTTTGACAGTTGGACTTGGTGGTCCTTGTGGGTCCCTTCCAATTCAAAATATCTGTGATTCTAATGAAGAGTAATTTAAAGATATTAAATCAGTGGGAAAATAGATCATAGATTGATCATTTAGTCTTTTATCTATTTGAAAATCCATTCTTTCTGGTCCTGGAAGAGGCATAAGAATTATATTGGTGCCACCATCTTAAATGGCTGATACTCAGCCTCTGGATAGTGTGCATCATGAAGCCTCAGACCTTCTAAATATTTAAGTTTCATTTTACACATTAAGCACCAAATTCATTACACCTTACTGCAAATGTTGAGCTGAATGCTGATTTCAGGATTTTTGAGAGTTTTATCAAATAAAAAAGGCTGGAACTGCAGAGACAAAATCAATTTCTAGTGAAAAGTATGACTCTTGATATAACTGTACTTCTGCACTGGTAAAGAGATTCTAATGAATTCAATACTTTACATAGGTCAATGTCTAGTTACTGTTAGGAGCTGTCTGAGTCCTCACCTGCAAACAAAAGTTGTGGATACTTAGGTACTCCCATTTAAAAAATGGCTTATGTAAATTGAAGGATTTTTTTTTCTGAAGCTCTATTTGTGAAATTCCTGTGCTTTCAAAAGCGCCAACAGAGTCCAGCAACTGAAACTGAAAAGATTATTTCAATCTACAACAAAATTTGGGAAATTTTGGTTGTTTAAAAGTAAGTGGCAATTCCTCCTGGGAAGCTGCTTAGCCTTGGGTCATGTTCTTTGACCTGAAATTAAATTGACATTTGCATTTCTACCTGCAGCGAAGCTTAGACCAGTTCCCATCAAATTCAGGCCCTTTTTAGTGCTACTATAGCCAAGAAAAAGAGCTTTGAGTCTATAAGGCTCCCCAATTTGTAAACTAAACCCCATGCTGAGTTCTTTGGAGATTTAGAGTCTATTAACTGTAATACCAGTCTCATTTTGTCTATGCAAATAATATTACTGTCAGGTTCTACTGTTTATGAATGCATCCAAACCTAAGGGTAATTGTATGAACTTTCCTTTCATTTCCATCATGTTCATTGTAGGAACTTTCATTTCCATCACGTTCATGTGGCAGTTCATTCTCCTTTATTTTTGCCATTCAGACAAAAATATAGTAAAATGAGGCTTGAAGTTTTCAGCTTGAGCAAAGTTGTAATAAAACCTATTTTCTGTGCCTTCGCTTTTATTTACCAAGGCCATCAAATTTGTTATTGCTAGTAGATATTTTACAGTTGACATACTTAATCCCTGGACCTCCTAATTCCAACAAAATCAACTTTTCACATAATAATATAGAATTGCAATAAATGTGAGAACTAATTGGCTTGAAAGAGTGCATTAGGAGTGTACCATCAGGTCATTAATCGGTGTTTGAGTTCCTACAAATTCAAAAAAATAGTCTGCTGACTAGTAAACCACATATGAATAATAATAAGATTGGAGACTGGGCTATTAAGATAAAACTATCATCTCCTTCTCATCCTGACATTTAAGGAATATGTCAAAAATTAAAAATTTCCTTGTACCAATGATATACTTATTCCATCAGGACTATCTTAAAATCTCACACTGTTGACACTTTTGTGATTATGCCTGCCCTTTGCAGGAAAAAGCTTCCTGTTTATTATTCTGATCACTTTGGAGCAAAATAGGCCTTTGTGGCATATAAAGAGTACCCTGCCCTTTATTACTGGATTGTTGGGTTTTTTCCTTCAATATTTCAGTTTGTATTTATTGAATTTTTGATAATCATTGCTTACATACCTACAGGAGTACACGATTTTTCTATTTATGATTTTTTTCTTCATTTGAGTTATTAAACATAAATGGTACAACAACCTTTGCTAAGAAGGAGATAGATAAATTTATCATGCTGCATACTTTAAAATAAACATTAATTTCTAAACTTGTTCCTTCTTCAAAATTTCTGTATTCAGAAATCCATAACATCGTGCCTTTTTATGGCAAGTTATTTTCTATTTTTAAAAAAATTCAGATAGGAGTATTCAAGATGCTTCAATGCATTTTTTTTCTTATTTTCCTCACCAGAATTCTTCAACATTTTTTTACCAAAAACTGCATCATGATACATTTTTAAAAATACATTTCTTTATTTTGTGTTATTTCTATAGAACTGTATTAATTAGTAAGTGAAAAGTGGAATTTAACACGTGTTTTTTTATCTTCCTGTGTGTTCCAAGTTCACAGAGGATTTTGTACTTGGAAGGATAGTTATACTGGCTTCCAGTTTTAAGGTCATGTTGTGCTTGGAGGCAGTTTTAATCCTGATGCCTGTACATTCACAGTCCTGGGATGGCTTGGGTTGGAAAGGAACTTCAAACCATCTTGTTCCAACTCTTTTCCATGGGCAGGGACACCTTCCACTAGACCAGGGTGCTCCAACCTGGCCTTGAACACCTCCAGGTGAGGGCATCCAGAACTCAGGGAAAACTGTGGCAGAGCCTCACCATCCTCAAAGGAAATAATTTTATTCTAATACTTAGTCTACACCTACTAAGTTTCAATGCAAAGGATGTAACCAATCAGAGCAAATAAAAAAGAGTTGAAATGAGATTTTTAAGGCTGTAAACCAACTGTGTCTACTTATATGTGACAGCATGGGGATGCTTCCAGGTTTCTATATCCAGCAAGAAGAGACAAATGCTGGATGTGTATCATCCATTTTAATTCTTGGTTTTTGTAGAAATAAAAGCACCTGTTTACCTGAAGTTGGAGAGATGGCATTTTATAAAGTCTGGCAGATGGTCAGATGGAAAAATATGGTGGCAGGATGCTGGAAAATGCCGTTTTAAAACTACAAGTGCAATTCAGGAGACTAAGGAGGTGAAACTGGACACCAGAGCTGATTGACAGGGCATTAGGTCCTCAAGGAGAGGGTTGATCAAATGTCATTATTTTAGCCTCTAAAAGAGCTGATTAAATGGTTTTGATGAGTCACAAATAATAACATAATAGATACCAATTCTTTTGTTAATATGCATTGGCCTCTAAAAGGACCATCCAGTTCTTTCAGCACTGTTGCAAAACAATATATTTTCCTGTTATAACCTATAACCATGCTCAGAAAATTGCTACTATTTTGTCCTACTGTGATAGCACCAACAGTAGACTAATAATTGGCATGATAAATAATAAGGCACAGTCTGAGAGCTCAGTTTAAGGCTTGGGATGTGTCGGGGGGTAGGAAAAAACAGCACCAGTTGTTATGTAAAACACATATTAGTTATATTTACTGACTTTCTTCTGACCTTTACTTGTTTGTACCTTCTGGTACTGCAGCTGGAATGATCATTTGGAAAGATTTGAGGGAAAAGAAAGGAGTAGTTTTATAGAAAGTGGATCTTCTTTGACTATGTTGGAAATAAGCTCTTAAAGAGTAAGAAAGAGTAAGAAATTTCTAAAAGATTTGTAGAGTGGAGATTTCAGGGATTTTTTTGGGGGGGGAGGGTTAGGGGGAATGAACTAACATAGTGCCTCAAAATTAGCAGGATGCAATCAAAAGGAAAAACAACAGTGTATATACCAAAGAGATACTTATTCCCACAGAACATTCATTTTTGAAGATGGTGAAAATACTTACAACTTTGGCACTAATCAACAATTTCGGAATGCAAGTTTCCAAAAGGGTGCAGCTTACAGGTAAAACAGAAACGCAGAGAAAATAAAATCCGACAAGATTTTAGGGTAAGATAGGACAGATGTTAAACTATAACTCCAGGCAGTGGCCAAACCCCTCACAGCTGCTCACTCACTCTCCTGGTTGAGATGGGGAATAAAATCAGAAGGGCAAAAGTGAGAAAACTTGTGGGTTGAGATAGGAACAGTTTAATGCGTGAAGCAAAATTCAAGCACACAAACAAAGCAAAACAAGGAATTCATTCACCCTTCCCATGTCTGGGCAGGTGTTCAGCCATGTCCAGGAGAGCAGGGCCCCATCACACGATATGGTGACATGGGAAGACAAACAACATCACTCAAATGTCAAATGTCTCCCCTTTCTCCTCCCCCTACATGCTGAGCATGAGTCCATATGGTCTGGAATAATCCTGAGGTCAGCTGGGGTCAACTGTCCTGGCTATTTCCACTCCCAACTCCTTGTTCCCCCCACCAGCCTTCTCACTCCACACTTCAACTCTGCGCGAGCTCTGATCAGCAATAATGAAAACATCCGTGTGTTATCAACACTGTTTTGGTCACAAATACAAAACATAGTCCCATACTAAGTACTGAAAAGAAAATTAACTCTAGCCTAGTCAAAACCAGCACGACAGGGAAATATGCTAAAATCGTTAAAAATAACACGAATTGTTATAAATCCACAAGGACTGGTGTTTGGCTCACAGATATTGGTACCTTTTTGCTAAGACAGTGTTAGTCCATCCATTTCTTGTATATTCAAGTACTCACTTCACATTGAAAGGGACAAATTTAGTAAAAAAAAGTTAGATTTTTTTTTCTTACTTTTAAGTATTAGTCCTAGGATTTTTTTCATCACAGATTTTATCCCACCAGAAAATCTAGGTCTGGAGAAGAAAAGCGCTGATTCAGACGCTTGTATGTTTTGAATCTGGTCGTTCCTAGAATCAAGTGGGTCATTAATATTGGCACTTGAGTCTTACTTTACAATCAACATATCTGGGAAGACAGGAGAGGACTTATGTGAGAAAGTTAATGAGAGAGGAGTTCATCTCAGATCAGTAGCTTTGTAAAGTATATATGGAATTGACAATAACAGAAAGATAAAGACTTAGGGTTTTAGTAGATGGTGTGTATTACACTGTAGTGCTGGTTTTGCACTGGAGCCACCCACGGAAGTGATTTTTTTCTGAGAGGAGCTGTTGAGAGCTTCCTTTGAGCATAGCAAAACCAATCACTGACTAGTTTCGAATGTTGACACTTTGTTAAACCACTAGAAAGCCGAACGTGCCTCTATGAACACACATGTTAGGAACAAAGAAACTCTGGAAAAGGTTTTTCTCTCTCTTTTTTCTGGCCTTGAACAGCTAACGAGACTCAGCCCAGGCCAAGCCTGCTCTACCCTGGTCCACGTGGCCCAGCAGGGGAGGCGGGCCAGGCCCCAGAGGCTGCCGGGCAGGGGGACAGGAGGCCGTCGGCTGCTGAGTCCTAGCCTGGCTGCTGGGATCCTGGCCATTTCCCCAGCAAGGCCACCAGAAAAAAAACCCAGAGATGGCCCTGCAGCCCATGCAGAGAGTGGCCCTGCGGATGGGATTGAATGCAGCACGGGATGGAGACTGGCCGTGTGGCCAATCCTGACACAGCCCCCGTGAGGCCTGGAAATCCGTCACTGTGACTGCTTTGGCCACTGCCCGGCAGGGATAATGTGCCCATCTGCAGGCTACAGGTAAGATATTAACTCTTTCAATGCATAGATAAGACCTGCAAACATTCAATCCTCTTTTGGGTGAGAGAAAAGGACAGAGTGAAGTCACGTAGAGAACAACATAAGACCTGAAGGTCAGTAAGAAGTCAAGTCTCAGCTGGGAGGGTTGAGGAGATACCTCAAGTCCTGGGCTGAAATCCTCTTGTAAGGCTATGGAGAAAATATAATTGATACATCAGACTCTTTTTCCCTGTAACTCATTGAAAGTATGAGAAGATTGAGTGTTCAAATTGTAGATATGAGCAAAGACATCTATGCTTCAAGCAGATGAAGAAGAAAAATAAAGAATCAAGCACATGAAGAAGAAAGTAAAGAATCAAGCAGGTGTTGAAGCAGCTGTGATCCCATGAGAAGTTTGAACAGAGAGAGAGAGAAGAGTGATGAAGACCCTTTGCCCTCAGGAAAAGAAGAGGAAGACCTCTGTTCGCAGAAATTATCTCAGAGATAGATAAAGAGAACCTTTGCTCTTGAACAGCTCATCCTTAAAACTCATCCTCATAAGTTGACATGGTCCATAAGCTGTCAACTTTTCACAGCTGTGGGAAAAGCTGTGAAAGATGGGAGAGACAGTGATTGCAGATTCCCAGGTGCCTGTTATTCATGGAAATTAAAAGCCACAAGAGAACTGTTTTCTTATTATTCTTTATTTTCGTTATTGTTAATAAAGTTTTCTTTATACCCTTTTAAGGTCTTGAGCCTGCTTTGCCCTCCTCCTAATTCTATCTCACAGCAGGAAAGGAGTAAGTGTATTCTGCTGGGTGCACTGGTGTTTGGCCAGCGCTAGAACCCACCACAACTGTGTATTACTTTCTCCTAACCTGAATCTATTTTTTAGCTATAAAATTTTGTAGAGTGAGGCAGGTCATCCATCATTGAAATGCTCATCAGACATGAAACAATTAGAGAGTGACTGTTGTCCTGAAATAATGAGGCAGTGATTGTATGCTTCTGTAGTTGAATAATGAAAAAGAAAAGAAAGAAAAGTGTGTAAAGAGAAAAGGAAATATTTCCTAGTACGTCTCAGAGCTAGATTCTGAGTTATGAGCAGCTATATTAGAAAAGAAAAAGACTGTCTTCATGTCACTGTAGTGTTGCTTTCTTGACCTTAATGTAATGGGGAACCTATGCTTCTAAAGTATTTCTCAATAGTGCATTGTGTTTTGGTTCTGAAATGCAAATCTGTAGTGACAATTGTGTACAATTCAAACTTGAGCAGCCAGAGTTCTGGAAACAAGAGTTATCCTCATTCCCTTTAAATTTCTCTTTCAGATAGTGTTGTACTCTGACTTTCATAAAAATAGCCTAATAACTTCATGTGGAGGATCTGAGAACACTACCTGTGACAATTACAAACTCTGCATCTTTGTTTCCTTAAGACCCCAGCACTCTCTGTCTTCTGCTTGTTTTGTCCTCGATAAATTTAATTTTTTTAACATAGGTAGTCTAGTATCATGTGGACAAAAGTCTTATGAATAAGGGTGTAGATATTTTTTGTTTGAAAATTCCTTGCTTCCTTCAAAAATTGAAATAGTTCTGAGACCTTCAATATTAATAAGAAAAGATTCTCCTAAAAATGTCAGCATTTGGCCAACATCAATGATTATGCCAGATGTTTTATTTTAAATGGCCTGAAAATAAGGGGAACTATTTGTTAGAGGGGATGAATCTTAAAATAACTAGTTTTAGACTTAAATAAAGATGACTGTAATGTGTTATGACTCAAAATTACTGACTAAAGTAAAAGACTTGAGTAAGCAGACTGGAAGCTCAAATTCATGGGAAGAATGCTGCTAGTTGCACATATATAAATTTAACTTCTTTTGACATAAGTACAAGCACATTGCATATCTCTGTATTCTCTACACATTGCTTATAATAACATGGTGAAGCTTTATTATTTCTAAATAAAACTGCAGCAACAGCATGATTTTGCTCCTGTTAAAAATGAATCAACTTGTAAGCAAATGTCCTTGCTTTTCTACCTTGTCTGGTCATTGACTGATGGTTCCTTGATGGAAACATGTTCCAACCACTCACCTGTGATTTCATTACAGGAGGAAACTTTCTCTTATGTGTGAATAAACATATGAAACTCAACCTGCAGAACCAAGCACAGATGATTCAGTATTTGACCCCTTTATTAGGTTTTATGGTGTGATTGTGTCCAACCCACCACAGAACCTCTGGATATCAGATATCAGACTGGAGATATCCAGTCTTCCACAAATCTTGGGAAAGGATCATTTTATGAATCAGTATTTAAAAAGGTGATTTTTTTTTTCTTTTTTTTCTTTTTTTTTTTTTTACTTTATTTAAGGGAAAAAGAAAAATAAGAGAGGTTTCCTTGTTGTGAATTCTGGGTGGTGAAGATACTTGCAGGGAAGGACACACTGCAGACATATGGAGTTTTTAATGAGAAACAAAAATGCCTATTCTAAGGCTGTGATTCAACTTTCAGGGTCTTGACCCTGATAATAGAAAAACGCTGTGATTTTTGTTTTATTTTGTTTTGTTTCCTTTATTTTGCACTGTTACAGACACTTTTTTTAATGGACTCTGGGAGCTTTACCCCAAGTCACACCTCCTGCCAGCTGGTAAGAAGCTTGTTCCTGTTGGAAAGATTTGCTGCCTGAGCTCTCTGGTGGGTGGTTGTGCATTAGTGTGTTATCTACACAAAATGAAGTCAGTGATAATAGCAGCACAGCATTAAGGAATTGATGTCATTAACACTTCTCATTAACTGTGTACTCTTGATTCTGCATTAAGTCTTCATGCACAGGGCTCTGGTTGAGTTCTTTCTTAGACTGGTGGGGGTTTGGCAATTGACCACAAGTTTGAGTGAAGGTGATGAGCACCACCCTTGATGATCACTGTGGAAGGAGGGATCCAGTGTGTGACTTGCCTATTGACCAGTTACCTCACTTGTTTGTGCATCTTTTCCCTCTGCTGCACAAAAAAGTTTTTTTAACACTGTCATATCCCAAAGAGGCAATTATGTGACAGATCATCCATTCATGTAGAGGAGAGATTATATAAATGTTGTTTGTCTTATTCTTATCCTAATGTTCCATGGAAAAGAATGAACATTCTGTTTGCTAGACTTCCTGGTCTCTCTCTCCAAGAGATTAAATAAATAGCTTTTAATTGTAGTGTCCTGAAATCTGTCTAGAAGAGAATAAACTGTGGCTTATTAAAGCATTAGCCTGTTTTTATATGCTTAATTTGCTAAAAAAAGTGCACACTTGAACTTTGGAACTACCTTCCCACATCACCTGACTGATAAGTTCCAACCTGTATCCCTGGGTCTCAGTCTGCCCAGGAAATATGATTGACAGTTAAGAACTTCCATCATTGTGAAGGGATCAGGAACACCACCAAACAGAGGGACTCCTTTGTCCTTTGTTCTTGTCATATATTTTTATTTTTGCTTCTTTTTTTTCCTCTGCAAGTCTTTCATGAACATATTTAGTTCTGAAAGAAATGAATTAATTAACAATCTTAATTTATTTACATTTCAAAAATACAAACTAAATATAAAATACAAAACTTTAAAATTTAATATTTATCTAAAATAAATTCTGTTTTTTTCTTTCAGAAGGCTTCTGGTAGCTCAGTTTCATTTCTGAAACCAGTGAGGAGAAGACTGCAGTAACTATTGCAAGAAATCCCAGGGTCCATACCACCAAATCATACTGAGCCAAAAAGAACCCTAGAGCCTTTTTATTTTTGCATTTGAAAGTCTTGCTCTCAAAACAATATGCTTTAATTCCTGTATGAGCAAAAGTTCCATTCCTGCTGTTAACATTTCAGAGATACTTTTTGCCATTTGAAAATGGTTCTTTGGGCTTCTGCTTAAAATTTCCTGTAGAACTGTCATCCAAGTTCTTCTAATATTGCAATGCTTATAAATATTGAGACAAAATGACAAAGCATCCTTGGCTTGTTCCATTAGGACCATATTAAGTGGATTTTAAAAAGAGTAATTTTGAGGCCACTTCTGGTTCAATGCATCTTTAAGCTGATAATTGCTGCAACTGGGGGTGATATGTCTAGTGAAACTCTATGTGCTTGTGACTTTCCTGGGAGGTCTGATACTGATAATTGATGAAAGAAAAACATAACCTAGGTTGACCAATGGTTTAAATTGTTTATAATTTAAATTGTTGATAATTTTCTTTACTATTTGGAATTGTTATATAATAAAAATTATAATCTTACAGAATTTATGAATTCAAGTGATTATTACTTCCCCCCCCTGCCATATGTTTCACAGTGTCTTTCAGTATCAGCATTTAAATTAGAATTTTAAAAAGCATTTCTCTTAATTTTGGAAGGGATTTATTCAAAGCTGCATCAAGAGAGGTTCAGACATGACGTTAGGAAACAATTCTTTGCTGAGAGATTGAGTCAAACACTGGGACAGTTTTCCCAGAGAGGTGATTGATGCCTCTGGCATTTCAGTGTTTAAGAGTAATTTGGACAACTCCAAATCATCTTTTGGTCAACTCTGAATTGGTCAGTCAGTCGGTCTAGATGATTGGTTTAAGTTCCTTGACAAAGAACTATTCTATTCTATTCTATTCTATTCTATTCTATTCTATTCTATTCTATTCTACTCTATTCTATTCTTTGTTGTTTTTTTTTTTTTTCCTTCAGCTTGAGTGTTGAGATACACTTAAACACATACAAAAGCAAAATATGTCAGGATGGTATTTCTGAAGAGTGTTAATTGCCATTTCAAGTGTTTTTTCAGCCATTTTGAAAGAGTATGTTCTGTTTCTCAAATGACACATTCTCAGGTAGAATAGCTTCTGCCTTTTGTTCAGTCTATGTGCTGATGACTAGAATGTTAATGCAATAATTTACAGTTGCATTATCTTTATGGCTGTGTATTATAATAACTTAATGGAGCAGAAATGCATTGCAGATGGACAGATAAAGACTGTCTGTGAAAATTAGAGAGAGGGGAAGTGGGATGTCTTTGAGTAGAGAGTGTACTGCACTGGAAGGTAGATTGGTCCTGAATATTAATATAAGTAGGGGGTGTTTAAAACCATATTTCTTTCTATATTCTGTGCTTCACACATGACTTTGCAAAGATACGTGTTGGGTTAAGACAGTATGACAGTTGTGAGTATAAATACGACGGAGAGTTTTCACTTATTAGTAGTTCACACAGACACAGTTATTGATTCCCATTTTTCTTACATTTAGAAAGATTTTTCCCTTTTTCTTTGGTTGCTTTTTTTTGTTTGTTTTTTTCTTTTTGTTGTTGTTATTGATTGTTTTTGGGGTATTTTTTTGTGCTCTGTTGTTGTTTGTTTATTTTCCCCAAAGTGTGTTGTTGGATTTCCATCTTCTGCTAAGGCATTTACAAGAGAGGCAGGGGCAATCATGTCTGCCAGGATGATGCTGTAAGGACTGGACAAGGACTCCTGTCAGTTCTTGGAAGTATCATGTCAGAGATAGGGAAGATGATATAGGTTATAAATGGCTTTAATAGAATAAATTGGGGTAGACAAAAAGGAAAAAAATGTCCTAATAGCCCTGTTAGAGTGGCAGCTGCAAATCTCTAATACACGGTAAGGTAGTGGACTTGTGATTTTCTCTACACAGAGACATGTGTTAAGACAATCTTTACAGGGTGGTAAGTGAAGGAAGACCCAGAAGTTAAACAATTTCCACAAAATTAAAAATTTAGCAGAAAACACTTGTGATAGAAAAGACAGGACACATTTGATTTGTGTTATCATAGAAACCATACATAAAAAAGAATTTAGGTTTCTGAATTGCACTCTAGCATTCCACTCATTTATATCTTCATGTATTAATTAATTGCTATGTGTAGAAGAGTTGCTACATTTATTTCCATCAAGTCATGATTTCCTAAGAATTCAAGAACTTCTTAAAACTCCAAGCATATTTCCTCATATTTATACCCACAGCAATATCAAATAGTTGTGTAATATATTCACTCAAAAATTTCTTTTAATAAATATCCCTTTGGACCTGTTTCACAGTCACCTTGAGAAGTTTGTGGAATTCCCACTGACATTTTTTTTTTGTATTAAATATTAGTCCTTAATAACCAGCTATTAACTCCATCATCCCCTGGATTGTTCAGTCATTAAGGAAGGATAAATGGTCATAGGAGATGCATGAGAAGATTTGATTGACTCATGGGCAGTGAGAATGAGTCATTTAAAAGACAAAGAATCATGTGTTGTGGTATTCTTATCTATGTCCAGTTGGAATAACTCACAATACTTCCTCTGACAGCTCAACAACGTTGAGTTTCACATTGAGATGAGGAAAGTATTCACACAAGTATTGTGAGTTAACTGATGGGAAAAAGAAGTTATTTTAATTTCTCTCTAAGTGATGTGTAGTGCACATTGAAGGGCTTGTCTGTGGTTTAAAGATAATCTTCAAAATAATTGGTTTGATAAATTTTCTGTTAGAGAACACACTTGTCCTATTTTTATGAGCACATATTTTAATAATTTTAGGAATAGGAAATTAATAAATGTCAAGTGAATTCCACTGCTGAAGTGTTGCCTTACAGAAAAATTGATAATTATAGTGTTGTCTTTCCATTGGCAGATCTCAGCAATTACTGCTACAGTTAGAGTTGGTCATCAGAGACTTTGAATGAAGTGCTCTCTTAATAACCTTAAAAGAAGTAATTGTGGTAAAGCCATATTATTTCTAACAGTGGGACATATCAAGATTTAACCATCTTGGTACAGAGGAAAAATCAGATCTCAGACTTTGTTCCTGGAGTTTACTGCATAGGTCAGAGGGCAAATATCACCAAGATGGATAACAAATGGCTGATCAGCTTCCTGGGATACTGAAGGAGAGGAGAGCTGAGGAACTAAAAGGTCTTATGTGAGATTTTGAAATTAAGCAGAAAATTACAAATAATCACTTCTAGGAATTAAAGGTCTCGGCTAGGTCTTCTGTACAAGACCTTTCCTCTGCTCTTGATACCAAGGAAAAAAATTAAAATTATTGCAAAGAGAACTAAAAACCTCTGAGGAACTAGGTTTATTTTCTAATTCAGAAAACTATGCCATAAATGGGACAGCTTTAACCTTCTTGTCAAAAGACAACTAGATGACTACCACATGTATAAGAAAGTTTATTGAGGTTTAGAATTTGTCTTGTAGAATTTTCTGGATTCTGTATATTTGGATGATGAGAATAATTAGCAGAAACAACATTCATTTTAATATATAGTGACCAGACTCTTTATAACTTACAATATATCTTTGTATCACTGAAAGCACACGGTATTCTCTCCCACTCAGTGTAGATGCAAGTAGCAAAAGAAAGTGAACCAAATTTAGAAAAGAAAACTATAAAATTAAACACTGACTGTCACAGAGGTTTTTTATAAATTTAAAAAATATTCTGAGGTGTTTGGTATATGAAGAAAATTTTTAGATTTTTTTTTTTCAGAGGAACTGTGGTAAACAATTGGATTGTGCATCACTTGTGCTTTTCCATTATTATTATTATTATTATTATTATTATTATTATTATTATTATTATTATTATTATATTTACCATTAGTATTTTAATTTATTTTCCATTATTAAACTGTTCTTATCTCAACATACAAGTTTTGCATCAACTCTCCTGCCCTTTCCAGACGGGTGGGCAGGAAGTGAAGGGGTGATTGAGCGAGTGGCTTTATGGAGTTTCATCTCCAGCTGGGCTTAAAACCACAAAAAATGGATAAAAGTCAAATGCATCCGTGTATTATAAACAACAGCCATAATTAATAGATTAACCAAATCAGAAACATTGGTTTGCTGTGGTGCCAGCTCACTGCTGGATGCTGCTGATGGCTGATAAAAAAGTAACTCCTGCTCACGTCCAGTGATAGGAAGGATGCAACAGGACAGTTGAAACCTGAAGTGAGAGGTTCTGCTCACTTGCAGTTCTCTGATAACCCCAGAAAACAGTTGTTCATTTCCGTCATGATTATTAAAGACATACATTATTCATTCCAATACTTAAGTGAATTCTGTATTTAACCTTAAAAGTTTTTTCTTTTTTGGTGTGAATTTTTTTGGTATATTTGTTTCTTGGGGTTGTTTTTAGTTTTTGGGGTTTTTTTTTTGTTTGTTTGGGTTTGGTTTTGCTGTTTTTGGTTTTTTGTTTTTTTGCCGGGGTTGGGTTTATGGTTGTTTGTCTGGGCTTTTTGCACTGTTCATTTTGAGTTACAGAGCTGAATCCTGTCACATTTTCTATTTCAGAAGGCCATAAAAGACAGCCTACATAAAAAAAGTATAGAGTGAAGAATGAGAATTAGCTTTATGCGGGGACTGGCTATTCTGGGGCAGAATTCATTAACATCCTTTGTGTGATTCTAAGCCCAGACTTGTCTGGAGGCTCAGCTATGCAAAGTACTTGATATCCATGGCAATAAACAATCCATTTCTGCTGTTAAACAAATCTTTTCGAAATATCACTCTGTGATGGCTGACTGGAATAGACAATTTGGGGATAAGATCCATTTCATCTGTTTGCTGATTTAAAAATATATCTCTCTTCAGCTGAGCTGGCTGTTTAGGCTTCCACAATAGTCAGTGTAGCCTAATCAATAGAGTCAACAGAGTTTAATGTGATTAATTTGGACAAATGTATCTATTTTAGGGTAAGATACACTTGTCAGATCTCAGTTCTGTTGAATTTATTGACTAGTCCCCCACAGACTCAAAAAAGAAACTCAGAGTAATTTGATCAAATGCTCAACATTGAAGAAATCCATGGGTAGTTAAATGAACCCTGGAGTTTGTGATGTTTATAATCACAGAATTCATAATCTTTCACAGGCAGATCTTCTGAATTGCAAAGTAAAGATTTATTCTTTGGAATTGTGCTAGTTTGGGCATGATAAATATTTGACAACATGCCTCCTCCCCCTGCAAAAAAAAATTAATCTCAACAAAAAGAAAAGCCTTCATTACAAAGCTGAAGGGTATGAGCATCTTAGCTTTTACAGAAATATACACTACCCATACAGATTCCCTCAGAAGTAGTTAACCTTGACTTATGCATAAATTGAACACTTACTGGAATACAGAATATGCAATGTGGCACCACAGGCTACTCCTGACTACTTCTAGCAGGCATTGTTATTTCATATCGAGGAAATTAGAAATGTCTGTGAGCAATCTATGTTGAACAGAAGATGGAAATAAGGTTTTTCCAGGGTTATATTCCTGAGCTAAAATTTGCCCCTGGTCTCTGTAATTTCTTGGGACAAAGGAAGTCACAATATAAATCACAAAAAGAACCTTCTGCTTATTTTATATTATTTTTTTAATATCCATTTATGCCCTCTGCCTGTTACAAGAAACACTCAGTCTCACTGCATTTTCTTTATTTCTTTCATTTTACTATATGTCAGATATATCTTCTTCCAGCTGAAGACTCTCAGTCTCCTTAACCTCCCCTGGCATCCAAATCATTCTGCAGCTTTGGTCATGTGCTATCTTTGTCTTTATTATTGCTTTTACAGTTTCACTATATTCTTTGCAAAAAGTAATCTATCTTTCAAGGCCTTTTCAAAACCATGATTCACTAACTACCAATAAACTAAAGCATGTTTCTTTAGACATTAATTCCAGAATTCCTAATGGGGAGTCCAGCTTGTGTAAAAGTACACTGACTTGGAGGTTCACATATTTCCAGGTTAGCTGGGTATGAGCAGGACCTGATCTCTTCCTCCCGAGGAGCAGGCTCCTAGAAACACACCTGGGAAGTGACTGCTGTCCCAGTTCCTCTCCTGTGGGACTCTGCCATCGTAGACCTTAGACACTGGAAAAACTGCCCAGGCCTCTATCAAAAGATACCTCCAAACCAGATGTGTTGGTTTTGCATGGCCTGGGTTTTGGTGGGGGGCAAGGGGGGGTGGACACAGAGGTGGCTTCTTTGAGAAGCTTCTGGGAGCTCTGGAAGCTTCCACCATGTCCAGCAGAGCCAATCCCTGATGGGCTGCTGCTGCCCAAAGCTGGGCCAATTAGAGAAGATGGTAATACCTCTGTGATGACATATTTAAGAAAAAAATTAAAGGCCACACAATTTTTGCTTCTGGTCAGAGAGATGAAGGAGGTGAGACCGTGTGAGGGAAACACCATGGAGACACCAAGGTCAGTGGAGAAGGAGGGGGAGGAGGTGCTCCAGGCAGCAGAGCTGAGATTCCTCTGCAGGTGTGGTAAGACCATGGTGAAGCAGCCCATGGGGATCCACAGAGATGCAGAGATCCACTCACAGCCCATGGGGATCCACAGGGATGCAGAAATCCACCTGCAGCACATGGGGGAGGTGCCCAAGCTGGGGCAGGTGGACACCTGGAGGAGGCTGTGATCCAGTTGGAGACTGGATGGAGAGAGGGGGTCCTGCTTCCAGGCTGGAGCAGCCCGTCCTTGGAGGACTGCACCCCGTGGAAGGAGATACCCACATCGCAGCAGTTTTGGAAGGGCTGTGTGCCCACAGGGGGGTCTCACATTGTGGCAGTTTTGGGACGACTGCTGCTCATGAGAAGGGACCCATGCTGGGGAAGTTCACAGAGAACTGTTTCCTGTGGGAGGGACCCCACGGTCTCACAGGAGAAGGACTCCTGTCCCTGAGCCAAGCAGAAGAAAACCTTGGCTGATGAGCTGACCAAAACCTCATTCCCTCTTTCAGTGTGCTGTTGGTGAAGAGGAGGGAGGGGTTGGGGGAAGAAAGGTGTTTTAAGCACTTATTTTTACTTCTCATTATCCTCCTCTGACTTTGTTAGTAATAAGCCCACTTTATACTTCTAAGTTTGGCCTGTTTTGCCCTTGGAGTGTTTTCTGTCAGTCCTTATCTCAGCTGATGAGCCCTTCATTAATTTTTTTTTTCTTTCCTCTGCCCAGCTGTAGCAAGGGAGGGTGAATGAGTGGCTGTCATGGGTGCCTGCTGTTTGGCCAGTGTCACACCATTACACCAGCTTTCGTAAAGGGATTTACTTCTCTGGGTGCATGAAAGACTAAAGAGGAGAGGAGCAGGGTTTCTTTATTTACTCTTAGCACAAGAACCAGAACTACTCTTGAGTTTATCAAACTAATTAATAAAATATATACTTTGGTTTCCCTTTCCAGGTCATCTGGGGATTTGTTCAATGTGCCTGGTGGAATACACATCCTTTGAAGTCTCTCTGGACTCAGTTTTCAATAACTGAATATTTTCTTTAAGACATTTAAAGGTATTTTCATATGCTAATTGCTATCCATCAGCTCCTTAACCCTTTTTCATACTTTTATATTTCTGCTTTTTCTTTGAGAAGTTGTTGACAGCAGTGCCATATCTGATGCTGTCCCACCCATGTTGAAGTGGGACAGATGGGCCCAGCTCCAGATTTTGTTGTTTATTTCTATTACAAAATGAAGCATTAAACTGCTGCTTACAATGTTAGTCATAACTGTTACCCTACCATGTAAGCTGAAATATTTATCCTGAATTTTATGAGAAAGATGAAAAACTATAAAGTAGACATAAAAGCCTGGCTTCTAAAATCACAGTTTTCTGTTGTGAATTTCAAGCAATTTCAACTAACTTTACTGAAAGAATATTTGTTCAAACAGAAAGAATTTTAGGTGTCACCTTTTGTGTGAAACAAAATGAAAACCTAATAATTATTTTATAAGTAGAAAAAAATTCTTTTTCTTCTCAATATCATCTTTAGAATTAATTTCAGTGTGACAATTCCTCCTGAAAGTGTTTAACTCTGTGGTTTTTTTTATTAAGCTCATTTCATAGATATGTCACCTCTAACTCCTTAGCATATATCCACATAATATGCCAGGGTCCTTTGTAAGAAATTCCACTCACCCTGCCCCCATCCATGCCTCTTGGATACTCATTTGTTTGTTTTTCTGACTTTTTTTGAGATTCCTTCAGCGGATCTGGGATGAATCATTCAAAACCTCTCTGAGTGTGCTCTCAGGTGCATGGTGAGGTTTTTGGGGTGTTCTATGCAGGGCCAGGAGCTGGACGTGATGATCTTTGTGGGTCCCTTCCAACTCAGAATATTCCACAACTTTATGATTCAATGAAGTGTCACACAGGACTAACCTTGGTAGAAACAGACACAATATGTCCCCATTAGAGAACATAATCATGCCATTAAAATGTTTAGAAGGCATTCCTGCAGAGTTAGTTTGACACTATGTCCATTCATCCTCCTCTCCTTTAGTATTCCTGTATTATAATTGCCATAGATAACAATGAGCAACTAGGAGACAAAACCCTCTCTGACATTGAAATTCTGAAGAAAAAAGACAGCAGCAGTGAGCAGTAGTTGCATGCTTTCTCTCTTTTCCTGTATTTTATTTACGTTTTTATCTTGAAGTATCTTAATTGTCCATCTGTCAGTTTCACAACAGCTGACATCTTCTGTCTAAGTGAGACACACACTTGATCTTTGCTGGGAAGAGTGGCTTGAAAGCACACTGAAAATAAAACGGATCAGAGGATGGATTGCCATGCCAGCATACGTTTTCAGCTCTTCATTTATGGCCCTTCTTGATCCAGCTTCAGTTTGGGGGAGGAAGGAGGGTGTAGCACTGCTTTAAAAGCCATAACCTCTGGAATTGAAATGAGTTCTCTGCATAAACTGAGCAATAAAAAAGCAATCATATCACCAGGCTGCTGGCCCTTATTATTTTAGCATCAGTGTGATGGGCTTTAAAAGCTTCAGACATGCTGGGAAAGTTAAATACACGTGTTCCATTTAAAACTGACCAGCATTTAAATACGTAGACACCTGCCATGACAAGCAGTCAAGGGATTGCTCTTTCATTTTATAAATGGAATAAAACTGCTCAGTAGAATGGCATGACATCTGTGTGGATATTTGTTTAGTTGCTACTGGTGTACTTAATGTGAGGGATTTAGAGTATTAGTCTCAGACAGCATTCTGCAAGCTCCACTTCCCCACAGTGACTTTTCTATTCAGTGCAAGATTTAAGTAGCTGAACAAAGTGATCCTTTTGTCTAGAATAAAATAAAGAAGTGTGTAGGGGTGAGGTGGCTTGTCTTCTCATTTTCCCTTCCTGCACAAAAACTGTGAGGTTTGCTCGCAGCAGGAGCCATACAATGCGTGCACTCTCGAGATGCTGGCACTAAGGGTAGTGGGGGGAAAGTAAGAGATGGTTTTGTTCTCTGGGCAAATGGAACAAAAGTTCTGTTTATCTGAGGGTTTGAACAAAAACACTTGTCTTTAATTAATTTTGGGGTGGTTTAATCCTTTTTAATATTTATATTGGAGTTAATGTTGAACTGAAAACATGCATTTCATTGAAACAAGTAAACACTTTGAAAATATCAGAGCTAAGTATTCATATTTTTGAGATATTTCATTTCTTGAATTCACACACAATCACAATGTCCTCCCTGCCCTGTCCCCCAGGGTTTGAATTTCAGCATATTTTCAGCTTTCCCAAGTGTGCCTAGGGATGGAGAGATGTTGAATTTATTGCATGCTGAAAATGTTTTGCTCACAGCTAGATTTTCCCCCATGATGGAATGAAAACACAAACAGAATAATATGGATTTTTGCCAGCTGCAAGAATTATTACAGATATCACCTTCTGTCCTTTTCCATGTGGGTTTTTTTCTCCCCATCCATTCTTTCCTCTTCACTAATGCAAAACAATCACTGTGCATAGTTTTTGGGACTGGTACTTGTTTGGTTTTTTTTGCAACGTTCCTCATTTCAATATCTTGAGGTTAGCTCTTCTTTCCCATTTGTCTTTTATTTATAGTTATTTATGCTGGAAATGAAAAACTATAATACTGAAGGAAGAGAGTAATTTCCACTTGAGGACTGAAATCTGCTTTTAATTATCCCCCAAGAATAATTTGTCAGTTTCTCATTTCTGACCGTTTGTAAAAGATGTTGCCTTTACCACTTTTTAAAGTAATAAAACCATAAAAGCAAATTTGGGTGATCTTTTTCCCCACTGCTTTTCTTCCTCTTCCCCACCTGTAAAAACAGCATTTTCAGATTGCTGCCACAATCCCAAAGTGAAAAATAATAATCTTCTTTGTGCTGTGTGCTTCTATTACAGTAATTTAAAGAAGCACAAACCATAGAGAGTTAATCAACCCTGTGTCTTTAAACACTTTTTTGTATTCTTGGAGTGTTGTATAGTAGAGATGTGAAGACAAGTGATTGTGCTTGATTTTTATGCTTCTAGACAATATTTTTCATGTCATGAAAGAAAAACAGTACTTCTTTACACTCCATGGATTCTTTCCATGAGTGTAAACTCCCTGTATTGGCTTTTATCTCTTAGAAAGGGATATGTAGAATTTATATTAAAAATAAATTCCAGAACTGTCTGACAATGACAAAGAATCAGAACTGTGAGAAATATTAAAAGAAAAAAATCTCTATTATGTACATATTTCTCCATTAGTTCGGTACCTGATCACCCCTCAAGATTAATGTTTAATGCTATTTTAAGGAATACTTGAGACAGAGAATTAAGAACACAACAGCTTGATTTCATCACAGAGTTAGTAAGGGAGAGCTGTATCTGTGCTGGAATACCTGGCACCACACTGTCCCTACAAACTCTGTTAGGACTTAGTGACAATTTTCCGCTCTTCCCTGAATTATCTGGGAGCCCATAACAGAAATGAGAGATGAGATGACATGAGAGCTCCTGAGCTGCTGGTGCTGCCTTGGAGACCTTCTGAATATTTTAATCTGTTTACTCAGTATGAAAATTTGAATGGAAGCAAAAATCATTCTCTAGCTCATAACTGTCAGTGAATCCAAGTTAAAAGAATCATTGGGTCCTTGGAAGCTACAGAGGAGTTAAGAGCATCCAGCAAGAGGGCAGGCAAGCCCTGATGTGAGGTAGGTACCAGGTGAATTTCTGAGGGCAAGGAAAGTCAAGGGAATGGCAGAAGTGTCAACAGGGTAGAGCAGGAAATTGCCTTAAGCTGTATCCTCCTTTCCTATACTCTCCTCAGCCACTCTCACTTCTGATCCATGCTTGGGTTTTTCCAAGTTTCATCCTTGTTTTGTTAACACACAAATAATGAAAAAAAATATAGCATCGCTCTTTCCTTTTTTTTTCTGGCTATTTGACTTTACTGACCACAAATTATTTTTTGATAATTGGTTTTTTTTGTTTTATCTGGGACTAAGATATTCTAGGAACAAAGTAACAAAGTTTTGCTTCTTACGATTTCTGGCTGGGATCTAAGGATGACAAAAATCAAAATGAAAGCTTCAAAGTCCTTTATGGGACTTCTTTAGGTGTGAACTTGCAAATACTGTGAAAGTAATTTTTGCCTTTCTGAGGAAGCAGGGGAAAATTATACCAATATGAGTTATTGGAACATACATTTAACATTTTCTGGGATATGTTTGCATGTAGAAAAGTGCATTGGTACTGGCTTGAAGGATACATATAATCATATTTAGCCAAAAAAAGTGCAGTAATAATTACTTACTGGTCAGTTACTGTATTGGCTCTGACTGGGATGGAGTTACCTTTCTCCATGGCAGCCCTCCCAGCACTGTGCTGGGCATTGGTGGCTGCAGAGGTGTTGGTGGCACTGCAGTGCTTTGGCTCCTGCTGAGCAGAGCTGGCACAGCACCAGCACTGTCTCTCTGACCCCTATCTCCACCTAGGCTGAGGGTGAGGAATCTGTATAGAGGGGACAGGGCCAGGAGAGCCAACCCAAATTTACTGGACTGGAATATCCCATCCCATGTATTATTTAGCTCAGTAATAAAAGCCAAGAGAAAGGAGTGCAAGGGCAGCATCCATTGCTAAGGTGCTTGTATTCTAAATTTACCCTGTGTATACTAATGCCTTATTTCGCAGGAGGCAGCTGAATGTTGCCTATGGAGGGGAAGTAGAGATAATTATTTTTATTTTCCTTTGTTTTCATGCATGGCCTTTACTTTTCCTTATTAAATCCACAAGTTTTTAATCTTATTTATTCCGCATCCCACTGAGGGGAGGGAGTGAAAGAGTCCCTTGGTGGGCACCTGACAACCAGCCATGATCAACCACCACATAAATTAACGTAACAGGATAAAACAGGAACATTAAATTATCATTCTGGATCAGCCTCATTTTAGCCATTTAAGAAGCTGAAATGACTTAAGTGTAAAGAAGCTCCTAATGTGCTAATATTTCATCTACAAGAGCCTTTTGAATTCTAGACATCCAGCAGACAATTGCACGTAGAGCCTTGTCAGTCCATGGTATACTATGACAAGCTATCATTAGGTGTTCAGGCAGCCTGCAATGGGTGCCACTTACACTGCTGTAACACCAGCCAAATCTCTATGTAGGCTCTTGTAATTTATCTATCTACTGCAAAATGATAAACCAGATTATGACTCAGAGTTAAATGTCTCCTGCATGATTCCACATGTGGAGTTTACAAGAGCTGGTGTAGAAACCAGGATGTTCAACAATTTGGCTGTTGCATATCCACATACAAATAATGGCAACTCTATGTCCAGGACCTATTAAAGAGCCTCTTCAGTCTAGAGAGCCATGCAAAAAGGTGTCACCCTCTACATTTGTACCAGTAAAAACCATGGCAAAGCCTGAACACAGACCATGATTGCCATCAAGTATTCAAGTGTATGTAGGTAAGTGTGGTGAAAAACACACTCAGGAGGATAGGATCTTCTATAAAAACAAAAAGGTAAATCCAGGGTTCAAAAGGTTTTGGGTCAAATTTTCTCTTGAAATACTTTGTCTGAATTTGTCCTGCATATTTTTGTGCCATTTCAGGTTCAGATTTTAAACTTTTTTGCTCTTATCAGTCATCAGTGAAAACTCCTTTTGATTCTCCTGTTATTTCTCTGTTCTATCTTCCTTCAGAAAATTTGAGTGAGACCTTACATTCTTTGGCTCTTCCTTCTTTGAATGAATTATGAACACATTGGCTTCCCCTCCTATCTCTATCCCTAATCTTTGTTTGTAACTAAATATAAGATTTTTGTCAGCATCGTTCCAGTGCAATTTTTTTTTCTTACAGCTTATTTGTTTATCCAGTGTACACTCTGTAGTCATAGAGAGACAGACTGAACTGTAATGCAATGCACTGAACACTTTGTAATTGCTTCCTTGTGGAGGGCTCATGGATTTTTCAACATATTAACCCAGAACAGTGAGAGGTAAAGGTGCTCTTGTACTTCTGTGTGAATGTATACCCTATGCTCACACTTCATAAAATGAGTACAAAGCTGTTATCTGAGAACAGAAAGCAAAACACTCTGGAAAAAAAAAAAAGAAAAAAGGCAGAGGCACAGTCCCCAGGAGTGATCCAAAGCCACAGAGGTTAATGAAAAGGCTTCTGTGTGTGCTGGATCAGGCTGTAACCTTGTGAATAGCTGTGGATATATTTAATGCTGCCAGCACAGCTGCAAGAAGAACACTCACACAAAGTAAATGATGAAGGGAGACTATTTTAATCCTGGCATCTGGGTCTTTTGACTGCCATTTGGAACAGGAGGTAGGAGGAGCCTTGCAAAATGAGATAATTGAATTCTTCCTGCCCCATTGAAGACCATCTCTAGGCTTTAAAAGGAAAATTTTACACCTTTTATTTTTTTTTAACTTTGATTATTTTTCTTTCCAGCCAAATGAGTGCAAATGGAATCCATAATAGAACTTGGGACCTCCGGCTCTAGAAACAGAGGTTGTCTGCTGAAGAGCAAAGCAGCATCACTTGGTTTAGCAAAAAAAAAAAAAAAAAATTATGTTCTCATGAACAGCTTTTATATTCCACCTTGAAGAAGATGTCACATTAGTAAAGATCAGTATCAAGTTGAATCCATCTCACCAGTAGATCCAAAGTTTCAAAATTCAGATTCTCTTACACTTCAAGGGAAAAAAACTATTTAGTCTGTAGCAAAATTGTAGCAGGAACTCAGCCACAAAGGCTCAATGTGAGTGTTTGCCCACCAGTTGACAGCCTTATCCAAGACACATAATTTAAAACAATATCAAACAATTAGCCATAAAAATTTTACAATACATTCCATACTTATACACCGCTTTTTCAGCTACACACATCACAAAAAGGAACAATATAATTCAAGTAGTTTTCAAAACTCTAAAATTTGATTCAATTCAGGATTTAGGCTTAGATTGAATTGGACAATTTACTAATTGCTTTTCAAAATGCTAGAAGGAAATTACTTTCTGTCTAAGGCACTGTAGGCAAGGACTTCTCTAATCATACATATATTTTAATTGGTTTAATGCTGCTTTAATTTATTGTGTTTTTCTAAGTGAAGGTGTGCTTTGGAATCTAATTTAGATGCATGTTTTTCTTCTTTCAAATGATTTTATAAAGAGTGCTTACCAGCATTACTATAATCATATTTTTACTTGGTAGGTTCTTTAAAGCTTTGATGAAAATCTGAATTCTTCAAGGAGGAAATTAAGACATGTGGCACATTTGTATATTATCTCTGTGAAAGCTCCTTGGTGCTACAGTGATAAGGCACGAAGACAAAAAGTTTGAAATGTCACTGAAGTAACATCCCAGCATCCTTGCCACCACCTTCCATGGACAAGGTGTCTCAAAAAACAAAGGTTCATTGTACAGAGCTAAAGTTGTCTCCACTCTTGTCTAGAGGTTTTTTCCATGGATTAAAAATAACAATGACAACTGGGTTGTTAAAAACATATGAAAACTAACATAAAATTCAGACTATTAAAAAAATTAATACTTAATAATACTTAATTTTAATTAAGTATTAATTAAGAAGGGGAGATCAGAGGCTTGTCCTTTCAAACTAACTCCATCAATGGTTTTTGCACATATTTTATAGCAAAAGCAACATCCACCAAGCTGTCATCTTTTATCTGCTGGAAGGAATTAAGATGGGAATTCATTGTTTCAAGACATTATGATTAATTTTGCTAATTTAGTTTTTAAGACTGTACTAATTTATTGAATATGCACACAAAGTATCAGCAAATAGTAGATACAGGCAAATAGTGGATGCTTTCTGCTTTTTTTTCTGCTTCAGTGTGTAAACAACAGTTGAATAATTTAAATCAAATACTCTGCTGTATGACTCCATTCTTGCTTGTACTCTGTTATCATAAAATTATAGAACATCTTGTGTTGGAAGGGACCTTCTAGATGACCTGGTTCAACCCCCTGCCATGTACAGGAACATTTTTCAATGCACCCAGTTTCTCAGAGCCCTATCCAACCTGGCCTTGAACACTTCCTGGGACGAGGTATCCAGAACTTCTCTGGGCAACCTGTTCCAGTGCCTCACCACCTCCACAGGAAGTAACTTCTCCCTAATATCCAATCTAAATGTCCTGTCTGTCTGTTTGAAGCACCTTGCACTCAATCTTGATAAACCTCATGAGATTCCCATAGGCCACTTCTTGAGATTGTCCAGATCCCTGTGGACGGCTTCCAGTCCTTCAGGTGTGACTACCTTGTCACTCAGCTTTCAGTTACCTGCAAAGTTACCAAGGGTGCACTCAGTTGCTTCATCCACATCATTAATGAAGATTCTAAATAGCACTGGTCTCAACTGGACCCCTGAGGGACATCACTTCATCACTTGTCACTGTCCCATCCATATGGGACTCTGAGCCGTTGACCAACTACCTTCTGGATGTGATCATCCTGCCACTTTCTTATCCACCTAACAGTCCACTCATCAAATCCATCTCTCTCCAATTTAGAAAGAAGGATGTTGTGGGGTGCTGTCTCAAAGGGTTACAGAAATCCAGGTAAATGACATCTGTAGCCCTTCCCTTGTCCACTGATGTGGGCACTCCATCATAGAAGGCCCCTGAGTTGGTCAGGCAGGACCTTCCCTTGGTGAAGCCATGCTGGCTGTCCCAAATCACCTCCGTGTTCTTTGCATACCTTTGTATGGTTTCTAGGAGAGTCTGTTCCCTGATCTTCCCAGGCATGGAGGGATGTCTGACAGGGTGGTAGCTCCCAGGGTTCTCCTTTCTATGGTTTTCAAAACTGGGTACAATATTTGCCCTTTTCCAGTCACCTGGGACTACACCTGAAAAATTCCCTCAGGCCTCTGGGATGTATCTCATTGATTGCCATAAACTTATCTAATTCAGGCTCTTCAAGTTGTTATGAACCTGGCCTTTATATACAGGTGTTCAAGGTGGTTTTGGTGCAATGTATGAAAATGAAATATGTTGCTGGAGAAGGGTGACACACTGAATATAGCAACCTGAACTGCTTCAACAGCTCATTCTTAGATCACTTCAAAGCATTTTTCAAAAAAGCCAACATATAGACAGCAACAAAAACACCCCCAACACTCAAAGGTCTATGTTCCTGTCCTGCTTCTCTGCAAGTCACAGTATAGAGCTCTCTCCCCAGCATGGTCTGTTACATGAGCAAGAACTTGTCAGGGCTTCTCCTGCCTAGTGAAAAATATTCCAAGCCTTATACTTATACAGTGCTAATGGCTTTTGTGGTCCATCTGAGGACATTTAGTTGAGCTTGAATAGATATGTCTCTGCCAGGGAGCACCAAACCAGTAATTTGGATTTGGGAGATTGGCTGTGCTGAAAATGACTGTGCAGTAATGTGCTTCTCGGCATAGTTTTCAAACAAAATAAAGATTAAACCTAAACATTTTGAGATACCTGTGGAACAAAATCAGTCATTTACTTTAAAGAAGTTGGAAGAGCTCAGGCAGGGGCTCTGAGCATGTTCTTTTCCATAGGATCATCCTCATTTTTTGCTTCCCACTTTTCATTAGGCCCTAATTCCCAAGCCCACAGAGGCAGTCTCATTACAAGAAGAGGCTGGAAGAGCAGAGGTTGTTTAGTCTTGCCAAACAAAGGCTGAGAAGTGATTGCTGTCTATAAATATGTCATGGGGGTAAACACAGGAGAAGGAGAAGCTAAAGGACAATGTTGTCATAAGAACAAATGGGAATTAACTGGCTATGAATAAATTTAGGCTGGAAATTAGAAGAAGGTTTCTAGTCATAGGATCAGTGATGTTTTGGAGCAGAATGGGTAAGAGGAGAGTGAGTGGAGAGGGAAATAACCTATTTTAAAGAAAATACCTTTTCAGGATGTGGAGAACATTGGGATGGCAGTAGTGTGATTGCATGCTTCTCATTGACTAGACTCTTTTCAATCTTATACTCTTAGATTTATTAATATTTTTAAAAATATTTTAAATTTTATTGGTTAATGATCATCTAGTGTTTAAACTGTTCCAGAAAACTCAGAGTGACATATATATGTGGAAAGAAAAACTATCTCACAAGTGTTCAAAGGGACATTCAGCTCATATCTGTGCATTTTTTGCAAACTTCAGTGCAAAATAATCATATGTATTGGGAGGCAAAAGGGATTTAACTTTCAGGAGCAGAAGAAAATGGAGGCACCAATATAAAGCAATAAATAGAAAATTGCAGAGGGACAGGTACACAAACACATTCTAAGGGCAAAGCAATTCACTCTGATGAATTGCCCTGCACCAACCCCACAGCTGCAGCCATTGCAGTGCTGCAACTGAGATGATATGATTTGTCTTTTTTTTTTTTTTAATTTTGAATGTGTGCTACCTCAGACACCTTTATGTCCAAACAGTTTGCAGGTCAAAAAGAAGCACATTTGTCTGCATATATATCCAAGTGTGTGTACCTGCTTGAAAGCTGTGAGACAGAATCTGGAGGGAGAAAAGTGCAGTGTTGGCTGTCTAAGGGTTGGATGTCCTTGGTTCATCTGGAGCTCTGGTAGGCAGTCATTGGTAAAAACACTGCATCAGCCTCTTGAAAACACTTATTAAACATGTGCCTCATCAAGTGGCAAGATTTCCAAGTACCACAGAGCTAGTGAAGCTAAATGTTTAATTCACTGGCTTATTTTTGTGGCCTTACTGATTGATAAACCATAGAGTCACACCTGTATTAACATTGTCACCCTCACATCTTCAGTGGCTGCCCTGCTTATAGCTCTGTGGATGCCTTTTTTGGGCTTACCTAGAAACAGAGGCCAGACAAAAGGATAAAAGTATCTGTATTTGATGAAAGGGCCTTCAGGTACATTAAGGGCAGACAAAGCTTCCCCAAAGGGCTGCACCCAAAATGGATGATGGCCATGAGTTTTTCAGACAGATATGTTTGTTCTCTTAGCGTACCAAGGGTTAATCCTCTAATTACAGCTTCAGATAATGAAGTCATGTACCCCCAGTTTGCTTCTCCTCTCTTCCACTGATTTCACCTTTTTTATGCTTTTTAGGGACTGAGGCAGAGAGTGTCTTTGGATCTCAGGCCTAAAGGGATTGTTTTGTCTGACCAAAATGTGAGGACAGTTAACGCTCTATATGGGCTTCAGAGGTGTGCACTAATGCAGCACAGGATCTGAAAAATATAAAAGCTAAAATCTTAAGGCATCACTGTGATGAGGTGTGCTTACTAAAACAGGATTGGGCTCCTGTTCTTATTCTGTTCTTCTACAGTTTCCTGCAGTTTGAAGTCCTGGTGGAAGTTTGGATCTTCTGTGCAACAGCAAAACAAAAATGCAGTTATTAAGTTGGGGAGAACAGGGCCCCAGAGAATGTAAAAGATGGACCAGATTTTTCCCAGGCTCATCTATTCACTGCATGTGAAGTAACTCAGTGTGAGTACAGGTGCAGTGTTTCAGAACAGCCAGTGCATCAATACAGAACAAAAAACTCTCCTCCTTAAAAAAAAAAATGTATCACTAAAATCTGTTTGTTCAGAAAAAAACCTCATAAATTGAAATTTGTTTATATGTGATTGGAGAGGTTAGACAAAATACTTAAATCTTAAACCAAATCTTCTTTATAATCAGACTGTAGGAAGATTAGCAAAGTATTTGAGCTATTTAGAAAAAGAGTAAAAATAAACACTTTATCTCAATGTGAATTATTTATTCAACAAGGCAGCACATGGAGATGATCTGAAATCTGACATCACTTACATAACTGGCACATTTAAAGATAGTATTTCTGATTTTATTTGCAAATTACGCTGTGTAAATTATGCATTTGCAAAAAATCTACCCTTTAAGCAAACAGTTTGACAGATGTCAACATTGAAAGTAACACTGTAAGCAAAAGAAACTCTTCGTAATGTGTTTGGTCCATTCTTGAAAAAAAATAAATAAAACTGATATTGAGGCTCAGAGTAACACACAAAGAGAAAGTAAAAAGGCGTGAAAAGAACACAGATTATTGTTATGATAAGAATTTTAAATTACTAACTGTGGAGCTTGCTTGCATCTATAAGGAAGGTTTGGGGGTTCAAACTCTAAAAACTCCTCATTGGAATTCCTTTTGGGTATCAGCTCTCAATCTTACATGCTCCTCCTGTGCAAAGATGCACATCTTACCTGTTCTACCGTGGGGGTAAATAACTACTGGATAAATTACAAAGGGAAATGGTAGATGCTCCTGCAGTAAAAATCAAGATTGAATGTTTTTCTGGAATGTATAACATGACTTCTGGGTTGAATATTATATAAATGTCATTTAATTGTTCAGCATAAACATGAGATCATGTTATAAGATCTGTAACTTTAAAAAATACCATAGCTTTAAAAATCTACCAGTCTCCAATGAAAAACAGTTATGTAAGAGAGGGAAAAGAGATAAAAGCAAAATAAATTATTCACTACTTTATGTGCAGCTGCAGTCTCAAATTTACATTTCTATAGCTGGTGTAGTAGATACAGTTCTTAAAAAGGGAGCTTATTGGTCTAAAATTTCTTAAAGGAATAAAGATTTTAGCTAGTAATTTATTAATTAGAACTAAGTGTTGCTAATTGTACAGATAAGCACTTGCAACTGTTTATCCTCTTTGCTCTGGGCATGTTGAAGTCATTTATCCATCTTTAGGTGTATGAGTTGTACAGTAAATGTATCTTGTGATGCAGTTGCAGGAAGGAATGCTTTCCAAAGTGACTGTTACTTGCAAATAAAAGGGGAAAAGGAATCCGAAATTGTGCTGTTGATTTGTAGCTACTTCCAAAATACAAAATGACAGATCTTTAATATTAGATAAAAGTGATACAATAAGCGGTTCATAAAAAATGAAGAAAAAACATCCCTTCTTCAATAGAAACTAGCAGACAAATTCATATACAGCAGAAGCTAAAACTTTTATTCACAGTCTCAGATTCAAAGCTGGTCTGTGAGGTGAGACCCACAAAACTAATGTGGGTTTTTCTCCTGGCACTTGATCTGACATCTCTTTCATTGAATAAGCTATTTTTACTGTGTGAGAAAATAAACCAAGAGTCACAGATAAATGCACTGAGAATCGTAAGTTATCGTTTCTTCTTCCAAAAAGCGATTCAATCTTGTCATGCTCTTTAGCAAACAGTATTTCTCATCTTATCAAGGAGATAGTGCTAAAGCCAGCTGAAAAACAGCATTTCTGCCTCATGAAAGTGACAGTTGTTTTCAGCTCCAAATCAGGACAATAGCATGGGTCACCCATCACCTAGGAAATTGCTTGTAACATCAGACTATTTAGAAAATATCTTCACCTCCAGATTTCTTCCAGACCATTGACATATCTTAAGAAATGTTTGTTAGAAGACGTGGCTAAATTTCTGTAACTTTTCTTGGGTTTTTAAAATTTGTTTCTATAAGAAGTCATTTTAAGAAAAATGTAGTGTTTTTGTTTTTTTGTTTTTTTGGTTTTTTTTTTTTGTTTTTTTTTTTGGGGTTTTTTTTTGGTTTTTTGTTTTTTTGGTTTTTTGTTTTTTTGGTTTTTTTCTGGAAGATTTCTGACTGGCTCTAATTCTAATTCCCAGAAGAAGCAGTATTACTGGGCTTCTGTCACAGGTGAATTCATGGTGCCCCCTGAACCATTATCATTGAAGTGTAGTGCTGCAGGGAGTTTTGGCTCCTTTTCCATTCCAAATGGAAAGTGCACAAACAAAGCAGGTGATCTTTCAAGATCTGTTATATCTTTGAGAATGTGGTTTAGTAGTGAGCATGGTTGTGGTACTGGGTTGTTGTTTGAGCTTTGTGATCTTAGAGGTCTTTTCCAGCCTTTGTGATTCTATGAATCCTACAAAGTTCTCTCCTTACTGTACCCATATTTTATCTTTTACCTGTTAACATTTCTACAGATTTTTCAAACTGAACACCATCAGTTAATATTGTCTCAGATTGCAGATAACAATAATGAATGCACTTCCACCCCAGAAAGATCTTTCTAATGGTGATCTGGTGCTTGAAATGAAACTCCATGAAGTGTAGGTCATGGAGTGTAGGTAATTTAGACTATGCTCTCTAAATATTTTGTTTTAAACCATATAATTTTGGTTTTTATTTTGGATTTTTCAGGACATTGTTTCAAACTTAATGCAGGGTTCTATGGACTGTGTGTTTGGTAAACCAGGCAAAAGTGAACACACTTGTTTGAACTCAGCGAAACCTTTCACCTCCCATGACTGTGGTGGCCTCATTCATACTCCTTGTAAAATGGCTCCAAAAAAAATAGAAATTACATAGCTGGCAGTTTGGGGAGTTAGAGTCGGTAATAAAAGTCAGAAGATCACATTCAAGGGCAGTAGCTGAGCTTTCTCATGAAACCTGTGTAATGCCTGTTTACTCTGTTTTCTGCTTCTGTCAAAGGCATTAATCTCACATTTCCTGAGTGCTACATTTGATCGAAAACCATTTCATTTAAAAAGCTAAAGAGCCTGAAATCATACTGTTGTAAAAAACCTGTGCTGAATAGGGCAACAAATCCTCTATTTCCAGTTTTCATTCCCTGACACTTGAGGGATTTTTTATTATGTCTTACACCCAAGATGTACAGCTTATTCACTTATTCACTAATATTTCTCTTATATATATATTTGATCTATTCAAAGTATTTCTATTATAATGCAGAATAATATTTGAAACTTTGCTGTAAGATTTTACTCTTTATCTACCAGAGAGTTTCTTGAAGATTTTGCTCCTAAACCAAATATACAAGCAAAACCAAAAGAAAACATAGTCTTTGTTGCGGGTTTTCAGAGGAGAAACATTCCTAATTTGGTTCAGTCACAGACTTGGGACAGAATTACAGGCTATGGCAAGCTTTTACAGCATCTGGCTGTTTGAATAATCTTGAACATAAATATTTAAAAAGTCAGACTGAACAGCAGAACTTTTGTTATGTTGGGAAAAGACCCCAGACTAAAATTTTAAGGCTATAAAAAGTCACTGATTGAGCTAGGACTGGTATGTATATGTCTTCCACTTCAAAATCATGGAGTGGTTTGGGTTGGAAGGGAACTCAAAGATCACCCAGTTCTTACCTCTTGCCACGGGCAGGAACCTTCCTAGAAAAGCACTGAATGCCCCAGTAGGGAGCAATGCCACTGTCACAACTTCGTGTTTGAGCTTGGATAATATTGTTCATAGTTAAGCCCAGACCAGTAAACCAAACCTCAGATTTGAAGAGCATCAGCTTTCAAGATGGTCCTTAAATGAGACTGTGTAAACTGACTAAAATTCAGTGTATCTGAAGGTTTGGTGTAAATTGCATTTCTTCATTCATGGCAATGTAATACAGCATTACAGATTTATCAGTCTTATTGTATCTTCATCTGTTTTACCTTTTCACTACTGTCTCTCAATACAACTCAATTTTGATCCTCAAAACTTCTGAATATTATTATTATTATTAATAATAATAATAATTATTATTAATAATAATAGTTGTTGTTGATGTTGTTGTTATTATTATTACAATAACTGTGGTCTTAATAGGAATAATGTGATCTTACCTTCAGAACTAAAATATGAAAACTGTGACCATACTTTATTAAAAGACTGAAATTAGTGAATATTCTGCTCCCCCTGCTAAACTGGTCACTGCTGTAAATGAGTACTTTGCCACACCAGCTCTCCATCAAAGTCTTGTTACACAGTATTACCTTGTAGAAAGTTCAACACTGCATTTAATGTCCTGATTTGTAAATGTTTCCCTAGCTTAACTTTTCTCTTTAACGTGGCAATGTCTCATTGAAATGGATAGTTTCATTAGGTTCTTCAAATTTTTGGTATTTATCATTCCTACAAATGCATCTCTAGAAGTCTCTCTCCTCTAGAAAGCCCATTACAGTGGGATTAGTGCAAACAGAGAATATGAGACAGTCCCTGTCCTCCAGGTTCTCCTCAGACATTCACAGCTAGAAAAAATATTGTAAAACTTACAATAAATTAAATTAAACTATGCAGAAAACCTGAAGATTATATGAGTGCATAGCTGTAACTAAAATGAATGGTAATCAGACAGCTGCAACTGGATAGAGGAATCAAGAGACTTTATGCAGGTTAAGCAACCATCCTTTGCCAGAAATAGGAAATATTTTTATAATCCCAAGCTTTAATATCATGCATTTACCCAAACATTATCCTATCATTCACATGAGAAAATATTAGTGCTAGAAGAAATTCTAGAAACCAATTTACTTAATCTGGGAAAGAATTGTTAGTGATGTTATCAAAACAAGAGTTCACAGCGTTGTTATGCATTGTTTCTGTGCTTTGATTTTTTTTTTTAATATTTATTTGTTTGTTTTTTTTAATAAATGAAGTCAGGATTAATTGATAGTCCATTTTAGAAACTACACTGATGGATGTAACAAATAGAGTTTTTTTATTGGCCCTGCACAGGATAGTCTTTGCAGCACATCTAATTTGGAAAAAAAAAAATCTTTTGCAATACAGGGTAAATATTGAATTTATAGCTCATAAGCCAGATGAATGTTACATGAGTGCATTTGTGGCAGAGTGGATTTAGATAAGGTGGAGAAGAAAAAACCCCACAAATTTAGGGGAGATAACATCACAAATTACACCTCAAATTTTTAATGGTTCATCATATAACTTCCCCTCCACAGCATGTAGTCATTAAACTAAGATGCAGAATTGTATTTTTCTGCAGAAATCTAAAATATTCTTTTTTATTTTTTTTAATAATGCCTACAAACAGACTTTGTAGAGAGCTGCTTCCTTCCAGAGAGAGGAGAATTTGCAGTGCTGAGTACAAACAGAAACTCTGAGCCCTATTCCATCTGCAGGGCTCCTTCCAGATGTTGAAGAGTGGAGTAAAGTTGGTGTAGTGGTATTTGACATTACATAGTGGTCATTTTTTAGTGAACCCTGTCCAGTTACAGGTACATGCCTAATCTTGATGACTGAAAACTTGATAACGTGAACTTGTATATTTTCTGAAAGCCATAAATAATTTCATGAGGTTGTTACCACTGCAGCATTCAGTAAACCAAAATAACAGCCAATAAAAAGCCCTTCACAATTGCTGAAAGATTATATCTTTCCTGTTCTTAATTTTCCTGTCATTTTGATTCAATTCATGTGCTTGGTGGGCGCAGAATATACTTTATTTTTATCTTAAATATATTCCTGCAGTCACTTCATGGGTTTCCTTCTATTGTTTTATGGGCATCAGTCATTCGTATATCACTGTTTGAAATAAAGTGCAGGAGAAAATCAGTGTGATTAACACAGCAGTTAGGTTGGCTGTTCCAGCTCTGCAAGTGTCATTTCAAGGTGAAACTGGAATCCTGTTGGCATTTTGTGTGCACTTTATGTAAAGCCCACACTTTGTTTCAAATTAACATTGTCCATATGTCTGATAATTCATTTGCCTATGAATTTATTTTCCTGTGATGTTCTTAGCTCAGAAATAGCTATAACAGCTATATCCTCCAGTCTATCAAAATAGGTAGGAGTTTTGCCAAACTTTCTGTAGAGAGTAGTGAGAATTTCAATGTATTTAAATTTCAAACTCTTCAGGTTAACCTCTTTATGGTGTACAGCACCCAGATCCTGTCTGGGGATAATGTAATAGAGTGTTATATTTAAAGTAATGTAACTCTTTGTGGGAAACACCTGGATACAATCAGGGTGTTGTACACCACAAAGGCTGGAACTACAGCCGCCCTGGACACCAGGTGTTAGGTCAGTTCTCTAAATATATTAAAAATACTGTGAAGGAATCTTCTTATTGGTGATCCTTTACACAACCATAAGTGCTGCGGATCATCCTGTGCTCACAACAGCCTTTTGCCCAATTCTATTTTCAGATTATTGTGTGTGGCTGCAACAAAGCAGATCAGCCTTGCTTGTATGTTTTAAAACTCATGTCAGTCAAGGGCTTCCCCTCATTTTTCTCTTCTACTTTGCTTTGAGAGAACTTCAGCTCATTCCATCTTGATCAGGTTTTCAACAGATTAATAAATAAGCATTTGATTATGTTAGGATGTGGTACAATTTGTCTTTGTTGATATTCTTTGTGGCATACTTAAACATTATTTAGATGAAGACACTTTCCGAGGAAATTACTCTCTGTAGGAGTCTGAAAGTGGCAAATTTATAAAAAAACCTCAAAAAATAAATTGGAAGCTGTGCAGTATTTCACACATGTGAATAGCTGGAAGCAGCTGCTTATGGAATTTTAATGGCTAGATTATAACCCCTATTTCTATAAAGAGGCAAAGTTATTACAGTTTGAAGTATGTTGTAATTTTTAAAAAGTAATTGTACATGGATTCTCCTAAACCAATAATACATCTCAGACTGATTTCCTGCATTTAATATACACTATGACACAAAAAATGGTGAGTCCTCAGCATGAGCCCTAAGAGCTAGGGAAAAAAGTTGCAGTTAAGTTGTGTTTATTCAGAAGAACATTTTTCCTTCTGTAAATCTGAAATGTAGATTTGTTTGGTTTTTGCTCTGATTAGGAGTCCAAAAACAAAGTGGGGAAAAAAAAGAAAAAAAAAGGAAGAGGATCAGATACTCAGAATGAAAAAAGGAGAAAGGAGTTGTAGAAATAGAGGTGTTATTCCCAGTCAGCCACTCACTAGGGCTGGCACCTGGATAAATTGTTTTTCTTTGTGGTTTTGTCTTTTTTATGGCATAACCACACCACTCAAAGTCATCCTTTTGCCTGTCAGGTCTCATCATGATGGGACTCTGAAACTTCCAACTTTAGTGTGATGTATCACCTGTACCTATGTACTGATATACCAAAATCCGTTTATGCTGATATATATCTAGAAATGTATCTATATCTATATATAGCTATTAATTTCAGTCCTCACGCTATTTTTAGTCAACATCACTGAAATACCTGTGATTTCTGCAACTGCTGGGACACAGAACTGAGGCTTTAGGTGGGACAGTAAATGGCTGCAGGTGACCATGTCCTGGGCTGCATGAGTGAGGAGGAGTCATGTATTCTGTTACTCATGGCTGGGACCAGCCTGAACACACCCTCTTGAAGGCCCTTTTCAGAAAAGGGACTATTCAATAATGTCAGGTGAAAAGCCAATAATTAATTGGGATAGAACTTCCCTCCCCAGCAACTCAAATTCTACCTTGGCTCAGCAACCGTGAAGGAAAAGACCATAAACATTTAGTGCAAAGTAGTTCATCTGTCTAATTTCTCATTTCCCAAGGAGAGATTTGATTTTTGCTGAAGTCTCTTAAAAGTACTTTTCAGAGACATAGAAACCTTGAAACATCAACATGTTCTTCCTCTCTTTCCAGATAATGAAGCTCATTGCTTGTTATTGTGTTTAAAAGTCCATTATCACTGACTTATACTATGTTGAAAGCAGCAATTTGGTTCAGAAAATCCTGATTTGTTTGCCTGTTTGATTTTCATTTTTAATCCCTATTATCTCCAGACAGAAAATGACAAGTTAACACCACCTGTGAGCAAATAGGAAACAGCAGCACTTACCCAGGAGGACTGAAGGAGTGGGAGAAGAAATCTCAGGGTCTCAGAAAGAGTTACAATTCTCAGAATCTCAGCTTCTTCTGCCAAGTTTTGACACTTTCCATGATATATTTGACCCAGCCAATCTGACAAAGTCATTGTCCCAGATTCCAGTATGAGAGATGCAGGGAACCTCAGCTCCTTCTTTCATAGGCAAGCAATGGACCCATCCTTCCCAGACATGGATACAGCTCCTCTTGAAAGAGTATGGCTGCTTAGGGTCAAATATCTTGTTACATTTGACAGAGGATTAATACATCACAAAACATTTTTTACTCCTTACCTCCTATTTTAAATTTGTTTCAGAACCTCAGCACTCAAAGAGCCAGAAATTTCCATTATTATTATTCTGATCCAGTGTTATGGTCTATGGTATATTCCTATGCCAGCATTTATCATATTGTAGTTTTTATTTCTTGTCAGTGATTCCTGTCCAATCCCAGTGTCTACATTGTTGGGATGAGAATCTCTTCTGGGCTTAATTTTTTTAATATTATTGAGTTCTTTGTTTAAACATTAAACACTATAAACTATTTAAATATTTTTACATGTTATTGAGCTTATTTGTTTAAAAGTAAATTGCTATTGTTGGTATTGTTATTCTTTTTTAATTTCTTTAGTTTTCCATGAGGCTTATATTTATTTATTTATTCCATTTCAAGACCACATTTTCTAAAATGTATCTATTACTTCTGTCAAGGTTTTACCAGAGCTGCCTGATAAATATGAAGTTTGATCTCCACTGGCATTGGTTTTTCTGAGCCAACTTTGGATCCCATCTGCCTTTTCCATGGATATGTTACCCTGCTGACTCACAGTCACCCTGTGATTTACAGGTACATCCAGATCCTCGTCACCTTATCTGTATGCTGAATTCCCAGCCACTACCAGAAGTTCTTATTAGTTCCTAATGACACATCCTTATATTTTGTACTATTTATTTTTTTTATTACTGCAAGGCAGGCATTTTAGGCTGCAAAGTCATCTTTTCCTTTCTGAACCTTCCCCCAGAGATAGAAGAGTGTCTCCTAACACTGTGGCACTATGGTAGCACCTTCTAAATGAATGTTTAAAAGTGGACAGAAAAAGTAGTTTTAATTTTTTTAAAGTTTTCACATAGTATCACTGATACTTCCTTGATTTTCCCCTTCTTTAGGGTGAAAATTTCTTGGAAAATATTTTCTTTGTTCTTGCGTACAAACATGAATGTTAATTTTATGCAATATGTTTGAAAAGCAAGAAAGCAGGGTTGTTATTTTGCACCAATTATCTGAAGTCTAAAATCTAACAGAGAAGAAAATATGAAAGGAATGAGCAAGTCACCAGACCTGAGAATATATTTAAGAATTAAAGCATAACAAACAAGTCACTGAGGTACCAAAAGTTTTTCAGTTCCAATTTTCTATCTGCATCTTCCAAACATTGTACCTTTGGGAATGTTGTCAGTAACCACTGGTCTGCTGCATCCAGCCCCTGGATACTTTCCAGGGCTGCCTCTGCCTCCTCTTCTCCCATCTCCTGGGCTTTACACTCACTCTCAGCTAAAAAGCTTGCTGAGTCTTGGTTAATTCAGTACATGAATACTCCAATAGGAGTTTTCTAATTCCTTGGTGTTTATGATTCCAAAGCTCCAGTTCAAATCCCAGTCAATTCACAGGGGTCTTCTGCTATTCAACCTGTGCTCTTGGACCCCAGTACACATCTGTTTTGGGGAGAACCTGGCTCATTTGACAGCCCAGTTACTTCTCTTCATGAATGCAAGTATGGAAATATTCTTCCTTTTTTCTATGGTTGCTATAGCAATCAATGGCAAAGGGGAGAATGGTTTTGGGCAGAGCAGTGCAAGAAAAAATGTAATAAATTGAGGGAGGTAAATTTAGTTGGCATGAAGCATCACTAACAGGTTGGGCTTAAAGCCTGTTTTTTTTCTTCTGTAGAGATGGAATTTACAATGAGGAAGATTGAGTACTTTTACCAATAAAGAGTGTAATTGAAGAGTAAACTTTATTTTTTTGCATACACATGGGTCACTGGTCATGTTCCCAGATGGATTTAAGGAAACATCACAATGTTTTACATTGCCTTCTCTAATATATTAGAATGTATGGTCCATAAGGTGCAGTGAAATTGTGCATTCTGAGTACTGAACTCTGGTGTGGGCACCTTCTTACCTCAGAGCACAAGGGTGCAGATTGGTGTGATGAGAGTATATTCAAGTGCTGGGCTCAATCCAGCATCAGTGCCATGAATTCCAGTTCTGGAGAATTAAATTGCTCATGGCTGCTCTCATCCATACTCAGGAAGATAAGCAGGTTTGGCAGAACTAATGTTCAAGTTGTCCATAATATTCAAAAACTTCTATACAGTTTAATAACTGCTGCAAGTTCTAAAACTCTGAACATTAGACCCATTATTTCCAAATCTGTACTGCCTCTAGAAAACTGCAGATACTCCCTCCAGTCTGCCTCAGTTTCCCCGTCTCTAAAAGGGGGTGAAGGTGAAATCCTGGACTCTGTATAAAAAGGGTTTTGAAAATGGCTAAGGAACAGTTCACACAAAGCAAATGACTTTTTAAATATATATATATATATATATAATAGATTAAATCAAAACGTTTTAATATTTTTCTTTTACATAGATTTGATGAGAAAATGTTTCAATCCTGAACAGTCGGACTCAGATAACTATACCAGAGCAGTTAAGAAATAACAGAGTAAAATGCAGGATGGAGAAATAACCAGACTGAGATAAGCTTTTAAACTGAGAGCTGCAGCAAGAACACAGCCCATTAATTATGATGATTATTTATATTTCACATTTCTATGGCACTATTCATTTGCAGCAAGCTTTTATAACTATATATACACACTGTAGAGTGTCTCCACTGTGAGAACATTTTCTACAGCAACTTTTCCTGGAGGATGGTATCCCATTGATACAGGATGCCTCAGAAGTGGGGCTAAACAATTTTATCTAAAGACTCCAGTCAATCCCAGCTTACAGAGAAATAGAAGTTCATTATTCCAAATGCACATGAAAGGCAGTCCTTCAGGAGCTTGAAAACAAATTAAAATCTTGTTTTCTTAGGGCAGTTGTAGAGTTTCTGAGAACTTGAGAGTTTTCTTCCTGAACATTTAAGCTGCAGGCTTTGCATGAGACAAAGCTTAAAACCAGAACATGCTACACTGAAATGTATAAAATTTATTGTTTTTTTTTTTTAAATATAAAAATATCCTAAGATTGGCTGGATCAAAGGAAGCTAGAAATTTATCTGAGAGGAAATCATTGTCTGCCATTAAGCAGAAATCTTTTTACCCTTCTCTCAGTATGAAGGCACTCTTCAAGTAAGATTAAATTACTTTCAGCAATAAAGAGTAAAAAATTGTCCTATAATGAAAGTCAATGTTAAATTTTATGTCCAATGAACCTGCACTCATCTATCATACAGATTTTTTGCATTTCTTTTTCCTTTCTACAGAGTACCAAAGGAAATTTTTGCTCCTCTGATTCTGCTGTGATGTCTTACCAGTTGCAGTAATTGAGGTGTTCTTGGAAGTTTGTCCATAAATAAGATTCAAGATTCATTTGTACAGGGGTGTAAAGGATCTTTGCCAATGCTGACCTAAATTTCTAAGGCTTTAACTTATGTCATGGCAAGACTGTACTGGATTCTACAGAGAAACAAAATAGTAGTAATAATAACAAAAATGATTATAACAATACTACTACAACAATATATTTTTACAAAAACAACAACTCCAAAATGTGTTCACTCTCACTCCAAGCAATGTACAGGCTAAATGGACAAAGCAAACTTGTAACAGGCATCAGTAAAACAGATTCTGTGTTTGCAGCTGAGATTAAGGCCTGGGGTAATTTCAGCTAAAGTAGAAGAGGAATGTTTTAACTATTAAGCTCTTTTTGATTTTGAAAACAAAACAAAACAAACAAAAAAATTAAAAACCAACCAAAAAAAGAAAAAAAAAAGAAAAAAAAAAGAAATAAAAAAGAAGGAACTTTGAAGTCCTTTCTGCAGGACAGCATGGTTCCAACAGAGACAACAAAGACTGGCAGAGCTCCAGGTCTCCAGTTTCTACCCTCCCTCTGTAGATCATGAAAAATACAAACGTTTCAAAACTTGAAACTCAGTATTTTCAGGTTTTGGGACCCGTTATAATGGGAATGACTGTCCCTCTGCCCTTGCAAAAGGCAGATCCGCTCCTCTGGCTGGGCTCTGAGCAGGAATAGAAGGAGCCCTGTCTCCTTTGGGGCACATCTGGCAGTGCACAGCTGTTCCCCTCATGAGCAGAGGTGATGGGCAGGAGGGGAGTGAGCCACTGATTCCTGAATTAAAAGATAAACAGGAAAGAGCAGAACACTGGACAACTGTTCCTCTGCATTCCTCCAACAATAAATTGTTCTGTGTGTATCTATGACAACGCTACGATGGCTGAGATGATTCCAGTGCTCACAGGATGCAGCTGAGTACAAACCTACAGACAGAACAAGAGCAATGGAAGCAGGAAAATTAATTAGCTGCAGCTAAGCAAAGGAGGCTGGAAGTATTCACAGACAGAAGCAAAAAATGCAAACAAAATAATTTGCAAGAATTCAGTGTAGAAGATAAGGCAACAGCATCAAGTGTAAACTCAGGGAATAATAAAGAACCCAGGATTCTCTTTAAAAAGAATTGTCTGAAAAGAAAGAGCTGCTTGTATTTTATTATATTTACAGTAAAATTAGTGATGAAAAAGACACATAATTTGGGGTATTTTTTCCTAAAATATTACTTGGGGGTTTTTTTAGCCAAAATGTAATTTTTTGACAAACTGAAAACCTACTTTAAATGCAGTGGAAAAATAAAAGAGAGAGAAAAAGGCACCTACATTTGCCAAATGCATCAATAGTAACATCAGGAAATTTGTGATGTATTACCAATTATTTCAATAACATGTCGTTTCTTACTAATATGTGCCTTGTGATGACTGCTTTGCTTATTTGGTATTTAATAAGCCTTTCTAATAGATCAAGAACTAAGAAAAATCCCCTATGCAGAAATCCCTTTTCAAACAAAGTCTAAGTTCTTAGTGAAATCTTTTACCAACTTTGAAAAACATGAAAAACTCTTACTGAACCTAGCTCTTTCCTCCAGGTGTTGTAGGAGCTTTGTTTTTTCTATATTGTAGAACAGCTCTAATGTTATGGTTTCCAAGCTGGCAGATTTATTATATTTTTTAAACCCTGCTTGCATTTTGCTTACATATTTAAACTTCCAAATAGGAATTTTGAAAGGAAGGGTAAATGCCCATGGACTTGTGCACACTCAGTGCTACAGTTGGGTTTACAAGGTGTTGTTTGGTTAAAGGTTGGACCTGATGATCTTGGAGCAACATTAATGATCCTATGATCCTGTTCCTCTGTGAATTAGGACCCAAAGGCCAGGTAGGGTGTTCCAGGGTTCTCAGAAGTTATGGGAACCCTTACTACTAGACAGTTGTATCCACTCCCAAACCAAAAACAAATTCTGAAGAGAACTGAAGTGCTACATCTACTCAGGTAAATACTTCTCCAGACTCTATTGAACATAGTAACTCGGTTTTTGCTTACTGTAAGTGAAGCTTAGAAAATCTTTTCATGTTTAGACACTGAAATATAATTGATTATATGCTGAAGTTAAATCTCACACCTTGTTTCTATTGAAAACAGAAGTAGGTATGACCAAAGAAAGGAAAAAATAGGGAATAGAAACCCTCTAAGACTTTGCCATCCTAGTGGAAAAAAAAAATAATAAAAGCACCAAAACATTATGAACTTCTGTGAGATTATACATCCATTTAAATTATACTATGTGTTTAAATGTCTAGCAAAAGCAGGATTTTACAGTGAAAGGAAAAAAGAAAAAGAAAAAAAAGAATCCAAAGGGATTTCCACAAAGCAAATGCTTAAAAAACAAAGACCTAAATTACTTTGAAATTTCATTTCAGTCTTGGGCACCTACATTCTCATAATCTTTAATTTTTTTCTCAGAATTTTTTTGCCTTTAACAATGCATCCATTGTTGTTTATCATGCTGCTTTCAGAAATTAAAAAGCGTCCTAATTAATTAGCACTTCAGATGGATGTATTACATGCACTTATGTATTTGGAACTTTGGAGTTTTAAAAAAATCTCATTAAAGTTAACATCCAAGTTGGCTCTATTTAATTCAAACAAGAAAAAGGTGCTTTAGGTGTTAGATATTTTACAGGTGTCCCATACTTTTCCAAGGTGCAGAATTCCACGTCTTTTAGGAGACTAAACAATTTACTTCAAAGAGATGGTCCCTTTTATGGCTTATCAGAGATCAGCTGATAAGCCATATCTATCTGACAAAGATGAATATTTCAGTTATTATCCTGCAAAACACAGGCTTACACTCTAGCACCAACACTTGACCTTTTTTGGGGGGTAGTTATAGTACATTTAAACCAGTAACTAATTATTGTAAGATGAATGGCAATTTGGAAGAGTTTGTAATCCAATTGCTATTGTGTTGCAAAACTGTTCCTTTAAAAGACACTTTATCAAATGCGCAGCCTGGTAAATGCATTTGAAATAAAGTTGGGAACCTGTAAATGAAAAAATCTGCAAAGTATCTTGCTGTTTTTGACCTTCTCACTTGTTTGAATAAATTTTTTTGTGAACAAACTTCCTCTGCTCCAGGAGATTGGACTAAGTTTTAAACTACCTTTATAGGCATTTGCTAGATCTGCCTTTCTAGGTTGCCTATGTTGGAACTCTGGTAATCCCAGGCAGTGTTTAAATACCTGTGCTCCAGTTCCAGGCTGCTGCATTCCACCCAGACCTCTCATCAAATACTCTTTTTGTTTTATAGCTCAGATAATTTGAATTACCTTATCCTTGTATTCCCCAAATGAATTAATCAGTATTTCAAGAACTACCAGGACCCTGTTTATTTCTAAATAAACCATATTTACATCTTTATTCATTATTGACACCATCTAAAATTGATATCAATCAATTTCTATTATTTTAAAAATCTGAATAAAGAATAATATATTCTAGAAATGTGTACTGGTAAAAGAAGTGTTCCAGTGTGAGCTGGAGCATCTTTCTGCCTTCCCTATGCATGAAAAATAAATGAGAACTTTGTAACATCTCTATACTGGATATCCAATTATCATGCAATTTCAGTTTCTGTTGGTGCTCAGCATTTCATAGAAAAAACAATTTATTTTTGACAAGAAAGGACCAGAGTTATATTTGCGCTTATAAACTCTGTTTCACCTGTTCATTTCTTGTCACTTTGCTCTGGTAACCATCTTTGTCTTTATGCAGGGCCATATAAATCCATGGAAATGGCACCGTTGATCAGCAGTTTTTCAGGATGCTGCACTACCTCTTTTTAGACCATCAAGGGCCATTGCAGAATTTCATGCCCTGTCTGGGATAAATTATTGGGGTGCAATCTGCAGTTCCAAGTCAAAGCTATCATTTGAATCAATGTCTGCAGCAAAGTGCTATTGTCACCCCCTACTAACAGCTCTGTGCTTACTGGTCAGACCTTCTGCTTCAATTTATTATTTTTGCAGCTCAAAACAGGTGATTTTTTTTTCTTCCATGAAAGCTGTGGGACACTGTACTGAAAAAAAATTCTCGACTATTGATTTAGAAAGACTGCCTATTACCTTTTGTTTTCTGTGTCTGTGTTGTCTCAACACCTGCAAAAATTGCTTCTAATAACAGGGTATTTGAATCTTTGAAGAACAGGGTTTGAGGATAAGTTGGTTTTTCATTTCAAAAATGTTTTTCTTTCAAACACAGTAATGATGGAAATACACATTTTTTCAAATGGATAATACTGGTTGTTTACATTACAGAAGTGTGTATGTCCTTCAAAACTAAATGAGACCCTTTGTGCAGGGTACAGGCTGCACAAAAAAGTTTCCATGTCATATTAGCACTCAGTTAATTTTCTTCATTTTTAACATCAGTGCTGCTAATTTTTTATTAGTAGTAGTAGGAATGTAAGTCCTGAAAGAGTCTATTAGAAATAAAGCATTTCTGAGAGGCAATTAGGAATTAATATTGACAGGGCTTTAAACTGAGAAATTATTGGCAGCTTTCAGGAAAATTATCTGAATGGAAAAGACAATTAAGATTTGAGTTTCTCCTCTTCCACAATATAAAAAATCAAAGCAGCAAAAATACATAAAAGGACTTTGTGTCTGCAAGCTTGTAACAGTGTGGGTTTTTCATGAGCTGAAAGGGGATTTACTGGTGTGTGAGAAGTTGCTTAAAGACACGTCATTTTTCATATAGATTCTTTCACAGTGTAAGCCTGTCTTTGTGTTGTCACTTAAATGCTAAGCAGTAACTGTAGCAGTTTAAATTGGCATTATTAACATTTATTTCCAAAGCTAGATGCTAAATGAACTTCGTTTTTGCTTCTACCTTTCTGGTATTCTAGCCACAGTTTCACTGATGGCAGAATAATAGGAATCAAAAGGGATAAGAAAATGAAAAGTAAAGAGAAATCAAGTGCCTATGCCAATCAATCACTAGCTATATATATTAGAGACAAATATAAATCTTCTCTTCCCAGAGATGTTAGTTTAACTCATCTCATAATGTATAATTCACATTCAAAGGCTGTATACTAAAAATTGCATTTTATATTCAAGATATAATTTGGCTGTTACTCATTTACTTAGGTTGCTCTTCCTTGAAGTTGCATAAGTAATCTCAATAATCTCTGTATTTTAAAAATATGTCTGAGGAGACATCCCAGAAGTCCCAATTTTATGGGTCTGAGTTGTGCACTGACTTGAAAAGGCTCTTTTCCCTCTAGATAGGTTTTCTAGTAGAATAGTGGTCAAGGACAGGATAAAGAGGAATAAGCAGAAGTGTGAATACATACTGAAATAATAAACCTTAGGAACATTCCAGAGGTAAAAGAAACCAAAGGAAAGACTCTCACAGCTTTTGAAAGGCTCTGGGTTAATGGCTATCAACCAGTTCTGACAAGATGGGATGCAGACCTGCTGTCATTCTTTTGGGAACCCTGACCTGGTAGATGGTAAGGAAAATTAAGGTAATAAGCTGTGTTTTTTGCTTGACATGGAACAACCTACAAAATTTGCTTGCTATTGTGACAAACTATTTCTGGCTGTTTTAAGAAGAATCTTTCACAGAAGGAGTGTTATCCTTCTGAGTATCTTCACTGAGATCATGGACAGGACCGGTGCGGCCTGCACAGCTCACAAGGACCCTCCAGCCTGTGTTATCTGCAGGTGAATCCCCCCGAGACAGCTGGCATCACACATCCTTCCCTCAACCTATTTGGTGGCTAGATTTGCCTTATATCCATTTTGAGTCCTTTCCTAAAGAAATTCAATGTCCACAGAGCTGTTTTGAAGGTGCCTATGGTAGGCACTGTCGTGTTGCCTGTCTCTTCCACACCTCCCACAGGAAATATCTCCTTGGAAATGGTGATATCTCCATTTGGTGTGTTGTGTCATCTTTCCATCCCTTAATGAGAAGACAGTGGAATGTCTTTCCTGGGGCTTCCTGTGCAGGCTGCAGGGGAAGTCGTGCTCTGATTCTGCCTTCATTCACAAAACACTCTCAAAGCCTGAAGAACTGTAACCAGCTCTGTATAAATTGGGATAAGCTGTTCTGAATCTGTGGCTTTGTTTTGTCTTCTTTTCCCAGAAACAGCCACTAAGATTTCTGGATTTTCTGTGTCAAGGATCACAAAACAGATTTGTGATTTGTACTCTTGCAGGTGAAGGGGTGGAAATGACACATGTATTTTCCAGGTTAAAAATCCAGTAGCTTATATCTCTACTAGAACTATTTTTTTCTTGTCTTTTCTTTTTTAAAATTTTTGTTTTAATGAAAGAAACATTTCTCACATATAACTAACATAGATGGATGCTCTTGATGTTATTTCTGTGGGTCAGAGGTTTTTTATGATGGAATTTTTGTGGCTCAGAGGCTCTTGGGTGGCTTCTGAGCAGAAAGATGGAAGAGTCCCTATTTGCTTTCATGGCATGTTTATGAGTTATGAGAGATTGATGTTTTAATTCCTGAACTGCATAATGTGATTCAAGGACAAAACCTTGTTTCTGCAACATGATATGTGTGTAACTTAAGAACAAAATCACTTTTTCTTTTTTCTTTTTTCTATGACTTTTTTTAAAGTATGTCAGATGAAAGGCAAAAGAAAAGTTTTTGACATCCCTAAAATTTTTGGCACTATTATTTTTCATACTCAACAGACACCCATCAAAACACTTATTAAGGTTGCATTCTTGAAAGTTATGTATTTTGATTCAGTCTATAAATGATCCTGAAAGTAGTCTTTCACAAAAATTATATGAAAGATATTTAAGAGAAATAGAAAAATCTGTTTGTAAAGGAATTCCTCTATGATTTGTATCATATATATTCATAAGTATTTGACATGTTTTGGCTTGCATTTGGTGCAAGAAGACATTTGTCTTGAAACAGACATCTGTAAACATCACTGTAGTAACTTTTTTTTTCTTTCTTCTTGCTTTTCTGCTAATTGTATTTATCAATACATGTACATAAAAATGAGTATTGGAGGGAGTTTTGATCTCGGTGTAGTTTTAAAAGGTGATTCCAAGTAGGTAAATATTTGGGGTGCTTTACATAAAGGAAACTAAAATGCCCTTCTCAAAATTAAAGACTAATTTGACGATGTACCTTCTGAAAGCTCATTTGCTTTCTTTAATATTTTTTAACCCCAAACACTGAAAATATTTCAACTTGGAGTGTTTGGAATGCGGATCACTGTTTTAGTTTACTGGGTGTAATTAATTTATGCACAAAGAATTTTCCAAGTGTTACAGAAATGTCACAGTGTGTTTCTTCCTAACACATGTGATGGGCATTTCAGTGGAAGTTGGAAGTGCTGACAATTCACAGAAAAATTCAAGTGTTCACTTCTGCTTTAAAAGGTGACTCCAAGCACTACTCATGATGACACCAGATCTGCACACATATCTGCTTCTAAAAGAAGGGAAGATAAATTCTAGTTTGATAAAATAGATAAATTAGAAGATAAAATCTCATTGTAAGGATTAACTTTTGTGACTAGTATGGAAATGACACAGGTCATCATCGTGTCATTTTCTTCAGAACTCTCGTGTTAAAGAGTGACTTTCAGGACATCTAACAGATGACAGCACCTGGGTAACTATTTGTTGTGATCACAGTGTGCTCTGCCATTTCTGTATCAAGTGTCTGCAGTCTCTGCAAGTTCAGCCTTTCTGAAATAAAAATATGATTGAACTTGTCTGTACAGGCTTGTTTGTAGTTACACCATGCTAAAAAACAAATTCAAATGACAAACTGATCAAACATCAGTTATTTGGTACTCCTGACAGAACTTGTCTTTGATTGCCATGTTCTTCTGAGGCTCTGGGGAATATCTGGTGGTCTGAAGATTTGTCTTCTGGTCCAGTCTAATGGAAAGCTATTGACATTTTAGTTTCATTTTTATCTGAGTCACAGTGACAGTTTGTATTACATTGTTCAGCACAGATATTTAATCACATTTCTTGAAACTCTTTTGCAAGTAATAGCCCTATGCATTAAATCAAAAAGTTTTGACAATATCATCTTATCCAATAGAAAATGTTATTTACCTCCAGGAGTAGTACTCAACGGCCCTGGTACATGCATGTTGTTGAGCACCAACCAAATACCAAAATTCATAAGCTCAAATTTCCATTCTGAGTCAGGAGTATATTGGCCAGCTTGAGAATGGCACATAAATTCTGGTGGCATTCAAAGAAATGATGTGGCATTCACTGGCTGCTCAGCCTAAGCTGAGATACCTTATACCAGATAAGGTATCAATTTACAGATGGGTCAGGTGGCAAATAGAACTCAAAGTTTAGAAAGCTTAGAATTTCATCTCTGAATTTCAATATGAAGACATTTAGAATTTCAATATTCAAACTTCAACATAATATTTTTTATGACATCTCTTTGGAGTATTTAATATATACTCTACTACTTGCATAGTCAAATAATCAAAATCTATGAATTTATACTTTCATTGAAAGATATTAATAGGACATAGACAAAATATTAAACTAAATTAAAATCAAGTTCATCAGGTCAGTTGTCAAAATATTTCTTTCTCAAAGACTGGTAGGCAATATGTTATTCTGTCTCTCAAAAATCCCCATATAAAGCCCAGAAACAAAACACTCAAGAAACTGTGATACAAGGACAGTATGTTAATTAAGCATAAAAAATTGTATATCCTTGAAAAAATTCATTTTGCACAAAAAGGTTTTTAGACCAATGACAACAGAAGTAAATATTTAGGTTTTCAAAGTTTATACCTGAAACTGCTAAGATCTTTTTTCATAGCAGATGAGTTATTTCTTCTTAAAACATAATTTCTTCTGTTAAGTTAGAAAGAAAACTTCTACCTCTTTTGACTATGTAACATTCTGTATTTTTTATGAGAACTTTCATTTTAAATGAAAAGTAGGAAATTTGTAACAATACCCGCGAATAAATATTATTAATAATGGATCAGCACATTTTATTTTGTGAAAGAAAACAATGGAAGCTGAAGAACAATAAGACTTGTTCTGTACAGATATAATTATGCCTTCACTGATCCTCATGTAATGCACCGCATATTTTGTTGTGTCAGTAGAAACATTTGTGTTGTATTTTACCCCTGCCCTTTTTAACTAATAAAAGCCATCAAACATAGCAAAGTGCATAACTGAAATGATGTTTTCATTGGAAAGAAAGGCTGCATCCTGGTTAAGGGACGTTTTGATGAAATAAGTAGTAAAGACCAGTTTAAAAGTGTGTGTTCACTCCAATATGAGCGTGGAGCTTTGGGAACCAGAGCTGCTCTCCTCACATGGTCAGAGAACAGCCTGTGGCAGCCCACACCTGGATATGGCACAGATGCCCTGGTCCCCCTCTGTGGTCCAAAAAGTCCATGTTGACAGATTCAAAAGGATTCATGATGCAATTCCTATAATGACTGAGAGCCCAGATTTTCAAATGGAACAAATCACATCCTCGACTGCCTTGACTATGTTGACCAACACTGCATCAACCATAAAGGTTGTTTAGACTTACTGCCCTCATCTGTTTGTGTTTTCCCTACAGTTTTCCATTAAATCAGATAGATCATACCTTTTTGGCAATTTTCTGGCCTCTTTTTAATGATTGCTTGGGATGAGAACCTCCTGACTTGTATTGCACATTGTGTCATTTTTCACAATCTTCTCTGAACCTTTTCCAACACACCAGACATCAGCTGTAGATGTCACAGAGCATGGTTCAAGAGATACAATATAAATATTTGTAGTAAAGGGATCTAGAATTGAGACTAAAAAAGACTTTATCATGGTAAGTCAGAGAAACTCTACCCTTAGAAGTGCCCTTTTTCTTTCCTGACAAGAAACAGAATTGCAGGACACTAAATGGGGTAAACGAGTTTTAAGATATCTTTGTTGAGACTTTACTGTTGCTATGTTAAAAAAAGATTCCATTTTCCAAATGCAGCTATATGGTAGAATGCAAGATCCATGGAGCATTTCTTCTGTGTATATTTCTCTCTGCTTAAGGCCTTATGTCTCTTGTTGGTCCAGTGTAGTACCACTCCCAAGAAGATGCCTCTGATGTTCCAGAGCATATCAAACATCACTAGATGCCCATATCTAGGCCTTTTGATTATGGCCCTAAATCCATTCCTGATTGTTTTAAAGAAAGTCTTTCCAGTTTTAATTTGCATTCTTAAACATTCCAATATGAGATGTTAGGTAATGGCCATCTTAGCTTTTTCCTGAAATTCAACATTTGAATTTTTAAACTATCCTGTTGCTGCTCCTAGAAGCTTTGCTTAAAGGAACAACCAGAAAATATTATCTGCTCCTGTTTATTGTCATTATCCTTTAGGTCATTTATATGATGAAGAGAGTCTTACAGCTAAGTTTTAAACTTTGGAAGACACTTTATTTATTTTTAGAACTAAAATTTCAAGTTAATTCATTTCATAATATGTTTTATTGCACTCTTTCATAACAAAGAGAAATTATTATTCTAGATTCAAAACAGGAATATCTCCTTAATCAAAAGTAGATATTGTGTGGTTTGGGCCTTTAAATATGGAGATGACAATGGCAGGCGGTTGTTTAATTATTATCAAAAAATTATATCTTATCTCTGCTGATTTGTGAAGAGTATGAGGCTGGTTAATTCTTGGCCTGCATCATTAATAACCTGCATAGACCTGAAGCTAAACTGTTTTCTTCTAATATAATGGCTCTTATCTCCACCAATTTCAGCTATTTTATTGAATTAAATTTGTTATTCCTAGTACAATCATCCACAAAAGGTGACCTAGAAATTGATTATCCCCCCTGTAGGGATCTATATATCTTTGTAACAGCACTCCTGCCCAAAAGCCTTGCAGTCTCCACCGATAAAGAACAAAAGCTCAGATAAATTAAAATATCCATAAGGTTAGTCATAGTGCATTTAGACATCTCTCAGATTAACTCAGTGCCTTTTAATTCAGATTTGACTTCTAAAGGTCTTCTTTTTGGACCTGCTCTAGAGCTGTCAGAAGTTGCTTGAATCATTTAATTGAATTGAGTTATTTTTGTAAGAGAATATTTCTTTTTTAGTGTTAGCTGAATAGTTCACTAAACTTATTCCATTAAGCCTCTGCTTAAGATACTGAGACTTCACATTCATCCAAACCATATTGTTCCCCAAATATCTGACCAGTGTGAGAACCACTTCTTTAAAATCAGGGAATGGGTGGTGCAAGAAAATTGCCTGACAAAAAAATTATTGCTCTAGTTTCCTGTTGGGAGTTTCTGGGCAAACGAAGATGAAGAAATATTCAGAAAAAATTTGTGATTGCAGAGAACACAACTGAAGGGAATTCTCCCCCTCTGACAATGTGAGTTGGTAAAAGAAGCTGGAAAGTGCAATGAGTTATGGGGTAAGATAAACTCAACCATGGTGACTGAATTAGAGATTAATCAAGAATTCAGTGGTCATCAGCAATATCATGCTTGTTTTGACTCATATCAGCCATTTGAAGAACTGTTTCTGTATTTAACTACAATAGAAAGATATACACAGTTAGCTTGAGAAACCCAGCCAAAGAGTTTAGATAATTTTTCAATCAAGTAGAAAAAAAGAAAAAAAGAAAAAAAGGGAAGACTGCAGACTTAGAAATAAATTCCCAATAATGAGAAGAAAAAAGCCTGATCAAAAATTGAAATAACAGTCCCCTTCATAAACTCCCTTTTTTGTAAATAAGTATTTCTATATACCAATAGTTTTATGTGTCTAAGTAGATATATATTCATACATTCACAGAGATATAAGTATGCAGACATACAAAAGTGTAGATGGCGACCCGTTTTTTTTGACTCAGCTGAGTTTTTCCATCTATTAACAGAATAAGAAAAAATCTGAGAAACAGTTATTTGTTAGAACTACATATGTTAAAGTCTATGTCTTATATAAAGTATATAGGAGCTTTTTGAATACATCTAACAAATGTCTATTTGGAATTAATTTCTCCCAGTTTTGATTTTACCTTACAGAATTCTCTAGCTTGTGTGATTGATAGCCATTGGTCTTTAAATGAGACAATGCAAGGGAAATAAGAGTATAAAATATTAACAAATTTGTGAATTTCTCAGCTTTTTACTTCTGTTAGTTTTACCATTTCAGATGGCATAAATGTGACAATTAAACACACTGACTTTTCTGTCAATGCCAAATTCAGTGACAGGCACTTCAATCAGCACAGAACTATTAGTATTCTGATGTTTTTATTAGGACATTGGTGTACTTTAGGATCAGCTTCAAACTTCCTTAAAAAGGAAAGAAACAAACAAACAAACATATCCTCCAAACTACAAACAAACAAAATAACCAAATCAACAGGAGAGCAGGATTCTTGCTGATTTATTTGTGCACTTCACACACATTTCATTCAGGAACATTATTTTAACCCTTTTCTGGCTGGGGACTTGGCACCTGGCTATCTTAACAAAGCTCTGTTGTGAAGATTTATTGTAAATCATCTCCATGAAATCATTTTATAAATGTGCACACACATCTGTTTTCCAGTTTGATCCAGAATGGCATCATCCGTGCCTGCTAGACCGCCCTGACCATTATTGTCATCCATCACGTGGATTTCTGCCTTTTTCTGTTGTTTTGTGTTTTTTGTTGTTTTGTGTTTTTTCCCACAAGCCTCAGGTTTTGATTGATGGAATCAATGAACTGTGGGACATTTTACAGTTTGACACAAGGGCTTTATCATGTAGTATTGGGAACATCACACCTCTCTGAATAGTGAATAATCTCTGCTATAGCTTCCACCAGACCACAAAATACAAAAAACTTTAAAAGTTAAACCAGCTTATTCTAAACTAAAACAAATTAAGCAATATTAAATATAGCTTAATGGCTGAGCAATTGTACAAAAATAAGCATTCACAAAAAACCTGCAGTGTCACTAATTGTGATTTATTGTGACTAGATGGGATGCGCTGGGACCCCAGTACATCACAGTAAAAACACAGAAAAAGTACAGAAATTCTAGTTACTCCAAGTCTTTGGTTTAAACTTTTTTTTTTTTTTTTTTTTTAATATGGGCATATATCTAATAGATTTGATGCTGGTTTTGGAAGAAATTGTTTTTAAATTGTAAATATTTCCTCAGTTAAAAAAACTAGTTAGCATGAAACTTTATCAGTTAGATCCTGCTAACTAGTACTTTTCTTTTTTTAATATATTCAGCCTGTTTTCTATGACATAGTCATATGGGAGATTTTTAATGTATTTTCATGTGCTCCTGTAAGTCAGGTATATATATGTGTGTAGATTCTAATATCTTTGCTGAGGCTGAAATGCTTTTGTAATATGTGTATGTGAGGTGAAAATCTTTGGCAAAAATAAGAGAAAGTTGCCATTAGATAGGAGGGCTAGAGAATTACAACAGAATACTGGCATCAAATTTTACTAAAATATATAAAAGATTGATTTTATATACATTTTCTTAACATTATTTGCATTTCTTTCTCTTGTACACCTTCCTGAGATTTCTTTAGACTTTCAAGCAGGTTCTATTACATGTAGAAAAATAAATTTAGATGCAATAAGGACTTAGTATCAGCTAAACATAATGATCTAAAAAAATCTCTTTTTTTAATCTAATTAAAAGAAATTCTTTGTTCTCCTCTGAGTTACTTTTATAGAACAGTAATATTATTAGTTGACTGTCTTTTTTTTTTTCTTAGAATTTAATCTTCCTAATTGTGATCTCTGTCTTCAGATTCGTTATTCTAATTAATCTTTCTGCTGGTGTAGAGATTTCAACTGATGCTGATTGTTGAGTTTTTCTCAGAGCAAAGCTCATGGTTAGAGTTAATAATGCTCATATTCATGTGTTTAAAAGGCAGTAGATCTGTACTCAGCCTCAATGAACCTGGCATGATAAAGCTCCATTGCTACATGGTCTGCAGTCAATCTTCAGTCACATCTCCTCAGGCTCTGACAGTGCTCTTCTCAGTAAAATGATTCTTTTACAGAAATGCAGGTCAAATACAAGCTATGGAAAAAAAAAAGGCTAAAAGGAACTGGATGATTACACTGTGCTATTGATCCAATCCTCCCCCCACCACTTTCCACACCTAAATGCAAAATACTGCACAGTTTAATGTTCTCTTTTGTAGATAAATTTAGTCTCTCTGTAACTCTCTACGCCATTAAAGATCTTATTTTTCTTAGAGAGAGTGTTACCAACATGACTGATGAAAATGTAATTAGCTTGAGATGCCAACTTTTATCCCAACCAATATCAAAGGACTTAAGCTCATTATTCCCTAATATTGCATTTTAGATCACATTTACATTTAATTTATCACAAACTCACCAGTTACATTGCAATGAGATGGGATCCAAGCATGCCTAGAGCTCCCTTTACCTTGCTGTTGCTATCTATTTATAATATTTATCCACATGCAGGGATTGTCATGAAGGTGGGAGTAAGAATTTTCCTGAATATTGACAGAAATTTTCCTTGTGTAATGACTACAATTTTCAAAGGAGTTATTTTAAATTTCCAGTATGCTTTCTCTTTTTTGCCCAGACATGACATGCATGTTTGAATTAAAGGTTCTATTCCACCTGCAGTCACCCACTTGACTGATCAACTTGCTTAAAGAAACAAGAGATGATACAGACCTAGTACAGCAGTTAAACGACAGAAAAATCAAAGTTCTTGCAACTTCCTTGGCTAAGTGCTTTGAGAGGTCAAAACTCCTTGGTTGTGTTTGCTAATAATTTATTTCATGTTATTTCTAGACTTTTTACAACTTTGGGCTGTTGAACACTTGCTTCCAAGAGCTAATAGGTGACAAAGTAAAGCTTTGAAAATAGCTGGGACAAAAAAGCAAACACCTAGAGTTAATATTATTTTAACTCCACTTGCAAACATCACATTAAGTAGAAATGTTGCTTTTGAAAAACTATACTGGAACAAATTTTATGTGGGAGAGTAATATCCTTTTAATACAGATCTGAGAGACTGTTCATTATCCTCTCCCTGAAAATGGAAGGCTTTTACCAGCAGTGCAAATTATAGAGCTTCATCCAATCACCTAATTTTTAAAGTTAAAATGGTCGAGCTGCAAAGACTCCTGTTGTGACTCCCTTCTTAAGCTGAAGAATCACAAATGGCAGAATATTGATATTTGTGCTATTTTATTATTTCTTTAGCTTATTGACTGTTAAAATTTATACTTTTCCATGAAAAGAGAAAGACTACCATGTCATATGGATTCAGATTAGAAAAAGAAAATACAAAATATTAGGAAAAAAAACCAAACCAAAACAAAAAATAAATACTCAAGTCTGTACCTAAATGGGGTGGGAGGTAGTCTCTGTAAAAGAATTACTTAACCAGATCAAAATTGGGAGATTTAAAACCAGGATAAGTTTTACCAGCTCTGAGGTAGTTCTCTCAGGAACTTTTGTGGAATTTGTTAGTTATGACAGGTTAGAACCGCTTGAGAGACAGTTCTGGTTAGAATGTTAAGACCAGGTACTCTTTAATTTTTAGCTAGGAATGTCATCACTGCCATTCTTTTTGGTGACCTGTGCTGTACTAGAGGTCAGATCAGATTAGTTCATTCTCTTTCCTGAATCTTGAATTTGTGCTATCCAACTCCTAATAGAGATCACTGTGGAGCTGTCTGAAAATCTGACCCTGTCAAAGTCATACCGAGAAGAATCTAAAAAGAGAGACTTCAGAGAAAGGCAATTTAGAAAAAAAATATGGCCTATAAAAAAGTGGTAGGTTTCAAAATGCTACAGTTGCTGGTTTATCCAGTTTTTTTCCCATTTTAGACACCTTTGTCAGCAGTTGCTTTCCTTCATGCCCCATTTAATCTACAAGGGCTTCATTTGTTTTTGTGTGAAAGTCGCTGCTTTTGTCAAAATAAGAACAATTATTTATACAACGATTTCTTAAGTTCTACCCTGATCCTGGAGATGGTGAATATCTGAAATGTCAAGTAACCCAATGTAATAAATGGAGAATCAATGAGAAGGACAGTAGTAGCTGTAGCTGGGATGCAGGGTTACACCAGGGGACAGACTTATGGAATTACTCTGGCAAGCACATAATCACAGAAACATGGAAAGGTTTGGGTTGGAAAAGACATTCAGGATCCTCTAGTCCCAATTGTCCTTCCAGGGACACCTTCCAGTGTCCCAGGTTGCTCCAAGCTCCATCTAATCTGGCCTTGAACATTTCCAGGCATGGGGCATCCACAGCTTCTCTGGGCAACCTGTGCCAGAGCCTCACCACCCTCACAGTAAAGAATTCTTTCCTAATATCTAATGTTAACCTAATTTCCTTCAGATTACACTGACACAGGCTGAAGTACTACTGCTCTTTTCACTGTATCCACCTTCCAGATTTAAAATTTTACTAATAAGATTTTGGAGGTGATTTTAAGAAAAAACATAATGAAAGTTAAACAGAATTTTAAATAAAGTATATCTCCATCTGTTGCATTGCAAGTCATACATGAAACCCCTAATGCTCTGTTATATATACACTAGCTTTGAACTAAAAAGAAAAAATCACCAAATAAAATATAGATTAAGTTTTAGATAAAATGTAGTCAGGACAGAGTAATACAGATTTGTAATGGCAGTTTGTGTCCTTGTCAACACTATTGTACTTAATTTTAAGAGTATAGTAGTCTCATTCATTTTTTGAACCTATGCTACTCATGTAGGAAGTGAAAGACAAGCACCAAGTAACACAGGGCTTGGCAAACAAAAATGATAAAGAAAAAGAGAAATTCAGAATGGCCCCTTGTTTCTCAGCATCCATTCAGGACATCCCACCTGCTAACCCTGCTGCAGGCACAGAAACCAAAAGAAAAAAAGAAAAAAACTGTGGAGGCTTCATTCATAAAATTCAATAAGCTTGGCTAAGTTGAAAGGAAGCTTTCACTGCATGCTCTATTAGTTTCCTGGGGTTTTTTTTTCTTTTTGTCAGTATCTTCTGCACACACCAGAAAACAGACTTCCAACAAAAAAGTTATTTTATAAAACAGTAAATAACACCAGATTTCACAGCTTTATATTGCTATGCCTTCCCTGTTTACCTGGGAAAAAGAGCTTGCACTCCTAGGCCTGAGCACAGTGGCAGGTACAACCATCTATTCCCAAATTTCCCTAGATTGCTGGAAGGGCTGTAACAGCTCTTCCCTGGCATATTAACTCATTCTTAAGTGATGAGTAAAAACTAATTTATGCCTGAAATTTTTAAATGTTGTTTTTTTTGGCAGTAGAGATGATATGCCACTTATAAGACATCCTGATCTATTTCTAGTTCTGTTATTTCTATTTTTATTTCTATTCTGTTTTAACAATATAACTTGTTTCATATACAAATTTCTTATTTTCACCTATTTTTTTTTACTGGGATATTATTAAAGTCATAAACTAACACCTTGTTGCACAGACTATAAGGGCAAGGCAGTATTCAAGTAAGGGCTTTTTCAACAGAAAGTTAGGGACCAGTGATAGGCACAGTAAGAGAAAACAAACTAAAAGGGATATCAGTTTAAAAAAGCAACACAACTTTCTTTTAAAGTAGCAGTCCTGCAGCTTATTCATTGACATGCCTCAATATTTTTAAGCCATCACAGAATAACTGTAGTTCTCAGGACAAATTAATCCCTAAATTTCTACTCTTATTCTAGTTGCTTCTAGCAAAAGGGGAAGTATGAGGGAAAAATAACCAAATTTCTCCACTGAACGGCAGGGTTTTTTTCTTTAGGAATATATTGGAAGAGGAAGATGCCCTTTATTTGCTGAGTAAACACAAGTTAAAGCTGCACGTGAAGAGCCTTAAAAATTGAGACATGGGGAAATATGGAAACAGGTATCACAGAAGGATCAGAAATGGCAAAATGAGGAAGAAGAAATAAGCAGAAGAGACAGCAAAGAGGAAGGACACCCTGTCCATTAAACAAAATCATGCCTTGAAAAACCCAAAATGAGAAAGGGAGCCTTGGGTGCAGTTGAGATGCTTCCTCTCTTCACACTGGGAGAGGGTAGAATGGTATAAAAGCACATGGAAAAGTAAAGGAAATTTGGGAAGGTGTCTGCTTGTGTTTTGAGTTAATTCATCAGAGAGCTCCTCATCCTGAACCTGGGAGACCAGGAACCATCAGGGGCTGTGGCCATCAGCACTCCACAGCATCCTTTCCATGGAAATGCATAGTCAGAGCTATTTAGCAGATTAAGTGTAAAAGACTTACTGTTTCAGTGAGATAGTGATTAACCACTAGCACAAAGTGGCATCTAATCAGTGTAAATAGCAAAAATTCCTTTAAAATTTGCAGTTTATCTAATTTATCAGTCTTCTAAAAACTCTTGTGGTGATCTCTAATTGCCTTGATAAATATTCACCTTTACATACATAACTTTATATACAAAAATATGTTCAGTTACAACATTATTGACTGGATGACTCTTGAGGATAGGAGGATTAAATGTTAATTTTTGACTGTGCACACCTGAGAAACAGAAGTTCTGGAAATACTAAGTGGTTATTCCTTGTATTTTGACTTTTTCCAAATTCACCTTTATGTTTGACTACCTTTAAGAATCTGTTTTTCAAGTTTGAGAGTCTTGATAGAACTTGCTACAGATTCTCTGCAAACTGAGCTTCCTTTACAATGAAGATGATAGAGACAGAGTTTTCACTTTCATATGCATGAGACAGTCAGGAGATGTGCTCAGATCCAGGGGTCCAGAACTTGGTGGTTTCAACTTAAGCATGGTCACAGGGAGCATAAAGCAGTGTTAGGAATTTATCCAAGTGTAAGGATCAAGAGCAGCATAGGCAGGGAAAAGGAAAGAAAAAGGGAGAGGCAAAAACCCCAAACAGGAAGGTTTTCTGTAAATTTGACATTAATTCTAATAGTCTGTACTTTCCAGGTAAAAGTTTAGAGTGACAAAACTGGAATTTTCAAACATGTGCTAGTGTTGTTATTAAGGTTGAGAAACGCCTGATTTAGAAATATGCGATGTGTTCTGAGTGCCAAAAAAAGAAACCAAAGCTAATTCAGACATATTAATAAGTTTTCTAAAGTATCAAATAATTTTCAATCTGCTCCTCTTGAGTTTGATTCTAGACTCAGGTTTCAAGTGCCTGGCATCAAAAATGTTTTGTCATTTTTCACATTAAAGGACCAAAAGATGTGATCAACTTAGAAGCACAGGCCTGTTATAAAATATGAAGCAAAGAGAGTTCATGCTTTTCAGATTTGATTTATTGGATCTAATTATATTTTAAAAAAAATCATTGTAGATCCTAATTTATTTAGCTAGACAAAAATATATCTGCTAACATTAGACGTACTAATTGAAGACTGAAATACTTTTTCCCCAAACAAGAATGACCAGTTATTTCTAAATGTGCTAAAATATCCTAGCAGTGAATATAGCTGATGAACAGAGAAATTCTTGGACCAATAATGCTGAATAAGATGTGACATTTAATTCTGCACAACCTGCAACTTATTAAATACTTCAGAAAGTAAGTTTGGTTTATTGATTACTTGCTTGCTTTTTTTTTAACAAATGATAAGACTATAATAGGATGAAAAGAAATATCATCTTTGACTGCTTTGTTATACTTGGAAAAATATTTCCATGTTACTGCATCTCTCATCATGGTCTCCTGGTTTATCCAATTACTTTATAAAATTTCATAGTAAGAATTTTAATTTATTATCCTGTTTTCTTTTTTATTTTTAGTTTTTGTTTTCCTACAGAAGCTAAGACTTTGAGGAATTGATCTCAACATTAACACATGGGAACTACCAATTTTTGCAATAATTTTTCCAGTGACAGTTTTGTGATATATTGTTGATAAATTAATGGTAAATTGCAATTGGGATTATAAAATGACGCTGACAACAGTGAGTGCTGCACAAAACTCTACCCACAGGGTACATGGCTGATGACATAGATTCATAAGAAATTATCCTTGGGGGAAAGCAAAAGAGAGGGGAGGGGAGGGGAGGGGAGGGGAGGGAAGGGAAGGGAAGGGAAGGGAAGGGAAGGGAAGGGAAGGGAAGGGAAGGGAAGGGAAGGGAAGGGAAGGGAAGGGAAGGGAAGGGAAGGGAAGGGAAGGGAAGGGAAGGGAAGGGAAGGGAAGGGAAGGGAAGGGAAGGGAAGGGAAGGGAAGGGAAGGGAAGGGAAGGGAAGGGAAGTCCCAGAAGTTGGCTTCAGAGAGTGTCAGTGCTGTATTTTGAGGAGCATCCTCCTTTCAGTGTTCTCTCCAGTGCATCGAGTGCTAACAATTAAGATGTCACTGCCGACAGAACTTTTTCCTGTTTATGATGCTGTTAGTGCTGAAGGATGTCCCTAATCAGGCGCAGGTGTCTCCAGCTATGGCAGCCATGCCCCGTGAGACCTCATCACTGCAGTGATATCCGGGTTTGCAGGTGTGAGGCAATGAACAGAGCAGTGTGACAGCAGCATGAAGCCACAAGGAAATACACTGCCCAAGAGCCACTGAAAACTGCCTCAGTTACTGGGGAAAGGATTCAAGAGTTGCAATGGAAAGAGAGGCTGCAAAATTGCAGGAGAAGGGCTTTTAACATCACAAAGATTAAGGCATTTTGAGCAGTGTTCAACAAAAGAAAGACGAAGATTTCACTGTTGAGAACTGGAGAACCTCAAGAATTAAAAATGTTTCATTATCCAGTGATTCAATGATACAGAATTTCAACAGTGCACATAGGAGATACCACCTGACTTATTAGTTACCTTGGCTACATTTGCATTCAAAACAAAGGTACGTGCACTTCTGCAATGCATTTGTCTCATCCTAAAGTGATGCAGAAATTGATAGGATGAGTTCTATCCTGAATATATGGGGTTTTTTTCATTTCAGATGCAGTCTTCTCTACTAAGATTCATGAAGAGTATTCTGAGATTTGGAGAATAGAAGAACTCTTGTCTCTACACCCACCACACCTGAGGCAGCTGCCCAGACAGAGCCCTGTTGGGACCATGCTGCCAACCCAGTGGCAGCTGCAGGCTGGGCCCTGCTCCTATGGCAGCACAGCTGCAGCAGGGAATGGCTGTGGGATGGAGCCCAGGGAGGGGAACTCCCCTGCTCCATGACAGAATTGAGGGGAGATGAGTAGGTTCAGGAATTAAGAGATAGGTGGCAACTGTAACAAGTTCCTGCCTTGGGCAGCAGGCACATCTCCACCTCTCCTGGTATAGCAAGGACAAGACTCTGCAAGTAGGACCAAAGAAAGATGTGCAAGATGTTTCCTACAGCTTGGAAGCTACCCCAAGGTTAAGCTGGCCACTTCCAAAAGAAATAAAGATGGGTCATTGTCTAAGGAGATCCCTTCTGAGGAAAGCAAAAGGCAAAAAATACTGGCTGAACCCAATTCTTGACAAACCTTCATCCCTGCCAGAGCCCTTGGATTAATATCCATTATTGCCTTCTGTGCAGACAGCAATGAAGTTGCAATAAGCAGTCTCAGGGCAGTCAAGAAAGTCTTTAGGACCCTTGGAGGTTAAGGGATCAAGGATGAAAACAGTGTTCTCCTCTATCCTTCCAGGATAGAGGAGTGATAAATGAAGAACCAAGATGAACCAGCTGATCAGTTGCTTCCTGACAGGTGTCACTTGCAGGATTTAGGGATTTTGAATACAGATTAATCTACTCAACACCTATGGGAATTGCAATATTGCAATACAGGGAGGACTACATCACTTGCAGAATTTAGGGGTTTTGAATACAAATTAATTTATTCAACACCAGTGGGAAAGGAAATATTGCAATACAGGGAGGACTACAGCATGACACATCTGGTAACAGCCATGAGCAATGCAAGTGTAATGCAGCTTCACAGATATTTACTGAGGAAGTAAAAATTATTTATGTCAGAATGAAATCTCAGACACGATACGTCTGGAAAATGTGTGTAAATTCTTTTCAACGTGTTTAATAAATACTAATTGAAATGCAGGGAAAAATATTCCTTGGGTAATTAAGTGAAGGAAGAGCCTGTATTCCATGACTAAATGAGAATATTTTGGCTTGATTACCCTTGTATAACAAAAACTGAGAAGGGATGTGATTGCCATCTATAAATACAGGTTATAGGAGAGGATGTGTGGGAGTGCATGGGAAGGCAGGGCTGTGGATGAAACACAACCTTGGCACAATGGCAAATGAAAACATTGTGTTTGGAAATCAGAACAAATGCCCAAATCTCAGGGATGCCACACTAGGAAATTTTCAGGAAGGATTGCAGAGACAAGATGCCATTATGTAGTGAGACTCAATGGAACATTGCAGGGGTCTCAGTGCTGCAGACAGACCCTTCCAGTCCACAACTCCTTGATTCTTATGACAGATAAAAAAATGATTTTTATAGTGATGGCTAATGAGATTTCACAGAAATTACTAATGAATGAAGGGCTGAGCAATGGATCCCCATAGTAACAGAACAGCTCTTAGGAAAGATTTATCTGGTGGGAGTTAATGAACTATTTTCTGATGTTATCCTTTGAATTACTTAGGGACATAATACTTTTAAAGTGTTTTAAGGGAAGTTTTTAAATTTATTTTGCATTGGATTGTCTGTCTCAATTTCTTCCTGGAACTGAAATGAATTTTTTTTATTTATTTAATCAGATTTTGTTGAAAAAGATGAAAAAAAAAGTTTCAATGATTTTGTTTGAATATTTTTTCTTTATTTAAAATTACTCTTCAAGACTTTAGTAGTTAAAATACAAAATTTCCATTTCTATGTTATATTGTTTTCTCTGTGTATAACAACAGAGAAAACAATTTTTTTTCATTGTTGAAATACTCATGATAGTATTTTAACCAGTCTATTCTATTTTATTTTGATATTTGGCTTATTGAGGGGATCTGTTTGTTACTACCAATTGACACAGATTACTTTCTGTTCTTTTCAGATCACTATGGCTCTTGACATTGACAGGAATTAAAGGTAATTTGAATCTCAGGTCTTGTTAGAACACATACACTTAGGCTATAAATTATGTCACTACAGAATAATATCTCAAAATCTTCCAGCTAAACCACAGTTCAGATTGAAAAGCAAATAAATAAAGAATCAAATATAAGGTTTGTTAGATGAGAAGTCAGAGGCTCAGGTAATATTGTGTCTTGGTTTTCGCTGGGATAGAGTAAATTTCTTCCTAGTAGCTGGCAAGTTCTATGTTTTGGATTTAGGAAAGAAATGATGTTGAGATCACTCTGATGTTTTGGTTGTTGCTGAGCAGTGCTTACACTCAGTCAAGGACTCTCCAACTTGCCATGCTGCCCTGCCAGTGAGGGGCTGGGGAGGCACCAGATGCTGGGAGGGGACTCAGCCAGGAGAGGTGACCCCAGTGACCAAAGGGGTCATTCCCTCCCATCCCACCTCCTGCTGAACATTAATTAACAGGGGGCTGAGCTGGCCACAGGAGTGGCACCCCCTACCTAGGGATGTGTTGTCGGTGTTCACAGGGGTTTGTTAGATGGATGGAAGAGACAGGATCTTGATTCCATGATCAGAAGGCTAGATTTATTATATTGTGATATATATACAGCATTATAACTATACTACATAATTATAGAAAGGAAAAGGAGCTTCTTCTGAAGCTGCTAAGCTAAGAGAGAGATAGCAAGAATGAAAACAACGTCTGTGTCTCAGCACAGAGCGATAGCCGTCCTGCCTGTGAATGGTCAGCAGATCCAAACATTGGTGGACTTGTTGCATTCCACAGCAGCAGATAATAATTGTTTACATTTGCTGCTGAGCCTCTGAGCTCCAGCAGGGAAAAATCCTAAGAAAGGATTTTACAAGAAGAATGTCTGTGACAGGGATGGGCTGGGCATTGGCCAGCAGGGGCTGAGAAATTGCATTGTGAATCACTCAAATCCTGCTGGTTTTTATGGTGATTTGGTCCTGAATAGCAAAACCTGTTTGGAGTGACAAAATCTCTTATTAACAGTATGGGAAGTACTTGGGTGTAGAGGAGCAATGATGTTTCTATTAGTACAGGGTTGCATCCACACACTGTGATTTCATAAATAAAGTATTTCTAATATAGGCAAGTTGTCCTGCCTGGAATAGAGCCAGTATAATAAGCCAATAAAAAAATATATCAATTTGCTATTACATTTGAAATTACATATTAGAAAACCTCACAAATATATAAGTATTTATATGAAATCTTTATCTAAAGCCAAATATCCTGGAAATGTACTTTTACTGGTAATTTTAAAGATGAAACACTTCTTATTTGGGATTGCAACGTCAAACTGTCAATTCATAACAAAAAATTTTAATTTATTTCAATTCTGTTTGCATGCTTCCTAAAGAGTGTTTCTGAATATCTTTTGCTAGCATATCTGATAATTATCCCATATTTATAAGTAATTTTTTGTCTAATAGAAGTAAAATTATATGAGGAATATATGTATATATAATATAAAAGCCACCTCCCTTTAGTTGAAGGATTTCTTGTTTGTATTTTATTCTCCATATCACAGTATCATCCATGCTGTTAACTGTCAGAGTATGAACTCAGCTTCTGCAAATACAGGTTAAAGATGAAGTTAAGGGTCAAGTTTTCTAGGTTCCTGTACTAATTATGAAAGGAAGGCAAATAATAAAATATAAACATATTTCTTCTGGTTTTGTCCACTGTTTTTTGTATCAGAGCCTTTCACGGACATCTAACAGACAGTACACACCTGCTGGTTCATCAGCACCTACAGAAAATGTCCAGGTAAACCTCCCACTACCACACCACCTGCCACTCCTTCTCTGTTCAGACTGCCTGATTATTTTTCCTTTTTAAACCACAATTATTCTCTGATTCTAAGATTTTTATGGCCTTCCTCAACTTATTCACTCCTTCCCAAAGCTCTGACATGGATCAGAAGTTTCCCTTCCTGGACACAGACCCTGCAGCCTGAAGATGGCACCAGTGTGTTCCCACCAGAGTTGTTTTTGTTCTTTCTTTTTTACTTCTTTTTTACAAAATTATTCTTCCATTTAGAGTTTTTATGGCTACTTTTACATCTTGAATAAACAAGAGTCCTTCTTTATATTCTTCCCTTGCTTTTCAGTGGTCTTTGTGTCTAAAATAATTTATAGAACCCTCTCAAGCTTGTTCAAGATTAAATTTCCTACCTGAATAAAAATGGGACCTTAAATTACCTCTTTTTTTACCCCTGTTTGTTTCTTCCATCAGCCTCTAAACTGAATTGCAGCCAAAAACTTCCATAACAGCATTTTCCAAAGTAAATACCTGAAGATCTTTTTGGCATCAAGTATGTGTCTGCAATTTGTTTATTTTTCTTCCAAGGAAGTATAACTGGCAAGAAAAGCATTTTCATTCCTTTTTAACAATTTTCTACCAGCATTCATAACCAAAAAGAAGAATTGTGCAATGTATTGTACAGTCTTATCATTACAATTATGATACAGGTTTCTGTAGAGATTGTTCATGGCACCTTAATGGCAGAAATCCCTGCTTGGGCTCTCCACGTTGCTGTTCATTTTTGGTGTCTGTTTATAGCTGTGCTGTTATCTCTGCACTGCCACGGCCACACAGCTGGGACCAAACAAAGCAGTTGCCTCAACACCAGGTCTGAAATACAGTGCAATATCCCTGAGAGTGGCAAACCCATAATTTTTGGTGCTTAGGTGGTTAAAAGCCTGGAGAAATGCCACAGAAGAGGATGAACAGATGTGTTGCTCCTCCTGACTTTGAGGTGTTTTAGTGACTTGGCCATGATGAAAACAAAGCAGTTCCAGTGCTGGGAATAAAGCAGGAAATCTGAGTTCAGATAATTTTGGGGATAAAAAGAGGCTTTTGAGGCAGCATAGGTGTAAGAGGTGATGACAGGGAAGGCTGGCCTGTGAAAGCAGATTTGCCTTTTGGGATTTACATCAGAGAGATGAAGGGGCAACTCCACAAAAAACATCAGAGAGGAGCAGGAACCAGGAAGGTGCTCATGATCTGGATGCTGATCTGAGCTGAAATCAGAACTGTGCAAGGGGTAGACAAGACAAATTCTGCTTTAAAGTTTTTAGGAATAAGAGTAGTTGCTCTGATCAGATATTACATTTAGATGGATGTAAATAAGATCACAAGCTAGCCTGAACTAACTTGTTGCTTTTCAGGCCTCTTCACTGAAGTCTGTTTTAGGTGAATGTTGTGTCCCCACTTAGGCATGACTCTTAATTCTAATGTAGGTTGTGGAGAAGGTTGAACTTTGGATTTTTTTCAGATATTCCTAATATTATTTTTTCAGTCATGTACTCCTAAATAATGTAACCATATCAAAACAATGCAAGTTTTGGGGCTTTTTTTCCTCATGTATAATGTACATATTTTTATTTTTGAGCAAATATTAAGCTTAAAAAGAAGAATTTTGGATAATAAGGTATTAATTTTCAGCAACTCATATCAGCACTGACTACATTATTCCAAAACTGGAACAGAATAGAATCCAATTTGAGCCACTTTCATGCTTCTGACAATGTCTTTGCAGTGGAAGAAAACAAGATGATAAAAGATACAAGGGCTGACAGTTCATATACCTGCATCTGTTTGACCAAAACATGTGTCTGAGAAAGCTATTTGTTCTTGATATATGAGATGAATATTCCTGACCCCAGGAAATTGAGGGATGGGAATCAGATGGTTATGATTAATGCTATGTGAACTATTTTACAAGTCAACCTAGAGCTGTGGAGATTGCTTTCCTTGCAGATGGGCTGGGAGACTTTATGACAAATCATTTTCTGTTTTGCCTTTCTGTGAAGTCTTGCATATTTCTTTATCAGAATGAAAAATATACAATCAAAAAACCAAACAAAACTCAACTCTGCTGTCTTTTCCTAGCCCCAATCTCAAATTTTTCTTTTTATTTTTTTTTTTTTTTTTGGAAAAGCAAAATTGTGTGACTCATCGCAGAGGGAAATGGATTTAAATTTGATGCTTAATATAGTTCCATTTTCTCCACTCTAATGGTAGCATAAAACAATCAGAAAGGGGCTCTATAAGTAGGAAATAAATCACTACATGGAATATATTTGAAGTTTTCATGTTCATATGAGATCTTTCTTTCTTAAAAAAGAACATTTAGCCATTGATAGACAGGGATCCTCAGAAGGGTGACTGAATGGGAAGTTGTGTAAATACATTCAGATATCTGAACCTCCAAACATTTGATTTCTGATGATTCATGCAATGAAAAAATGCTTCTTCATCTTCTACTGCTACAAAACATGTTTCTAGAACTCAAATTCTAGAAAAAAATCCCTCCCCTCCTTCTTTATTACCTGGTTCTTTCTTTAGGAAAAAAAGAGAGGGAGTCAAGGTAATTCACAAGCCAGAATAGAGCACCTGGTGCAATGAAAGGATGAGATCACTTTAGAGTGTTTTCTACAGATCTCCAGAGTGATATTTTTATACTGTGTGAATTTGTTACAGATATACTGTTTCTGTTAAAAGCAAATATTTGTGTTTGCCTCAAATTTTTATTCAGTGTGAAATCATATACCTCCCTCATTGTTTGTGTTATGCTTTTACAGTTGAAAAGAGCAGTGGGAAATGACTACTGATTTGTTGCACAATTTCTTCTTGCATTTGTACTTCATCATATTTATATAATACATAACCCGTGTGTGTATTCCTTCTTGGGACATTGTAGGACTCCTACATCAGTTTTATCTTTCAACCCCAGAGCAAAATTCATCAGAATATTAAGCAAAAAACCCCAGACTTTCAAGTAGATTCATTTTCAAAGGATGTCTGTAGAGAATACTTACATAAAAAATGAAGGTCATGTTTTCAGGTGGCTCAAATCACAGCAGGTCTATTTAATGTTGCAGCTGCATTAATTTTCAGTAGCTGGGAACTTTAGAAACATAGACTCTTGCCTATAGGACACCAATAATGTTTATTTGCACCAAACCAAAGCTAGGCCTGATACTGTGAGACAGTTTCCAGTGGAAACTACAAATTTCTGAATTGCTCAAGGATATTATATGTTTGCCTGGTTTATTCCAGCAGGACTGTTCTTAAGTAAATTGGGTGAAAATTCACAATGGGCTTGGTGTACAAAACCCTATAAAGTCTTCACAAAACTGTTGTAAATTTAGACGGTTCCTTCACCAGTGGTCAAAGAGGAGCAGTCACTGGCATGGCTTTTCTTCCTACTCTTGCCTCGGGTACATGAGTGGGGCACTGAAATGAAGTTGGAATATTGATATAAGCAGACCATTGGTGCTGGATGTCCAACATTTACTCAATCACCACTAAGTTCCACATCAAGTTTTTTATTGAAATTCACAGATACTTCACAGATGGCTGAAGTTGCTGTACAGAGTAGGGATTTGATTTTCAGAGGTTCTGATCTTCTACTCAGTAATTTGGGGCATTCAGTGCTTCTAATGAATTTTATTTTAAATTATTTTCTTGTGATCACAAATGCTACGGCAGATAACAGAATAATGAGCTTGCAATCACTCAGGTGCTGTGAGTGTAGAACTTCATTTTCACTTATTGTAGCAATATTTTTCCTTCTCACATGATGGAAGAATTCAAATGAAAGTGTGGGAAGAGGAAGAGAAAGAGAAAGAAAAATATTAATCAAGATAATAATAATAATAGTAAGAATCCAGAAACTTTAGGAAGTGATGGTCCTTGACATTTTCAATGTGTTTACTTCTAAGCACCAGAGTTTTGTTTCTTCTGAGGAAGTGCAGAAGAACAGAGCAATAACTTTACTGGGTCAAATTCTATTGGGGATAATATTTGCCTCTTCCACAGCTGCAAGTAAATGCATCAATTATCTAAAGTGTTTTAATGGACTAGTCAAAACTGAATGCAGTTGGTAATAACAATAAAGGCAAAAGCTTTCTTCCTAGTTAATGTCTGGGCAGATACATTAGGCTGCTGAAAAACAAGTGAGAGAAAGAAAAGCAAAGACTTAAACATTTAGCGTCCTCAAACAATATGCTTATTGCTTATTAATTATAATGAAGTGGTACTACTGATTTTTTTATTAGGAAACATTAGGAATTAAATTTTCATAAACAGAAGCTTTAGAATAAATTCCTTAGCTACAAAGTTTTCTATACTTGAAAATAATTAAAAAATATATATATTCTTTCAGGGCTAAAAATATGGCAGTCTTCTGGAAAAAAGGAGTATTTAAAATCTGTCCTCTGTATATATCATTATTTCAGTACATGTAGCTTTTTGTTCAATATGAGCTGATGCCTCTGGATCATACAAGATATAAAATTCAATGAGGTTCTAAATTAAAATTATTGTGTTTAATTCAAGACAGAATGGTATCAGTAGTGGGGGCTCCCTGAGTGCATTTGATAGCAGCTCAATTATTGTTGCTATACAGAGGTTTTGTTGCATGTTAATTTCCTTATAGAATCAGAATCAGCTATGAAATTAGGATTTTTTTTTCTTCTCCTTCACTCTGACCTTCACCTCTGGGTATTTTCTTTTGGAAACCAAAAATTACTTTTTATTCTTTTTTCACTTCTGTCCTTTTTCTTTTGAATTTAACCATAGTGTAACATCCGTTTCATTGGAAAAGGTAAAAAAAAAAAAGAAGCCAAGGAAAGGTAGAGAATAAGATAAGATAAAAAAGAAGTTTTGATTTTATGGACAGCAGAAGAATAACGCTATTGCATACAATTTCTTTTTGAAAAGAAAGAAAAAAAAGATGTAGAGAAACAATTATTTCCCAATTGCCCTTAATAATGATGAACCATTCTGTTTATCAGCCTTAAAAAAACAGCACAAACACCTCAGCATTTATAGGCCTTATATTATTAACCTTGCCCAGGAGACCTGTTGTATAAAGGAGACATAAGAGAATATGATCTTTTGCCAAAGAGACAAGGAACTGATATTCTGACAGTAAATATAATATGAAGACATAAACAGAAAATGAATTAGAGATTAGCTGAACTAAGCAAGAGATCAAATATTTTGATTAAATTGGAAACTAGCAAAGAGTTTCCAAATTCAGCTGCTGGAAATGATTAGAATTTGTTATTTAATTTTCTTTGCTGTAGGATCAAATCAAACTTGATATGTTTTCATATTCATGGTATGATTTTGAAATAATCAATGTCATGTTTATGCAAATATAGCCCAATTAATATGATTTCTCCAAACAGAGATGTAAAAAAAGCTACTAATGAGGCTTGCATTTCCTGTATTTAATTTAAACATCTATGTGAATTTCAAGCAAAACACAGAAGCAGGCCTTACATATTTAAGAGAAGAGTTATAGGAGCCTTAAAATGAGCAATACATTGGAAACTGTGGGCAAGAGCTGGAATAGGAACACATGATGTGTAACTCTGTCGGGAGAGACTGCAACTTCAGGAGAGGTAGCTCTGTTCAGACCTTTGAAATCAGTTTTCAAAGTAGATATCTATGAGTATTCCCCAGGAGAAATGAACCATGTTAACTCCTGAAAATGCAAGCACAGAAAGAGTTGCTGGTGCTGATAACTGCTAAAGAGAGGGGAATTCAGATTCTCCCTAAAATGGGCATTCTTTCAATAGCTACCTATTAAAAAAATTAATTATTTTTTGTGATGGATTTAAGGGACATAAGCCATTTCTAACTGCTGCTTGTTTTATTTCTAATCAGTCCCAACTGTGCCTGCATGGCTGGAAATGGTCAGGCCATTTTACACAGCTTTGATTAATCCTTGAGCATTGCATTTTATTTTGTTACTTAAAGGTTATAACCCTGTGGACACACAAAAGCAATTCCTTTTGGATATTGAGACAAATCTGTATATAACTGAAGGATGTAAAAGGGGTATTGGAAGTGTTGCCTATCACAGTGAAAATCCATGTAGAATGAACTTTTGGGACCAAATGACTTCAAATGGATCAGCTTCATGATGTCTTTTAAGATAGAAAGCTGTCATTTATAAACATATAATTTTTGGCCTCTAAGTTAATTTCTGGATCTTAATCTAATCTATTTTGATAAACTGGCTCTAACAGAAAGCCTCTGTTTTGTTTTCCAAATACTTCCTGTTCTGTGGAATTTCTTTCACTGATCAAGAACAACTGCACAATTTCAGAACATCAAAACACATGTTCAGTGGGTAACTCAATTGTGCTCTGTTCACAGTCCTTTAAAAGCTTAAAATGTAGCAGTCCAGGAGGAGTTACTCAATAAATACATTCTATTTTTAAATTGCATTTTATCTGTGTTGTACATATTAGAATAAGGCAATAAATTTGCAGCTTGATGTATTAAGAGCATTTTTCTAGAATGATATTTACTCAAGTTAGTCTAAATTCACTGCAAATAATTTTTGCATGCTATTGAAAAAAAGAACAGTATTATTATTAGGTAAAGGTAGGCTAAGAAAAGAACCCCAAACATCAGGTAAAAAAATCTTTATTTTTTCTATACTTGCAAAAATTGTTGTGCTCCTACAACATTAAATTCTAATGAGCTACTGACAATTATTCCCAAGCAATTAGAATCATACAATGATTTGGATTTAAATGGATCTTAAAAATCACCTAGTTTTACCCCCACTGCCACGGGCAGGAATGCTATCCAGTAAATCATGTTTCCCCAATTTTTTGTGCAGCCCATGGCACGTTTGTCTTTCTGGGCTGCAGGTGCAAACTGCCAGATCATGTCCAGCTTTTCATCCACCAACGCCCCAAGTGGTTCTCCTCAGGGCTGCTCTCAATCCATGCTCTGCCCCTCTGTTTGTGCTTGGAGCTGCTCTGGTCCAGATGCAGGACCTTGCCCTTGGCCTCGTTGAGCTCCACAAGGCTCACACAGCCCCAGCTCTCCAGCCTGCCCAGGTCCCTGGGGATGCAATCCCTTTCCTCCAGAGTGTCAGCTGCACCACACAGCTCAGTGCCATCCATGAAACTGCTGAGGATGCACTCGATCCCACTGCCCCTGTCATTAAAAACATGTTAAACAGCAGTTGTTGTCCTTGAATCTGTCACTCTCTTACCCATGGCATTTAATTTAAATTATTGCCTCCACAGTCAACTCAACAGCCCCTTGTGCTGGATGTACCACAGTTTTGGTGGAAAGAATGGTAGTGTAAGGCCATTTATGTTACAAATCCCTGGATCAATAGCTGGGAACTCAACAGAACTCTTTTGACTAAATACCTCATACAGCTTAGCCCAAAAATTTCAGAAGTTACGGTGGAATTTATCATACTCTGAGGTTTTCAGTATCTACAAATTTGTCTGAGTATGTCTTAAAATCCTTATGGTCAAATTTGAGAAGCAAATTTTGTGAGGTAGTTACCTCTACATTAAATATTTACTGGTGAATAATATTGAAAAAGTTGATGGAAGTTTCTTGCTCTGAGTAAAGGTCTGAGGCCCAGAGGGAGGTTGTTTATCTGCAGATTCTGTCTAACTAATCAATGTTGGATAGTTCTTTCTAATGAACATGGAAAGCTGTTGCAGTAGAAGTGCATAATGAAATTATGTCACATAGGAATAGGAAAAGATGAATTTCATACTTCTGAATGTAAGTACTTGAGTTTTTCTAATTTGTTTGGTAGGTTTCCTTACAAATGAATTCCCTAAGGTAACAGCAGGAATCTTCACCTGAATCTTTTACTTACCAAGTGAATTTGAAACCTAGATTCAGTGTTTTAATCATTGAAGAACTTTTCAGTATCTTTTACATTCTCATAGAACACTGTATAGATTATAAAGATTCAAATAGGGATGGAGAATCCATTTAAACCTTACTTTATTTGCAATCTCCATGGAGTTACCATAAATTCCAGATGATCTCTTTTGAGACAGTGAGGGAATTCTGTGGTTATCAAGTGTTGAATTACCTTTTTTTATTTTCTTGTTTTAGACATTCATTTTCCCCTGTCTCATATTTTCAGCATACACTATTTATAAAACTAAAGTCTTTCAACTTGAAAATGTACACTACTGAGCTCAAAGAAATTAAGACATGTCCAGTAACTCTGTATTTCTCCCTGCAAACTAATTCAGCAGATGTTCTTTTTCTTCCTAGATTAAACAATTCTTGGGAGTAAACAAGAAAGGAACTGTCCTATTGAAATATTTTCACGTTGAAAATAAATTACTTTTGGCTTTTTTTTTTTTCCCCACTTAGCAACACATCAGAACCAGGGATTGTTTCTAAAAACAGGCAGATAAATATGACAATCAGAGAACAATATGATTTTGGATGCACAGGTATGAAACTCCACATTATTTAATGCAGGCATGACAATGTGGCACAGGCTATGCAGTCCTGTGTTCAAGAGGGGATAATACACAATGCACTCCATAAGTATAATTAATGATGAGCCTCTTGGAAAGGGTCTACACTGAAATGCCACGAGTTTTCAGAGTTAATGAAATATCATCTATGAATTCCAGCCTTGTTTTAAGCCAAGGTCAGAATCTCCTTTAAAATTTGTACTTTTTTTCCCAAAACAGCAGCATAGATCCACATCTCATCATCTTATAAGGATGAAGCAACTAAAAGAAAACAGCTAAATGTCTTTTGCATAACAGAGAATGTCCTTTGGCTTCTGCATTGCAGGAGGTGATTTTGTTACTGTACATCTTGTAAGGGAATAAGCACCAACAGGGAATTTAAAATTATCCTAATTTTTATTAACTCTTGTTGTCTTATTTTCTTTGAGATGTGTTTTTAGGATGAGAACAAGCCTGAGGTGAAAAAGAAAAATAGTAATGTTAAAACACAGAAATACCGATGCTGAGTTTACTCAACTTTTTTTTTCGCATTTCATACTGTAGAACATAACTCTTCCTCTGAAGTGGTAACAACAGAATGTCACTCTCTGTATGCATTTTTTAGGTGGTCTCTGTGTTTATAAATAGTTTTGGATGTTGAAGTACCTACTGGTAAACACCTAGCAGGAGAGAGGTAGATGCCAAGTTTGTGCTTGGAAGTTTCCCAAGGACTGGCAGTCCTTGCAGCCACAGCTCCTGTTTAATCTGCAAGAATTGACAAAATCAGCACACCAAGAGCCTGCTCAATCTGTACGGGGCCACAGCTGGGTTATGGAGCTCAGACTGCACCCAAAGGGGAGGCAGCTGTGGGTGAAGGCTACGGAGATTCATGGACAAATGTGGGAATGAGGAACACTGCAGGACACTTTCTAAAAGATAAACAAGTAGCTGTTGGAAAATTAGCTGTTGGAAAATAAGCACAATGTACCCTTTCTGAGAGAGCAGATTCTATTGTCAAATCATGTCTGAGATTGCTGAAATTGCACTCGAGCTGCCCTCCAAAAGGATAACTGCAAGCAAAAGATATGAGTGTGTTACTGAGCACCATGAACAAGTAAGTGGAAGTGCTATGTGACTATTTAGCTTTATTAATAACAGCTCTATTAATGCTGTCTCAGTGAAGGAAAAGCTTAGGTTCCCATATGAGGAAATGGAAATTTACAGCAACCTCCTTCACACCAAAGAAAGGCAAGAGATAGTAGAAGTGGATGAGGCACAGTGCAGGATGACAGGAATTGGGTTCTAAAAGCAAAGCTCCCCGATACTGTGTATGCAATAGTTGATAGGAAACTTCATATAAGAAAAGTCTATGGCTTAAAATGTCACTTTGTGGCGTGATCTGGGTAGAAAATCCTAAAAAGGAAGGAAAAAGCAAGGTTTTCTGGCTTTCTTATGGACAGGGACAAGCTAGCAGTGGCAGGCAAACATTTTTATTTATTTGCCCAGATACAGGATAATATGCAGTTTTGTAAATTCCAACTTAATCTACAACACCAAAAGTGTTCCCTGAATATGAAGTTATATATATGTGTACTTTGATCACAATCTTGATTCAAGAACTTTCTTCTCTCCATAACTGTACTTAATTTAATCTTTTTTATCAATAGAGATGTGAACTGTAAATGGAGTAACAAATTCATGTGAATGGTAAAAAAATCCAGGACCCCTTCACCCACAAAAGTTCAGTGCTCCCAATGAGATGAGAATTAAATCACAGAATCATAGAATTGTTAAGGCTGGAAAAACTCTAAAATCACTGTTCCAAGCACTATGGGAATCTTGACTGTAATTTATTACTGATGAATGTTGTCCTCAGGCCCTGGGTACTACAAACCACAGAAAACAAGCAATAAAGTAAACATTACCATTTTGGAAGTTCTTTTCTTGACTCTCTGCTATTTTGTAGATACTACTTGTTTTACAAAATATTAGTTTTTAAAAGTCTAGCCTGTTTTGGTTTTTCTGGGAGGGGGAGTTGATGAAAATCTGAGCTGGGAAGGATTATCTAATGGAAAGCTTGTCCAAGACTATCAATAAATGATAAACCAAAGCTTTTGACATGCTTGGTAGAAACCCAAGATACAATTCATAACTGGAGAAGCTGCTGTGCACAATTTGATGCTTCCATGACCCAGCAATGACTCAGACTCAGTCAGTAATGGAGGCTGGCAGAGTTTGGAAGATGGCAACAGGAAATCAGCGTAACAGGACATGCTGATGGCAGCTTGCTGCAAAATTAAATGCCCTGGTGCCTGTACTGATGCGATCCAAGAGGCACAGTTCAAAGGCACAAGCTGATCTCAACACCCAGATCTGGACTGAGGCAGTCACTTGGTAGCGTCATTGGTGTTTGGCTCAAGGCTGTTTGCTGCTCACTGGAAGGAATTCAAAATCTGTTAGAATGATCTTGCAATTAACTAGTAGAAAAATGCCTCAGCTGCTAGAAGAATGAAACTTTTCAAAGCATGCTGTTATGAATCAGGATTGTTTCTGCACTAGCTGGGCATTTAGAGTTCTCTGGTGTGTGCATTACTGGCATCATTATCGTGATTATCAGTGTCTACTTGGCTCATTTATTTGAGGACATAAATCTACGTACTTATGCTGACTACTCACTAAGCATACAGGAATATATCAGTGCATAAAATTAGGCCATTTATTTTTATAAGGTTGAAAGACCATTTCAAAATGACTGACTCATGTCACCGAACTATAATTAAAAATAAAAAGAAAAAAAAAAGCAATTTCCTGTAATTTGAAATATCAGAAGCTTCCCAAACTATGAACTACATGCTTTAGTCAGGCTTTTATACTGTGTCCATGTGTCTGAGGATTGACTGTGACTCAGAGGCAGGACAACTTACACAGGGCTCACTGCATGGTTTCCATCCCCAGGTGCCTGTTCCACAGCAGGAGCAGCTCTGTTGTCCATGTTGCAGACTCTGATTCACTACATGTTACAGCTGCTGCAGTAGGAAAATCAATGCCATGTTTTACCAGGTTGTACAGTACAGAACTGGAGGTGCTCCCTCACAAGCAGCTTAGAAGCCCCCACAGAGAAGCAGAACCATGTGAGAAAAGGTTTGGATGCACAGCTGGGTGACCCATGTCGCTTGGCTGTGATCAGTCAAGTGCACGTAAAACAGAATTTCTTAGAGGAGCATTAAGTCCAAAACTATTTTCATTCTTTTGATGCCTTGAGAGGCTACCTAGAAGAGAGATTAGACTGTGTTAAAGGAATAAATAGATATTTATTAAAAGGACCTTCAAAGGATACATCTTGGGCAATACACGGGCCTGGCCATGGCTCCATCCAAGATGGACTCAGGTTCAGGAGTTTTCACACTTTTACAAATTTACTTCCATTTACATATTGGGTTAATTGTCCAGTTACAGCTTCAGGTTATGAAATCCCATCCTCCCAGTTTGCTCTCCTCAATTTGTGGTTGCTTATATTTTTTGGGCCTGAAGCTGCAACAGTGTCCTTGGTTCTGGGGCTGAAAAGGAATTGTTTTGTCTGACTAAGCTGTGAGGAGAACTTGCTAACACTTTATATGAAGTTCAGAGTAACACACTAAGGCAGTACAGAATCTGGAAAATGTGAAAACTAAAAGTTAAGGCAGCATTTTATTCTCAAAAAAAAAAACCACCTAAGAAAAAACCCACTGCCACCACTACCACCAAAACCAAGGTACTCCCCCACTCCTTTTCAATAATAATAATTTGTTAATTTTGTCCTTAAGATAGAAATTAATAATTTAAAGCTGATATCTTATACTATAAAGAGTTCATAACCCTTCAGTTTTTGAATTCTACTAAAGTTGTTTGTTTGTAGGCCTCTTTGGAAAGAGGATGGGGGAAAGATAAAAAGATATCAAATATTTATTGTAACTAATATTATACATCTTGGTCTTGGTAGATTTGGGTCAAAATATCAGCAAACTGAATTCCTGCTGTATTTCTTACTCTTGCTGGGTTCTAAATCACCATGTTTTGGGAAGCAGAAGAATAATTCTTGCACAGTCTCACTTCTTACCATTCTAGAATGAATAGGTAAATTGGCTCTTTCAGGTCCAGCACTGAAGGGTTTTAGGAGGAGGAAAGTAAAAGGATCAAGTTGCTAATGGATAAAAGATACAGAGTATTCTGTTGTCATGATTTGAAGGGTTACCTGCTCTATAGGTGTGTAGAGGTTGTGATGATGGGTTTTTAGGATTGCATAGTGCATGAAAACATTGAAGCTTTTCTCCTTTAAATTGCTATTGCTTATCGCAAATTACCACAAACAGAAAAAATCACCCCTAGCGAGTAAAACTATAATTAGTAAAGTAGATAAATATCCCTTTCTTAAGCTGTCAGCAATTAATCATATACTAGTATGTCAATAATCAATTGCAGAAACATAATTTTTTTTAAATGAGGTCACTTTTACATCTGCTTGCGCCAACTGTTGCATAAAAAGTAAATCTAACCAATTAAGGGAACGCCCAGAAATGTTAATACTATTTTCTTTTTGAAATGGAGGAGAATAAGAAAGGCTGAAGAGGAAATTTTCTCGGAATGTAAACATCCTATAGTTGCAGTTGATGCAGGCTTTTAAGAAACACATAAATTGCTGATAATGCAATTTCTTTTTCTTTTTTTTTTTTTTTTTCTGAAAATGCTGTCAGCTGACCTGTCCATCAAAAGGACACAAACTAAGAGAGCAATATTTCTGACCAAGTTCTCTGAAGTGGACTACAAGGAATATTGACACTTGTAGGGTGGTTTAACATGGTCACCCCCCAAAAACTAATAATATTGAATATGGAAGAGATTTCCTCACTGGCCTTTTTATTAATCTTAGATTTCTTTTAGCCCTTTTCTGTTCATAACCCTGAGGACAGCATATCAATGCTCAAATCACCAGCACTATTCAAATACAAAATTTAAAAAGAAAATCATGGTGGTAAGGAAAAATAAAAATAATACTCGATGAAGTTTATAGCATTATCCATCAAACTATCAAATATTAAAAATATTTAATCTTTCTGATTTTTACATGTTCCTGTGTGCAAAAGACAAGTTATAGATTCTGCAAACTACCCAGTTTCCTAGATTAGATAAAAATAATAATTCTGGACAGTCTGGTCTTGTTGTCTTTTTGAAACCGAATAAGAAATTGGAGGACCTGAGAGCAAAGCTGCTCCCAAAACTGTGTTCTCAGAGAAATAATGGTAAAAGAAAAAAACCAGGAGAGTGAGGGAAAGCTTCAAAGTCTTTAACCTTTTGAAGTCAAAGGAAGTTCTATCATTCAACTGACTGCATGTAAACCCAGAAATTCAGTTTCTAAAATTTTGTATTTCAATGAAACCACAAAATAGAACCATCTATCTGTTTCCCTTACTACAGACAGGGGGATTGGCAGCGTGTTCAGAATGAACACATCATTTTTCATTTTCTATATTTCCTCTACTACAATTTTATTTTGGTATTCTTTATATGTGAGGTTTCTGAACATGAAAACTGTGGACAAAAAAAAAAAAAAGGTTGCAACTGTTGACAATTAAAAAGAAAGATAAGACGAGGAAACACAGCAACAACTGATATATCAATTGCTGATTGTGTTGTAGGATCTGAAAAACTGAAAACACAGTGGCTCACAGTGATGTAAGAGATGTGCCAGGCCAACAAGATTTCTAGAGAATGCACTATGCAGGAACATTAAAATAGAGAGCTCTGAATATCCCACAGTATCTTCAAGGCCTTTTCCACTATCATTTAAGTTTCCTTTCATTAATTAAACATATTCATTGCACTTATTGCTTTCCAAGTCTGTAATGGTGGTCACAGGGGTTTTTTAGAGGATGGAAGAGTCAGGATCTTGATTCCATGATCAGAAGGCTTGATTTATTATATTATGATATATATATATATATATAACATTATAACTATACTACATAGAAATAGAAAAGGAAAGGAGCTTCTTCAGAAGCTGGCTGAGCTAAGAATAGAAAGGAAAGAAATAATAACAAAGGTCTGTCTGTCTCTCTGCAGAGAGCAATAGCAGCTCCACCCTGAGTGGTCAGTAAATCCAAACACCTACAGAAGACCAATCACAGGTGGACCTGTTGCCTTCCACAGCAGCAAATAATAATTGTTTACATTTGTTACTGAGCTTCTCAGCTCTAGCAGGAAAAATCCTAAGAAAGGATTTTTCACAAAAGATGTCTGCGACACAAGTCAGATGTGCCTGCCTGAAGTTATATATTTATGTACAGCAAAACAACCTGAAAATATCTTTTTGGCTTCGTCTGAAATAATTTTGTTGGTACCAAGAAGGGAGATAAACAGTAATAAATGGAAAGTTCCGGTGAGGTTAAATGGTAGTGTGATTTTGGTCAAGTAGAAGTCTTTTTGGATTTTCTTGTAACAGGTTCTTGAGTCAAAGAAAGATATTTTGTACATGAGAAGTAACATTTAGCTATAGATCAGGCACAAAACTGCCAAATGTATGGTGCTGTCACTACTCTGAGGTTTAGATGACATTTTTATCTTCTCTGAGTGTTCAAATTTCTGTTACTGGATTAGATGTGGTTTTGTGCCCCAGATGTTGCCTTTTGTAGTCTTAAATTTCCTCTTTCTCTGAAAAACAAAGGCTTGGTCCTCTTTGGATTCATACTCTTGCTGCACTTACATTATTTCCAAATTTACTGGTAATTCTTTGTAACTCCTCAAGTATGACAGCAAAGCCTGTCAACAGAAACCTGGTAGTATTCCCAACATAGATATTTGCCATCTGGAATAATCCCTGAGTGACTTCATTCAATCCCAAAGCTCAGCTTTGTTTGAACAGGAGATTGAACTAAAACAGATCTTTTAAAACACATCTCTTGAATTTTCAACCCAAATTACTCCATAGTCACTAGGGTTCATGTATCTGTGTTCAGGCACACATTCTAAATGATATAAAATAAAGTATCTGAGGAGGAAGAAAAAAGTGGCCACGGACAATAGATTGAATATTTAGATTAAGTATTTGTCTGTGTCATGGAAACTCACATTTAGATCATGTAGCTATTTCAGGGGGGTGTGTCTAGCCAAAGCCTACTTGAAATAAAATCTGCCCCAGCGTACCTGGGACACAGAACACAGAGACCTGTCCTGGGAACAGGAATTTACCTATTTTCCCCAAGGAAATATAATTTAAAATTGACAGTACCCTTATTCTATATAAAAACATTTTGTTCTTGCAACAGAAGTGGCATTTGCAACACGCTCAACACTGATCAAAACTTTCCTTTCTGACTGTAAAACTATTCTCAAACTCCATCCAAAAAGGGTGAGGTCTTTTTGGATATGATGTGATCATATCCTTTATAATCTGTTATCATCCCATTTTAGGCCTCCACAGGAAGTCCATTTATACTATTTTGTGATATTCCCATTGGAGAACAAGAGTATTACTTAGCTCACCTATTTTTAAAGCACAACTTTCTGTCTTTACCCTTTCTGTCTCCTTTTCAGCTGCATAAACAAGTTCAACAATGTCAGAAAAAGAACTAACATTTAATTGTTAAAAATATTAAATACAGCATTTATTCCATAATTTTAATCCAATACAAATTTCACAGTTTCAAGCAAAAAAAGAAGAAATTTTAGACAATCATAAACTCTGGTAGAAGTAACGGAATATGTAAAGGATCAATATGGGCAGCTTCCTGATCAAACTGCAAAGTCACAGGGTGAAGGTCTCATGGCAAATATTTTTGGTGAAAATGGAAGTATTACAGATCATTAAGCTGATCAGACAAAATTATGAGCCACAACATTATTTTATAGAAAAATCAACTTGAGTGTCTTCTCCATATTCTAAAGCAGCAATCCAGGGACAGACACAGATTTATGAGACCATCTGAGTGGTCTACAGCTGCCTTCACTGCTGAATTCTATCTTTACTAGCCAAAGAGGAGAAAGTGGGCTTGGCTGTCTATGGTTATGCTTTATTTGGGTCCTGTCTGTGGGTGCTGTTGAAAGCAGCATCTTGCCTGTGGCAGCCAGTGAGACTGCTCATGTCAGCATGCTCTGTGTGTGTGGTTGTGTGTTTGTTGTGGACAGGCTTAGTAGCTGGTTTGTAGGTTAAACAACTGAGTTAGCAGAAGAAGAAATTGATAAAAATGTGAGTTTATCCATAGCAAGGAAGAAAGCAAGGCCATTAGCATAGAAACCAATAAAATAGGCATATAAGGGACACTTGCAGTTAGGGGATATGTGCTATAGTGAGCAGCATGCCTTAATAATTTGTTGTAATACCTTGCCAATTAATTATTGACATTAATTGTTTTGTACCAATAAAATACAGCAAGCTATTGCTTTGTCCAATCAATACAATATTTTGATGTAACTAATGACTTAAGATCAGTCTTTGTTAAGGGTATAAACACTTAAGAACAACTTACAATAAAGAGGAAGCCATTATTATTTCTACACAAATATGTGTGTGTATGTCGTGTGTCCATCCCAATAATGACATTTGTCTCTGGACCTTGTGCTCAGCTCCAATACTGGTGGGACCTGCAGAAGGGGAAGCAGCAGCTCTGCCTGGGGGAGGCCCCAGGTCCCTGGGGAGCTGGGCTGGGCTCCAGCAGAAACCTGGGATAGAGGAGGTGGCCACTCCTCTTATTGCCACTGTTCCAAAGAGCTAAGCAAAACAACCAAAAAATGGTGTCAATTCAAAGCTGAGTAATTAAGGTTGCTGTGGCTGTTTGTCAGTGGTGTGGAGTGCTGTGATGCTGGTTAGGTGTTATAAATGGAGAAATGTGGAGTTATGAGTTCACACATTCACTGTCTGGCTCAGGCTTTTCCACATTGCTCAAGAGTATTGACTGCACAGAACTATTTTTCAGGTCTTTTCTTCAAGTTTCTGAGAGGCATTACTCTTTTCAGATAAAAGGTTCTCTAAAAGAATCTGTATTACTTGCATTCAACTGGCAGGGAGGGTGGTAAGAAGCAGTAAATGTGACTGTGAAAGACAAAAAATGGGCACTGATTTTTTGTTTTTTTTTTAACTTGGGACTATTTTGCTCATGTATTTTTTCCTTCTTTTACAGAAGAAAAATAGGTAATGTACACGTGAGAACTTCCAGCAATATCTGGCAATGATGTTTCCAAATCAATTGTAGTACAACAGCCTAAGAAGATGATGTTGGCAAATTTTCTTCTGCATTTATGTGTGAGTTATAGCCCAAAACCCTGGGGCATGCCATTAATAGATGCAGGAAAGAGATTGGTTGATCTGATTAATTCACCATAGAAATTTCAGATTTGCAATGGGTGATGGTGAATTTTGTCATCTTTATTCCTGCTTAATAACTTCTATATTGTCCCTTAAGTCAGCCATACTGAAGACAGGAATGCTCTGATTTATCTCAAAAATTAAGTTGTGAGAGAGTCAAAATAGGTAATGGAGTATTTGAAGAGAATCCTTTGCTTGAGGGACAAGTATGAAATTTCTTCCAAGATTTTTTATTTGAACTAGAGACAATAAAAATAATATTTTGGGAGGCATTGGTCTGGTTTTTCCTTCTGTCCACTCTACCTACAGGTCTAGTGGGCATAGAAAACAGCCAGTGTTCTAAGGGTTGTGCAGGCTATAGAATGTCATATAATTTTTTTTTTTTTTTTTTTTTTTTTACTACATACCTACATTTTTTTTTATTTTAAAGTGGTAATGTTTACATTTGGCATAACACAAAGAGAACTTGTCTCTGTTATATCCTTTTCTTTGCTGATGTGACTGAAGAGTGAAAAAGTAAACCTGAACTTCCTAACAGACTTTCTCCTGTACGCAGCTTTTTCTCCCAGTGTATTCTGTAATGCAATGCCTCTTCTGAGTCCAAATCCATTAAATATTTTTCTTCCAAAAAATAACCAAAGATCAAACTCCTGAGATCATTAAGCATCCTATGTTGCCTGGGTTCCATCCCAGAACGTCTGTAAGTAATGGACATCAAAGTCCTTGAAAATGGTTATTTGCCATAAGTGATTGGCAGTTTGACCTTTCACTTCAAAATTGCTTGTCACCTCTTAGCATAAATCCATGAATGTCACTCTCCACATCATTTCAGTCTCTCATTATGACTAGTGGGTGGCATACCTGTAAACAGCTTTCTGTACTCTGGATTTCCATTCCATTCCATTCTCTCTGAGGTATATAATATGGCTAATACATTTCTGAAACAGTTGTGGAGTTAGTGCTTTAAAAAAAATTCATTCTTTTTCCCCTTTAGAATCTTATTTTAGTCTAAGTTTTGGTGGCTCAGACACTCAGTTCAAAATATTTCAGTGAATTATGACCTCTGAGCCCTAATTTAAACACAAACTTTCTTGGCAGTGATTGAAACTTGAATTACATCTAGTGAGAAAATTCTTTTCAAGAGCAAAATTTTGAAGACAAGTGAACGTTATTTCACATCATTTCACTGTATTCTGAGGCATTTGGTGTGAAGTCCTCTGTGCTTTCCCAGTCTAAATGCTGCATCTTGAATTGTATCTTTCAATCTGCACTGAAGCAAGAACAGAAATATTCAAATCTGGCCACTAGGATTGTTCTCCTTTTCAATATTTTGTGCAACATGAAAATTACAGTGATGCCCTGGCTTCATCCCACCACAGTAGTCCCCAGTTAGTCAGTGGCTGGTGAACCTGATTATGAAATGTGGTTGAAAGCTCCCATTTGGGAAGATAACTGGGAGATTGAAACTTCTATACTGAGGATAGGCCCTTCCCTGATACCTTAGCTTTGGGTTGTTGAATGAAAGGTGTGCGCTGTTAGTGCCAAATTTCAGACTTCTTCATCTTTGTTTGGTGATTTAATTTACACCTTAAATGAAAAGCATGTACTATGTTATTGTTCTTGTTGCTATTGTTGCTGTTGTTGTGAAATTTGAAATAAAAATATCTAGTTCTGTACACAAGGTTTTTGTGCTCTTTAACTGCTGGAATAAAATAATTCTGGAAAAAAGCCACCAACACCAACAAAACCCCAAGAAAAGAAGATGCAGAATAACATAATGCACTTTGTTCCAAGTCCTAAGTAAGACTCAGCTGAATAGCTCAGGACAGCCAGTTCATTGATCTTTCTGTTCTCCACTAAAATAGGGGGAAATATTGCAGAGCTATTCCCTTTAAACTACTTGCAGCTGCAGAGGCTCTGTGTGCCATGCAGTAAATGCTGAGGTTAACACGTAAACAGAATTTGAAACTCAAGGTGATGGTTTTTCAGAGACTTTTGGATTGTGCAGTACAACCTCATTTACACTGATATCCTTGACAAAGTGCTCACAGAATATTTGTTCATCCAAGTGACTTAACTCAGATGCATGTGAGTCCCAGCTGTGGTATCTGACACCAAAGAAACAGGAAAGATACAGATCAATGTGTTTAATAAAGAAATCCCTGTTGGATAAAGTATTTTATGAATCCACAAGTTTTTTTGTTTTGTTTTGTTAAAATCTTGAAGAGTAAAGGGTGAATTTGTTATAAAAAACAGATCTCTTTAAAAAAAAAAATCATTAAGCTACCTGTGGGCAAAAAGAGAGATACATTTTTCATTTAAAATTTTATATATTAATAAGTAAAATAAATTGGATGAAACTGTTTTGGACAGATTCCACAATAGACATGTAACCAGTGGTGATTTTCTTGAGATTTGAGTCTTTTCATGGAGCCAGTGTTTCATATCTAATGTGAGGAGCTGACTTAAAAGGGTTAGTTTTGTAATGAGTACATTTAGTACTTATTTTCTTGCTGGAAACATCAAAGATGTCCAAGTATTTTACTCAAGCATGAGGACATAATTCAAAAATGAGCTGAAAATCATTTCAATATCTACTCAGATCTATTTCTCTACATAATAACTTCATAGAAGGATAATGTTTTAAATCACATTTCATCACAAACTGTGATGCTATAAGATTTTATAACACAGTATATGTCACATGATCATTTCTATTACTTACATCATTAAATACATGACACTCTGGATTGAAACACCATTTTGTAGCAAATCGTTTAGATGATGGTTTTAAAATTAGTTCACTTAAGGTCTTTAGTCAGGACAATTTCTTTTTTTTTTTTTTTTTTTTTTTAACTTGTGAGGAATGAAAATGCAGTTTTGAATGTAAAAAAGCCCCCTGGAAACGGAGAGAAGGCAAGGAGAGAACATTCACAGATAAAAGTGCCCATGTCCTGGGGAGTGATGTTCACACAAGTAATGAGGGTGATTCCACCTTGAAAGCAATGCTTCAATGCTTCTGAGGCACATCAGGGATGGGCATCTATGTCAGGACAGCTCCAGACAGAAAACACACACCTGTTAATCTGTGTTCTGTCTTTATAGTGGCTCAGAACCAAGCTGACATCAAGGAAATGCCAAATTCATGGAAAGAAGTAAAGGTCACAGCTTAAGGACTCCAAGGGGCCCCGCAGCTTTGGCAAGAATGAGTCTGGATTGAAGTGGAAGCTGCTGTGTCTCAATTTGCAGAGCAGGATCAAGATCTGGTCTCTGGCCTGAGAGCCAATTACAAAGCATAGGTTAAAGACAAAGTTTATCCTGTGTTCCACAGCTCCATCCCCCTTCTGGGAGCAGCTGCTTCCCAAGCTGCCTCCTAACTGTGCCCTGGCATGGACTGAGAGTGCAAGAATGTCCTATGGATTCTTCAGGGATCAAAAGGGCGGGGCTCATCCCCTTCCCAGAGAGTTCTATCTGCTTTGTCTGCTCTGTGCTGTTATCAGGGTACAATGTAACCACACTGGCTGTTTTACTCCATGTGGGTGAATTTCCCTCTCATTTCTACAGGTAATGTAAAGGTGACAGGATATTCCTACAGCCTCCAGTCAAACAGAAGAGAAGAAATGAGTCCCTTATGTAGATGAAGATTGGCTATTCCCAGCACAGGTCACAAAGGCTTTCACTGCTTTGCAAGCTCTCTGATGCCTGGTGATTAAGAAAACACAGAAAATAAAAGGGAAGGACTGAAATGTCTGTCCTTCCAGATATCAGAAATAGTTACTTGCGGTGATTCAATAGAGCTGTGGAAAGTCTTCTTAAACAACTGATCATCTAACATGTTGCCAAGAAGATTATTCACTCCTATATGTTGAAGGCATATTTTGTAGGTTATATGAACTCAAAATACCTTATTTTTAGGATCTTTACGCTGCCATAATTTTCCTGCATAATTTTACCTCTGTTCTACTTCCTTTTTTCTCCTTATTTTCCCATGTTCCTGAATACATTTGTCAGTCTGTGTTCTCTCCTAGTTTTCATTTTCAGAGCCTGTCCTAGATAGGTCACAAAACTCAGACACATAATCCTCTGCTATCTGAGCAAGGTCAAAATTAAGCAACATAAATTTTTCTGTGATTAGAATTAGTTTCCATTGCTTCAGCCAGACCTCTTAAGGGCAATCAAGACCATTAAAATGAATTGGTGCAAAATTAATACTATGAAAATGGATTTTTTTTTTTAAGTCTTCACTCTTTACTTTGAAACTCCCTGCTGCCTTCTATCAACCTTTTGCATCCTTCTCCTGAATTTAGAGCATCTGTAAAGAATCAGTTATGATATTCTTTAATTTGCTGATACACAGGGGGTTGACTTAGTTCTGTTCTTGTTAAATAGTTATTTTCTCTGTCCAAGGAAATAAGTGAGACTCATTTCACTCTTGGAGTGAAAATAGCGCACAAGGATATCAGAATAAGATCCCCCTAGAAGTGCTAAATCCCGAATTGCTCCCCTAAATTGAGAACAACAATTTGAAAGCATTCCTCAATGCCTACCATTTTCTTAACACAGATCTCCCGATCCCTTTGGACCAAGTAACACGCAGGGCTCTAAACAAGCAGGAGACTTGGCATGAGAGGGACACTGCTGTGAAGTGCTGGATCACCCCTGGGTTTGCTGCCTTCTTTCAGCCTCTGCATTTTCTCTCGTTGTCATCTCCCACGGTGTCATATTTTGTCTTTAAACATCATTACACTAATCCTGCTATTTACATGCTGGTACAGTCATGTCGAGTCCTGCTGACTCCCATGGGACCACATACCTCATGTTTACTAATGGGGATTTTGATTAAAAACCATATGGGACAACCTCGAGGAAGGAATTCTGGCTCCAGTGACAGCGAGAAAAAAATTATGATGGGAATTTAACCATTGCATTTCATGGAGTTTAAGTCTCTTCTCACCAGGTAAGAAGGATGATCTCAGGACTGTATACAAACATGCACATGCACCAGGATTTGCTGGAGGATACCCAAATTGAAAGCAGCTTGACAGAAAAGGACCTGGGGCTCCGGTTAACACCAAGCTGGACATGAGCCAGCAAAGTGTCCTTGCTGCTAAGGGGGTGAGTGGAATCCTCTGCTGCATCAGACCAAGTGTTGCCAGAAGCCTCAGGGAGGGGTCTCTCCCTTTTATCCAGAGCTGGTGAGGCCACATGAGGAGTGCTTATGTGAGGTTGAAAGGACCACAAGGTGCAAGGTGCTACACCTGGGTCAGGGCAGCCCCTGGTATCAGTGGAGGCGATGAACAGATCAGAGGAACCCTGCCCAGAAGGACTTGGGAGTGCTGCTGGACGAGAGGCTGGACATGAGCTGACAATATTCACTTCCAGCCTGAAAAATCAAACATGTCCAGGGCTGCATCCAAAGCACTGTGGGCAACAGGTCAAGGGAAGGGATTCTGCCCCTCTGCTCTGCTCTGGTGAGACCCCAACTGCAGTGCTGCATCCAGCTCTGGGGTCCCCAGCAGAGGAAGACTTCTTAGAGTGAGTCCAGAGGAGGCCACCAAAATAATTAGATGATTGGAGAACCACTCCTATGAGGAAAGTGAAATAAACACAACAGGAGGCTTTTCTCATTTTTAATGCCTTTATTAAAATCATTCAGCATTGAGGGAAAGATCCAACAGGTCTGTGCTCACGCCACTGCTGCTCCCAAAAGTGACTTGGAGGAGGAGGAAGGGTGCAGCTTTGTCCACTGGTCTGTGGGCAAAGCTGGGGGCTCCATCCTCAGTAGAATATCTGAAAATGTACTTGCTTCTTCAGTTTGACCTTCAGGGTCCTGCCTCTACCCAAGGGGCAAGGGGCAAAAAGGGTCTCAGCATCTCTGCAGGCTCTGGACTTTGTTCCTCATGTCTAGACTCACTTTGATTCATCAATTTTGTGTTGACTCCTTGTTTTAGGGGTTTTTGTCTAGGTTTGGTGAGGGGTCTCTCCCATTGCATGCTGGATCTGATGTCATTTGCGTGCTAACTCAATGTCCCCTCCTCTTCACCGTCTGGGTGTCATCTTCTAGGAAGCAGCAGGGTGTCACTTGATAAAAGGAGGAATTCTTAGCCATCAACGATGGGTAGTTAACGAAAATGACCAGTGATTACAAAAGCAAACAGTTACAACTCCACCCTGGCAGCAGCTGGTCCAACCTGTGAACTCTGCAACCTTTTAAAAAAAATTGGCACCTTTTTCTACTCATAACAGAAAGGCTGAGGGAATCAGGATTATTCAGCCTGGAGAAGAGAAAGCTTTAGGGTGACCTAATTGCAGTCCTTCAGTACCTGAAGAGAACGTACAAGAAAGATGGGGAGGGACTTTTTACCAGGGCCTGAAATGACAGGACATGGGAGAATGCTTCAGACTGGAATAAAGTAGGTTTACATTAGATAATAGGAAGATATTTTTTACTGTGAGGGTGATGAGGATCAGGTTACCTGGAGAAGCTGTGGATTCTTCATTCTTGGAAGTGCTTAAGGCCAGACTGGCTGGGACTTGGAACAATCTAGTCTAGTGGAAGGTGTCCCTGCCCTTGGCAGGGTTGTTGGAACAAGATGATCTTGATGGTCCCTTTCCTGTGATGGATGGATGGATGGATGGATGGATGGATGGATGGATGGAAGGAAGTGGCGGAAGGAAGGAAGTGGCGGAAGTGGCGGAAGTGGCGGAAGGAAGTGGCGGAAGGAAGTGGCGGAAGGAAGTGGCGGAAGGAAGTGGCGGAAGGAAGGAAGGAAGGAAGGAAGGAAGGAAGGAAGGAAGGAAGGAAGGAAGGAAGGAAGGAAGGAAGGAAGGAAGGAAGGAAGGAAGGAAGGAAGGAAGGAAGGAAGGAAGAACAAAATTATGTTAATTTCACTGTAGGAAGAAAAAAATAAAATGAAAAGGCAAAAAAAGTTGGCAAAGGTCTGATTGAAATAGAAATTACTTTCTTGAAAATCCCCTATGTCTTTAGGATCTCTAAACTCAACAGTAAGTTTTGTTTTACTCTTTCCAGTCAAAATATTCCTCTGTAAATCCTTCAGGGCTGGAAGCTGGACAAAACCATTTGTGGTCCAAAGCAAGTTCTGGATGAACGACAGGTTCCTTGGGCAGCAGCTTCCCTTCCTCATTGGAAATGTTATGACATAAAGGATTTGACTTTTGCTTCCAATTAGTCTGAAGGGAAATGCTTGATGTATTTCACAAGATGTGGGAGTATTTTTAGATCAGAGACCTCCATCATGGCAGCTGCCAGCACCTTTTGACAAAAAAAAAAAAAAACAAAACATTTTGACATCTGACATCTAGGCAGACAGACAGGCAGCTGCAGTATCCAAACACAATTTTGAGCCGATGTGACACTTGCAGATAAGGGCATCAACAATAATTTGTGAGTTGAATCATATTCACTGAAACTATGACTGTGCCAGAGATCTGTTGACACAAAGAGATCTTTTCCCCCTTGTTACAAAGCACTCTGTTTTCTTTCCAGATTAATGCATTATCCTAAACTTCTTTAGGCAGTAGGACCAAAATATTCAGTAGATATATTTAATGTACTAGGAGAATATATTCTGCCAGAGTGAGAGCCCAAGAGAAGCAAGGCTGACACAGCTTCACGTACCCATGTCCAACTAGGAGTGAGTCTGATTGTGCATTCCCATGGGCACAGGTGAAAAGAGCACACCTGGGCACCCTCCATGCACAGATGTACCTGGCTGATACCCAGGTCACACACACAGAGCACCCACATAAACACACAGCACCAAGCCCTCATCCAGATCTTCTCTCTGGATGAGCAGGATGGAGACCCACTAAATGATAATTTAGAGATCTAAATCCATGCAAGGTGGATCCCTCCAGCAGCCGAGCTCAGATATTTGTCTTTCCCAGTAGCTGCCCCTGGGTCTCAGCCTTTCCTGTTGCTGGTACCTGGATGTACAAAAAACTTCAGGAGAGTGGCCTGGACAGTGTGGATGTTCCTTCCTCTGAGTCCCTGTGATTGTGCAGATGGGAGTTTGGTGGGCTGATGGCTCCTGGGATGGCTCTGGGAAAAGGTAGGACATGGTCTGCTTGTAGTGAGGTGGGGTTTGGCCCCTTCTCCCAGGTTACAAGTGACAGGACAAGAGGAAACATCCTCAAGTTACATCAGGGGAAGCTTACACAAAATATTAGGAATTTTTTTTGTCATTGGAAGGGTTGTAAAGCATTGGAAGAGATTGCCCAGGGAAGTGGCAGAGCCACCATCCCTGGAAGTGTTCAAAAACCTTGTGGATGTGGCACTTGAGGACATGGTTTAATGGTGAATGTGGTGGTGGTGCTGGGTTGTGGGTTGAACTCAATTTAAAACATCTTTTCCAACCTTAACGATTCTATGATCCTGTGATGTCCAATCTCTGTCCTTCATATCCTGGATTTCATTAAGGATGATGTGATCTCATTTTTCATTCCATATCTATAAGGCTGTCATATGACTTATATGTGTGCCATATTTCATACAGACATGGTTTTTATAGTGGACATGAGGAGCATGCAGGAATAAAGGTTTTTAAAGGCAGTGACATCTTAATATAAAGAAGTCAGACAATGTTTTCTTCTATAGCTGTAATTTAACATTTTTATGGGTCTTTTTCCCCCTATTGTTTGTAGCATATTTTTCTTCTTTGCAAAAATATAGGACAGGATTTACTTGAGGAAATTTGACAGCCTAAGACATGCCAGGGGCAGGCATCACTACTAGAAAGAGCATCATTTTGGAGATATGAATATATTAGACAAGCTAGAGTAGTCAATAAAGAAAATATACAGAAATGGAAAGGGAAGAGAGTTTTGGGATGCAGTGTGCAGATGGCCTAGAAATATTAGGGGAAGGGAAGAGCAGGACACTCCACAGCCTGAGAGTGCCAACTCCTCTTCTCTCCCAATAATCACTAACACCTTGGCCTGAGTCTCACAATCAGGCTGCTCTGTCTCCAGATCTCCTACAGTCTCCTCTTGATACTCATCTCTTTTTCAGCTCACACTTTCCTTCCAGCAAGTTTTGTGAGTCACAGATGTGATTGCAACAGCAACTGGATGTGAGGAGGGAGAGCTGGGCAGAGCAGCTATAAAAATCATGGGTTTATCTCTAGTTTAACTCAAGAAATTAAGGGCACATGAGATGATTATAAACAACTTGTAGGACTTGGCAGATGTCATAGCTGCCCTCATCCAGCTTGCTGCCTGTTGGATCAGGCAGGACAGCTCAGAAACAATAAGAAACTGGGATGGCTCAGTTCTCCTTAAGGAAGAGCACCCCCTTTCAGTTGTTGTATTTGCATCCCCACTTCATGTTTCTCTATCTTTTAGCAGATCTCATTCTCCCAGCACATTTCAGAAGCTGTTCTTTTCCTCAACTGACACCGAAGAAAAATTCAGCACTATAAACTATAAGTAAATGCATAATCTTTTTGAAGCTCTGATTTTGTTCTTTTCATTTTACTCTCTTAAAAGCAGTTGGCTATGTATTTATAGAAATAAATTAAAGGAAAGAATAATATTCTTCAATAAATACTCTCCAAGCCAGCTGGATTATTTGTATTGACTAAGTACGCTTAACATTCTTAATAGAATATATATTTTTAAAAAAAGACAATAAAAATAAAGTAAATGGCATGAGGTACTTAATCCTGTATTAGTTTCCAATTTTCTAAGGCTGGAGTGAGATTAACTATGAGAAACACAATAGTTTGAGGGTTTTTTTTAAATAGATGTGGAAGGTTTCCCACCCATGTCAGTGGAATTGGAACTAGGGGATTTTTATGATCCCTGCCAAACCCACATCATTCTACTATTCTATTATTCTATGTATTTATGATCTCACCAAACCCTGCTCTTCATTAAACAAATGGACATGGTGGGTATTTGCTGTAGTTTTGTGTTTGTTTATATTCCAGAATAATTAAAGACCATTTTGACAGGATCTTCAGGTCTTCTGGCAGTCATACACTCTTGATTAACCACATGTAGGGGCCAAAGAGCATGTGGGATGAAGTAATTTCATACCAATCACTACCCATTATTTAAGAATACTTTGACATGCTGCCCTATCTGTCCCATCAGAGTCCTCAGGGTGAGAAAGTCCATTGTGATAAGTGTTGCAAGATCTGGTGAAAATTCCTGACACATAGAACAGGACCATAGAGATAAATCATTAGCAGAGAAACTTGCATTTTCTTTTTATTACAAGCAGTGGGGACTGATGAAGCTATAGCAGTGAAACATCTGGTTTTAAATTAATAACCATTTCTTCTTTCAGTGTGAAGGATTTCCCTCTTGTGAAAATCAGGGGCAGGATTCAGATTTACCTGTTGGTTTCACTACTGGAAGAATTCTTGGCCTAAACCTGAGGTCCTTTGTAATCTACAAAAGGCTTTGATGTCCGGGCATAATCCCACATCCTGCAGTTCTCACAACTGCTTGTCCCACTCAGATGGCCTCAGTATCATTCAAATACAAAACCCTCAGGTTTCCATAATGGCCTTTTCATCCAACAGGAAGGAATTTACAAGCCTTCAAATCTTCTGGTCAAATATCTTTCCTGCCCTCCCTCTCCCACCATCTCAAAACCCTCTTATTTGCTGGAAATATTGAATCTTATTGGGTCAAGTGGTACAGGATCTCTTCATTTCACCCCTAAACTGATTTTTTTGTCCTTGAGTAGGTCACACTTCATGATTACAGAAACAGAACCACAGAATCACAGATTCACAGAACGGGTAAGGTTGGAAGGGACCACAGCGGGGTCATCTAAATTCAAGATATTTGTATATCATATTTCACCTATTTCCCATATTTCACTAGGGAAGTGGTCTGATATACAGAAAAAAAAAAGGGATAGGACAAGGTGAAATTAGCTCACACGGAAAGGAGTGATAACAGGCAATGAAAGTGAAAAGAGTAAAAGAAAAAAGGATGTGGTTAGGTTGCCACTCAGAACAGCTCCCAGAGTGATATGAATATACCCATTTCCAGCCATTTCAGGGCTGTATGCTATTGAGTAATCACATTTTCATTGAGATGCCCCTTTAGAAAAAAACCTGAAAGCAATTGTTGAAGTAGGTGAGGTTCTATTTGGCAGCACAAAACCCCCCAGAGCAGGCACCTCCAATCCTGGTGGACCTAAAGGAGATGGCCAGGTAGGACATCACTGAGCTCCCACCTCAGCTTAAGAAGGCACAGGAGAAAGGGAGTGAATTAGGTTTAGTTCTAATTCTAATGCGTTTTACTTGGTACTAATAACATGAAGGCATCTGGGACACTTCTCATAGTGTAGACACTTCTCATTCCTTTCTTCAGTGAGAAGACAGTGGTGCTTTTAAGTAACCAGGCAATCCATCTAAATGGTCTGAATGGACAGTGTTTTTATGTGTATATTTATGTACACACACACACACACATGTTTTATGTTGTAATTGGAGAAGGCAGGAATAGTTTTCTCAGGAAATATTTTTTGACTTTTTGTATATATTCCATTATATTTATTTGTTGACTTCATGGGTATGCCCCAACTATTAAGCATGGGAGCATGCATTACTTATTTTCACCACTAAAAGCTTCAAAGTAAAGATTTGCTTGATTACTGGATGGATTTTTTTTGTCAAATCCTAAATGAACCTCTCAGCTTTCCTGTTTCCAACAACAGGAGTTGATGGAATTGATAGGATCTCGTTTTTCACCCACAGATCATATGCAATTTGTATCAAAAAGGAAGATATTTAAGGAGAGCTGGAGTGGAACTAATGGACACTAGTGATGTGTTTGGCATTTTGTAATCCTGCCATTGGCTAAACCCTCTGACAATGCATCACAAGTTTAATCATATTAAAGCAGAAAGCAGAAAATGTCAGGAAATATTAAGATGGCTTTGCTGAAAGCTGAGGAAAGGGAGAGGGGATATCAGTTTTCAGTGGTTGGCCATCATTGTATAGACAAGAAATTCTCACAAAATTTGCCCTAATCCTCTGTAATAAATAAAACATATATGGAGTATGAGTTCTGCAGATAAAGCAGATATCAGGATGAGGAATCTGATCATTCAGTTTTCTGCTTAAAATCGAACAATAACAGAATGATTTGGGTTCAAAGGGACCTTAAACATCATCCAGTTCCAACTCCCTGCCCTGGGAAGAGACAACTTCCAGGAGATAAGGTTGCTCCAAGCCCCATCCAGCCTGGTCTTCAACACTTCCCAGGGTAGGGCAGCCACAGCTTTTCAGGGCCTCACCACCCTGAGAA